>CM062808.1:618205364-618805364 GCA_031772625.1 Pinus tabuliformis | reverse complement strand
TTAAAAAAAAGGTTAATAATCTAATTAAGCCATCTCTAGGTGGAATTTTCAGAAATGTTTTTTCGGTTATGGAGATCTCATTATTCTAGCCTCTCCACCAAGTTTCGTGACTAGAATACATCCGATGCTACAAAAACTAACACTCCCTCTTAGCGAGGATTGTATTCTAGTGCTGCACACCATGCTACAACAATCTGTCTCTGTATCATTCTTTGTCACGCTGTTGATGTCTGGCCATACTGCCCACCAACCACTGCGCAACTCTGATGTTGCATCTGTGCTGCTGCTGACCCTACTATACTGCTGCGAACACTGCATTTGCACTGCAACTCCCTCTCATTTGTTGTTGCTGCAACTGCAACCACTGCAACTGAGAAGCATCTGAAATACTGAATCAATTGTGTTCAGTATGATGCATCTGTCTCTCGAGTCTCTGACTGCTACTAGCATTTGCACTGTCACTAAAGAATCTGTGATGCTGCTGACTTTGCGATTGTCCTCCTCAACATATGAATGCCACTAGTCTGCAACTATCACTCTGAATCTGACTGAATCACTGACACTGATCCATCCTGCTACTGAATACTGTGGGCCCTTGTAGCAAGGTAATGATCCATGAGAAGGACACCTAAGTGGACCTTGCCCATCTCTGTAGCTCTCTGGGTTACAACTCCAAGTCACCCCACCTCACTCTTGGAGGTATGGCTGCCATCATCACGAAGTCTTCCTCTAACCTGGAGGACAACTTGTCGATAACTGACACTGCCTGTTGGTCCTGCTTCTCTTGCTTGTCCTTCTTCCTGAGAGGACACTACGTACTGTAGTGGCCAAGCTCGTCACACTTGGAACACTTGACCTTTGACAGGTCCTTCTTCTTCTTCTCCCCATCCCTGATTGGGACCCTTTGATGCAAGGACCACATTTTCCTCCTCCTTTGCCCCCTTCGATCCGTTGCTACTGCTGCCATTGATGGTGCTCTTTAGAAGAGCTCGCCTCAACTCCTCTTGCTGCAAATCAACCACATCCTATCCCATTCTGGTAGCTTGTCTCTGCCCAATATACTTTGGACAAAAACTTGCCACTCCTCCAAGACACTGTTCAGTGCCAACCTTACTAGCTCTGTTGGTTGAGGTGTTGCCCCAATAACCGCAAGCTGATCTCAGACCTCCTAAATCCTGGTGCGGAAGGGATCTATGCCTTCCCCTTTCTGCATCTTGATGCACCTCAACTTCTCTTCCATGAACATCTTTCGTTGTTTGGAAGTACCTTGATACAACTAAGCGAGAGCGTCTCACATTTGTTTGGTAGTATCTTTGCTAGATATATGTGAAACTATATGGTCTCGGACTCCATCTAGGATCAAAGCTTCGCCTTCGCCATTTCCTTCCTGTATTCTTTCAGCTGATCCACATCTTGGGAACTGCCACAACGTTGTCTATGTAGAGCTTTAGGCGATATTTATCTAACATAGTTGGAGGCTTCTTCCAACCTATCTTGATCTCTCAATCCAGTTGTGGCCATCTCTGAATCTGTTGAAGACTCCCTCTTTCCCTCTACTCGGTCGCTGCTCTGCTACTCGCACTCCTTTCTGGAATGCGCAAATTTGCTAGCTGCTATTGCCAATCTGCAATTGGAAAATCATATTTCTTGGCTAGAAACCCTTTGAGAGAAATTTTCCCTCTGCTGTGTGTGCTTTTTCTCTTCTACCCGACGCAGATTCTGCTTATGCAAGCTACTGCAAAACCCTCTGCGTCCAACCAAGGAATCTGCTCAGCGAAAATATGAGCTACTTCTGCTCCCTCTGCCTGTTGGAATCACTACTTTGGGTAGCTCGAATTTTTTGCAACCTTGCAACTGAAAATCTAACTTCCCCTAGCAATTCGATTTGCCTGCCCTAGGCTCTGTGCAGTCTCTGAGAATTTCAGCCTGTTGCTCCCTCTGACTAGCAAAATTCTCTTCTTTTGCTTCTGAACTTCTCGACTAATCACTCACGCTCTGATACCATGTGAAAATTTCATCTATCACAGTAACTAGAAATTATATTTCTAATTGTTAATTTATTTAACAATTTATCTGCTGTCTGCTACTGCAAATATCAAATAATTCACACTGTGATTTTCACAAATAAACTCTGTGGAAGATAATAACGCTGGAAACTGAGAAATATTCTAACACACAGACATAAAAATTGACACAGTTATTTTTGGACAAATGTCCTGGGAAAAACCCAATGTGGGAAAGCTAATGCAACAACTGAGGGTTTTTATTATTATGCAACAGTGAAATTTTGAGTACAATCTGTGGATGCCCAACTGGCAATCCAAACAACAAGAATCTGACAGAAATATTAAAGGGAAAATTTTCTCACCCCACAAGCAATCTCAACACTGGCTTCTCCATAAAAGTTGGTTGTCCAAACCCCTATGTAGGCCCTTTGTGCAGTCCCAGTGCTGCCTCTCACACGTGTGGCTCAATTTCAGCCTCTGAACAAGCCGTCTTGCCTGTCTCTGCTATTGGAAGTGACTCTCTGGCCCTTTGGAAGACTTTCCTGACCTCTGGAAGCTGAATCAGCTTCCTCCCTAGCTAAATCGAACAACTCTACTTCAGCGACTGTGCAGTCCTTGCGTTGCTTCTGTGTGGACTACTTCTGTCACTTATTGCTACCTCTTCGGATTTGGAAAACTTCCTCTGGATCACTGTCCCTGCCCCTCACTGTCTCTGCTTCGATCTTCAGCTTTCCAGCCACTGTTGCTGCTCTCTAGAAATCGAACTGCCAAGGAATTTGAACTCCACAAGTGTATCTAGTGTATTCTCCAAAGTGCCCATCGAATTCTTCTTATAATCCTCTATTCGAGCACCAACGACCAAGATTAGAACTTAATCAAGGGCCCAAATTAATTCCTTGTTGATTTGTGTGAGTTTCTAGAGAATTCTCACCTTGACTTAATCAATTATGATTAATTAACCAGTTTTCCTAAGTTTAGACTTGGGAAACATTAAAAAATAGGTTAATAATCTAATTAAGCCATCTTTAGGTGGAATTTCTAGAAACGATTTCTGGGTTATGGAGATCTCATGTATTTTAGCCTCTCCACCAAGTTTCGTGACTAGAACACATCCGATGCTACAAAAACTAACATGGTGTTGCAAACTGATTATCTTTGTTGTTATTGTTTTACAAATCATTGTTGGATAGGTTGTTGGTTTTGAGGCACCACAATTACAAGAGTTCATCATCAAAGTTTTGAGTTAGCCCTGCATCACTTCTGGTTGTGAGCGCAATTGGTCGGTATTTGAGCACATCCACAACAAAGAGAGAAACAAGTTGGAGCATGAGAGATTGGAGAAGTTGGTAACCTTTGAATGCTCACAAAACAACTGTAGCCAAAGGTTATAGATCCAATTTTATTGGATAGTATTGATTTAGACTCTGATTGCGTTGTGGAGGAGGAGTCCGCTGAAAACTCCAAATACCCCTGCCTCATAGTTGTTTCAGCCTTCCCATGTTGGCACTAGCTCCTCGAGGGCTTATTCTAGGCGTATTCGTGCATGAGATTCAAGATTGTTATGAGACTATGACTTGTCATTTATGACATATGTATTTGAGTTTTGAAATTGCTGCCATTTTTTATTTTGATTATGGAATCATGATTCCTTTCCTTATTCACTATCTAAATTTTTTGCTTACAAAAATCGAATATGTTATGTTGTACTATCATAACTATGAGATGATGTTACGAATTATTACATATATTGTGGTTTTATATCTTATAAGGATTGGAAATGTCATTAGTTTCTTTTGTGCTTAAAATTTGCCAATTTTTTTTTTTTTTTTAGGTATTTTGTTGAGTCTTATGAGTCATTCTTGGTTCTTATACGAGTCACCAAGTCAATAGCCAAACGAGTCTATTGCGAGTCTGAGTCGTGCAACATTGCAATCAATATCAGTAAAATCATGCAGCTGCCATTTTCCATTAGAAACATATCTCAAACCATAATCAAGGGTGCTATGGAGACATCTCAATATATGTTTCGCTGTAATGTCGGGGTCAACCAAAAAATTGGCTCTATGTGTTCACAACATAGCAAATATCAGGTTTGGTGTTCACTCTATAGTTCAGCCAGTCAATCAATAGATTGATCATTGCAAGCATGTAGCTTTGGACATTGGAAACAAATGAAAGAATGTCAAGGTTACACCTATTGCTAGGTAAGGCAGATATGATAAAAGGTAGAAGCTTCTCTTCAAAACTTTAAGTCTGATTGAACTATTATTGAGGAATTGAGACTTGATGAAATTGCAAAATCTGAAGGTTTAGAGGTCTGAATGTCTTGAATAGATTCTAGGTATGTTTTGAGTTTGTAAACGCTAGCAAAGCCCTATGGTTTGTGGATAAAACCCTAGGACTGATCATTCATAATATTGATATTGAAATCGAAAATGATGAATCTAGAAATATGCAAGGATGAGTGGATTTGTAAACTTTGGACTAAACTCGAAGAATTATTAGGGTTTGGAGTCAAAACCCTGGCTAATCAATTGTTAACCCTATCTAAACAATTAGGGTTGGAAAAGAAAGCCTAGGGCTTATGGTTTGATTGCTCTTGCTTGAAAGAAGAAACCCTAGCTCCAAGTAGGATTGACATGATGATGATGATATTATCGAGGTTGATTTGCAAGAAGGCTAAAGATCAAGAGGGAGCTAACATGTTCTCAAAAAGATAAGTATCTTGTATCTCTTTATTTTAAATCACTACTGTTGTTGATATTCTTCTTGTCTTTGTATATCTTGTTTGGTTGCATTTGTTCTTCCTTGGTGAGGATTATAGGTACATGATGAAGCTTGCCAAGGCTGTGTCATTAGATGAAAATACTAGAAGAACAAAGACAAGAAGACTCGTGTTGAGAGAATATTGTATTACATAAGCCATGGACTTAGAGGCAGCAGACAAGATCAACCTGATTGAAGCATGTTTTTATCCATGATGAAAATAAGTCAGTTGTGACTTCCAAGATGAAGATGGCTAGAATTCTTGAAGAATGATCCAATGATGTTAAAGGTGAACCCTCGATTTTGCCACTTTGTTTCTGATAGGGGTTGATGTTCTCATTGTCCATTGTAAGAAGAAGTTGATTTCTGAATTTGAGATGAAGGATGTTGGTCTTATGCATTATTGTTTGGGATTGGAAATTTGGCATGCTGGACTGTAAGACCATGGACAGTCCCATGGTAACAAATTTGAAGAAGATATGAGGCTGAGATTTTGATTTGATTGATCCCTCTATGTATCGTAAATTGATTGGCTCGTTGAACTATCTAGTGAACCAGGCCTGATATTAACTATGTTGTGAACATCTTTGGTTGAGTCCTGACATGTGCATTGGGTTGCAACGAAACATATATTGAGATATCTTTGTAGCACCATTGATTTTGGTTGAGATATGTTTCTAGTGGAAAATGGCAGCTGCATGATTTTAGTGATGCTGATAGCGTTGTTGCACGACTCAGACTGATATAAGACTCGTCAAATTGGACACGTACAATAATTCTTGTAGATGTATGGTTTGACCTTGATTCAAATGAAGAGTGACAATACCTATCCCTTTCATGGGGTAGGTGGCATTATCTCCAAGTATAATCTTTAAATTATTCTTCTTTTCAACCAAATTTGAGAGGGCCTCCTTGTATCTAGTGAAGTGCCTTGAAGCTCCACTATCAATCAACCAGTGATCCAAAGTATCTGGAGGAGAGGTAGTAGATAGAGTGGAAATAAGATAAAACTCATCATATTTTTCTACAACATTACTTTCATCATACTTGACATTTCTTGTCCTTTTGGGAGGTCAACCATTTGCATTTCGAGCAGCTGGAGAATTCCTCTTTCCTTTGTTGTTGAACTTGTTGTTCCTTTGATTTCCATTGCCTTTGAAATTGTTGTTGTTGTTGTCATCATCCCTTGGAGGATTCTTCTTGTGAGGACACTCTTTAGCATAGTGGCCAAACCTATTGCAATTGTAACACCTTCCTTTTCTTCCTTCTTTGAATCCCTTCTTAGATCCTTGACCCTGTCTCCTTGCACCAACATCATTCTTCCTTTTCGCATGAACAAAGAAGGTAGTAGGTTCATTTCCATTGGAGGACTTATCTCTCTCCATCATCCTTGTCTCCTCTTGAGTGCATCTAGCCAATAACTCGTCAAAAGCAGGTAGCTTGTCATTGTTGAGAAAGAGGATTTGATTTGTTCAATTTTCTATACTTAGTCTTAGCAACAACCAGTGCATTTGAAGGAGGTTCCACCACTTTTCCCTGTACTTCATGCTCCTCCAAATTCACCTTCCATGCACGATATTTAGATTTGTCATTGAGCTTGTCCTCAGTCTTGAAGTACGATGTAGAGGCCATGGAGACTTGTCCAATAGTCTTTGACCAACAAATATCTTAGTGATTGCTTTTCTCTCTTGCTTGGGATTTGTCCTCACTCGGGCTCTGATACCATGTTAATTTTAGATAACATTCGTATATTCTATGCTTGCAACAATTACTTCAATGTCCTTTAGTTAGCCCAATGACAATTTCCAATTTAATTTACAATAGAAATCACATTAACCATTCACATTGACAATAACTATAGATAGAACATAAACAATAAATGCATAAGACAAGCCAAGACAAGAGAACACAAGAATTTGGCTCAAGCTAGGGAAAAACCCCAAGATGGGGAAAACCTTGATCGATTCTTCTTATTATAAATATCAAATGTTCAATGGAGAGAGAGAGTACAATAACGTCAAAATTTACTTGCCAATAGATGATCAAAACCACTGTCCAAAATAGCCCTGTCAAATGTTTAATTCTGCCCTTAGTCAACAATAGTGAAAGTCTGGTCATACTTCTCCAAAAAATTCTGTCAAAGGAGAGAGGAACTCAACCTCTCTTGCTAGTCAAAGTTAGTGAAAAATAGTTAATAAATCAATAGTCAAACTTGGCCAACTTGAAGTCCACCCTAGGGTCAAACAGGGTTGCGGTCAACACAGGTCAAACAACCCAGAAAATCTCGATTTTTTGTGCCAATAAATGCGGCCTGCTCAAACAGAGATTCTCCCATAAAAATCACAGTGAAATGAGGTCAAACATCCCTTGGTTAATGTGGTCAAACCCTGCAACAAAACTGAAATTTGGGCTCTTGAAATTCATCCTCCTTTCTGCCACATGCGTGAGAAGATCAACTACCCAATGAGGTGTACGAACCAATCAGATGAGGAGAGAGAAGAATATATGAGTTGATGAGGTGCCAAATGAGGTTTGAAGTCATCCTTATTTATACAAGACATTGAGGGTCAAAAGGCATGTCTGTTGGGCTTCTTGAGCCTACATGATGATGTGGCCGACCTTGACAATTTGCACATGTGTGGGCTTGACCTCAAAAACATATTTCTCCTTGTCCAAATTTAGTGATCTTTAGGTTGATTTTGGTCCTTTCGAAAAGAGGAATTCAATGCAATAATTATCTCCATCAAATGAGCTGTCCAAAGTGGAATTTGGCCCTAGTTTCCAATTTTAATAATTTTGAGTTTGTAAACCCTAGCAAAGCCCTATGGTTTGTGAATAAAACCCTAGGATTGATCATTCATAATACTGACATTGAAATAAAAAATGATGAAGCTGGAAATATGCAAGGATGAGTGAATTTGTAAATTCTAGACTAAACTTGAAGAATTGTTAGGGTTTGGAATCAAAACCTTGGTTAATCAATTGATAACCCTATCTAAACAATTAGGGTTGGAAAAGAAAGCCTAGGGCTTATGGATTGATTGCTTCTGCTTGAAAGAAGAAACCCTAGCTCCAAGTAGGAATGACATGATGATGATGATATGAACAAGGTTGATTTGCAAGAAGGCTAAAGATCAAGAGGGAGCTAACATGTTCTAAAAAAGATAAGTATCTTGTATCTCTCTTCTTTTAAATCACTACTGTTCTTGATATTTGTCTTGTCCTTGTATATCTTGTTTGGTTATATTTGTTCTTCCTTGGTGAGGATTACAGGTACATGATGAAGCCTGGCAAGGCTGCGGCATTAGATGCAAGACTATAAGAACAAAGACAAGAAAACTCGTGTTGAGAGAATATTGTATTACATAAGCTATGGACTCAGAGGGAGCAAACAAGATCAACCTGGTTGAAGCATGTTTTGATCCATGATGAAAATAAGTCAGTTGTGACTTCCAAGATGAAGATGGCTAGAAGTCTTGAAGAATGATCCAATGATGTTAAAGGTGAACCCTCGATTTTGTTGCTTTGTTTCTGACAGGGGTTGAAGTTCTCATTGTCCAGTGTAAGAGGAAGATAATTTCTGAATTTGAGATGAAGGATATTGGTCTTATGCATCACTGTTTAGGATTGGAAGTTTGGCATGATGGACAATCCCATGGTAACAAATTTGAAGAAGATATGAGGCTGTGTTTTTGATTTGATTGATCCCTCTATGTATCGTAAATTGATTGGCTCGTTGAACTATCTAGTGAACACCTGACCCTATATTTACTATGTTGTGAACATGTTGAGCCAATTTTTTGGTTGAGCCCTGACATGTGCATTGGGTTGCAACGAAACATATATTGAGATATCTTCGTAGCATCATTGATTATGGTTTGAGATATATTTCGAGTGGAAAATGGTAGCTGCATGATTTTATTGATGCTGATTGCAATGTTGCACGACTTAGACTCATATAAGACTCGTGTGGGTATAGACCAATGTTACCAGACTCGGAATCGACAATAAATCAACGAGGCAAAAGAGCGAAGAGTTTTAATCGGATTGGGAAAAAATCGGGAAAAAATTGGTGAATTCAATAAATAAAGATATCTGATATACACATTGAATTAAAAAACATTTTTCATTGATATTCAATAAAGCCATGTCCAAACAATGCATAATATCAATAGATGTCCAAAATATCATGAATGAATAAGTATCTGATATATGTTATGAGTCCTAACATAAGTACTAAGTCCTAACTCCTAACCAGTGACTACATAGAACCAGAAGCATCTACTTTTAAAAGTTTATAAAACACTGCATACTAATCAATAAAAAAGCAGTGATTGCAATCTCTTGATTGCTACTGAAAAGATACGATAATGGTTTGTTACTGAAATCTTTGACAGAGCACACGCTGAAGCTACACTAGAGCACATTGCACACTATGCCTCTATTACACTACGACTCTATTACGCGGAGTAAACTGAAACTGAAACCATGCCTCTATTACCTCTCGGTGTATTAGTTGCAGGCCTAAGCAGTGAGAAGTCAGTTACGAACCAACGTAACCTAACCAAACCACGCAGCGAAAAATGTGGGAACCTTAAAATTTAAAACCCGTGCTTGCTGAGTTGAGGGCTGAAATTCACCTCAGTCGCCTAAATCGCAATTAATTGGTGAGTCGCAAGTCAAACTCATGTTAACCAAGAATCAAACTCGGTCAACGGGAGTTTGAATCGGCCAGAGTTGAATCAGATCGTTTGAGGGAAGAGCAGAGTTTGACGCGTGATTAATCGCGAGTGATCGGAGATTCATGTTTCATTGGTATAGACTTGGTGACTTGTACAAGAATTGGGAATGACTCGCATAAGACTCGACAAAATACAAAAAAAATTAAAATATGGTAAATTTTAAGCACAAAAAATAAACTAATGACATTTCCAATCCTTATAAGTTATAAAACCACAATATATGCAATAATTCATAACATCATCTCATAGCTATGATAGTACAACATAACATATTCGATTTTTGTAAGCAAAAAATTTAGATAGTGAATAGGAAAAGGAATCATGATTCCATAATCAAAATAAAAAATGGCAGCAAGTTCAAAATTCAAATACATATGTCATAAATGATAAGTCATAGTCTCATAACAATCTTGAGTCTCATGCACGACTACACCTAGAATAAGCCATGAAGGAGCTAGTGCCAACATGGAAAGGCTGAAACAATTGCAAGGCGGGTGTATTTGGAGTTTCCATTTGAGATAGCAAATTAGAGAGATCCTTAGTCTCTTCATCAAGCCAACTCAAATCAGGGGACTCCTCCACAACCCAATCAAACTCTAAATCAATACTATCTAATAAAATTGGATATAGATCCTTAGGTTACAGTGGTTTTGTAAGCATTCAATGGTTGTAGTAGATGAAAACCAACTTCTCCAACCTCTCATGCTCCAACCTTTTTCTCTTTTTGCTGTGGATGTGCTCAAATACTGACCAATTTCTCTCACAACCAAAAGTGATGTAGGGTTCACTCAAAACTTTGATGGTGAACTCTTGTAATTGTGGTGCCTCAGAACCAACAATCTATCCACCAATGAGCTGTAAAAAAAAAACAACAAAGATAATTAGTTTGCAACATACAAGGCATTTTTTTGTCCTTGAGACATTGGCTTGAGCTGAATCCAAACATGCCAGATGCTTCCTTGTACATATCTCGTTGCATGTTGATTTTGTCTTGAATATCTTGATCCAGGAACATCTTCTCAATGCATATCATGACACTTCTCATCACCTCAGGATCTTTTTGAATGTTAGACCCCTCATTATAGAATAAGCTCGGATTGAGATATGCTCCCGCTGCGTGCAATGGTGAATTTAGTTGCCTGTCCCACTTGGAATCAATAATTTCCCATAAAGGGAGATATTTATATTTATCTCCTTTATAGAAAGTCTTGATGGCCTCTTTGGCCCTGTCCATGCCCTCATAAATATATCCAATTGCAGGTTTCTCTCCATCCATCAATCTCAAGACTTCCACAAGGGGCTTAGTGAAGCTGCCAATCTCAGTGACTTTCTCCCACAAACTATCACCTAGGAGAGATGCTTTCACAACCAATGTTTTTGGTTTTGTGCTATCTTTCCAAAATATCCATTGCTAGCTAAAAATATTCTTATCAATGCTTGGTACTCATACAAAAGACTTCGGAGGGAAAGAAAGTTTGTAGCAAACCGTGTGATAGCTGGGCGACTAAGCTCACCCTCTATGAATTTCCTGTGATGGTTATAAATATACTTGGTAATTTGTTTGCACTCTTGCACAACATCTTGCACCCACTCCAATTGCCCAATGTCCTCCAATATAAATTCTATGCAATGGGCAACGCACAAAGTCCAAAAAATGGTGGGATATTTGGCACAAAGCAACTTTCTAGCTGCCACATAATTTGTTGTGTTGTCCTTGATTAAGTGGACAACGTTTGCAACCCCAACTTCCTCCACAACCTCAACCAACAATGTAAAAATCAAATTTGCATCCTTTACATATGTAGATGCATCAATGGATCTTAGGAACATGGTTCCTTTAGGGCAAGCTACAACAAAATTTATTATTGTTCTGCCCCTTTGATTTGTCCACCCATCAGACATAATTGTGCAACTTGTAAACTTCCATGAGATTTTAATGCTCTCCAATTGTGCCTTGACACACTCGAGCTCCTCATCTAGCTCTTTCTCCTTAAGTGCATTATAAGATGGGGCTTTGTATCCAGGGCCAACACTTACAATGGCATCCACCATGGTCTGATAAAAATAAGACTTTGCATAGTTGAATGAAAGACTATTATGGTACCAAAACCTCCTCACTGCTGTTTTTGCCTCCTTCCTGTTCTTTTCATTAAAATTCTCCAAGGTTGGCTGAGATCCTGTAGTTGTACAAGGAAGGAAGAAAGGAGAGGTTATACTCTTGTTTGCCACAACAATTGAAGAGGAGTTACCTGCACTTTGATCCGGTGGTGCTATCTGAGATCTACCTATCCCAGAAACCTCAACCTTCATTCTTGCCCTCTTAGAATTTTGTTCTCTAATGGCATCCAAAGAAGCTTCCATTTCAACAGTGACTTCTGGAGGGCAATGATCACAAGGTTGAAGACCATTCCTATGAATTCTAGCTAGGTGGTGTTTTAGCTTGTTTATGCCCACATACATTGTGGCATCACAATAATTGCACTTGACTTGGTGGTCGTCACCAGGAATGACTCAGACATAATGTGCCCATGCCAAATCTCAAGGATTTCTACATACCGTTCGGTGGCATGGAATTTGGAAGAGAAAAAAATATAAAATCACAGTATTAAATTTTGCTTTAAATTTAAATTCTAATTGATGACATTTTTTTGGCACTGTGGTTGAGTTTCTCAGCTGCACAGAGCCTGTGCGTGGCTGACAAACACAACCACAAGGCCTAAAAACAATTTGAAATTGAAACAAAAAAGTTTGAAAGTGAAAGATAAATTTTTTTTTTGGAAATGGAAACAAAAAAAAATTAAACAAATAATCAAACTTCATGAAGCCTTGGTTGTGATGAAGCTGGGTCTGATGAAGCCTCTTGCGAGAGCTCCTTCATTGTGAAATGGAGTCACTCAACTCCTTTAGTGAACACTCGGTAAACGAGAAATGAGTCAAATGACAATGTGAATGCGAAATGGGTCACAAGTTTAGGAGGTCAGCTTATAAAGCATTTTACTTCCCTCCATTTTCCCTTTCCCTCACTACCAGATCTAAAAAAACAAAGAAAAATTTATCAAAATCAAATTTTGGTCTGTGCTGGTCCTCCACGAGTCCGATAAGGGTCTTATAAGGGTTCACGGGTCTTGAATAGTTTGGACAAGTCTTGGAGGGTATGAGTCTTATAGGAGGGTCTTGGCCTCTAGACTCGTTTCGTCATTCGACTCGTGAAGACTTGCGAGTCTTATAAGGGTCGTGCTTCACTGGTTGATTGGGCTATTTCTAGTTCAAATAATTGCTGTAATTTCCGTGTAAAGTGAAGGGAGATTTGTGGCCCTAAATTTTTTCAAAATAATAAAAGTGAAGTGAGATTTGTGGGCAGAAAAATTATGTTCTTCTTGTGTCAATTTTCCCATAAATTTCTGCTGCTATTTATTTCTGAGAAGTTAAAAATACCATTGAATTTATTTTCCAACAATTTTTAGATTTTATTGAGTAAATAATTTTATGGGTGTAAAATAATTGTTGAAGTAAAAATAAATCAGACTTGGTATTTGAAATTTGACATGGTGTCAGAGCACTAGAAACTTTGTGGGGAAGATCAAGCAGTCACAAGGGTTTACAACAAAACACTTTTTTTCTTTTCTTTTCTTCGAGTAGTATATTTTCTAAGGCTTCTAGATATTTGATTTGGGGTTTGTCAGGATGGCCAGAACAAGTTTGAGATGTGTTGGAAATATTGTGAGGGGGGTGAATCAATATTTCTTATGAATTAGTATTTAATTAATCTTTTCAGAGCATTAAAGCAATATTCAAAATAGTAAATAAGTAGTATACAATGAACACAAGAATTTTTAGGTGGAAAACCCCCTCCGGGTCAAAAACCACTGAACGCTTTTCTAATAAGTTCTTTTAAAATCTTCAGCCCCAATTGAAAAGAAAGCTACAACTCCCTAGAACTCTAGAAAAGCATTCTTCTCCAGCACCCACTGGAAGGACACCCCAATGCCCTAAGGTTTTATTAGCAGTCAGCTGAATGGATGCACCAACACCCTAGCAAGCACCAACTTGCCTTAGCACCACCCTACCACCCTGAAGTGTTTTCAGGCACCCACCTGAAGGTGACTTCAATCACCTCCCTAGCACCACCCTACCACCCTAGAAAGCCAAAAATTAAAAGCAAAAATTGTGGACTCTCGTACCAGGGACAATGGTCCACTTACAATGATATACAATGCCTTTTTTGTTTTGACTGACCAACAATTCTAGACTTAACTACCCTTGACTCAACACACACTAGGACCAAAACCCTTGTCCCAACAATGGACCAAACCCTTGTCCCAACTACAGACCGAACCCTTGTCCCAAAATAAAATTGACTTTTCAACTCTTGTACAATAGTGCAGATTCTTTACTATGTTTTACAAGTCTTGACAACTGCTGTACAAACTGTCCTTGATGCTGATGATGAATCTTGCTGTAGGAAGTGGTCTGCTTGTTTGGACCTTGATACTCTATTTCACTGTTTGTGATAGTTAGCCTTGCCTTTAATGAAAGAACTGCTCTTCCATACTGCCCTTGAAGTCACTGTTCTGTCCTTGTCTAGCTGTCAATCAAATGCTGTAGATTTCAGTGCATGGAGAGGCTTCCATTCAGTCTCTAAACAGTAGATGTTGTAGGCGTCTTGTGCCTGCAATGAAAGATATACCCAAGCGAATCCCCAACATCCAAAACAAAAGACAATAACCCAGTACCAATCAAGCCTACAAAAGTAAACTTACAACAAAAAATTCTGAACCATATGTAAATGTAAATTTTGGGCTGTATGCAATTAGATTTGATCACTTATGCGAATTTCATGATTCCCAAAGAGAAGTAACCAAGGTACCCAAGTATCCTAGAGAAAACTCAATAACAACGAAGACTTAACAGGAATAGTATTAGAAGATAAAAGGACAATTGACCTGAAATGCGATGTCTGCAATAGAAGATACAAGATGGTTGCCAAACAAGAGTAAAACAGTACAAACAAATGACTTACCTTGACATAGCTGAGGTACTGAAGCTGATCTTCCACCTGCAGCAGATTAGCACAAGACAAATCCAAATATGAAACTATACCAACAAAACTTACCTTGATACAGCCACAAACCCTAGACGGTGATCTCTTCTCACAGGTATATCATCAATTTTTGCATAGAATAGAACTCTAGACTAATCCTAACTAGACCTAAAACAAACCTAAGATGAGCCCTAAACTCGCTCTACTTTACAATCAATGGATACTGAATTTTTGAGGCAACTTTTTCAAGCCTAAACTACAGGTCCAAATCCGAAAACTGAGGCCTGAAATCGCTCTCCAAAGGATAATGAATGACGGAATTTTGTAGTTGTTTCTCAACTCAAAACTGCAGGTCTGAATGCTAATCCAATTTTTATGCCTTTGCTCCAATGGATCTGCACCCTAAACAAGCCACAAGACACAAAAAGACTATCCTGTACCTCGCTCTCCTGAAGCACAAGTTCTGTACACAACCAGTTCCAAAAATAGTTATAAACCGAAGCCTAATCCATTCTGCGGTCTCTGCATTATTAGCTCTTTTAGGGTGGCCAAATATTCAGAGAATAACCTTAATAATTTGTTGAAGCACATACCAATAGAAGGTATAGAGGTTCCCTTTTATAGACAAAAGGAGGGCTTTTAAAAGATGAACATTGGAGATTAGGAGGGGCTTCAAAAGTCCTAAAAACATTTAAATTTGAAATAATAAGTGCCTTGTTTCCTAAGTTAAGAAGGCGCTGGCCTTGAGGGAGCAATTTTGAATTTTCTTTACTTGCTAAATGGTAAAGTGCACCTCCTAAGGATTGGGAATAATATAAAACCATATCTTAAGATTATGACCGTATTTATAATAGTAAATAACCCTTAATGACACTTAAATAACCTTTAAAAACTAACGAATATGAACAATGATACCATCTCATGGGGTTTTAGCCCATCAACTGGGGTTACAAACTTCAAACGAGAATATCTTTTAAATTGTGAAGAACTACATGGCATGCCACATACCACTAGAAACATCTCGTCGAGGAGAATCTATCTAGAAGGATCCCAATGCAAGATTCCATGAATTTTCAAGTTACATTGAGTGACAAAAGGTGGGGCAACACTTGGCGCTACTTGGGTTGACATCAATGACAACCACTTATCAACAATATGAAGATTGGTTGGAGGGGACATCCAACTATAGTCCTTGGAAGGAGAGGATATCGTTAGAACTAATGGAGAATGGGATCTGGGAGTTTGCAAATAGCATACTACTCCTATTGATGCTACACAACTGGTTGTCTTTCAATTAAAAGATCTAAAGGTTGGGAGGATTATTCTTGATGGAGTAGAGGATCATGTGATCCCTCATCTCTAAGGGAAGAATATAACTAGGAAAATGTGGGAGGCTTTGACCGATCTTTATTAGAGTAGCAATGCAAAAAAAAAATGGTGTTGAGGGAGAAGTTGAGAAACATCAAGATGACCAAGTGAGTTAGTGTTAGTTCATATCTCACTGTGATCACACTGGTTCGAGATGAGCAAGTTAGTTGGGGAGAAAGTGACAGATGAGAAGACAATGAGGACAACCCTGAATGTCTTTTCCAAGCCATGGGCATCCTTCATCAAGGGGATCATATCACATGAGAATCTTCCTAACTGGGAAAGGTTATGGGATGACTTCATACTTGAGGAAACTCGAGAGGAGTCACTTCGGGGGGGTAGTCAAAGGGTAATGATGAGAACCTTGCCCTTGATAGTTAGGAAGTGAAGGGTAAGGGGAAGAAGAACATATTAGAGAAAAGTACCTTAGGAGTTGGAGATAAGGACATGAGCAAAGTCAAGTGTTTTGCATTTCATAAAGTCGGCCACTATACAGGTCAATATCTGAACAAGGGAAAGGGGAAGACTAAGGTAACAACTTCAATAGATAAGCAAGTGAGCGAGTTTGCCACCAAGTTCGATAAGGAGTTCTCACTTGTGTCTTGTATTTTAGCCACCATCACTAAGGGTGCGTGGTTCAAGGATAATGGTGCTTCTTGTCATATGATAAGATCGCGTGATATGTTCATCAGTATGTCAGAGTCAAACTTAGAGCTATACATGGAGCTTTGCAACAATGCCACATGTGTAGTATAGGGGATTGGTAACATTGTGTTCTAGTTAGAGTCGGAAGAATATGGAGGTGACAAAGGTTCTATATGTACCAAGGTTGATCGAGAATCTTCTAGAAGTCTCAACCATGGAGGACAAGGGGCACGAGGTGTACTTTAGTCATGGATAGGTACTTGCCAGGTTGAGGGATTCCAATTTGAGCACATGCCAAGTGATTTGAGGAAGAAAAGGGAACCTTTATATGTTGAGGGGTCAGCTGGTGCGAGCATTAGTGCATGACAGTGACAACTTGTGTGATTTGTGGCATAGGAGGATGGCACATTTGCATCACAGGGCTCTACCTATATTACGAGAGATTATCATTGGCCTTCCTGAGTTCAACGTGGAGGAGCATGGTGTTTACAAAGGGTAAGCTTTGGGCAAGTGTGACAAGATAGCCTTCCCGAACAGGGATTCTAGGTCCAAAGGGTTGCTGGATTTATTGCGTTCAGACGTGTGTGGTCCTATGTCAGTGGGGTTGTTGAGTGGTTACAACTATTTTGTCACCTTTATCAATGATTGTTCGAGGAGGACATGGATCTACTTCATGAAAACCAAGGATAAGGTCTCCAGTAGGTTTCAAAAGTTCAAATCTCTCACGAAGAACCAGACAAAGAAGATTGTTAGAGTTTTGAGATCAAACAATGGGGTTGAGTATATGTCTAATGAGTTCAAGGACTTTTGTAGAGAGGTAGGTATAAAGAAGGAATTGACAGTTCCTTACAATCCACAATAAAATGGGTTTTTTGAGAGGAAAAACAGGGAGCCATGATTCATGATCAGGATCTTCCTATGTTCTTGTGAGAGGAAGCATGTAACATGACATTCTACATTTAGAACAAGAATCCTCACAAGGTCTCGGGGGACAAGATTCCTGAGGTGTTGACATGAGTGAAATTGAAGATGGGGCATTTCTGCATCTTCGGGTGTCCAGTGTATATCCATTTATCATTGCAAAAGAGGACCGGGTTGGAGCCCTTAGGTTTGAAGCACATTTTGTAGGATTACATTTAGAACAGGAATCCTCACAAGGTCTCGGGGGACAAGATTCCTGAGGTGTTGACATGAGTGAAATTGAAGGTGGGGCATTTCTGCATCTTCCGGTGTCCAGTGTATATCCATTTATCATTGCAAAAGAGGACCGGGTTGGAGCCCTTAGGTTTGAAGCACATTTTTGTAGGATACAACGAGACTTCCAAGGCATACAGGGTGTATATCCCATCGCTGGAAAAGACTGTAGTGAGTAGGGACGTGAGATTTGAGGAGCACAGGGCCTTGAAGAAGTCACATGATTCAATACTAGTGGTGGCAAACGATTGGGAGCAAGAGGCTTTGAAGGTTGAAGCAACAACATCAGTAGTAGGTACTCAACCATTAGATTAGGAAGGGGAGAAAGAGGCACCTTATACGTTTGTCAAGAGGAGGCTGAGATGGCTGGACCTGACTCTTAGTGATGTTGAGGAGCATGTGGAGGCTCCTTGGAGGATGTTTAGAGAGGACAAACCACCAAGACAATTTCCTAGTTACATGGTTCTCATGAGTAATATCATTGGCTCCGATCTTAACAATTATGAGGAGGTAGTAGACCAATTGGTTTGGAGAGATGCCATGGTGGAGGAGTATGCCTCCATCATGAACAATGATGTGTGGGACATTGTTATGAGGTTAGAGGGGAAATCAGTGGTCAGTTCCAGGTGGATCTACAAGATCAAGCATGCTGTAGATGGTAGCATTGAGAAGTATAAGGCTAGGTTCATGGCGAGAGGGTTATCCCAGAAGGAGGGAGTGGACTATGAGAAGACAATTGCTCCAGTCGCCAGGAAGTTAGAACACTTCTATCAAAGTATGGTATCTATTACTTTAGAGATGGGTGGAGAGGATGCATTACATGGACGTGAAGACAACATTCGTCAATGGGGTTATTGAGGAAGAAGTGTACATTTAGCAGTCATATAGAGTTGAGGTGCATGGGAGAGAGTCTCATGTATGCAAGTTGAAGAAGGCATTGCATGGTTTCAAACCCTCACCTAGAGCATGCTACTCGAGGATTGGTGGGTATTTGCTAGGCATGAGCTTCACTAAGAGTGAGGTGGATCCCAACTTGTACTACACACTTGTTGGAGATGATCCATTCATTCTAGTATTGTATGTGGACGATCTATTTCTTATAGGGTCAGATAAGCTCATAGAGATGTGCAAGAGGGATCTTGCAACAAAGTTTGAGATGAAGGACATTGGCATGATGCACTACTTTTTGGGCTTGGAGGTGTGGCAACGGACATGAGAGATCTTCCTTGGATAGTGGAAGTATGCAGTTGAAATCCTGAAGAGATTCAAGATGGAGGATTGCAGGCCTATGTCAACACCCATGACCACCAACTTGAGGAAGTTGAATGCTTTTGAGAGTGAGTTGGTGGATCCCACATTGTATAGGAAGTTGGTAGGTTCTTTGATGTATCTAGTCAACACTAGGCTAGATATTTTCTTGCTATGAATACATTGAGTTAGTTTATGGTGGAGTTGAAGAGGGTTCATTGGGTGGCAACAAAGCATGTGCTTATGTATCTTTGAGGTACAGTGGATGGGTTGAGATAGTTAGGAGTGATGGAGGGCAGTTAGTGGGCTATACAGATTCAGATTGGCCTAGGAGTGTTATTGACAAGAAAAGCACCTCAAGGTGTTGCGTAGGTTTAGGATCAACAATTATCTCATGGTTTAGCAGGATGTAGAGTTCAGTGGTGCTTAGTTCACTAGAGGTTGAGTACATGGCTCTGAGTTTAGTGAGTTGTGAGGCCATTTTGGCTTCGCAAGATGCTCACATGATTGTTTGGTTTAGAGTTGGATTTGACAATGATTCACCGTGACAATCAAACTTGCATCAAGCTCTCTAAGAATCTAGTGTTTCATGTATAGGTCCAAGCATATAGAGATCAAGTACCACTTCATTAGAGACAGGGTTTAGAGGGGCGCTGTGAAACTTCAGTATATATCCACAGATGAGCAGGTTGTAGATATTCTCACCAAGCCCTTGGTGAAGGGAAAGTTTGTTTTCTACAAGGATAAGTTGGGGGTGGTGCAAAACACCTTTCTCCCTAGGAGTGAATGTTGATGTTATTAACACAACTAGGTGCTTCTACATAGGCTTGGTGTCTTAGCATGCAAAAGATGTCAGATTGCCTCTTTAGGTGCTTGCCTGAGAGGAGTAAGCATTATTAAGATTTATTTCCTAAGTCTAGCTTAGGAAAAGTAGATTAATTAATTTAATTGATTAATGTTGACTATTGGGCTAAGTTTTTAAGGATAAACAATTTAATTGTTTAAGTGACTTAGATCTAATCTCTACCATTCATGTAAGTGGGTTAGGAATTAATTCCAAACATCTATCACTTTGGAGATTGAGGGTTAGGGATTTATCCCAAGTTGAGACTATAAAATAAGCTTAAAGGAGAGGTGAAGACATATTGCAATTGAGGAAGCGATTTTTTGAAAGAGTGATAGGCTTAAGTGTATAGTAGGTTTTTCTGAAGAGAAAAATTGTGGACGCTGAGAATTTGGGTGGGGGGTCGAGACTTGGGGAAGGAGAGGCCAAAAATTTGAGCAGGCCGAGGTTGTGAGAGGGGAGGCAAAGCTCCGGTTGGTCATGTGAGGAGAGCTGAGACTTGAGGTTGAATTTATCAGGTAGGCCAAGAATTTCAAGGCGTAGCTGTACAGCCAGAATGATGCTGAGACTTTCAGGTATAGGCTAAGAATTTGGTAGGGCTGAGTTGTTCTTCAACCAATTGATTTTTAGAGGTCAAATTTTCTCTAGGCTGAAAAACTAGTGGGTCATTTCCAGGTTCAAACAATTGCTATAGTTTCTGCCTATTTTCTCTGTTGGTCAAGTCCCTAAATTTTCTAGCGGGCAGGAAAATTTAACTGTTCTTGTGTTGATTTTCCTATAATTTTTTGTTGCTATTTATCAGTGTTTCACGTGGATGTGCTCCCCAGGGTGGGGGACGTGCTTCCTCACTCCCCCACACTCCCGAGACAGGGAAATTCCTGGGGAAACGTTTCCCCATGTCCCCTTTTTTTTGGAAACTCAGGCAAATTTCGGGGGCCAAGACTTGGAGGTTGAATTTACCAGGTAGGCCAAGAATTTCAGGGCGTAGCTGTACAACCAGAACGATGCTGAGACTTTCAGGTATAGGCTAAGAATTTTGTAGGGCTGAGTTGTTCTTCAACCAACCGATTTTTAGAGGTCAAATTTTCTCTAGGCTGAAAAACTAGTGGGTCATTTCTAGGTTCAAACAATTGCTATAGTTTCTGCCTATTTTATCTGTTGGTCAAGTCCCTAAATTTTCTAGCGGGCAAGAAAATTTAGCTGTTCTTGTGTTGATTTTCCTATAATTTTTTGTTGCTATTTATCAGTGTTCCATGTGGACGCGCCCCCTAGGGTGGGGACGCGCTTCCTCACTCCCCCACTCTCCCGGGACAGGGAAGTTCTTGGGGAAACATTTCCCCACGTCCACTTTTTTTTGGGAAACTGGCGCAAACTTCGGGGGGGAATTTTTTTTGGTGACGAAAAGTGTCCCCTCGCCCCCCTCAATATTTTTGCTAATAACAATTAAAAACATAAAAAAATTACAAATTTTAATATAATTTAAAAAATTGAAAATAAAAACTAAAGAATAAATTAAAGCTTTAAAACATAATCGTTCACATTTCTCATTCATTTCTCATTAACCCTATGATTTTACTTTGCCGCCAGATATTTTCCTTCTACTGCTGCTCGACATTTTACCTTGCCACTCGAGATTTTCTTGCTACCGCTGCTTGACATTTTCCATTTGCAATTTGATGTGATTCGGATTTACCATTGATCGGGGGCCTAAGACATATGGGGCTGTATTTTCATTTTGTGACTTGGAGTTGCCGGATTGGAGTTGCGATTTTGATTTTATGACTTGGAGCCACTGGATTGGAGTTGCGATTTATTATTTAGTACTTTTTGAGAAATTTACTCGTATTTCACTGCTTTCTATTTTTACTTTTAGTTTAGTATTCTATGGCTATTTTAGACTTAAGCATAATGTCATTGTCATATGATATGTACATTGTGTAATTTCAATTGTCAAATGATTAATTTAATTTAGATGTACCTTGCATAATATTAATGCCCATTGCCAAATGATGAATTTAGATGGAACATTACATAATGTCAAATGATGGATTCGATTTAGTAATTTACTTTTAGATTTACAATTTTACATTGATGATTGCAAAAATGTCAAATGATAATTATGATTCATAATAATCTAATATGAAATGATGATCATTTTTAGATGTACATTTCATAATTATGAACATTTACTATTTACTAACTTAGTTATTTACATATTGTTGGGATTTTATTTTTTATTTTTATATATGAAATTTTTAATAATTTTTATGACTCTAACGTCTCCCCGTTTCTCTGAAATTTCCCTAAATTTTGGGGTTGCTTATATACGCCCCCTTGTGCGTATCCCGCTCCCGCGTTTCTCTGTCCCGGAAACTCGGTGGAACATTGCTATTTATTTATGAGAAGTTAAAAATACCGATGAATTTATTTTCCAACAATTTTCAGATTTTATTGAATAAATACTCTTTTGGGTATAAAATAATTATTGAAGTAAAACTAAATCGAAACTGGTTTTTGAAGTTTAACACCTTCTAGTTTTCAAGAGGCGATAAGCCAATAGGTATGGCAGATGCCATGGTGGGGAATTACACTTCCGTCACGAGGAATGATGTTTGGGACATGGTGCCATGATCAAGGGGAAGTCAATTTGTGAGTTCCAGGTGCTCTAAAAGATTAAGCATGTTGTAGATGGTAACATTGAGAAGTTCAAGACGAGGTCTGTAGTGAGAGGGTTCTCCCAGAGAGAGGGAGTGGAGTATGAGGGGACATTTGTTCTAGTTGCCAGACACACTTCTATCAGAGTTATTATGTCCTTAGTTTTGTTTATGAGATGGAGTATGTGAAGTCTGCTTTCCTTAATGGGATCATTGAAGAAGTGGTGTACATAGAACAACCTTAGGGATTTGAAGTAAATGGGAAGGAGGCCCATGTGTGCATGCTTAAGAAATCCTTGTATGGAGTCAAGTAGGCATTGAGAGCATGTTATTCCAAGATTGATGGATATATACAAAGTATGGGTTTCACCAAAAGCAAAGTAGATTGTCACTTATATATTTGTTTAGATTGATTTGCTTATTTTGGTGCTGTATGTAGATAGCTTGTATTTGACAATGTAGAGAAGCTCATTATGGGGTGCAAAGTAGAGATGGCAACTGAGATCAAGATGAAGGATATTGGATTGATGAATTACTTCTTGGGGTTGGAAGTTTAGCAAAGACTACGGAAGATTTTCCTTCGCAGGGTAAGTATGTAGTTTGGATCTTGAAGAGGTTTCAGATGGAGGATTGCAAACCTATGGTCACACCCATGATTTGCTAATTTGAAAAAGGTTACAACTTCAGATTCAGAGTTGGGGTATCCCACTATGTACAAACAATTGATAGATTCCTTGATGTATTTGGTCAACACCAAGTTAGATATATGTTTTGTAGTGAACACCTCGAGTCACTTCATGGTGCAGCCAAGAAAAGAGCATTGGATTGCAATAAAACATGTTCTTAAGTATTTGAGGAGCACAATGGAGTATGGTTTGACATATCCTTGAGATGATGAAGAGAAGTTGCAAGGTTATTCAAACTCTGACTGGGCAAGCAATGCATTAGAATAGAACACCTTAGGGTGTTGCGTTGGCTTGGGATCAATGATGGTATTTTGGTTCAACAAGAAGCAAACTTTTGTGGCACTTAGCTCAACAAAGGCATAAGACATGGCAGCTAGTACTGCTAGTTATGAGGCCATCTGGCTTCACGAGTTACTTGCAAGATTGCTCTATCAGGATTTGTTGCCTACAATCAGTTATTGTTATAATCTTTGAGAATCTAGTGTTTCATGACAGGTCCAAGCATATATTGAGATAAGATATCAGGGTTATTCAGACTCAGATTGAGAAAGCAATGCATTAGACAAGAAGAGCACCTTAGGGTGTTGCATCAGCTTGGGATCAATGATGGTATCCTTGTTCAGCAGGAAGCAGAGTTTTGTGCCACTGAGCTCAACAAAGGCAGGATACATGGTGACTAATACTACTAGTTATGAGGCCTTATGGCTTCACAAGTTGCAAAGTTATTTGATCAAGAGTTGTAGCCTACAATAATTTATTGTAATAAAATGAGTTGTATCAAACTTTCCAAGAATCGAATGTTTCATGATAGGTCCAAGCATATTGAGATCACATATCAATCATATGAGATAGGGTTCAGAAGGGAGCAATGAAGCTCCAACATATTCCCATAGATCAACAGGCCATTGATATTCTGACCAAGGCCTTGGTGTAAGAGAAATATGAGGTATTTAGAGACAAACTTGGATTAGTGTAGAATTCCTTCCTTGCTAAGGAGTGTTGAGAATTATAGCTGGGACAGGAAGTTATGTGCATGTTCAGTGTGAAGTTGTGAACATGCAAGAAGTACTCCAACATGTTTTTGAAAAAGTATTTTCAAAATGTAATTCTTTTTTTGGAGAAATATTCTATTTTGTAATTCATTTTAGTATAAAAGTCTTATACTTAGCAGTTGAGTCAATTGTATCTCAGATTCTCATGCATGACTTAGACAAGGAAAAATATTAAAATAGATTCTCCGCGCAAACTATAAAGACAAGGCAAGTTAGAGGATTTCAATACACATACTTGAGAGAGAGAGAGAAGGCAGCCAGGGAAAAGGCATTCTTGAGTAACACGTCATTTGAGACAATAGTTCATATTGTTCTATATAGTGGTACAGACAAATCTGTATGGATCCATACAATTGTATGGACAGGTCCGTACAGATAGTACATGACATCATGTAGGTCGTATAGCAGTTTTTTGGTTTTTCTGTTTTTTCAGTAGGTTGTACAAGCTCAATTCGCGGTGTTTTTGGTGTCTGTGAAGTGCTGTTTTTTGGGCAGTATGTGGAGCTTTCCTTGCAAGTGTTTTTGAAGAAATGGAAAGCTGATTTGAAGGAGTAATTACATGTGTATGTGTAAAATTAATATTTATGCTTACACTAAATTAGCTTCTACCTATTGTATGATTATTGCCATGGTTTGAAATTTAATGTCAGCATTAATTAAATTTCACAATTTAATTGTTTGATTGAGAACATAAGGATATTAGTCACCTAGGGCCTGAAATTCTAACAGAAACTAACATGGCCAATGCACAGCTTAGAAAACCTTACCAACTACTGAATCTCAATCTGATGAGAGGAAATGCTGGCTGGAAACTTCACTGCATATACCACAGATGTAAAAGATGATTTCAACTTCAAGAAGCTGCCTTCTTCCACACCTAGCTTTCAAATTGTTACAAAAATCATGAACCATGCGTATAAAATTTGCCATAATACGTAAAGAGCCTCATACACACTTGCGGCTTGCACTTCCTGTGGTTGATTCACATTCTTGTGTGAATGATCCACATTTTTTGTGGTTCATCATGTGACCCTTTTACATACATCACCAATCAAACTATTTTCCATAGTGGTGACTAATTCGGATACATCCAACTCCTTTGGCCTCATTGTAGGAACCATGTGTGCTTCTCCTCCATCAACCTAGGATTCAACAATGTTTGAAGAAGCAAGCAAATCAGCATCAACAAATCTAGTGTTCTACCTTCTCCTCCATCATTGAGATGTGGAAACTCTTGTTTCTTCACATCTTGTAACCTTTCTACCTTACAGTCATTGTGGACCATGGGAATCTTCACTTCCTCGAGGCTTTCACTTACTTCTCCATCATTAAATTTTGGGATCTCTTTTGCCTCTTTTACTATCTGCACAACATTGCGTGATCACTAATAAAACCTTTGCATTTGTTTTCCTTGCAGATGCTGATTTATCAGTCTTAAATTAGTTATCACCGGCCTAGTGAAGATCTGAATTTTCATTGATTCTAACATCTTTAGTCACAACAATCTCATTTATGTAGGGTCCAATGACCTATATGCTTTCCTTTCATCAAAGTACCCAACAAGCAACTATTTTCTACATGTGGTGTTATCATAAGCAACCAAACCAAATATTTTTAAATGGCATACCTTTTGTTTTTCATTTTTCCAAGGTTATTTGGGTGTAGCTCTCTCATAGTTTTTTTGGGAACTCCTATTCAACAAATATATTGCTTTTTTTGGGTCAAAATTTTATTTTTTATTTTTTTAATCCGAAGAAAAAATCGTAAATTTCTATTATGATAAAAAGTTACATTCAGTATATGCATCAAAGTGCATTCCAGTTCTGTCCCTGAGACCAAAAATATACACTATATATGCCCCCTGCTCTTAAGTAGAAAGCCATCCTAGGAGAAAATGCTTGTGAAGGAGATATCCCTAGTAACCGTATATATCATTAGTAAATGTCATCCCTATTCACATGTTGATCTCTTGATGAAGGGAAAGATGTTGGTCAAGAGTAAAGTGTAGTTGAGACTCCGGAAAGAGCTTTGGGTATTGCCTGGAACCCTCCAAAGAATAGCTAAGTGGGGGATGCTTGATGGATATGCCCAATATATTGAACCAGTGAAGAGGCTTTGGAGAATCAAATACTTTGCCAACCCAAGAGGGTGGAAGCAATCTCCATGAAAAAGCAATAGGCCAAGTAAGAATACGTATCCTATCTTGATGCTATATAAAGGATGGAGCAAACCCTGTGAGGAAAGGAAACCCTTCTGAAAATACTCTTTAGGCACTTGGGCTGGGCACCAAACTCAGATTGTTTAATGGCTTGTGGGATTGTCTGCTTGCATTGGATCATTTGCTATAACATGAGAGACTGTACTTCCTCAACACTGGCAGAGTTAATGAGAAGTAAACTAGGGCCTTGCATCTTGACACCATAGAGAAGAGTTGGATTAATGATCCTATCAAAACGATGCATCTCAATTAAGTGTCCTAGAGGCGTATGTGGAAAAGCTAATGCTCAAGTATGGAAAGAGACTCGTACCTCTTGCAAAGTTGAGGTTGGGAAACTGGCCTCAAACTAAATTTGGGGTGTGTGAGATGGGCTCCTGAATAAGTTGAAGTTATTGTGATATTGACCTCACCTCCTTTGAAAAAAGAAATGAAGACCACTGTGAGTCTAAGGTTCACCATCAACTGCCTATGGGACAAAAATCAGCAAGGGCATCAAGCTGCCTCTGTAAACCCTCCAAGGAGGATTCTAAGAGAACAATGTCATCTTCATACAAGAGAATAGCACTCAGGACCTGATGTAGAAGGCAACCATCATTAACATGCATGTGTGTCCTAAGGTGGACTTCTAGCACATCAATATAAGCACCAAACAAAGTAGGTGACAAGGGGCAACCTTGCTTGACTCTGATTGTGCTTTGGATGAAATCAGAAAGGCCTATAGGAGTGTGAAGCCAACTGATAACTGTCTCATAAAGCTTCACAATAGCCTTGTTGAGGGAATTGAGGATGCACATGTCAGGAAGCCTCCAAAAGGAGTCCCTTGGCGAAGAATTGAATGCCTTTCAAAAATCCACAAAACAACAAAAGACCTTGCAAGAGCATTATCTAGCTCTCTTCACTGGTACCACAAATTCTAAAATCTGATCGTCATCTGAGAATCCCTTTAATGGTAACTCAGTATTTTTGGGACAAACAAGTGGCTGAGACAAGTGTCAAAGATGCTCCAGTAGTTAGTTAGGTCAGTATCATCTGAGAATCCCTTAATGGTAACTCAGTATTTTTGGGACAAGCAAGTGGCTGAGACAAGTGTCAAAGATGCTCCAGTAGTTAGTTAGGTCAGTTAAAACTGATTGCCTATCTATAACTGACTATGTCCAGTATTTAAAGAATAACAACTACAAAGAGAACCTTATTAGCACTTTGTCCATGGTATATTATTATGTCTTCTTGTTGATTTTGGTGTTTTTTCAAGACAAGCGAGCAACTGAGACAGGTGTCAACATTGCTCCAAAATAGAGTCAGGTCAGTTAAAAATGGTTAACTACCTATAACTGACCATGCCCCTATATTTAAGGAACAACAACTACTAAGAGGAAGAACCCTTTAGCACCTTGCCCATGATGTGTTATCACGTCTCTTATTGCTTTTGGTGTCTTGATAATTTATCTTGCCTTACTCTTTTTTTTTCTACACCTTGTTCCCTCCTAAACCTCACCACTTCTGTTTTCATTCTTTAGGTCTGCTACCCAAGGATTCTGACCCTGGTCCGATTGGTGAGGCACCAACCAAAATAGTGGAGTCAGATCTTTTGCTTATTTACATCTTTGTGCAGATCTTGTTATTGGTACTCAAGAAATGAGGTCCTGAAATGTACTATATTTTCTGAAATTAATGTAAAGGAAATCTCATTGCCTGAACTGGATTTATTTTGTTTCAAGTCTGAATCTATTCCTGTTCTCTTTCTTCTTTGTGTTATAGATGTGGAAGTTTTTTATTTTCTGAATAAGTTCTCTTTCTCAATAATATATAGAGCACCCCACACAACTTCTAAGGGCAATGGGCACATAATTTACTCTCATTCCAATTATCAAAAGGTGAATCTCTTTATAGGCTCCTGGTTCTTTTCAAAGTGGAGGAAATTTCTCTGGTTTCCCCTGTTGAATGGGTTCTGTATACTTTGGGCTGGAATCCACCAAGATTTAGTCTTGGAAAAAACGAGTTCTAAAATCTGAGTCCACAACCGCTTAATGCCTATTGAAGTAAAATATAATATGTTTGTGTGTCAATAGGTCAAGCTCTGTTTCTGTCAAATACACGTTGAGGCTAAACATTTCTGCCATTTAGACTCCACAATGCCACATTGTAATATGTTTGTGTCAATAGGTCAAGCTCTGTTTCTGTCAAATACACGTTGAGGCTAAACATTTCTGCCATTGAGACTCCACAATGCCACATTGCCATGTTTGCATCAAGATTAGTGCCCATTGAGATACTAAAGAGGCTTCTTATCCATGCCTATTTCTGATGACCATTTGGATATATGGCCCTCTTAGAGATCTATTCGAATAAATGGCCCCTGATGAGTTGTAACATATAAGTGTGGCTACACCATTGTTCTGTTCTTTATTGTTTGCTTCGATATCTACCCATCCTCATTGTTCACACATTTCTTTGACATTTAATCAGTCTTCAATAAATCTACTAGCTAATCAATCCTTGATGTAACCTTTGATATGATGAGTGAAATTATAGAAGAGTTGGCACCATTAACTTAGAAGATTGATATATGCATGGAATCCCTCAAACAAGGCCTCATTATTAATTTCATTGTAGCTAATAAAGATGTTTAAATGACACGGCTCAATAGTATTCTTATTGTTGTGATCCATATTATGCAACCCGACAAAACTATGTTAATGCCATCTAAGTTGTGCTATACCAAGGGATCACAAACATAAACAGTCAGTGACAATTCATATGGAAGACGGGCTTGATATGTGGATCTGCTGCAGCAAGGACAGTGAGTAATGAGCAAAAGAGTTGGATCAACTGGGAATGTACATTCAGGGGGGTTTAGTAGACAATTTGCACAGGATGTTTTTAGAGAAAAAATGGACAGTCAATTCAATTGTTTCAGTTGAGAGCTAGTAATCTTTTTCTGCAGCTGGGGTTAATGATTCTACTGGAAGTAAGGGCAATGAGGTGATTCATTCGATAGTGCTGGTGATTGCTAGGCTAGAATCCCCATGGGTTTGGCAGACCAGTAAAATGGTTTTGTGGTTTTTATTAGTAATTAACCCAAATATCCCACATGAATATAAGACATTTAGAATAAAGTTAAACTGTCATGATAATGATGTTTCTTTAAGGACTGAAGGTTTTGATAGTCAGCTTGAATGAAGCCAGAGAAAGGTTTTGATTTCTTTCTTTTTATTACCTTAAAGTTTCTTATCTTGAATCTCGTAGTTTATCTGCATTATCATTATGACCGTAGTTACTGGGATTGTCTTTTTCATCACCAGAAAACTCTTCCTAGTGGTTCTTCTTTCGCTGATGTAATGCTATGCTTGTAAATTTATATTATGACTATTTCTCGTATTCTACTTTAAGCTCGAAAACACATTCCTTTGAATTTTTTGTGCTTACTTTTATAGTTCACATTATCATAGAAGTGAAAAGTAAGAAGATTACCACATTTCAAGCTGTGAAACCGCTATATGAATTTTATATTCAAAACTTCTATATTTAGAACTGTGTTTAACACTAGTGTTTTTGTTATCCTTGTTTTCCTGACACTCTTGACGAAGTAAAACTTCCGGGTTTCACACTTCTTTGGCAACTATGTTGAATTGTGGACTTAAGAGTAACCTTATGTGATGGAGAATTTCTTTTTCATTTATCTCCTGCCGTCTGCCAGTATAAATTAGTATACATTTATATTCACAAGAGAATGTGTTATTTTGAGTTCATGCTAAAATCCATACTAAAATTTGAGGTCTGCTATAATAGGACCACCTCGATGATGAAATCTATGTTTTTGACTTATTGTGTGTGTATATAAACTAGGAGTGGATCAGTTCCAGTTTTCCTAAATTTAAACTTTTATCTGTTTTTGACTTATTGTGTGTGTATATAAACTAGGAGTGGATCAGTTCCAGTTTTCCTAAATTTAAACTTTTATCTGTACATTTTCTCAAGTTTACGTGATCACACTTTTTTTTTAACACGTATTTTTATGTACAGGAAATGAATGACCCAAGGTTTTCTCGATTTTTACGAATGCTCCGGGTTGGTGTTCCAGAGCAAGTAAGTGCCCATTATTTGTTATTGTCTAGTTTGTTTCAAACAGGTGGATTAGAAAGGCAAAGTATACATGTCAAACATGTTTGATTATCCAATCAGCCTAGAAACTCCGTTTTTCTTGTTCACTAGTGTTGAACTTTCGGCTTTATGTCAGATTTTCTGTCCATTTTCATTGTCACTGACGTGAAGGCAGTCACAATGAGTTCAAAAAGTATCTCTTTCTCTCCGTGTGTGTGTGTGTGTGTGTGTATATATATATATGGGGATTCAACAGAGAGTAATACAACCAAAGACCATTTGTTTTATAACCAATTTGGAAGTGGTGTGAAATATTTTGCTGATGCAATTTGCATGGTATGGTTTACGTGCTTTGGTAAATGTATGCACCATGAAAAGCATGGATTATTGATCCAGCTACATTTGAATTTGATGCAGGCAGTAAAGCTGCAGATGTCCATTGAAGGATTAGATCCTAATTTGCTCAATCTATCTGATGCTACGCAGTCACCTGGTTAAATATTAGTGCTTTATTAGGAAATTGATGGTTTATGCAGTGCTATATTTTGGCGGCAATTAATGTATTTGCATTCATATTTCTCGGAGAATTATGCATTAGAAAGGCTTTGCACAGTCTTTTGTCTCGTGAGAGTTCGGATAAATCATTTTCATGGCCAGTGCATGCAAACAGAATTTCAGTCACTCAAGGATTGGGTAATTATGTATCTGGAGAATACCTTGCAATGAATGACTTGTTTGATGCTATCTCTTGGAACTCATTTGTCACTCCAAGAGGATCATATTGGAACTTAGTGTTCCATGTGCTATCCAAGCATCTTCAAACAAAAGACTAGTTTCAAATATGTATCCGAACAACCAAGAATGGCTGCCAAGCAAGGATCCTTTGTGTTCTGTTAAAAATAGCAGGAAGGCATCATATGTACTGCTTTAGCCAAAACTAGCTTTGTATTAAATTATTTCTAAAACTGGACCTTCTTTTATCTCTGCATTTTGAAGATGAAGCTGCTATGCCTCATATTTTCCTCGGAAGTTTGTTTTCTGGAATCATTTACTGAAAATACCTATTTGATAATGTCTTTGGCCCTGATGTTTACAAGGGTACAGATACATATGAATACATGGGGATGCGTAACCTTTTTGAAAAGTTTTGGATACGATATAGCTGAATATTAATCAGATTTTGTTCACTTTCTAAGAGCATGGATTCTTAAGCGTGCCCTTCGACTTAGTTTCACCACTTTAGAGATTAATTTTTAATATATATCAAATAATGATATAAATTGAAAACTGTTGTGACTGTAGACAATAGACAATGCAATTTGGATGTATTATGAAGTGTGGTCAATATCAATGCTCTTGGTAGAAAATAATATATACAGAACATTATTTAGAAGAAAGCAGATCCTCAAGTTCTAACTCAATGCTAATTTACTTTGTGGATATATGTTCCTTGAGTTCTAACAGAATGTGCTATGAAATATATATTCGGCCTCTTATATAAACAAGGTTAGTTCGACAAATTTCAAGGTCATATTCATTCAATTTCATTGATGCAATCACTATGTTTATTGTGGGTATGTGTTTACCAATTATGTACACATTTTTCTTAGGAAAATAACTAAGAAAACCTTTTGAGTACTTTTCCATGATTCATGGATGGTAAACGAGTCAAATAATCAGCTCTGATTATGGAGTCTAACCTAAAAAATGATCTCCCAATATTGAAGGAAATATTTCACCTTTCGCTTATGACCACTTCAGCTAACCCTTGAGGTTAATTATCAATTATATCAGTGAAATACAAATTATGTACAAATCCATTGGGCACTTCTCATTTTGAGGGTAGTACTTAGGGAAAACTGGATTTTGCAAAAGTCAAGACGTTGTCAACCTAGAACCTAAGGCTTTACAACAATATACTCATTTAGAGCTCAACATGTCACTTATGAAAATTGATCCTGAGTGCGAAAAATAACACTCCCCACAACCACCCAATCTAAACCCTATTAACAATCTACCAATTATACAATATTTGAAGTTAGCAACTATTTTTTCATGAAATTGTTTAAAAAATTTAAACCTTTATATATCAAACACATGCAAAGTGGAAATGATATTAGTTGTGAATCCATTATGTATTTGGTTGAATATATTACTACACTACTGCCTTGCAAATTCATTGATATATTAAAATCATATGACCTTCAAGGATAAGTTAGGTGAGGATAAGTCTGCCCACTTAGGTCTATACACGTCCACATATATTACACTCTTGGTAGCTTATCCCATAAGTGTATATGATGCACGATGTTACCATTGTCATTTTTTATCACTCTTAGTGGTGTATATGATGCACGATGTTACCATTGTCATTTTTTATCACTCTTAGTGATAATTTGGGTTTCGCATATATGAAACTGTAATTATTTTTCACCCTTTTAATGTAAACTTATATTTTTTTATAACAAAACAAGTGCTACATAGTAGCTAGTTTCTCACTCTTTAATGTAAACTTATATTTTTTTGTGTTACATAGTAGCTAGTCCTTTCAATAACTATAGTTGATTTTTAAAAATATATTAGATTTTCTGTAGTTTATTATATTGTTTTGCAAAATTAAATAATTGTGGGAATTGTAGTTATAGAAAACAATTTTTCATTTATTTAAAAAAATATAAAATTATAGATTTTTGATTGGTTGAAACATATGAAAGCATTAATTAATCATAGTTGAATATTACATAATAGGAAAAAAGAATAGGAGAAATGTATTTTTAACTTAAAAACAAAGTTAAATAATTATGAAAATATTATAGATAAAGAAAACAATTTTTTATTAAAAAAAATTAGTGAAAACATACAATTAATTGTAATTTAACATGACAGGATAGAAAAGTAATATAATCCACGAATTGTAATTGTACTAGGAAAATGTCAAAATGTTAATGTATTCACATGATACCATTTGTTATATATCAATCATTTCGTATTGTAATTGTATTAGGTAAATGCGAAATGATTGATATATAACAAATGGTATCATGTGAATACATTAACATTTTGACATTCACCTAATACAATTACAATAATGTAATCCACGAATTGTAATTGTATTAGGAAAATGTCAAAATGTGTATTCACATGATACCATTTGTTATATATCAATCATTTCGTATTGTAATTGTATTAGGTAAATGCGAGATGATTGATATATAACAAATGGTATCATGTGAATACATTAACATTTTGACATTTACCTAATACAATTACAATACATGGATTATATTACTTTTCTATCCTGTCATGTTAAATTACAATTAACTGTATGTTTTCACTAATTTTAAATTATATATATATATATATATATATATATATATATATATATATTCATAATTATTTAACTTTGTTTTTAAATTAAAAATACCTTTTTTCTATTCTTTTTTCCTATTATGTAATATTCAACTATGATTAACTAATGTTTTCATATGTTTCATTAGTTTTATATTTTTTTAAATAAATAAAAAATTGATTTTGACATTTACCTAATACAATTACAATACATTACAATACGTGGATTATATTACTTTTCTATCCTGTAATGTTAAATTACAATTAATTGTATGTTTTCACTAATTTTTTTTTGTTAAATAAAAAATTGTTCTCTTTATCTATAATATTTTCATAATTATTTAATTTTGCTTTTAAATTAAAAATACCTTTTTTCTATTATTTTTTCCTATTATGTAATATTCAACTATGATTAATTAATGCTTTCATATGTTTCAACCAATCAAAAATCTATAATTTTGTATTTTTTTAAATAAATAAAAAACTGTTTTCTATAACTACAATTCCCACAATTATTTAATTTTGCAAAACAATATAATAAACTATAGAAAATCTGATATATTTTTAAAAATCAACTATAGTTATTAAAAGGACTAGCTACTATGTAACACGAAAACATATAAGTTTTCATTAAAGAGTGAGAAACTAGTTTGAAATATAACCTAGTTATATATATATAAACTAGGTTATATTTCAAGCTTCATCAATAAAAAAGAGATAACAAGAATATAAAGAGATGAAAAATATATCCCAAACAATATAAAATAAAAGTGTAATTAAAACTACACACTTTTAAATTTGCCTCGCACTAAATTTTTAAACCAAGCATTAAAGTAAAATCTAGATTTGCAACGAAAATGTATAAAACCACTGTAAATTCAGAAATTATGACTATTGAAATACCACTGAAAATTGATTTATATCCAGCGGAACTACTCGTTCTCCAATGGGGTATATATGGAGCTACTACACAAAACAACTATGAAAAAAACCTATTACTTTCTAGATATTAATATTAATCTATTTTAAATGAAAGCTTTAGCAGTTAGGTTGATATAAAAGTTTTACATAATTATATTTAAGCTCATTACTGTTGAGAAATTTGACATCATTGTGCAACATCCAATGGAGATAGACATTGCATGGCACACAACCTATTGGCTACATTTTTTGCAAATTCCAACTGCTACAATTTCTAGTACCAATTCACCAACGACTAAAATTAAATCCATCTAACATGTCAATGTCAGGTTTGGAAGACTTGGAGCAAGAAGAACAAGGACCGATTAATGAAAAACTTATAAACATAGTGAAGATTGAGAAATGAAATTGTAATAACAAATGAGTTCGTGGTTGTCGTTGCACGCTGTAAAGAGAAAGCAGACATTGCATGTAGTAATTTATTTAAAGTGATATTTATTTGACAATACACTTCCCAATACTAATATGTCAGCAATGTAAAACAAATTCACAAAAATAAATCATTGCATAATAAGATCATTGAGATCATAGCCAATGAAATGCTAGAAAAATAAAATAAAATATTTTAAAAAATAATTAATTTTTTGTTATAATGTTTAACTTTAGACAATACTATTTAGATTTTAGTCCAAAAACAAACTAATTGATAGTCAAAAGGTTACCCAATGTGTTATTTATCTGTCTGAGATAATAAGGGGTTTCCCATTAATGCTAATAAGGTAACCATTGCTAATGTGTTTTTTCACATCATTAAAGGCATAATATTTGGTCTTGAATGTAGTATTCTTCCCACCATCTCTTTTCAACCTTAAACTGGTCGCTTTAATTAATTTTTTGCATATACCGAATTAAAAATACTTCAAATAATGGTAATATCCCTTCAGAGTTTTAATCACTACATCATTCTTTATGGATCCAAGAGTCCACAATTAATCTTAAGACACATTTATTATTATACACTACATCATTCTTTATGGATCCAAGAGTCCACAATTGATCTTAAGAGACATTTATTATTATATTTGGTATGTTACCATGGCTTTTCCTTATTAACGTTTGAATTTTTCTAATACTTTTCAACAGAAAATCAATTCTAGCGAAAACTGGCCTTGATGTAACTTGCAACATTTATTTGAATTATGACCATTTTTTACGCAATAACGTTATGCTATTTTGTGCTTTTGAATTCTTTCTCTAAAATGATTAATTTTTTTTCACAATATTCACAATGATTGTAAATATTTATAAAATAAATATAAATAATAATTAATACAATATAATTAATAATTATGAAAGGACATGTCCATTGGGATATGACTTTTTATGAATGGGTACTTTTGCTTAGGTATATATATGGAACCCCAACTGTACTAATTATCGTATTTTCTACTATTAATTATTTATATACTATTTATATATTGTCTATATGGATTTTTTTTTTGTATTCCAAACATTTTGAATATTTTGTGTAGTAAAGAATTTTGTTTGTATCATTTGGTATTAGAGCTATGTTCTCTAATCCAACCAATGATCACCTAAAATTCTCGAGGTCTTTTTATTCTCCATATCCTTAACTACATTTAGACTTTTGACCACTCTTATTCTTGTAGTTAAGAAAAAAGAAGTAAAAAGAACAAGTTTTGCAAAAAAGAAAATCTAGGGTTATGGAAAAAACATTCATATATATATATACACATAAATGTTTCGAATTATTGCACCGAGATGCAAGAAATGTTGTAATGTTATGTCCTATTAAACATTTTTCACTGTAAAAGAGGCATTTTTCATTATAAAAGAGGTTTGCACCTTGAGAGATTTGATCCCTCTTTGCGTTTAGTAGATATGAAGTTAAAAAAATCCATGTGAAAGTAAAATGAGAATTTTTCCAAATATCTTTAAAATTATATGTAATAAAAAGAAGAGTAAAAAAGATTTATGTCCTATTAAACATTTTTCATTGTAAAGGAGGCTTTTTCACTATAAAAGAGGTTTGCACCTTGAGAGATTTGATCCCTCTCCGCGTTTAGTAGATCTGAAGTTAAAAAAATCCATGTGAAAGTAAAATGAAATTTTTTCCAAATATCTTTAAAACTATACGTAAGAAAAAGAAGAGTAAAAAAGATAACCTTGGCTCCTCATTAATTACCAATGGTGGTTTACAAGTTTGTGGTTTTGGCAATCCGTGGTATTTGCAAGGTAAAGAAAAACAAAAGAAATACAAATATCCATTTATGTGCATGATAAGTTTTATCTTTTTACGTGAAGGAAATTATCTGAGGAGTTAAAGATGTGCAGGTGGGTATTTATTTAAAAGGACTATATATATAGCTATAAATAAGGGGGGAGTTTTGAAGTTAAAAATGTGTGTTTTAAGTTATATATAAAAGTCATAAATCAATTTTAGAAAGGATTATTTGAAAGAAGTTATTTATCAAACATCATAGTCATCATCATTACAACAAATATGACCATCATTTTATAAAATCGTTATCATATTTCATTAAATGTTGAACGACAATTGTCTAATACCCTTTTGTGAAATTATTAGACCATCATATTGTGATATTTAAACAACAAAGCACTCTTTGGCATAATAAATACACCAGAAAATAAGTCGACACAACTTGTTAGTAGACCTCACTGAAAATAAAGGTGAACATGCGATGTGCAACTATCTGGAGAAGTTTGAGTACAACAGGTGCATGTTCCCCAAATTCCGCAAAGAGATTGGTTAATCAATGGTAAATTATTACCATTGTGACATTCATTCACATGGTTGCTAATAATTTTTCATTCTATCAGTTCATTTTGCAGCCCCGCCTTCTCAGGATTATCATGGTGGATACACCACCATTGTTGTTATTTGTTGGTGCAATGCTTTAGGGAAATTATTCGCTATAGTCATGTTGGTTTACAAACGGGTAAAGGGTATTTGTTAACTAGAAATATCAAACTCGTGGGTCAACATTAATCCCAAAGAACATCAACTCAAAGGTTGCGAACAATAATTGCACATCAAATTGGTTAATGTGGAATAATTAATTTCCATTAGCTCACTTCCTTAATAAACACTTATATGCAATAAGCCATGAAGGATTTAAAAGGGAGACATTAAGTTTAAATTAAAGGGCATATTGAAGAAGCAAGTCTTTCACACTTTCACTCATTACAAAAGAATACACAAGCTTCATAACCAGCGCACAGTTTGATGTAAATTATTGACATAAAACAAAATGGAGTCTATTACTAACGAGAAAGGGAGATTTCCTAAATTTCAACATGCTCTACTTCAATGCTACTTAGAATCAAGGGGACTCTTGTAGGAAAAAATATTATTGTTTCTATTTCCCCTCTCAAAAAAAAATAATTATGTTAGTCATGAATTCACTAACTAATGAGTGTTTCCTTATTCAAATATAATTGAAAAATTAGACTATTGAGACAAAAAACTATATGACAACTGATTTACAACAAAACATTAAAGATTATACATTTTTATATCACAATTCACCGTTAAATCTTTATGGAGCAATGATGGTGACATAATTCTAGGTTTATCTTGGATGCAAACACTAGGTTCCTTCAAATTAAATACGAAATAAAAAAGTTTTTGATGTTTCATTATAAGAAGAAGATTTTTTTGACGTTTCCTTATAAGAGGAAGATGATGACATTCCAGGACATTACAATGAAGTTAGAATTGATAATACCTTCATTAGAAGACTTTAAAGATATCTCAAAGGTGAAGCCTCAAGAAAATCAAAAGTCACTATCAAGGATGTAGAAAGAGTTTGACAAAACTATTTTAGACAAAATGAAGAAATTTCTTGCTCAAAATATCATGGTTAGAAATTACTTGCATAAGTCAATAAGTCAAAGGCTGCGGAGCAATCATTGGAAAACATAATAGAACAACTTATCCAAATAGAATTATCAGAGTACTCAGGTAAAAATGTCCAAGTTTAGGAAAAATGAACAAATATAGATCACATTAATCTTACGACTCAAAAAGATGCAAATCCAATTGAAATAAAACATACTCAATATTGGATTTTTTTTCACCCTAAAATTCTTTAGGGAGGAACGTGCGAAGACGGAGTGCGGTTAGGGTACCTGCAAAACCCTGACATCTTTGCAGAAACCCTCGGCAGAGGAAATCATTGCAATCACATCACACTGATCACACCTTTTGACCGGGGCCATCAGTCATCTGATAGGGGGGGGAGATCCTCTCCTATCGAAACGTAGTGGCAGGGGAAACGAGTTCGCATGGAGCGGAAACATGCAATGCAATGGCCGTGGTAAAGGACCCTCGGTCCTGGGAGCTCAGTGGAAGGCAGGCTTGAGAGGACAATGCCTACCACGGGCCGCTAAGAAACCAAGATTCGTCATCCCCAATAACAAGCTAGAGGAATACAGGAAGTACATGAAGGACCATGCCTCATCTCCAAATTTATTAGAGTATGGCAGACAGAAAAGGATCTAATCAAATGGATCCAAATCAGATGGCAATCGAAGGGACATATCGAACTTAAAATGGGTGAAAGGCTTATTTCAGTGATATTATTCAACCTGGAGGACAAGGAAAGAGTCTTTGAGGATGGGCCATATTTTTTCAACAATGCAGGACTTTTTATGAGACACTGGGAGGAATGTTACAACCCAGATCAGGAAAAACTCCTTGCTTCTCTAGTGTGGTTACAACTATTTGCCTTACCAGTGGATTTCCGGGACCCAAAAATCTTGGAGGGGATTGGCAACTCTATTGGAGCCTTTGTCACGGTTGCAGATTCCACGAGATGGGAAGGTACACTTCTTACGCCAGGATCTATGTCTACATGAATATCACAGAGCCACTACCTGATTTCATAGAGCTGGAATACCATGATGAGGTATGGAAACAACCCCTGGATTATGAGCATATACCTTTCAGATGTCGGTGATGCCATGAATATGGGCACCTGTTCCAAGCTTGCCCGCTAAACTAGAATGAGGCACACAAAGCATCTAAAGTAGATGGGGAAACGAAGGCAAAAGAAGATGGAGATGGTTTCCAAGAAGTTCAAATACGAAAAACAAACCAGAGGAATCCGGGGAACCCCAACCTAGTACAGAGTGGAAAAGGGAAACACAACCACAACCGCTATGAAATCCTACAAGAGGAAGAGGAGGGGGAGGCAATCCTTGATAATACAATGGAATCGGAAAATAACCAAAAGTCTCCATCTGGGGGGGAACAAGCCCAAGCGAAAGGTGGAAGAGGAACCTGTTTATGGTGTTGGACCCGCCAACATTCAGGGGATCTCCTTGGTATGAAGTCCCAACTAGACCTCACACCGTTTTGTGTAGGAGTCCCATTCGGTACGATGGCTTGGTTGCCATTATCTTAAAGATATGCATTAGCTATTGCTTGTTAGCACGTGAGAGTGGTCTTCCTTGTCTTCGAACAACGAGTTTCACGTCTTTGGTGAGTGCTTTGGTGTTACTTGTGTCAAATTTCTTTCACTATGGAGGGAGAGGGTGGAAGTGAGTCTCAGGTTGAAATGGAATAGTCCCAACTCTGCTAGAGACACACAACACAACATGACATGCACAACTTCCGGTGGAGTAGTCCACATGGATGTGGCAGTCACAAACACAAGGTGAACAGATAACACGTACAACAACCAGCGGAATAGTCCACACGAGTGCGACATGCATTATAAAAAGTTTACACAAATGAATCTGTCGAGTGTCTGGCGGGATAACCCACACGGCCGAGACATCATTAACAAATTATACAACACATTTTCATAAGAATATGTATTAGAACAACCGAAATAGTTCAACTGCCTTAATACAGGTTAAAGAAACATGCATTACAAGCGTTCAAAGAATAGTCTTACAAAGTAATACAATACATGTGTGAAAATGTGCTAGCCTGTTAAGATGCTTTTGAATTAAGAAAAAGTTCCAAGACACATCTGTACACCATTACATCACTAACCCCGATAACGGGGCATTGGAGCCACTGCTCGCTCCTCAAAGAAAAGATTACAGACTCTCAAGGCTATGTGGGAGGAGCCAAGGTGAAAAGTATTTTGCATGTACAAATGAGGGGTATTTATAGCCAAGGGTAAAACTGGCCCTTGTGACTGTTCGACTTCCCTCATGACTATTTGACTTACATGAATCTTCAACTTTACATGACTCTTCAGATTTACATGTGGGTCTCTTGGACTTCCACGTTACATTACATTGATTACAACAGTGTGGCCCACAATAGTGATGTGGCCGAGATGACTCATGACATGACTCGACATGACAAAGTTGGTGTGTTCATGTTGCTAGTGGTGTGCATGTCGAGCTGCAGTGCTACTGAGTGATGGATGTGCTCTTGGTGTATCATAGCTTCACCTCCACATGGAAAGGTGTGCAGAGCCTTCGATGGTCTTGATGTTTCATCTGCATGTATCTCCTTCGCTTTTACTTTGGCATGCTTCATGTGTTCATCCGTTCGCGAACAAATATCCTTGCATGCATTCCTGGTTCGTCTGTTCGTGAAACAATCTCCTTGCATGCATTCGTCGTTTGTTTGTTTGCGAACGAATCTCCTCGCATGCTCTCCTTGTTCATCCTATTCGTCGTCGCGTCATGTATCATCCATGTACTTGTATTTGCAATCACTCATAACGGGACGACATCAAATCCGGAAATATCCTAGTATACCATGATGCATTGTCGTTCGCTTTCAGATGCAGGTGACCGGGAGAGAGGACAAGGATCTAAAACTGCACAAGGAAAATTTCAAACCAGGACACGAGCTCCGGGCACTACCGGTTGAAATTGTGCAGAGGCCAATGGGAGACTAAGATGGAAAATCTGGATCAACAATGACTATCTGCGGGATCTGGCTCGGCTAAAGGGAAGATCTACGCAATTTTTTCAGGGACAAAGTGTAGGTAGTAGCGGAGGACTAGCATCAAAACTTGCGCAATTTCTTTGGGGAGCTGGCAGCAGGCTGCAGGAGTGTTGCTGACAAAAACTGCTCAATTTTTCTGAGGAGCTAGCAGCGGGCTACGGGAGTGCTGCTGGAAAAACTTGCATAACGCTGGGAGGCTGGCTTGCTGGACATCCTTGTGTAGTTTCTGAGATGAGTGGGATGCTGGGAAGCTGGGGAACTTCTCGTGAAAACTACATAGTTTTTCCGGAGAGCAGCAGGCCAACTAACTGGGTGACTAGCTGGAAAAACTGAACAATTTTTTGAGGGATACAGTGATGGACACATGGTGTCTATCTGGCATGTATACGCAGTTTCATGCCCGTGTAGTTTCTTCAGTCAACAGAGAGGGCATGATTTGCATCTTTTGCAAATTTTTGGGGGAGTGAGTCCCGGGGTCACTGCTCGGTCAAACTCTCCGGTTGACCAACTAGAGGTTCAGTTGATGTGCTTGCGAGCAGCACAAATTGAAATGGCTTGCTAGAAAACTTCTGTGTTGTTTTGGGTGACAATCGGTCAAGTCAATTCTAGGGTTGCACAGTGCAGACTGCCTGGGAGGCAACCTCAAGTTCTGCACAATTCTGGACAACAGTACATAATCACTGAGAGCTAAAACTGCGTAATGCAGCTCAACGAATGTCCGGCTGTTGGAGGCTGGTCCGGCTGACAAATATTCAACAAAATGACTAAGTGTGTGAACAAGTGACTTCGTACATGCATGAACTCATGAACACACACTCACCATGACTTGACGAGAAGACACCTTGAATCAACAAGACAACATACACTTTGTGTGATTGACCGACGGTGTGAGCGACAAGCGTGACACTTGTGATAGATTGTTGAACAACCATGACGACGCTTGCACGATAGTTCATACAACTTCGTGTGTGAGTGCGATGGATGTTTACATAGCGGACACAACTTGTAACATGAAGGTAGACCTTGTGGATGGCCAGAACATGACTGCAAGCATGTCATTGTGATCAACATGAAAAATTTGAATGGTTAAGCAAGGAGGGTGCAAAGACTCAACAAAAGCTCACAAGATGAACCTGAGTGCTTGCAAACATTAAGGAAAAACCCAAGGAAGGCTTTGAAATTGGATGCAGACCAAAATTTTGGAGGTTGTTGCAGCCACTACAACAAAACCTCAAGGGAAAGAAACCCCTATGTAAGTGGAAAAACAAGTCCATATGGAGATTGATATTCAGAAGGAAGATCTCAACGTTGAAGAACAAGTGATGAAACATCTACTGCAGGAATGGAGGCATCTAGATGAATGATTCATCCCAGAGGACCAAAAATAATTGTACAAAGCAACTTTTCAACAATTCAAAGCCAAGCAGGGTACAACCATCATAGATCAACCAGAGCATTTGGGCTCCCAAGTTAGCCAAGCCCAAGACCCTGGACCCTAAGGGAAAGGATGAATGAAGCGAGGAAGGAGAACTCTAAACGAATCCATTCAGATGGTAGGAGAGATGTTGGTAAACTCTGGAAGGGTGGTGCTGCTATTAGAGGTATTCCACCAACTTAATAAACCATTGAAATGATCATTACATCATGGAATGTACGGGGCCTCAACAATAGAGGCAAACCAAGGTATCTTAAGGATAGATTAAAAAGAGACAAGCCAAGTATTATGATAATACAAGAAACAAAGATTACTGAGAGAAAACTGAAGGAGATCCTAAAAAATTACAAACCCTAGTACAAAGTAATCACTCAAGATGCCAATGGAAGTGCGGGAGGCCTTGTTATCCTTTGGAATCCTGGAGAGATAAATTTTTAAGAGTGGATTAGTCCACTGAGGATACTTTCTAGAAAATTTATACATATCGGGTCCAGAGATTGGGTTCTCCTAACAAGGGTTTATGGGCCTCACATTCCAGGGGAAAAGCGAGTGTTCCTCCAGAATTTGACAAAGCTGAGGAATTTGTGCCCTAGACAATCTATGGGTTGTATGAGGTGACTTCAACATGATAACTTCACTAGTGGAAAATAAGGGGGGGATTAGGCGAACAAACGTAAATATGGAAACTTTCAAGGACCTTATAGCGGAGCTGCACCTAGTGGACCTGCAGACAAATAATGGAGTTTATACTTGGAACAATAGATGGGGAGGAAGCCACCAGATCACCTCATGAATGGAAATATATATGATATTAGATAAAACCATAAGTAGGGACATATTCATGGAGTCCTCGATTCTCCCTTGCATGGGCTCTGACCACTGGACGATAAGACTGGAGGTAGACTTGAAGCTTGGGCCCAAGAATCGACCATTCTGATTTGAGGCCTTTTAGGTAAGGGATCCAAAATTGCTAAAGGGAATTGAAGGTTGGTGGAGGAACAATGAAGAGCAAGGGAGAAATTTCATGCACACCTTTCAACTGAAACTGATGGAACTCAAACATAAGATAAGGAAATGGAACAAGGAAGAGTTCGAGCACATTATGAAATACCAAAACCAGTTGACTACTAAAATAAAGGATGTGCAACAAGAGATCATCTAGGAAGGAAGATCAGATAACCTAATGAAAGAAGAAGGCCAACTAATTAACCAGTTGGAGGAAAGAAGAAAGCAAGAGGAGATATTATGGAAGTAGAAATCAAGGGTTAACTAGCTGCGGGAAGGAGAACGAAATACTCATTTCTTCCACAAATACATGATTCAACATAATATAATCTACTCCTTAAAAGATGTTGGGGGGAACCGAATGGTACAACATGAGGATATGGAGAAGTTGCTAGTGGATCATTTCAAAGATCTCCTCACTGAACCACCTGAGGACTGCTTGGAAGCTATACAAAGGATTACAAGAAATATTCCCCAACTCATCTCAAGAGACCAGAATTTAGCCCTAATGTGAGCAGTCACACTAGAGGAGGTTGAAGAGGTAGTTAAAGGAATGCAGAAAAATAAGGCCCCTGGCCCAGATGGTTTCATGGCGAAATTCTTCCAGGAAACTTGGAGCTTCATGGGATAGGACATATTGGAGGTGGTGGAAGAGTCGCACTAAAATCAGAAGGTATGCCCTAGCCTAAATGCCACTTTTATTGCTCTTATTCCAAAATCCTCGAGTTCTGAAGATCCGCAAGGGTTTTGACCCATTTCCCTATGCAATGTAATATATAAAATCATAGCCACTGTGATTGTAAAGCGTCTCAAACCCCTTCTCCCCAACCTCATATCACCTGAGCAAACTAGATTTTTGGAAGGAAGACAAATCCTAGATGGATTTGTAACTTCACAAGAAATAGTGCACTCGCTAAAGACGAGAAAACTCCCAGGCATGATGATTAAGTTGGACCTCTCTAAAGCCTATGACCGTTTAAGCTGGGCATACTTAAATAGCATCCTCAAGGCCTTTGGGTTTGACCAGAGATGGATAAACTGGATTTATGCTATGGTCTCCTCCCCAGTGTTCTCCATTCTGCTTAATGGCTCCCCTTCTCCTACCTTCAACCCCTCCTGAGGTCTCTGACAAGGGGACCTTATCTCCCCTTTTCCCTTTATTCTTGCAATGGAAGGATTGGGGCATCACATTAAGAATGAAGTTTGAAATTCTTGGATCAAAGAACTGAGGCTATGGGGAAATGACCTACCCATCACCCATCAACAATTCGTGGATGATATCATGTTATTTTTCCATGTTTCGCTGAGAGAATCTCGTCGAGTAAAATAGGTCCTACACACCTTCACGGAGGCATCAGGGATCTCTTCGATCTAAATATATGGGAATTCCCTTGTCAGTGAACTCCTTGAAGACCTCTTGTTGGCAATCCATGATTCAAAAACTCAGTGGTGAACTCAACAATTGGTCCTTTAGATTCCTCAACCTAGTGGGCAGGACAATTCTCCTCAAAGCAGTACTTCAATCCATTCCTATTTATCAATTCTCAGGAATGGCAGCCCCAAAAATGGCTTGCTCCAAAATGGTGGACATATTTAAAAAGTTTCTATGGGGAGGTGCACAGCAAGCAAAGAAATGGGCATTAGTTTCATGGCCTAATCTTATAAAAAAAAAGATGGAAGGGGGCCTAGGTCTAAGGGACCCCTTTACTCTGAACCAAGTAATGGGAGTGAAATTATGGTGGAGGTTGATAGGATGAGGGATGGACCTCCAGAAACAAATATGGACACGAAAATACAACATCCTAGTGAGAACATAAGACATTCTCAGATATCAGGTGTTATAGGACAAATTGACCTCCTCATCAACTCAGAGGTGAAAGACAAGGTGACTGAAACAATGACCACAATTGCAGGCCCAGAATCCACACTAATGCTCTCTATACACTGACAACCTGCTTTATAAAGCTTGTTACCAAGCATAAAGGAGCATTAGTCAGCCTGCTAACTCATGTTGTTAGACCAGGGGGAGCGTTAGTGAACTTAAGTGATGTTCAAGAGGTTATGCCAACGAATCTGCTCATAAAATATCTAGATATTAAATCCATATATTTGTGCAAGAAAAGCAAGGAAACTCCAAAAATCAAGATATTTGGAGAAATTCTATTCCGAGAATGAAGGCAAATGGGAAAAAGCTTGTAAACAGGGCAGGTTCATGGTTTTCACCCTAATGAACTCTAGATGGAGCTTGGCAGCCCTAACTCGATTGCTACATAAGCAATGAGAGGGCCATTGCAAAAGGGTCAAAGCATTTAGAAGGATAGCTTATAGAGCTGTTGTGAAACTGTCATATTCTTGAAGGAGCTAGCTGAAAGAAGGAGAGAGAGAGAGGAAGAAGGGGTAAGGAAGTATGATGCAATAGATTGTTGTAATCTCTTCCATTCTGAATATAGGACTGCAGTTGTGTTCTCTACTCCAAAGTGTCGGTGATATTGTCCATTTATTTGTTCATTCTGATGCTTGTCAAGTTGAGTAGTTAAGTTATACATTAATACATGTTTGTTACAGATTCTTACATTAGTTTTCAGAAGTGTATGCTGTGATTGGTTTGCTTTGTCCTTTGTGTAAGAATCGACTTGTAGCCAACTTAGAAGGAGTTCTTCTTGCTACACGGAGATCCCCAAGTGAATCTAGAAGGAACCGAAGGTGATCCTCTTTCCATTCCCTATCAATTTATGTTTGATAGATAAACATGTGTGTAACAGGTAGCTTGTGCAGATAACCTTACGGTTTTTCAAAGGTCCCGGGAAGGCCTTTGAGGGTAGTTTTCATCCTATGCATTTTACCCCATAGCATCAGGACCCCCCAAAGGATCGACGATCTAGAACTTGGCAGCCCAAAACAGGGAACTCATTCGGCAACATGCTTCCTGGGAAATATGTAATGGAAAAATGACCTTGTTCTGGCAGGATTCTTGGCAACAAAGAGAGAAACTTCTTGGAAGGCAAGACGTAAGGGACATATTTATATACATCAGTGACAAGAATATCCATATGGTTGATCAATTTTGGAAGGAAGGACAGGCGGAGGAAGGGTGGAGGAGATGGAAGGGGAAATCAGACTAGCCACAGGCACCCGCTTTTGAACAATGGAACCAACTGGACAAAGAAATTGAATCCAAAAAATTAACCATCCTTAGTGGCCCAAATATTCTTAAATGGGGATATACAACTAAAGGAAACTTTACTATAAAAGAGGCATATGATTTATGGATGGGGAAGATCTGGGAGGGAAAAAATTGATTTGGAAAAAGATATGGAAGTGAGGGTGGTGACCGAAGGTGACACACTTCTTATGGATGGTAAGTAGAGGTCGCATCTTAACATGGGACCAACTCCAAAGAAGGGGTTTACATGGTCCTTCGTACTACTTGTTGTGAAAACAACACAGCGAGGACCTTGAACACATGCTTAACTCTTGTCCATTTGCTGAATAAAAATGGTGACAATTGCAAGAAGTATTTGGAAGAATGGACTGGGATAACTGAATCATTTGTGAAACAATACTCCTATGGAAAGCCAACATATTCTCCATCCCTGTGGTAAATAGAGCATGGGGGTTGGCACTGGGATTAACTCTGTGGACCATATGGAAAGAGAGGAATCACCGAATCTTTAAGAACCAACCTCTGCCCCAAGAGAAAGTCTGGGAAGGATTCATTCAGAAAATCTGGGAAACAATCCTAGCGGAACAATGACATCAGGAGGACTGGAAGGTACCTCCCCAAGAAGCATGAATTTTGTAGAGGCTGAATCCATCGCCGATGATGATAGCCCTCTCATCTTGGAAGGAAATCAGGTTGGGAATGACATCACTTGACTAGTTCACAGCTTCGGTGGAGGGGTTCATAAAGTTGAGATTTGATGGCACTTCAAAGGGCAATCCAGGGTCAACGGGGCTGGGTGGTCTTTTCAAGGACTCCCAAACCTACACTAGACTAGTTTATGCTGATTACTATGGGTAGACCAGTAATAATGAAGTTGAATTTGCTGCTACCAAACAAGGCCTACAAATAGCTATTCAGATGGGATATAGAAATATCGTGGTTGAGGGTGACTCCAGCCTGGTCATTAACACACTGACAAAATTGAACCGCTGTACCAAATGGGATAAGCTCAACCACAGTTGGAGAACTTCCAGACTAATCCAAGAAATAAGAGAGTTGATTCACAATTTCGACTACATAATGGCTAATCATGTTAGATGGGAGGGTAACAAAGTGACAGACTTCCTAGCCAACTGGGGATGTAGTCACCAAAATGACCCTGTGGAGAAAATATGGTCAATACAACCCTAGGACGAACGTTACCGAGCCCTAGAAGAAATCCTGGAACAAGATCAAAGACAAATCTTTCAACATGGCCAACCAGTAGGCCAAAACCCCGATTGGGGTGCGAGCCGACATACTACCTATTAAGGCCATGTTAATGGGCTGTACCACAAGCTACATAACCACCACCCCCCACATGCTCGAGGCGATGGGTGTAGTGGCATTTTGCATGATGATGGATATAGTATTAAAGAAAGGTGGCAACGAGATGAGGGAAAGAGTTTTAGTATGCAGTCACCCCGGAGGGGAGCGTAGTGATCACCAGAACGACCGAGTGCAAGGGGATTGGAGCGATAGGCTGGTGCAGCGGCTCCACAAGCGACAAAGAACCCACTGATTACAAGCGAAGTAAACTGAGTATGTAATTGCTACCTTGTTTCTGGTTTCATATGTGAGAGATGCATGGAAAATTGGGGATGGGGGTGTGGGTTGGTGGCGATAGCCTGCAACCACCTTAGTAATTTGATGGGAACCCTAACCATCTCTCTATGTTTCGAGATTCTCCTGTCTCGTATGGGAATTATGCTGGTAATGGGTAGGCAGCGTAGTGTAGGAGCATGCAGTAGCATCGCTAGAAAAGCTTGAGGGTTTGGGTATTGAGATATTTTCTTCCTGTACACCCACATTCTGGGAGGAAGCCTTTTTATTTTGACCATGCACAGCTGGGGAGGGGATTGCAGGAACCCAAGAATTGGGGAGAAGGAGGAGAGAAGATGTAGGCATGAGACTTGGCAGAGAATTGATACTAGCTATGTCAGAACTAGAAGGAGGGGGGGCAACTATTGTGCTACGGGGCTCAGGAATGACTGAATGCTTGTGTTGGGCACCCATGATGCTTTTTGTGCTGGCAACAAAGTGCAACTCAAACAGGTTGGGCTGATGGCCGGAGGGTAGTTGGGCCACTGTACCTGGGACTGGAGGGGTAATGCATGCATGAGTGACACTAAAGGGGGGCTTCAATTGGGGCGTGTACCCTCATGTGCAGGGCCTCTTTGCGTATCCTACCTGTGGCCAAGGGGGGCATGCAACTGTAAGTGTCAGGGGGTTGTTTGAAGCTGGGGGAATGGAGCGGAATAATTCTATCACTTGAAAACTTGAATTATGTAGTAGCACAATGAAGATTGATTGTTCAATTGGATGTCTTGTCTACAGAGCATGTCTGCCAAGTGGTAAACCCACCTCGTCACATGGAAACTCTAGGCTTGATCAGGTAGTAGCCTGTAAACCAGCTAATACGCCACTCACTATAAGGGGCTAGGCTGGTGAGATCATGGCACGACCAGCAAAGACTCAAGGCTGAGGTAAGAGTCCACGGGAGGCCAAGCATGACATGGAACCCAACTCTTCGGGTAGTCGACGAGTTTAGAAGTCTGTTGAGCAGTTAATCAATGAAGCTGGCAACCGCCTGCCGGGAGGGAACCAATGAAGAAGTTAGGAGACTGATAGAAGAATGGGAGGAAGACTTGAAAAGGAAAGAGAGAGAGACAGAAACATAGCTGGAGGATTGGAGAGTCCTCATCCTAGACCCCAAGAACACACGAGGAAGAATCAACCAATACAAACAGACCCTCTACTTGTACTGGTTGATGAAAATCTTGTTGGGAAAGGCGATGGAACATATCTCGGTGGGCATGGCAGTTACGGTTCAGGGAATTCCAAACTATAAGCAATAATTACAAAAGCTGCAGTTCCAACTGCATAGACATGACATCCGCCTTGGCTGAATTGAGAAGCATCTGTCCTGGATATTGGCTCAGACAAAGATGTCCGGATTGAATGCCAAAGATCCAACTGCGGTTGAATCATCATCAGATGAGCAACATGAATAACATGCTTACTTACTGATAGTTTTGTTTATATATGCAACTAGCTTTTAAATTTGTCTATGCATTTACATATGAATGTAGAACTTTAAAGTATGGATGTGGATAGGAAACTGAAACTTATATTGCTTGGATAGAGAGACTTAAGAATTTTTACTACTAGATGGCATATAATATGGATATGTGGCCAATGGACTTGGTTTCCCACTGGGCAAGTTGAGGCCACCTAGCCAGTTGTATGTGGTGTTAATTTTCTTTCTACTAATGAAAAAGGAGGATCTACCAATCTTAACAAAAAAAACATACTCAATATTGCAATACAATGATAGAAATTTTTAGTGTGCCTAATAAAAAAATTCAATAATTAATGATGCAACATCAATGCATAGAGAAAATAAAACTCCAGAAGCAAAACAAGGAAACACTACTAAGACACCCTAACTATGAGAGCAGGTACATTAATTAGTTAGCATATCAACATCAATCAGAAGAGAAAAAATTAACATATCTTCCGAAGAATATTGATACCTACATGATCAAGTCTTATGATATATATTCATTTTAGGAAGCCTATAAGCACATCATTCCATGGAGGATTGAATTAGGATGGTGTTGACGGTGTTGGACCTGCCAACATGTCAGGGTATCTCCCCGGTAAGAAGTCCCAATTAGACCTCAAACCATTTGGTGTAGGGGTCCCAGTAGTGGGTCGTACGGTACCGCCTTGACCGCGGTTTCACACAGAGGCAAGTAAGATGTCCCTGTTTGTAGCAAGGGTGTGACATATGCAGTAAGTCAAGGAAGGTGCATGAGTGGTTCTAACACACGGAGGGTGAGGTGAGTGTGCCCCTTGGAAACTTGTGAAAGCACGAAGTTAAGAAGGGAACACACGAGAAAAGATGCATCACAACATGGAAGGCAAGTAAGCTAGCAATCCAAAGTGATGGTTAAACCAACAACACATTTCAGTAAGATTCATACATACATATACAAAAAATAGCTACACATGCATGTGTAAGAAAAAAGATACATATATCATTTAGAGTAAACAAGATAGCTGAAATACAATACGACATATACATGAAACGTGTTGGCTTTGTTATATTAAGAAGTGTAAGTTCCAGTCATACAATACAACCATGACCAACCACTATTTCCAACAACGAAGCATTACAGTCACTACTACCTGCTCCTCCAAAGAGATATGCTAGCTATGCACAGTGGAGAAGCCAAGGCTCGTTACAATACTCTCCAAGCTTTCTCTCAGATACTCCTATTGGAATCTTGGCTGACCAAAAGCCTCTACAATGAGTTATGAGGGCCTATATATATCAAAGGGTGGGGTGGTCCTTGACATTCCCCTTTGTGATAGTTCATCTACCCTCATGAGTCTTCATCTACTATAAGATTGTTACATCCAACTATCAACACTTGAAATTTCACTTGACAAGACATTACATACAATATGCATATATATCCATGTGAGACAAAATAGGTTTGAGCAAGCCATGCAAGACATCACTATGACTCAGAAAACTGTGGGAAGACCAACTCTTCGACATCTTCACGGTGGTCGATAGTAGAGAAATTGATGCCAGGCTCGGTAGTCTGCGATGGTGTCCATGTAATCTAAGGTGACATATTTATAGAAACAAACCCTTGCCTCCATAGCATCCAGGTACACTGATCGGGCTCCTTTGTCCAACTCGTTTGATAACATGCGCATCATTGTCTTGAGTGCGACCGAACCAACAACATACTGATGCATGGTGTCTTCACTGATCACCAAGTCTGGGCTGATGGCTATGCACATCAACTTGTTAAAGTACGAGTCAAGATCCAGTCAGACCTGTGCCTTTGTATTTGCCTGGGTGAGTGTCCCAATAGATGGTATTGCATGTGCATGCACAACAACATCCATACTCCTGAATACCCGTGCATGGGAAGCCTGTAGACTAGTGATGAGCTGCGGGAGATCTTCATAGTTTCGGATTTGACTCCGGATGCGTGCCTTCAGCTCGACCACTCTGGGCTTCATCATCTTAGGCAAGTGTAATGGGGCTCCCTTGTATCTCATTGTCCATGTTTGCATGTAATCAAAAACAGAATGCACGTTCGACAAGATACATGCTCTCCTAGGATGTCGTTGCTGCCAACCGTTGAGATGGAAAACTGCCTTATGCACGGTACCAAACTTGGAATACAATGCTCGTATGACTGTGTCAAGGGACAATACTTCATCTAGTATTGCCTTCTTCAATTCTGCTCGGGCGGATGTTGTAACCAGTTCTCCTCCCTGCTTGGCCATCTATAACTCCTTAGCCATTCGCTCATTCTCAGCTATCAAGAAGCGAACACTCGAGCTAGTGGCTTCGGCATATGATTTGGTAGCATCGGCCAATGTTGTTAGATGCTTGTGCACGTCAGACACGATCACTCATTCCTCAAACTGCGCAGGATATGTGTGATCATCCAGAGTCGACACTCTGTGAGATTGCACAACTCTATGTTGGGACTCATCAAATGAGATGTTGTGCATCTCTCCCTCCGGATTGTCTCCAAGGATTTAAGTGTCCCCTTGGTCACTTGAGACTTTCTTCGCTTCCGGATCCGATGATGTTTGTGGGTCAACCTCTTGATGGTGAGGCATGAGGTCGATGTCTTTCTCTAACTCCTGTTGCTCCATGTCTGTATCCATCTGCTCAAGTGCTTGTTCAATCTCTTGAGCAAAGTTCTGCTCCTGCGATTGCTCACCCTACCTGTTTGGTGCCAGCTGTTCGGATGAGTCGACTACTTGGACGGGCACAATTTCGTCTGTATGTACATGTTTCACCCCATATTGTACCTGTTCCTACTGCGCTTCCTTATCCTGTCTACGCAGCTCCTATTCCTTCAAGAGTTGCTTCTTCAACTCATGCAACTCCTTCTATGTTTCCTCCATCCTTCGTTTTTCTCTTTGCCTTTGTGCGTTCCTCTTGTCGCGCTGTTGCCTCTTCACCTCTATTGCAAAAGCTATTTTCTACACAAGTGGGTATGCTCGGAACTTGTAGCTTTATTCCTCCTCCATGTTGTCGAAAATCTTCCTCTAGACTTTTTCACGTGTTGGTATGTTTACCTTTGCTCCTGCTACTTTTGCTCTCTGGGATGCTGCTTCGTTAACCATTCCACAACGATGTCGACAGGTTCATTGGGCCTGGAGAAGTTGTAACAATATCTACACGGGTCTTCCTCCGCCCAATGACATGCCCCATGAATCCAATGAAAATGTACTCTCGCGCAGTGATCTTTTACAAAACAATGCGGGTCATACGAGTTGTAGCTTCGGGCATCGAATGGATATTTATTGATCTCCTCTGCTTCAACATTCGCATGCTTGAATTCTGTATCTTGTATAACCTGATCCACAATGGAAGAGCAGGCCAAAAGTGCCTTCTTCTTCCGATGTAGCCTAGCTGACAGTCCTACTGAGATGTGGTATGATACTTCCTGCATGATGAGCTTTTCCAAAGAAAATTTCAGTAGAACATGCGAAGGCTTCTCCACATTGTACATCTGTATGAAGCTGTCAGACAGTGAGGCATACCAATATGCTATATGAATAAGTGCCTCCATCGTTGCCTTCGACATGCAAGGTGGATCCTGTTTAAATATCATCTTGTACATTGGGGTGACAAAATGACTGGACAACTGTGTGATAACTCCTCTGAAGCTTTATTCAGACAACATTTTACAATAAGTGTTCTCAGAGGTCTATGTTGATGTCCATGCCCATTTCAAGCCTGGGAACTCCTGATGGGCACAGATTGCATCCAAGATGTAAGTGGACATGTAGATTTCTGCTTGCTGACCTTTGGGCGACTGTCAAGATCTTGTTACTTGTTCCTTCAGTCTATGAGCCAACATGTCGGACTAGGTGCATGCTTTGCCTTCACTGGCCAGTTGGTCCAACACGATCACCCAACTCTGCAAGAATGCTCTCTTGGCCATACAAGCGACATGCAAAGATGACCAAGTATTGATACGCCTTGTGCAGTATCTTCATCTTGTAAACCTGGTTGGGTGTCATCCTGAATTTGGCCGGCTCCTTCACCCAGTTCTTCAAGATATCCCTGGAGTTGGCATTGCTGCTAGGTATGCTGAAGGGTGTCTCCATATTGATCACGAGCTTTGACATATGATACATTTGTTCATAATCCTGTGCCCTGAAGGTAGCAATCTCTATCTCGCTGAAACTGCTCAATGTCATCGTCTCAGGATCAGTGTGTGAGACGATCCAATGTATCATGTCTGCGCATGGGAACACGGGATACTTGCATGAATCCGGTACAAGCCAGACTTGTAAATGTTCAAAAAGACTTGGCAGTCTTCGAGGTCTTCCCCAAATGTGCCTGCATATGCATGGTTGACCTCTTGCTATTTCAGCTTGATGTCCTTGTCTACAATCATCTTGGTGTCTTCATAGATCAAACTGTCGCTCCAGATGTGCTTCCATTGGTGTCCCTTGATCCTTCTCTCTTGAAGGCCATTGATCCTGAACTACTGAGAGGCGGATGAACACCTGCTAGATCTGGAGACATGGCGACATGCATGGCAAGAAATCTGTCAGCTAAAACCAAAGAAAACTTGAGGAACAACATGCAACATACCTGGGGATTGACTGGCAAGGATTGCACAATTTTTCTTGGGAGGCTGGGAGACTAGCTGCTGAAACTGTGCAAAAGGCATTCCTAACTGTTGGGAGGCTGGATGGCTACTGGAATTGCGTAATGCACAATCCAAACTGGCCTGTTAGCTGTTGGGATTGCGCAATGCGCAGTTCGAGCTGGCAAGGGTTGCAGGCCCAATGACTGCATTGCATAATTTTCTGGGCCAGCAATCACTGCCTCTTAGAATTATGCAATGTAAGACTGGAGGATAGTCACTGGGTATAAATGTGCATTTCCTGAGAGGAAGGCAGAGCCTTCCCTCTCAGGATTGCGCAATGATGTCTTGGTGAGGCAGAGTACGGGCCAAGGCTGTGAAGACCCGCCAACGGGAAACTGAAAGCGAATATGAATGTGACTGCATGGTGATACTGAGTGGAAGTAGGAGTGAATGATCATGCATGAAAATAGTGAATGCAAGATTCATAAAATGGAACAACATGCATGTGTGTGAACCGAGTAGCCGAATTGGCGACCGTTCGTGCAAAACAATGTCATGCATGTGACAACAGTGAGATGCTAACAGAAACTTAAATGGTGCTGGTAAAAGCTAATATGCATGCAAATGATAACAAGCATTCACAGAAATCAAGCAGAAAACACTCACACAAGCCAAAACACAAAAAGCGATAGAAATGCTACAAAAGACAAGTTAAGTGGACTCACCCGAAAATAAATGAGCTGGATGTGTTGTGGGATGTCAAAGCTCCAAGATTGATGTGAATAAGTGAGCTCTGAAGCCTCGAATAAATAAGTTTGAGGCTCATGACGTGCATGCCACGAATCTAGGAAAAAGCAACACTTGGAGGAAAGTTTCTAAAACGATCTTTGCATGTAACCTCCAGCTAAATAGTTCCCTGAAATCTAGGGATTATTTTTTCATGTTGCTTTTTTCTATTTCGGGAAAAGGCAACCCATGGATGAAAGTCAAGTTTTCTTGGTCCCAAGTGGAACCGGTCAACCCAATGGTGCATGAAACAACCTTCTTGACTAAGGGTAACTTTTGTGTAGTTTCTCAGATGAAGATAGGATGGATGCCTAGAGGGATTGTGCAATTACTGGGTTGAGTAGTTGACTGCTGCCCAGGATTGCGCAATTTCTGGGTTGAGCAGTCCTGCTGGGTCAGATTGCGCAGTTTTCCTAGGGAAGGTTTGTAGACATAATTGCGCAATTCCTGAGCCCAACAAGCTACCAAATAGGATTGCACAATTTCTGGAGGGAAGGTTGGTTCCCCTCAAGAATTGTGCAATTTCTTAAGGGAGCTGCTCAATCAGCAACTGGACCAAGTTCGGGGAGGTAGCCCGTGAGGGGCAAGTAACAAGCTATCATGCACACGCTGTCATGCTGCTAGAAAACCACTGAAGCTTAACAATGCAAGACATGCTGCTATGGATGGTTGGTAGGGAGGCTCCAAAATGAAGCTAAGGAAATTTTTTTGAGGATGGTTGTAGCCGCTACAAAACTTGGCGACACACTGGTAGAACTCGAGCTCTCTGAATGGACCTTGTTCGTGAAAAGCAAGTCTAACACCTCTAGAATTATTGTTCAGTTCTATGTTCGTCTTGGTTTCCACTCTTGCTTGATTGTAAGATGTAGCATCTGCCAAGCTCTTGGTTGATTGACACACATTCCAAGCCAAGTCAACACAGTTGTTTCAATTGGGGTTGAGAGGTATATTGGTGCACAAGAAATATAGTCGTCAGAGTCTTACTTTCATCTCTTGTGTTTCTCTGATGCCAGTAGGCCTGGACAGTACCCAAGTGGAGTCACGCAGGAAAACAAGCATCACTCCATTACCAAAAAGCCTGGTTAGTACCCTGACAGAGTTACTTGCATCACCTCTCTCCACAGGAAGCCTTTCTCTTCTTTTGCCTTATTCATTTTTCATTTTTTGAAATTTTCACTTTTCATTTTTTCATTTTCATTTTTCATAATTGTGCATAGCACTTATTCATTTCAGAGGCGGAGGAGGGATCTAGACTTATTGAGAGCAGAAGAGGTTGTTCCTTCATAGAATTAGTTTATATATACCTCTGAAATGCTTGTTAAGGTTTTCCCCCTCACCTTTCTCTACTTGACTGATCTTCCAAGGGTTAACCCAAAAACAACCGACTAGAGTAGGTGACACTAGTTAGTGTGCAAGCGTTGTGTTTTCCCCAAGGTTCACTTCGAGCAGTACATATTTTCCATCGACGTTACATGTACTAAAGATAAAAATTTCTTCATATAGAGGTTAGACGACAGATAACCAAGTAGTGATAGTTGCACAAGGCCTCTTGTACTTTACCCAGCTTGTTTCAAGAGTCACACATGGTTTCATGCGAAACTAACCTATGAGTGAAAAAAAGCAAACAAACAACAAAACAAAGCGAAAGTAGAAGTAAATGCGAAAGCAAAGCGGAAAGAAAACATGCAAGCAGACAAACAAACATGCGAGGTAAGAAAGAAAACACTACTCCTATTCCTACGCTAATAGTGCCTGGGCCTGATCACATGAAGTGATACTTGCAATGCAGCCACTGGCACATTGGTTGACCCATTTTGGTGAAGGCATGGTTCACGAATAGAACAACTGTGTGAACCAGCAAACATGAAAGATATAACAATGAAGACAAACACACTCCAAGTTTTGATGTGTCCACAAAACGTAAGTGGGTGTAAGTGTATGACATATGGTCCATGGACTTGTCATGGTGTTGTGCCGCACTACGTGCAATTGTGAAGCATACACATACTCTTGACTGCGACATGCAAGCAAACAAAAGAAACAAAGACAACATGCGTCATGCACGTGTGCTTGCAATGTAAGATTCCTCCAATGCATGAGTGATGGGGTCATGTGGTTCGAGTGGAGGACGTATGATCTGTGTGTGAGATTGATCTTCAATGCATATAGATGAGTGATGAGGAGCCTTAGATGTTTCAACAATTTCCTGATCGGAAGTGAAACCAAGCTTAGGTAGCGAGGGCCTGACATAGCCATCAGCTCAGGCTGAAGTGCCTCGACAGTCTGGGGGGTTTCGACTTCATCGGCAGATAGATCATCATAAACAGGTGGCTTTGAAAAATCAACTGCAATAGAATCATCATCATAATCGAATGTGGGAGTAAATAGAACACGAAAGCTACGATCAACAAAATCAATGATTTCATCAGCATCCTCATGATTTGATGAATTAAACAGAGGAGTAGATGAGAAGCGGACAATTTCACCCTCTGTGTTTCCAGAAAAGGTAGATGAAAAGTCAAGTGGATTTTGAATGAATAGTTTATCCTCTCCATTGTCGGATGATGGAATGACATTCGATGTATCTTGTGAATGATCAACAATGGGTGCATCCATAGATGGAGATACACATGCGAAATCATGGATGGCAGGTTCACCAAAGATGTCAGGAAAGAACGGAGGAGGCTCAGACAGAAGGGAGTCATCCTTCACTGAGTGTTGATGCTCAAGCTCCCAATCATACTCTTCATGAATGAAAACGCATGTTGGTTGTGCAACACCAACTCTGTCGATGGCTTGATCCTCATTCACAACAAGTGTAGAGTCCGGAATGGAAGAACAAAAGACAGTATCATCCGGAGGATCATCCAAGTATGAAGATGGAGGTTGAGGTACAAAATGCATGTGACAACTCAATGGAATCACAACCAAATCTACATGAAAATTAAGCGAAGTGATGTTGGGAGGATGTGACAGTTGAAAAAATGTGTGTGCATGCTCTCCCGCATCACTCTGCAGTGGTGGAGCTGTTTGATGAGGGGACAGTGGATAGTCACCAGTGGCAATGACAGTATCCATCTATGATTGTGTAGCTCCATCACTGAAGTATGTTGAGTGAGGATTGGGCTCAAATTTCTTCTTGGGATGGGCTGATTTGTTAAGACAGTACTCGAATCTATCCCAAAGATAAGGAAATTCCATCTGGCTTTTCAGAGCTTCAAACTGCAAAACACGGGAGCATTGCCAAAAATCCATAGGCGATTAATGCGGGGCCTTCCGTTGTTGCAACTTTTTTTGGTCCAGAGGTTCTGGATCAAAATGATGGAAAGTAGATTCAATGAGATCACATAACTTCTCAAGTGAGTGCATGCTATCAGCCGGTAGGCTGCAGCACCACTGTAGTGGGGATTTGCAAAGTGTGTATGAAAGCAGCAGACTGGGCTGTTGGTTAGAACATCCATCTTCCTCATCAAGCATGGCGAAGAAGTCTTATAAGAACACAGGCCAAGCCACTTCACCTTCACCATCATATGTTGAGAGTTTCGGCATGCGAAAAACATTGTGGAGGGGTGAGTGTGACATAATCCATGATAGATGTGAAAAGGTTCAAAACATGATGAGAGGACATAGCTTGTCATCTGGCCCTCCTTCTAGCACCAGAAATGTTGACGATGCTGGACCCGCCAACATATCAAGGGATCTCCCCGGTAAGAAGTCCCAATTAGACCTCAAACTGTTTGGTGCAGGGGTCCTAGTAGTGGGTCGTATGATTTCGCCTTGAACGCGGTTTCACACAGAGGCAAGTAAGATGTCCCTGTTGGTAGCAAGGGTGTGACATATGCAGTAAGTCAAGGAAGGTGCATGAGCGGTTCTAACACATGGAGGGTGAGGTGAGTGCGCCCCTTGGAAACCTGTGAAAGCATGAAGTTAAGAAGGGAACACAAGAGAAAAGATGCATCAAAACTTTTGGATGGCCTCCTCTAATGATCTAGGCTCATTGAACTCAAGCTGGTCTATGTATGCAACTGGAAATCCATTGATGAATCTATGAACCTTGGCCTTCTCCTCCTTAAGGTAAGGCACATATCTCAATAGCTCTAAGAACATGTTAGTATACTCATCATCTGGCATAGAACCCATCTGCAATTCGTAAAAATCCTTAGCTCTGTCATCATTGATTTATTATTTAATATTGATCCTCCTGTGGTAGGGAGAAGGTCCCTAGATTATCTCCTCCTCCAAATCTCCATAATCTGCCCAATATTCTCACAATATTCCACAAAAATAAATAATATTGGGTACAAATATGCAATTATCCATAAATCTTCATAATGAACATATTAAATTTAAAAATACATTATCTAATGCAAAAATAAAGGTTTAATGTGTTGAAGGATGGTCAGATGGGCCTTAATTTATGTCTAATTTAGAGGCATGGGCCTTAAATTATGTCTACTTTAGAGGCCCATCAAGAACCAGAAAAAAGAGACATTGTTATGCTAGCCAAATTGCTTGTAAGAAAACCACCATTTCATTGTTGAACCAAGGAAGTGAAGAGCACTAGCATGTTGGCCAAATTGCTTCTAAGCAACCCAACATCTTAGTGAGTGAAGAACAATCCACCATTTGGAGATTATTCACACTTCTTTGAGAGAGAGGAGAAACTTGCAAGGAGATTGAGGAAAAGAAACATCTTGTTGAGGATTATTGACCTCCCTAGCTCAAGGAATTCTCTTCAATTGTTCTAGTATTCTGATTGTATTCAACCTCTACCACCAACAATCAATAAAAAGAGATTTTCCATATATTATTGATGTGTTTGCTCCATTTGAGCATTGTTATGTTCATGCACCTCTTTGTTTATGTTTTTGTATGTATTGTATCCATTATTTACAATGTTGTATTTATTAAATTATGTCCACTAACAGTGCCAAATTTGACTGTGATCCTTTGCAGGTAACAATCCACTGCTAAGGGGGTGTTTTATGGTACACTTGTGCTCCAAAAACACTACAACAGGAATGGTGACCATAGTGATATCTTTTCATTAATGTAAAGATTTTTTCCAGTACCTCCTCTCTGCACAAACATCCTTCAAGGCACTCCTCACCTCCCTAGAATTTTTACAGTCCCCCTGGACCTGTTAGGCCCGTGGAAGTGAAGAAATTTCATAATTTTCTTGTCTGCGCACTTTATTCTCTGATAGATGTGAAGCACGTGCCTGTATATTCGAGAACCATGAAGCGCATGTCTGTTTCTATAAAACGCGCACTACAGAAAGAAAAAACAACAAAAAGACTTGTATTTTTCAGTTTTCTCAGGTGATTAGCAGCCTCTAGTGAATTTCCGTCACCTCTGCATTCTGTATTTACTATTAAGTACCCCTGATTTCTTGAATGAAACCTAGTTCATCAAGTAATTAGATTTTTTATTGTTTTATTGTTTTATTTTAGTTGCAAACCAATACCCACATAGTTTAATTAGGGAGAAAAGTAAGTGGCCATAATCCACATATGTTTCCAAACTATTTCGCTTAATTTTTTACAAATCATATTAGCTTAATTTTTTTTTCTCTGTAAAACTAATTCTATTAAGAGTACGAATGGTACAGTATGAAGTTACAACCAAGAGAAGCAAGAAAACGGGCAGCCGGAAAGGATAGACTATCCACCTCGGCCCCTAAGAGAGAACAAGAAGAGAGCAATGCTAAGCAAGAAGTGACAAGAGGAACCGAGAAACAAGAGTAGAACAAAGGATTCTACCCAACGTGGGTAGAATCAACTATTCGACATTTTTTCCCTTTCTGTTTACCAACTTTGACCCATCCAAGATGACTCTGCTGTGCTGGCATGATTTGCAAACTGAGCTGGGCTGATGGAGAAGTTTCCTTGTCTGAATATGAGGGAGAGGACTCCAGAGTTCTTTTCTGTGAGTTTGGAGGGATAGTAGAATCCTCAGGACCAGTCGAGGGCGGGTCCTGTGCCAGCGTTGCGTCCATTCCTTCTGCATCCCCTTCCTCTTCATCTGAGCTGGAATCAAAATCATCAACATCATCCATGGAAGGAGGATCATGAGGTTTCCAGCTTTTGGATTTCGGCTTAGGATTGGTTTTCTTCTGTTGGGCAGGCTTCGAGGGGCAAGAGCTTTGAAGGTGCCCTGTGTGATGGCAAGTTCGGCAGCGGAAGGCTGTGTTCTCATAATCCAGGGTCTGAGTCCAATGGAAGTCTCCAATTTTGAGAATAATCTGATCAGGTAAACCTTTGCTCATGTCTATTTCTGCACAGATTTTGGCGAAGGTGTATAAACCCTTTTCCCCTCTAGAGGTGTCTGTAGTTAGAAAGCGGCCTAGAGTATTGTCGATCCCTTGGAATACAGCAAAGTGCCATAGATGCGCTGGTAGATTAGGAAGTCTGACCCAGATGGGGAGCTTGGTAATGATTGCTGTAGAGGGATCGAAATCTGGGAACCAAGGGGTGAGGAATAAACCTGCTGAGCCCCAAAACCATGGGCCTTCCGTTAATGCTTTTTGGTAGTCCTCACTGAAAGCAAACACTACAATGAAGAAACCCTTTGAGCAGAGAAGAACCTTGCAGTTGTTGGTCCAGTGAGAGTGAATCCATTGATAGAGGTTTGCTGTGCGTGGCCATAGCCCGTTAAACCTGCAAATAATGCCATGCTCTGCATACTTTTGGATTTTCTCATCCAACGTTGGATGCATTATTTCAATTGAAGGGGTTTCCTCTAGTTTTTCCACCAAAAAAGGTTTGGGAGCCTGAGCTGGTGGAGCTGTTTTCTTGGGCATCTGAGCATGGACGACATCTTTGTATGAAAAAGCCGCAGCTGAAGATGGCTGTCCGACAGCTCCCCCTCTCAAACGAAGGGTTACCACCAATGAGCTGTTCCTAGTAATGCTATAAGAAGAGAGGGGAAGAAGATCTTCAAGTTGTTTACCTTGAAAGAGAAGTCTCTGAAGGTCTGAAGGGATCCCAATCCACCGTTCTAGCTCCAGTTTAAGATTCAGCACCAGATCTGAAGAGCTGACCCATTTCAGGATGGTTCTGCCTGTAGGCTGAGAAATTTGAACCTGAAAAGAGTCAAAGAAGGACCTGGACCCAGTTCCAGGGCTTCTAGTGATTCCTAGAGCAGATCTGCCATGGCGCTTTTCCATCCGGGCCCTATCTGATTGATCATTGGCGGATCTGCCAGACCGTTCAACTTCGAGAAGCCTGAGAGTCGAAAACCCCGAGCACTTCTCCAGTTTAGGAGCCTGCAGTATGTGGCTGCGAGCGCGGGTCAGAGCCCTGGGATCTTCATCCATAACGATCATTCTGCGCAGATGAAGAGCCTTTAAGCAGAGCAACGTTTGGGAAATATCATTAATCCTCGGTTCAACGTATTCACTCTCTCCCTTATTATTTCGTTTGAGTAAACTGGATTGATCATCACGGGAAGGTCGGATTGGGGGCAGGGGTTCATCCTGCCGCATAGCCTTCCCTCCATCGCGGGCGGCCCTGCTCTGTTTGACTGCGCTTCCTGCGTCGATGTGAAATGTGGATCGAGTAAGGAGAGGGTCCGAGCTATCCTTTGCATCATTTATTCCTTGCGGCGCTGATCCATGACTGCTCTGTTCCCTGGTTTCCTGTGCGGCGGCAGCATATTGCTTGCCCACTGTAACCCTAGCCATCGTATTGTGTGCTTATTCCTCTTGAGTAGGCATAGTCATATTAGCTTAATTAGTAAAGCAAGTAAGTGGCCATTATCCATGAATCTTATTACTAACCAAAGAAATTTTTTTGGGACTAGGAGAAAATGTTAGTAAAAAAAGTGAGTAATCCTTGCTTCCCTTGTGTCTCCTAGACGAACCTGGGCTTGCATATGAAAACCTTCTTGAAAATATTTGAATTTCCATCTCCTCATTGAAATCCACATAGTTTAATAGGAAAAATTAAGTGGCACATAATCCACAAACAAAATTCTTTTTCCATGTAAGGAACAACCAACACCTAGTGTAATTAAAGGGATATTGGAAATTATCATCTCATATCCAAATATTATCACACTCGTATGTTCACATTACATCACACACTAAGCCTCCATACACTTTGTACTCAAAGACCATCCATTTTTGGATATTTGGTTACTTAGTCTATTTTGGCTTACCAAGTCACCCCATAAGTGAAGTAAGCCTCTTTAAAAACAACTATAACTTGAACAAATTAAGTTCCCCACAAGGGCCACAAAAAAAAATATTTCAGGTTAGGACCATTAGGGGTAGGCATCCCATAAGCCTCCTTGGTCATGATTCACCATTGAAACATAGTTTTTGACTTTCTAGGGAGCTTAAAAATCTGTCAACAATTCTACGGAAATGAAAACTTGAGCATGGCAGAGACTCGATTCAGAGGGGGTTTGGCTTAGGCCCAGTACATGTGGTACTCTTTGGGCCTACCTGGCCCATCTATTGCTTAGTACTGGTAACCAATTATTAAGAATCTAAAGACTCGAATGCTCAGGTGGAAAGAAGGTGCTTAGTGGTAAAAACTAGGGCATCCTTCCCTATAGGTGACGGTGTAGGCAACACTCGATCCTCATTACCATTACCTTGGCTGATTCCTCGACTACTAGAAGGCGTCACAAATTCTTTCAAGACGTTGCCCCAAGACCCATCAGAGGTTATCTCTGCAAGGCCTAGTTACTTTGAGAGTGAACATGACAATTAGGTCTTCATAGGGCTATTTATCATACACAACAAACAAAAACCCTTTTTTGTTTTCTTGGTCGCATATTTTTAATTAAAGGAAAATAAACCATTGATATTTTCACTTTGCTTTATGTATCTGATCCATTTTTCATTGATATATATATCTCCACCCACCACTAAAATAAAAGTAGCACACAATCTAAATCAAAACCATAGGGTACCCCATGATCCCTTGCTGATCTAGGCATTTTTTAAACCTCCCCCCATTACTGAGAGGCATACCAGGACTCTCGCCGTTTAGGCGGAAAAGACGGAATTCAGCCACCATTATTGGATCTTCATTTATTGGTGCAACTTTTCTTGGAACTCCTCCACGGCAAGGGACACCCTTCACCACTCCTGAAGGATCCCCGCACACTACCTCCTTTACGAGCACACACACTTCTCCTCCGGACAGTCCTTGAGCTACCCATCAGGGTAATCCTCCTGTGACATCCCCATAGAGGACTCCACTGCACATAACTTTCCAGAATCGTTTTGTGATGGCAGAAAATGCACAGATCCCATTTTTAGCTTTGCTAAATCTCCCATATTTAAGCAAGCTCACAAATGACCTGATCGAACATGGCCAAAATTGGCCAGCTATGCCCACAAAGATCCCTTTAGATATTCCAAAATTTGAGGGAAAGCAAGGTGAAGACCCAGGGAACCATGTCATGACATTTCACCTGTGGTGTTCATCTAATAGTATCACAGAAGATATTATTAGATTAAGGTTATTTCAACACACCCTAACAAGGCTTGCTGTGAAGTGGTATATAGACCAGCCCTCTGTGTCTCACAAAACCTTTAGCTCATTAGCTAAATCATTCCTTACTTTCTTCCAATTCCCAATTTTCCATGATTCTAGGTTTGAGCTTCTAACCAATTTCAAGAAAACATAGGCTATGCACATCTTAGGCCACATCCACGAATAGTGGAAACGCCGCAACCTGTGCAAAATTGATTTTGAAGATAAAGTCCTCCTGGACATTTTCTTGAGATCCCTCAACTCCGAAATATAAAAGGACATGGTTAAAACATTCCTGCAAAGCGAGGAATAAGCCATCAGTAAATCCCAGCAACTTGAGCTAATCTACAACCAGTCAGGGTACATTCACCACGTACTCCTAGACGCCCCACACCTGCAATCTTATTGAGAAATAGTAGGCGCATCCAATACTATTTATGGATTAATCGGGGCCATATCCCAAAGACATCACAATAGTAGCAGACAATATCTTGTGTATCCAATGAATGACCCATCTTACGATGTTGCACCACCAATACAAAATACTAGGTATTATAATGGTCAAACTACACCTATGCAGAATATAGGCAATAGGTTTAACTAGCACCAATCCCCCCCAAGGAGGCTCGTATCATCCCCCATAAGGAAATAAATACTCCTCCTGGAGTACGGACAAAACATTTTCTCTCCTAAACCATTATATTAACCATGGATAGGAGAACCAATATTCTCCTTTCCCAACTCCGCAACGGAACAACCCACCAAAGCAAAACAATGCATGGGTAAATCTAGTGCAACCATATCTTGATTCATTGCATCAATCGTAAGAACAACCGAATTCAGTTAATTCTTCTAACAGTGCTAGGAAAAAACCGAAAAACAAGCCAAAGGGAGAGCCCGAGTGGGGAGGTAGTAATGAGCAGAAACCCCCAAGGACACCGAGAAGGTACAACCCTAACCGAAACCAAAACCAGGGTATGACCAATAACAACTTGCAGAAACAGGGCAAGAACACTAGTCTTCGGACTAATCATGCATGCGCCATCTACGGGGAATATGGCCATTATACCCATCACTATCCCCAACTTCCCAATTTAAAAAGGATACAAGACAGTAGGGGGAAAAGTGGCCAGCTAACTGCAGTCATGCAGGAACCCTTTCCCCATCAGGGAATTGTTAACACCCAGTAACAAACTTCCCAAGCTCACCCATCTGCAGGGAACCTCAACAATACTCCTAACCATGATATCTTCATGACAAGAGAGGACGTCCTCTTGCAAATGAGGAATCGTACTTATGAGGCTCCCCTAGATCCCAGTCCGTCCACCTCGGCTAAGGCTATACCTACTGGACCATTGACCATTACACAACCTCCCATAGATGTCATGCCCAAAATGGTTAAAGGACCTTTACGACGTGCAAGGCCCAATTCAAGAGTTGCCCACAGTTACAACATAGTAAATGACTTGGCTCAGTCATCGTCATCTATGTTAGTGCTTGAAGTCCTGCAGACATGCCCAACCCAGCGGAAAGCCCCATTTTCCACTTTAGGCATAATTGACCCATCTGATTCCCACCTCATGGTCTTTGACTTGGACAAAGCTACTCCTTGGCTACCCTCAGCCATCGCTTTCCAAATCCTTGTCTTAGTCCAGAATATAAATATCCATCATTGCATCGTTGACAAAGGGGCTTCCATAATCATCATGTCTAAATCCGTTTGGAAAAAATTAGGATCCCTTGAACTTAAGCCTTCTGACATAACGCTCAGAGTGTATGATGGGAACACTTCTACCCCATTTGACCTATACCCTAGTGTTCCAATTAAGTTAGATGGAAAAACTGTGTTAATAGACATTGAAGTACTCAACGCCCATTTGGATTAAAATATCTTCTTGGGCCGAAGCTATATGTATGAAATTCTCACAGTCGCCTCATCAGTGTTCATAATCATGATGTTTCCCCATGAGGGACGGGTCATTACCATTTATCAACTCACATACTACAAGAAGACAACTTCACCCACACCATATGGTGTGTTGCCCTTAGTATCCCAAGAAGTGGTCACTACTTACAATGAGCTCAGCCCATGTTTAATCCATTAAGATTCTTAGGCACATTCCCAGGAGACCCTCCAATAATATAAGATATTGTCCCAAGTACCAGAGCACCAATTTGCATGATGACTTCATAAAAAACCACCCAAACATTAGAGTCAGTTCTAGACACCTCAACACCTGCAACTGGAGAAGTCGGGTCTTTACCTCCCGCAATCACGGAAACCCCTTTCTTATGCCCCCCACTCGGGTTCGTCTCACATCAAGCCATGGAAACCCTCACATTACCTAATATGACTCTTGCAATACCAGTTTGGTACCTGATCCCCATGATTGTGTCAACTGAGTCAGGACACATGCAGGAAGGGAGCTTCCCTATACCTCCATTACATAGGAGCACCCCTACTCAAAACCGTTTGGCACCTACCAAAAATGGAGCCACCAAAAAAGAAAAAAAAATGGTAAAAAATGAGAAACTTCCAACTCCTCCAAACCCGTGCAACCTGGGAATTATGTGAGGATTTCTGGCACCCAACTCATATATGTCCCGACATAGACAATTGGAAACAATAATGAATGCTTCCAACACATTGGTAACCTCAGCTCCACCAAAAGGAGTGAAAGTCTTACCCTTACATAACAAGGAAGTACGCACCAACCATGCGTGCGCCATATGTGATAAATATGGGCACTACACTCACCATTGTCTAAATATTCCTTAACTCCAAATGACTCTCAAAGGTCTCATCCAAACCATGAAAAATGAATCCATAATGCCAACCTCATATCCACATAATAAAAAAGTCCAAAACATCTTCTACGTATAGGAAGAGGCATCATCCAGCTTTGCACCAGCCTACAACACACGAGGATGGAATAAGCCATATTTTCACCCCTCCAATTTACCATGTGTTATATGTGATGACCCTACCCATTCTGTAGATTGATGCCCAGGATTATGGACATGCTACCAAGTCTAACCCAACACCTTGTAGGACCCAAGAAATAGGTCTAGTCAGCAATACCACATATGCACTATCTACGAGGAGAACCATCGTAAAAGGAGGTGCCCTCACCTTCCTCAATTTTGCAAAACAACGAATTTCATATATAACTTCGTAAAGGCAAATGCTGATCTACTAGAATCAGATATGGAATCCACATAATCCACCCCACCACCTGGAGAAGAAGGACCCCTAGATGTCCTATGTGTGTTCAAGGAGAAAGATGGCTAGGCCCCCACCATTTCACCTCCCATCACCATCACCGAGCTAGACCATGCCAAAAGTAATAAAAAAACACCTAGCAAAGAAAGTTTCCCATTACATGTGCATTATGCGACAAACCCAATCATTTGATCAATAAATGTCATGAATTGAATCAATTCAATGATGTCTTTTGCTTAGTGGCGTAGATCCCCTATAAGCACATCTCAAACCATGAAAAAATAATGCGGTGTTATTGTCGCATATGCTCTCAATTCCACCACACAAGGAATTGTCAGTACCTTACACGATTCCATGTAGCAAGAGCAACACTAAAACAAACCCACGAAAACAGGCCACACAATAACAAAACCTTGCCTCAGAAATGGATACCCCCACAAAATATGCTATCTCGCCATAACAAGACCTCACCTCAGATATGGATACCTCCACAAGGTGTCCTATCTGACAATAACCAGACCTCGCCCCAAAGATGGATACCTCCACAAGATATCCAGTCATACAATAACCAAGAGGCATCAACATCCCATGACATGAGTAGCGTCGCATCTCATACAATCAATTTAGTTAGCACTGAACCAGTTCAGAGAGACCATATGCATGGTATGCAAAAGTTAGAAACCTTTCAGAAGGGCCCGTACATCATCAAACATTGCCTCTGAAAGGGGGCATACATACTATCAGAGCCCGACGGTGCCTAAAAAACCATGTCAATGGTCTCTACCTCAAAAAATTTCCCCCATAAAATGTTGAAGAAAGCATGTATGTACAATGACTTATTGTTTATGATAATCACTTCATCATATATGTATTCTAAAAATTGCTCTCTCCTCTCTTGTAAACAGATGGATCTTCTGCTAGCTTATCACCACGAGTTCATCGACAATGCATCTCGATGGTCGCAAAATCTCATTGCTGCAGCATGGGCCATATACTCTCCTGACTGAGCACCTTATCTCTTCAATGGGATATGTATCGGGTCAGCCACCAACAATCAAGCAGAATATGATGTCGTCATATGCCTCCCAGCCGATGCCCACCACCTAGGCATCTTTTGCCTGTATCTATTCCTTGATTCCCAACTCATAGTGTCACAATTAAATAGGACATTCCAATTCCGTGATTCATGCCTTTTTTGCAAGTATCTGCATGCATAAAGGTTAGCTATACATTTTGATCAAATCACATTTACACATATACCTAGAGATCAAAATCATATAGTTGATCGCATCACTAATCAAATCCTACACTGGCATGCATCACACATATATAACCATCAAGATATGTAAAAACATCAAACACAAGATACATCTATAAACATAAACACATAAATACACCAACAAGTATGGATGCACATATCACACCATGAGAGCCGCCAAAAATGCCTCGTATATACATCAAAAATATATATATAGGTACAAAAATCACTGGCCCAAGACCAGGAATGATAAATCATCAAAATATATAGGGGATCATCCTCATAGATGGGTGTTTGCCCTGGTACATCCATCATCTCAACCCAAAACAAAAGTATAAAACCAGCCTCCCTAAGGCCCTGGTGGCGCCATCTGTGCATTAGGAGCCAAAATGGGACCAGCTGTAGCTGTCGCCATAGTAATACAATGCAAAGTCATTTGATGCTCTTGATGGGTCTCTAAATTAGACATAAATTAAGGCCTATGACCATCCTTCAGCACATTAAACCTCTCTTTCTGCATTAGATAATGTATTTTTAACTTTAATATGTTCATTAAGAAGGTTTATGAATAATTGGATATTTGTGACTAATATTATTTATTTTTGTGGAATATTATGAGAATATTGGGCAGATTATGAAGATTAGGAGCAGGAGATAATTTAGAGACTTTCTCCCTAGTACAGGAGGATTAATAATAAATAATAAATCAACAAGATATTATGGAATTATGGCACAGATTGTGGAACTGCAATGATTGAGAAAATCTAGGAATGTGTTCCCTGCCATTTAATGCAGATTTCTAGTATGGGGACCAAATCCACTAATCAAGGGATTTTGGTGGGGAAATCTTCCTCCATTCACGGGGAATGATTCCTAATAATTTTGTATAAGTACCAAGTCAAATTTTCCTCTAGGGAGAGATTTTCATTAGTGTTATTGTGGAGAGAGTTTGTATTTTTGTAGCTCCATTGTATTTTATTGCAAGGATGTAATTGTATTGATGAAAATAATGAAGATTGGTGTCATGTTAAACTTCTAAATCTTGTTCTCCTCCATAGGTCTCTGAGTTTCCTTGGGCTTGTGTTAGGTCCCTATACTACTAGTGTAACCCCTTATTGTTATCAGTACAACCCCCTTATTATATTGTTGTACCCAAGTAGTCCCCATATTGTTATTATTGTGCCCCATAGAAGCCCACTATTGTTATTATTGTGCCCTTACATTATTATTGTTATGTCAGCTCTCATTATATTATGACCTCTTAGACTCCTATATATAGAAAGGAGGTCTTGTAATTTGTATCATCCAATAATTGTTCATTTGTGTAATGGAAAGGAGGTTGCCCCCTCGAAGAGGCTGAATTCTAAGGCGTTGATCTCTCTTTTTATCTTTTTGTGAGCTAGTTTCCTAACATTTGGTATCGGAGCTTTGGATTCTAGGGTTTCGCTGCTCCAAATAGGTCATCGTGGTATTTTCGCTATAACTTTTTACCTCTTTTTTTTTTTTTCTGCGATATTTCAGAAGCTAAAAACACATTTGAGAGGAAATATTGTTGAACTGCACGTCTGAATTTCAGATCTTGTCTTGCTATATTTTTGAAGAGATCATATGAGGAAGTTAGGGTTTTTGCAAGCTCCAGAATTTCATCTAAAACAGGGCATCATGGTATTTTTCTATAACCTTTTCGCTACAAAGTTTTAGAAGCTAAAGAAAAAACCCATTTGAGAAGAAATTGTTCTGAATCGCGGGTCCGAATTTAAGATCTTGTCTCGCTATATTTTCGGATATATGATCTAAGGAAGTTAGGGTTTTTGCAGACTCTCGAATTACGTCCTAAACAGGTGACCTTGGGAAAATCATCATAACTTTCTCTCTGAGCAACAAATTGAAATTTCGTAATAAGTTACAGAAAGAGGACAAACTGTAGTTTTTTGTGCATAGTTTTCAGATCTGAAGGTTGAAACAATGACACGTGGCATGTCGTACAAGTTCACCCTACTGAAACATTATATAATTAGGTCATCTTAGGCAATTGTGCATAACTCTTTCTTAGAGAATCAAATTCTGATCAGACTTGCGGGGTTAGAAAGAGGACTCAGAGGGCTACGACAGGAGATAATTTCAAAACTTTGAGATCTGAAAGTACAAAGTTACAGTCATTTCAAGATCGAGCTCTGAAATCAAGAAAAGGTGATATGAGGAAGTTTGATGGAAAGGATCCAATAAATTGGATAATACAGATGGAGAAATATTTTTATCTACATGGTGTACCACTGTTACAAAAGGTATGTATTGCATCTTCATATTTAGAACCAGATCAAATTTTATGGTATAAAGGGTTTTGTTTCGTAAACAACTTGTTACGTGGTCAATTTTCACGGAGGAAATGATAGCACATTATGAGGATACAAAGAGCAACACCTTCTTTAGAGAAACACCACAACAATTGGAAGAAAAAATAGAAAAAGGGCTTTGTTACAATTGCGATAACAAATACATTAAAGGTCATAAGTGTGCTGAGAAGAAATTATTTTACATTGATTGTGGAGAGGAGGAAGAAAAGGATCAAGAAATGTCAAAATAAGAGTATATACACTAGGAACCAACCCCAGAGAAATAAGAAATGAATTTGACCATATCTTTTAAAGCATTGAAAAGAATTACCACTCCTAAAACTCTCAAGATAGAAGGACATATCAAGAAGAAAAAGGTTCAAGAAGTGAAAGATCCCATCGAGAAAGAAGAAATGAATCTGACCATATCTTGTAAAGCATTGAAAAGAATTACTACTCCTAAAACTCTCAAGATAGAAGGACATATCAAGAAGAAAAAGGTTCAAGAAGTGAAAGATCACATCGAGAAAGAAGAAATGAATTTGACCATATATTGTAATACATTGGACGAAATTACCACTCCTCAAACTATCAATATAGAAGGACATATCAAGAAGAAAAATGTTCAAGAATTGAAAGATCACATCGAGTCTGAAGAAATCAATCTGACCATATCTTGTAATGCATTGGAATAAATTACCACTCCTCAAACTATCAAGATGGAAGGACATATCAAGAAGAAAAAGGTAAGAGTGTTGATTGATTCAGGCAGTACACATAACTTTATTCATTATAAGATAGCAAAGGAATTGAATTGCAAGTGGAGGAACCATAAATTTCTCTATAAAGTGCCATAATATCAAGCTATCCATGGGAGAATATGTATTGAATAGCCCAATTCTTTCCATTCCAATGGGTGGCGCTGATGTTTTACTAGGAGTCCAATGGCTACAATCTTTGGTACGATAGCTTTTAATTTTCAAGAAATTTTCTTTGGGAAGGAAAGGAAGTTGAATTGATGGGTATTGAAGGAAAACCTGAAAATATAATCAACTCTAACAGCATGACAAAGCTTCTAAATAAAGAACAACGAGGTGTAATTGCACAATTATGTTCACTAGAGGATCCCACATCGAAATCATGTATTTCTCCATATCTCCAAAACATATTGGACAATCATTCCAAGGTATTTGAGACTCCCAAAGGCCACCCACCTATTCGTGATTGTGATCATGCTATTCACTTGATTCCATGAAGTGTTCCTACAAACATCAGGCCTTACATATATCCATATGCCCAAAGGAGTGGGAACTCATTCAAAAAGTTGCAGAAGATCCCAGTTCAAAAAATATTGTGAGAACTTGACAAGGAAGGAAAAATCATATTGGAACCTGAAGCAGTCACAAAACCGAGAAATCAAAAGCTACGAAATAGATCAATTTTAGAGTATCTCATCAAGTGGAAGAAATTACCTGCTGAAGATTCCACCTGGTAGGACAAGAATTTATACATAAGCATCAAGAACTACTCAAGCGTTGAGGACAACACTTTTTGAAGGAGAGGGGCATGTTAGGTCCCTATACTACTAGTGTAACCCCTTATTGGTATTAGTACAACCCCCTTATTATATTTTTGTACCCATGTAGTCCCCATATTATTATCATTGTGCCCCATAGTAGCCCACTATTGTTATTATTGTGCCCTTCCATTATTATTGTTATGTCGGCTCTGATTATATTATGACCCCTTAGACTCCTATATATAGAAAGGAGGTCTTGATTGTATCATCCGAGAATTGTTCATTTGTGTAATGTAAAGGACGTTGCCCCCTCTAAGAGGCTGAATTCTAAGGCGTTGATCTATCTTTTTATATTTTTGTGAGCTAGTTTCCTAACAGCTTGGCCATCCCAAGAGCTTCAGAGCCCTTTTTTCACTTCTTATTCACATGCATCTCTTGTTTTTATTTATTTCTATTTCTGCATTTAGTATTAATGATTTCTTGTTGTAGGATTGAGTTAAATGGTTGATGTAACCTATTTTGTAGGATAAAAAACATTATTTCATCCTTGGAAAAGCTTTGGAAGTTCATAGTAATCATTAAGCTGCTTGGATTAGTCTTCTTATTCCCAAATCTAGATTTCTGGAACTCCTTTGTGGCAAAGAACAATGAATTTTTGCTACTTTTTAGAGCATGCTAACAAGCTTCAATTGAGTTGGTTCCACTTGCATTAGATCAAAAAAACATTCTAGTTCATAAAAAAAACTACCCCACTTCATTTTCACTTGATTAGTTTAGGAATTTTTCAGATTTACTAGCTCACTAGTTCTTGAATTTCTAGATTTTCGACTAGTAATGTTTTTCTATTTTTTAGCATGGGTTAGCATAGGTCTTTTTGAGTGATTCCACTTGGAATGGGGACCTAAGACATCCTAGTTAATAATAATAAAAAAAAATCCCATCGAATTTGGATTTGATTTGCTTGGTCATTCGATGAATTATAAGTTCGTATAGTAAATCTGTAACATCGTGTAGTAAATCTGGGGATGCTGTAGGAAATCACTGTAGCATCCTGTAGGAAAGCCTGTTTTAAGCCCGAATTGAGAAAAAATCATCATTTAATCTGGTATTAGGCCTCTACTTGACCTCCATGCCATCAAGACCATTTTAACCCTCTTGCTCCACACTTGTCTCCCCTACCAAAGATCAAGGAAAGATTAGCATTTGCATTTATAAAGCAAAAATATTTTAAAAATGAGTTCTTTGATATTTACACATGCACACAATAGTTAGTACTCTCTAGATCAGATTTCATGCTAAGTTAGTTTAAATCATCTCATGTGATCAATAGCGTTAATCTAGGTTTCTTTTACATTTAGTTCATGATCTTTATGCAATTAGAATAGGTTTCTTTCCTTGTACTTTCTTTCTTGCAATAGGTTAAGGTTCCATTTCAAACATTTCATTTTCTGCAATTAGTTTAGGATTTGACTTTAGTACATGCACTCTATTACATCATGACAGCAAATGAAGGACACATTGTATGTTGCACATATAGTGCCGATACCTCTTAAGTTTGTATGAACCCTAGGTTGATAATTAAAGTCGGTAGCCTTGGGAGTTGTTACTGCAATACTGAGGCTCATCAACTCCCACTCTTGGGACATCATCGTCTCAACCAAAACCTCTGGAAGGTGAGCCCATCCCTCAAGGGGCACATCTCCATGAGTAATGGTATCGCTGTAACTGCGCCTCTGCAACATCTCGTCGCGCCTCAGCCTCCTCAACTCGTGTGACGAGACTATCTATAACCATAGCCCCCTCTCTAGAGGGCCCACCAATCTCCATCCGAAAAAGTTGCCCCAGTCTCTCTCGAGGAGAAACTAGAGGCCTCGGTACCTGGGGTCTCTAAGGAACAGGTGCATCCCCCACAACTCCCATGTGTCTCAGGTCATGGCCAACCAGGAAGGCCAAGGGATGCCCTCATGGCCCCGCATATGCAAGTAAACAAAGCATAGTGTCAATATCATCGTAAATCATAAATACATGAAAAAACACATATGTATACAAATGTAGAAATAACAATCATATACTTGATCGCCCCCAAGCAGCACCTGGCGGGAGCCCCATCTCCGGATCTCCCCGGAATTCAACCCCATGGTACGGGTAGTCTAATATCAGTTGGGGGTTCGACTCAAACCAATGTCGGACCAATTCGGTCCAATACTGACCCACCTCTCCTACGCCCTCCTGATGCATTTCCTGTCCCTTATGGCACATGCGAGGCTCCTAAAGAGGCCTCGTCGATACTTCAAGTACAGGGCAGTGCATCACCACCCTCTCATAGAGTATGTTGCAAAGCACACTCCCGTAACCCAAACTCTTCAGGGACAATCACTGAACCTGGGTAAGCTGTGACATTATCCCATGCTGCACTAGTCGGGCCCAGTCAAAAAATGCCCCGCCTGAAGTTGTCGCAAAATTGCGATATGCGACCTCGAGCACTGGTTGGGGTACATCAACCCCACGAGTCTAACAATCATATTCAGTGTTGCTCGCTCAGCTAGATCCTCCACTACTGTGATCCTCATGCAGCCATCTAAGATAGGGTCTGGAACACAGTGTTTCTCATCCCAAACCCTTATACCAGCATCATCTCCTTGAAGTGGATAAGGAAGTACCTCCCCTCGTGGCATCAAACCGGTCACAAAATAGATGTCAACCCCCACCAGGATCGGGAGGTTTGTATGAAGGATAACCATCAACTGGTGATCCGCATCCCAGCAACTGACCAAATATCACAGAAACCGGTGCTACAACCTCAGCAATGGGTTCTAAAGAAACTTCAGTAACCCCCACTGCATGAGCTACTAGCTAGCACCAGCATTCTGCGTCATAGAATTCCAGAGAGGAGTCCAATCTCACTCTCTCCAGATCATCCTGCCACTAAGGATGCCACAAATTAGAAAGGAGAACCACTCAAGTCCTCAAAAAACTAGAATGGGGGAAAAAAACCCATTTTTCCCACTGCGCTCTTGTTTCCTAAACAGGTGCACGGTGTGCTCGCTTGTTCTTCAAAAAAACGCACGGTGTGTGTGCATGTATCCCATACAGGTATGCACCCAACGTGCATTTGCTTTGTAAAGACGCGACAAACCCCCGACAAGTCTCATCGTGCAAACTCTTAACTCATATGCGTGTAGCGCACGTCTTAGTATTCTTTACACATGGGGTATTCGCTCATAAATCCATTTATACGTGAAGATCGTGTGGCTCAAGCAAAGTCACCTGCGCGGTCCTCAAAATGGACTCAAAAAAGCCCTATATGGGTGGTGGGCTCCAGTATTGTAGCAATAATGCTACAACTCCTGGAGCTTCCTATCTCTAATTTTATCAACCTGGTAGTTCGTACAAACTTGGAAGCGACGGTGCTGTATGCACAAGTACTAGCTCTTGTCGCAGCTGTCACTTGGTCAGCTGGCACAAGTCCGCTAGGGCTCAAGCCAACTTCTATATGCTCTCAGAAGAAGCTTTCTAAATGATGGACGAAGGCTATCTCAAAGGGAATTAATCTACTTTGCGAAAATGAACTGAAAGCCAACCAAAACGTGAAACCCTAGTAAACCCTAAGCTGACTAGTTTGACCTCTATGATGCAATAGTGAGAGCGCAAATGTCTAAAAATGATGCCATTACTTCTAGTGATGTGAAATGCATGAACTCAAACTACTTTCATTAAAAAGAACATTGTTTTTGTATTTTTGCTTAAGTGGATGGAGTGATTATGATTTTGTTTCTTATTAGGGTTTGGCTGTGCAGAGGTGGTGCGAAGGGAGAGAAAGCTTGGGAAAGGCCAAGAGGGCTAGGAGAGGTCCCAGGGGATCCCTAGCATCAGTCCACAAAAGTCCACAACGTTCAGGTGCTCGGCAACCGAGTTTGCAGGCTTCTACAGGATGTCTGCAGGGGATCCTACAGGAAACTCAGGAATTCTACAGGAAGTCTGCTAACTTCTACAGGATGTGCTGTAGTTGGAGTTTTGGGTGTGGAGGAGTGAAGGAGTTGTATGGGTGGATAGGTAGGATGGAAAGGGAGCCTATGATGGTTCAGGGACATAGATATGAGATGAGGAAAGAGTGAGTACAGTTGGTTGGTGAATAGAAGGGTGGAAGCAAGGAAAAGTTAAAAAGATGGAGCTACGTGAGAAGTAGAAGGGTTGGAAGGCTAACGAGCTGAACAGAGGCCGAGCAGGTGGCTTTAGGCGTGGTTGAGAAGAAGAAGAACATGATAACGTGATGCTATGCAGTGTAAAAGAAACAAATCCTCTATATCTTGCACAAAACCGAGAATTCCATCAACCTATTCTAACTGTGTTATTAAACCAATGAACAACAATGTAAAGTGTGGAGAAAAATCGTGCATGGTGTTGGAACGAAGCAGTAGTGCTCAAGAGCAAAATGCATGGATGGATCTACAATTGCAATGACTATGTGGCAGCTTGCATGAAAGCATAAGACTGCGTTTTTGGTGGTTGGTACAGCCCACACCCCCAATCTCTAAACAGAGATGGCAGCGAGTGCACTATCAACCTTTTTTGGAGCTCTAATGAATTACAATCCTCCTACTCTAATCTAAGCAACTGAAAGCACTTGAACTGTAAACTAATCCTACTCAATCACATAAAAGAAATCAAATCAGCAGACTGTAAATTCTAAATGCATGTCAAAACAGAGGAAATAAAGTGTTGCAAGGAAACAAGTAACAATACAAGGAAGAGGAGGTCTATTGCTCTCAGGTTGGGCCCTAACCTGAGAGCTATAGCTCCCTTAAAAACTCAGAATTGAATCCAAAGCTGCCTGCCTTTATTAAATAATCATGAGTCTAACATTATGCCAAAACTGGCTTACAAAGAGCAAAAACCCAAATTGACTAATTGGCTAACTAAATTGACTACCAACTAGCTAACCAAATTGAGGCCCTAAGCCTTCTTATTTATACAATTTGAGGACCCAACAGTCCTCCTAAAATTTAGGGACTTGGCTGCCCAAGACTTGTAGTTAACAGCAGTCCTACTTGACTTGCTTGGCTGCCCTTGTGCTCATTGATTTGGTGGCCTTTGAACTCCGAGCTGATGGTGGAGAATTCGAGGTAAGGGCCCATAAATGAGGGGGACACCTTCCTACAAATCCTCTAGCTTGTTCTCCCACGAATTTGGCTGCCAAGTGCTCATTAAGACCTTCAATTTTGTCTCCAAGTTGACCAAAAAGGCTATACAAAGCACCCATTAGACTTGTTGGCATAATGACTAACCAAATTCACTCTATTAACATAAATATAATAAAAAACATGCAATAAACTAATGAGAATGGTGGATTAAGTCAACTTAGGAGGTTGAATGAGCCCAAATAATTGTCCATTTTTGGGGCTCATCAATGGGACCCCAATACGGCCTACCTAATCTACCAGATTGAAAATAACACAAGTATGGGCTCATGCTCCTACCTGTCTCTGACGACACAAATCTCAGGTACACAAGTTGATAGCATTGGCAAGAAACGCTCCAGGAAATCTCTCTGACCTCCACAGCTCAACAATGCAAATGATTGATATTTGGGCCCTAAAGCCATATCTATCGCCTTGTTTTCCATATTTGGGGGAACATTGAAAAATTCTTGGATCTCTATTGGCAAAACTGAAAGAGACATGAGGATCAGTCCCATAACATCTTCATCATGGAACCCTCCGTTCTCGAAAACACCAAAAATCATATTTTAGACCTACTGCACATGTCAGGTACTTCTCCAACTCTCTAAGTCCATAACATTCATTACATATTTATGTCTTGAAAGATGCTTTCACTTTGGGTTTTGGTTGTATCCATTGTAGAAATATCACACATGGTCAGTTTCAACCAGCACCTCGATAAGTGAAAAAGAGCAGGTATCATTCTCCACTCAGCATGATAGGCTTCCCTCTAAAAATCTTTGCATATCCTGACATCATTTCTCAAAAGTGTGCCATAATTTCCAACATCTCGACCATGTTTATCACCATCTCACACTTGTACATGATAAGCATTCATGTTGGTCGATAGAAACCCCCCCCCATGGCTCTCTTCACCATTGTTGATCCTTCTTCACACGAAGGAGCCATGACCACTCACTCCAGCCCGAGAAAAATCTCACATACATGTCTGAAATTTTAGCCTCATTACACTACATTCACTTATGCGTTCACCCGTGTTCTCCCGGGCCCAAATACAAATACTAACGGATGCACCTCCACGTCCTACATTTGGCTTAGCATTCATCTGCATCACATAGCCATTTGTACCACCTCACCCACCCACCTGACACGGAGACCAACCAATGGGGCCCCCACCCTCAATAGATACATTACACCTTCTTAAAGGTTACTATCATTATGGGGCACGCATCTCTGTGTAACTCTATTCTTTTAGCAAGTGTACAAAGATTTTTCAAAAAAGAAGAAGAGGACATCAGCATAGGATGTTCATTTGGACAATTTTCCAGCCGAATACATTATAAAGATTCAAAAATAAAAGGTTCTCATAAGGTCCAAATTTTATAAAGGAAATAAATTAATGTCACGGGTATATTTCTTCGATAAATGTGTGTGCACGGCACATCATCAAAAAATCCATGCAATTGCAGAAAAGGTGACTCAGCAGTGTGGGACCACTCCACACACTTGGAGCCAATTTCTTGATACGAAGTTGGCATAATACAACCGAATTCGAGTCACCTTGGAGAAGTGCAGCCCTCAATGGAATCGTCTTGTCCTACTCATGTGTATTTATCACACATGTACCAAGAGATGGAAGAGGGATTCAAAGAACTCTATATAAGCAGGCCATGGGAGATCCAAAAAGAAGAGACATTGTTATGCTGGCCAAATTGCTTGTAAGAAAACCACCATTTCATTGTTGAACCAAGGAAGTGAAGATCACTAGCATGTTGGCCAAATTGCTTCTAAGCAACCCAACATATTAGTGAGTGAAGAACAATCCACCCTTTGGAGAGTCTTCACACTTCTTTGTGAGAGAGGAGAAACTTACAAAGAGATTGAGGAAAAAAACATCCTTGCTGAGGATTATTGAGCTCCCTAGATCAAGGTATTATCTTCAACTGTTTTAGTATTCTGATTGTATTCAACCTCTACCGCCAACAATCAATAAAGGGATATTTTACATATATTATTGATGTTTTTTCTCCATTTGAGCATTGTTATGTTCATGCACCTCTTTGTTTAAGTTCATGTTTTTTGTATGCATTGTATCCATTATTTACAATGTTGTGTTTATTAAAGTTTGTCCACTAACAGCGCCAAAATTGACTGTGATCCTTTTCAGGTAATAATCCACTGCTAAGGGGTTTTTTTTGGTACACTTGTGCTCCAAAAACACTACAACAGGAATGACGACTCCATTGATCTCTTTTCATTAATCTAGAGATTTTTTGTAGGAATTCTTCTCTGCACAAATATCCTTTAAGGCGTTCCTCAACTCCCTGGAATTTTTACAGTCTCCCTAGACCTGTTCTAAGCCCATGGAAGTGAAGAAATTTCAGAATTTTCTCTCTTGCTCACTTTCTTCTCTGATAGATGCGAAGCGTGCATCTGTATCTTTGAGAATAGTGAAGCGCGCATCTGTTTTTACAAAACATGCATAGTAGAGAGAAAAACGGAAAAAAGCCTTGTATTTTTCAGTTTTCTCAGGTGATTGCCACCTCTAGTGAATTTCATTCACGTCTACATTCTGTATTTACTATTCAGTACCCCTGGTTGCTTGAATGAACCCTAGTTCATCAAGCAATTAGATTTTTTATTGTTTTATTTTAGTTGCAAACAAATACCCATATAACTTAATTAGGGAGAAAAGTAAGTGGCCATAATCCACATATGTTTTCAAACTATTTCGCTTAATTTTTTGCAAATCATATTAGCTTAATTAGTAAAGCAAGTAAGTGGCCATTATCCACGAATCTTATTACTAACCAAAGCAATTTTTTTGGGACTAGGAGCAAATGTTAGTAAAGAAAGTGAGTAATCCATGCTTCCCTTGCATCTCCTAGATGAACCTGGGCTTGCATATGAAAACCTTCTTGAAAATATTTGAATTTCCATCTCCCTCATTAAACTCCACATAGTTTAATAGGAAAAAGTAAGTGGCCCATAATCCACAAACAAATTTCTTTTTCCATGCAAGGAACAACCAACACCTAGTGTAATTAAAGGGATATTGAAAAGGATCATCACATATCCAAATCTTATCACACTTGTATATTCACATTGCATCACACACTAAGCCTCCATACACTTTGTACTCAAAGGCCATCCATTTTTATATCTTTGGTTACCTAGTCTATTTTGTCTTACCAATTCACCCCATAAGTGAAGTAAGCCTCTTTAAAAACAACTATAACTTGAACAAATTAAGTCTCCCCACAGGGACCATAAAAAATGTTTAGTTCAGGTTAGGACCATTGGGGGTAGGCATCCCATAAGCCGCCATGGTAATGATTCACCATTGAAACATAGTTGTTGAATTTCTAGGGAGCTTAAAAATCCCGCAATAATTCCACATAAAAGAAAACCCGAGCATGGCAAATACTCGATTCGGAGGGGGTTTGGCTTAGGCCCAATACGTGCAATACTCTTTGGGGCTACCTAACCCATCTAGTGCTCGGTACTAGTAACCAATTACCAAGAAGTTAAAGACTCGAATGCTCACATGGAACGAAGGTACTTAGTGGCCAAAACTAGGGCATCCTTCCCTATTGGTGATGGTGCAGGAAACACTCGATCCTCATTACCATTACCTTGTTTGATTCCTCCGCTGTTGGAGAGCATCACCAGTTATTTCGGGACGTTGCCCCAGGACCCATCAGAGGTTTTCTCCAGAAGGCCCAGCTACATTGAGAGTGAATAGGATGATTAGGTCTTCATAGGACTATTTATGATACGCAACAAACAAAAACCCTTTTTTATTTTCTTGGTCACATAATTTAATTAAAGGAAAATAAACCATTGATATTTTCTCTTTGCTTTATGTATGTGATCCATTTTTAATTGATATATATATATATATATATATATATATATATATATATATATATATATATATCTGCCCACTATTAAAATAAAAGTAGCACACAATCTAAATCGACACCATAGGGGACCCCATGACTCCCTGTCAATCTAGGCATTTTTTAAACCTCTTCCCATTACCGGGAGGCGTACCAGGACTCTCACCATTTAGGCAGAAAAGACATCATTTAGCCAACATTATTGGATCTTCATTTATTGGTGCAACCTTGCTTGGAACTCCTCCATGGAAAGGGACACCCTTCACCACTTCTGAAGGATCGTGACACGTTACCCCCTTTGGAGCACACACACTTCTCCTCCGAACAGTCCCCAGGCTACCCATCAGGGTAATCCTCCCGTGACATCCCTGTAGAGGACTCCACTACACATAGTTTTCCAGAATCGCTTTTTGATGGCAGCAAACGCACAGATCCCATTTTTAGCTTCGCTAAATCTCCTAGATTTAAGCAAGCTCACAAATGACCTGATCGAACATGGCCAAAATTAGCTAGCTATACCCACAAAGATCCCTTCAGATATTCCAAAAATTGAGGGAAAGCAGGGTGAAGACTGAGGGAACCATGTCATGACATTTCACCCATGGTGTTCATCTAACAGTATCACAGAAGATATTATTAGATTAAGGTTATTTAAACGCACCCTAACAGGGCCTGCGAAGTGTTATATAGACCAGCCCTCTGCGTCTCACAGAACCTTTAGCTCATTAACTAAATAATTCCTTACTTTCTTCCAACTCCCAATCCTCCATGATTCTAGGTTGGAGCTTCTCACCAATTTCAAGCAAACATAGGCTACGCACATCTCGGGCCACATCCACGAATGGCGGAAACGCCGCAACCTATGAAAAACTGATTTTGAAGATAAAGTCCTCCTGGACATTTTCTTGAGATCCCTCACCTCTGAAATCTCAAAAGGTGTCGCCAAAACATTCCCACAAAGTGAGGAAGAAGCCATCAGTAAAGCCTAACAACTGGAGTTGATCTACAACTAGTCAGGGTACATTTACCACGTAATCCCAGACGCCCTGCGCCTGCAACCTTATCGAGAAATAGAAGGTGCATCCAATACTATTGACGGATTAACCGGGGTCCTATCCCAAAGACATCGTAGTAGTAGCAGCCAATACCTTGCATATCCAATGAATGGTCCATCTTACAATGTTGCGCCACCATTACAAAATATTAGATATTATAATGGTCAAACCGCACCTATGCATAATATAGGCAATAGGGATAACCAGCACCAACCCCCCCAAGGAGGCTCGTATCAACCCCCAAAAGGAAATCAATACTCCTCCTGGAGTATGGATAAAACGGCTGCTCCCCCAAACCAGTATGTTAACCAAGGACAGGAGAACCAATATTCTCCTTTCCCAACTCCACAACAAAAAAAATCACCAAAGAAAAGCAATGCACAGTTAAATCTAATGTAACCATCTCTCCCTTGATTGCATCAATCAGAAGAACAACTGAATTCGATTAATTCTTCTAACAGTGCTAGGAAAAAATCGAAAAACAAGCCAAAGGGAGAGCCCAAGTGGGGAGGCAGCAATCAGTAGCAACCCCCAAGGGTACTAGGAAGGTACAACCCCAACTAGAACTAAAACGAGGGTGTTATGTACAAAATGTACGAAATGCTCGCAGTCACCTCATCGATGTTAAGAATCATGATGTTCCCCCATGAGGGAAAGGTCATTACCATTGATCAACTCACATACTATGAGAAGACAATTTCACCAACACAGATGGCGTGTTGTGCTTAGTATCCCAAAAAGTGGTCACTACTTACACTGAGTTCAGCCCACGCAAGTTTAAGCCATCAAGCCTCCTAGGAACATTCCAAGGAGACCCTCCGGTAATACAAGAGTTTGTCCCAAGTATCGGAGCACTAGTTTGCATGATGACTTCATCAAACACTACCCAAACACCAAAATTAGTTCCAGAAACCTCTACACATGAAACTAAAGAAGTCATGTCCTTACCTTCCACAATTACACAAACAACCTTCTTATATCCACCATCAGGTTTTGTTTCACACCAAGTCATCATAACAATCACGTTGCCTGACCTAGCCCTTGCAATACCAGTCTGGTATTTATCCCCCAAGACCATGCCAGTTAGCACTGGTTACACTGCGATAGGGGTGTTCCCTATCCCTCCTGAGGGCGACAAGACACCCCATACGACACCTACCCAGGTTTCACCTATGCCACAAGTAGTGACAATACCAGCACCAGTTAAACCAAAACCAACAGATAATAAGAAAGGAAAAAAGACAGAAGCCCCAAGCGCTTCCTCCTCTAAGACCCCTCAACCCTGCACTTTGTGTGAAACCATAGGGCACCCCACTGATAAGTGCCCTGAATTAAAGAGGCTAAAATATCTTCTACATTCCCCACAAAATCCTGTAAACCATCTAACCTCTATTGAGAAGAAGAATTTACCCACACATTATAAAGCATTATGCACCAATCATGCATGTGCCATCTGCGACGAGTACATGCATTATACCCATAGTTGTCCCGAAGTGCCTTGATACAAATATGCGTTAGTAACACTCACTCAACCTAGTTCCCCATTACTCTCCATAGAGTATGGTTCCAAAAATATTTTCTATGTCGTAAGCGAAGAAGCCTCTTGCTCCTCTCATCTGACTGGTCCATCAACCTCCACCCATGGTCGAAGGCACCCTCAATAAGAACACACCTCACCATCACTAACATGTGCTTTGTGTGATGCGTCAAAAAATTTAATCAACCAATGCCCTGAGTTACAAGCATTTAATCGATTGTATCCAATTCCTCACGTCACCCAACCAACAAGATCAAGATACAGGCGTCACACTTGCCAAATTTGCATTGACAACCATCACGTGCGACACTATCCACATCTTTCTTAATTCCCTTCCAATATTAGGATTCCATTGACGGTGCTTGTTGAAAATGGAAACAAGAAATGCTAAAAATAGCACTGCTTTAAATAGTAGTTTGGGTACCAGTGTTGGACATAGCAGCAAGGAATGAAAAATGGAAGTGTTATAAATAGCATTGCTAAAAATCGCAGTTCGAGATAGATTCCTATTTTAGTTAGTCCCTGAACTAAAATAGTGAAGTAAAATTCGAATTTTATCTTAGCGGCTATTTGTAAATTAATTAATTAATTCATCTTGAGATAATTAGTTAAGGAAAAATAAACATGCAATCTATGTGAGGACATGCAACAATTATTCCTTTGATTAAGGGATTTATCCATTAGTTAAAGAGATAAGAGTGAGTTGTAATTAGTTAGCTTAGTTAACTGAGTTAAGTCTAGTTAGATTAGTTCTAATAGTTTTTAGAATCAATTGTGAGTTCAGTTAGTTAATGCTTGCATGCATGTAACTGCTGCTCTCGAAATAACTGAATATTCTCTCATAAATAACTCATACATGTCAGTTCAATCAGAGACCCAGTTGAGATCAGAGGAAGGGACAGTGTACTATCAGTTGGAGGATTTTTCCTATATAGGAAACTCATCCATGCAGAAGGAATTATCTCCTTCAGGATTACACAATTAGATCAGAGGTTAGTGAGTGTGTGAAGAGGTCAATTCGCATAGGTGGCAGCACTGGACCCTAAGGAAAACTGCGCAAGGAAATAGGAGGCTTGGAGGGCAGAGGAGAAGGCTGTGAGAACCTTTGACTGTCTATGAGTAGTATTGTTTGATTATAGAGAGAGCAGGATAGCTTGAGAGCTGATTCTTTTTGTAACTTGAACAAGATTTCCACTTGTATGATAATACAGAGATTGGGGTTTTAGGCTGAGGCTTTCCCCAGGTTATTTCTTCTATGTTATGTGTGATTGATTTCTCATTCTCAGTTATATGTGTTCTCATTGATCTTGCTCAATTCGATTAAGCTTCCGCAAAGTTTGTTGTAGAAGTAGATCTTGTATTTTGCTTTAGTCTATTGCATAATATGTTGATCTACAGTGGGAATTTCTACATGGTATCAGAGCAAAGGTGATCAAAGCGAAGAACAGTATACAATAAGGGAGGAGTTCAAAGTTTGAGGTTCCTGAATATAGAAATCGAGTTCTTATCACATCTCAATTTCACCAATGGCGTTCAGCGGTTTAAGACTCAAGTATGCCCTTGATGGCAGCTCGAATTATATAGCCTGGAAGGATCACGTGGCAGTAGTATTAGAGGATAATGGTCTAAAGGACTTCATTGATCAAGAAGTCCCCAATCCAGCAGCAGCTAATGCTACAGAATTGGCGGAATGGAAGAAATGTGTGGCTAGAGCAAGGAGAATCCTCCTGGAGGGAGTTCGAGACCACATTGTCTCGAGCCTCCATGGGAAGGAGACACCATTTTCGATGTGGAAAACATTGAAAGATATATATTAGAACAACAACAATCATAGGAAGTTGGCGCTAAAAGACAAGCTTCGGAAAATCAAGTGTGAAAAGGGCGACACGATCTCTACATATCTGAACAATCTCACTACCTGTAGGGATGAGCTTGGAAGTGTAGGGATCATGAAAGTCGATGATGACATGGTGAGTCTTGCTCTCCTCGGTCTTCCTAAGAGCTGGCATAGCTACCAAGACTCGGTAAATGGAAGAGAAAAACTGCCAGATTGGGAACGACTTTGGTTAGATCTGATACAAGAGGAGATAAGAAGAAGCACCAAAGATGGTTCCTCATCCAAGGAGGATGAAGAAAACTGTGCCTTAGCGAGTAAGGAAAAGAAAGGGAAAGAGAAGGATTCTCATCCCAAATCGAGTTCTTCCCATGGTGGGAAGAAGTTTGACAAATCGAAAGTGTGATGCTTTCGTTGTCATGAGGTGGGCCATTTTGCTACAATTTTTCCACTAAAGAAATCCAAGATGGGATCCAAGAAAGGATTCTGAAGGTAAGGCATTGGCCTCACAGTTCAAGTTGGATTTCACCCTCTTCGCATGCATGGTTTCATCCATGGTGGGATGTGGTTGGTTTCTTGACATTGGAGCTTCTTTCCACATGACCGGTGACAAGAGTTTGTTCAGTACCTTGGAGGAGAAAGATCTCTAGATACTCATAGCGATGGTAATGATGAAAAGTATAGTGTCTCAGGTGTAGGCACAATTTTTTTTTAGAGGGAGCATGGAGATCGCATTACCTTGACCAATGTCAAGTATGTACTAGGACTGGGGAAATATTTGGTGTCGATCGCAATGCTGGAAGACAAAGGCTATGATGTAGTCTTTAGTAAGGGAAAGGTTTTCCTTCGATACACCACCACTAGACAAGTGAATCAGATCGGTTCATGAGTTAAGAACCTGTATGCTCTTGAGGTTAAAGATGCATGCAAAGCCTTGAGGAGAAAGGTGACTGATGGAGACTTGGTGGTTGAGATGGAGAGTACATTACCCCTCAACATGCAGCTTCAGAAGAAGTCTCAGAGAATTGTGGAGGAGCCACAATTGGTGAAGCAGCTTCAGGAAGTTGTGGAGTAGCCACAACTGGAGAAGCCGAGAGGAGATCGAGTGGAGGCATCTACTCATGTAGAGACCTCCAATATGGGGAAATTTTGAGCCGAGTGGGCAGAGGGATCACATGCATCCATACCTCCAAGTCGAAGGTGGGGCGATGTGGAGTGACAGTCCCAAGAAGGCTGGAATAGGGGCAGGATCATTGAGGTACCCAACCTCTTTGATTAGACCTTGCTACAGGAGCCCCGACGAGGAGTAGCAGGACTGGCTTAGTGGGTAGAGACGGATGCAGATGGAGTGACAAAGAGAGCTACAGTGTAGGAATCCCAAGACAGTGCAGAGCTAGCAGGCTGCAACAATGCGAGATGCACAAGAGTGTTGCTCCAGTGCAATATGACACAGAGAGGTGTGCAACAATGCGAGATGCATGGAGTGTTGCAGCATCTCAGAGGTCAGAGAAGGAGCACTTGTCAGCGACAGAGGGAGCTTCAGCATCAGAGTATGTTTCTAGCCCAATAGAGAGGTCAGTTGGGAGTTTTCTATTTCTAGAGTTGTTGGGGCAACCACACTTGGAAGAAGTGTTGCATGCAGAACATTCCAAAGGTTCAGGATCAGGTTCGAGTTGAATGCCTTTCTTGTTGATAGGGAGTGTTGAAAATGGCAACAAGAAATGCTAAAAATAGAAGTGCTAAAAATAGCACTGCTATAAATAGCAGTTCGGGTACCAGTGTTGGACATAGCAGCAAGGAATGAAAAATGGAAGTGCTATAAATAACATTGCTAAAAATAGCAGTTCAGGATAGATTCCTATTTTAGTTAGTCCTTGAACTAAAATAGTGAAGTAAAATTCGAATTTGATCTTAGCAGTTGTTTGTAAATTAATTAATTAATTCATCTTGAGTTAATTAGTTAAGGAAAAATAAACATGAAGTCTATGTGAGGACATGCAACATTTATTCCTTTGATTAAGGGATTTTTCCATTAGTTAAAGAGATAAGAGTGAGTGTAATTATGAGTTGTAATTAGTTAGCTCAGTTAACTGAGTTAAGTCCAATTAGATTAGTTCTAACAGTTTGTAGAATCAATTGTGAGTTCAGTTAGTTAATGCTTGCATGCATGTAACTACTGCTCTCCAGATAACTGAATATTCTCTCACAAATAACTCATGCATGTCAGTTCAATCAGAGACCCAGTTGAGATTAGAGGAAGGGACAATGTACTATCAGTTGGAGGATCTTTCCTATATAGGAAACTTGTCCATGCAGAAGGAATTATCTCCTTCAAGATTGTGCAGTTAGATTAGACGTTAGTGAGTGTGTGAAGAGGCCAATTCACACAGGTGGCAGCACTGGACCCCAAGAAAAACTGCGCAAGGAAATAGGAGGCTTGGAGGGCAGAGGATAAGGTTGTGAGAACCTTTGACTATCTATGAGTAGTATTGTTTGATTTTAGAGATAGCAGGATAGCTTGAGAGCTGATTCTTTTTGTAACTTGAACAAGATTTCCACTTGTATGATAATAAAGATATTGGGGTTTTAGGCTAAGGCTTTCCCTGGGTTATTTCTTCTATATTATGTGTGATCGATTTCTCATTCTTAGTTATATGTGTTCTCATTGATCTTGCTCAATTCGATTAAGCTTCCACAAAGTTTGTTGTAGAAGTAGATCTTGTATTTTTCTTTAGTCTATTGCATAATCTGTTGATCTACATTGGGATTTCTACAGTGTTGGACCTGCCAACATGTCAGGGGATCTCCCCGATAAGAAGTCCCAACTAGATCTCAGACCGTTTGGTGTAGGAATCCCAATAGTGGGTCGTATGGTATCGCCTTGACCGCGGTTGCCTACAGAGGCAAGTAAGATGTCCTTGTTGGTAGCAAGGGTGTGACATGTGCAGCAAGCCAAGGAAGGTGCATGAACGTTTCTAACACAGGGAAAGTGAGGTGAGTGCACCTCTCTGAAACCTGTGGAAGCACACAACTTGGAAGGGAACACACGAGCGAAGATGCATCATAAACTAGAGAGAAATTAAGCTAACAATCCAAAGTGATGGTTAAACCAATAGCACATCTCAGTAAGATTCATTCATACTTATATAGAAAGAGTCCATACACTTATATAGAAAGAGTATAGAAAGAGTCCATACATGCATGCATAAGAAAACAAATACATATATCATTAGAGTAAACGAGATAGATGAGATACCTAACAACATATGCATGAAACGTGTTGGCTTTGTTATATTAAGAAGTGAAAGTTCCAATCATACAGTACAACCATGACCAACCACTAGTCTCGATAGCAGAACGTTACAGTCATTGCCGCTTGCTCCTCCAAAGAGATGTACTAGCTCTGCATTATGGAGAAGCCAAGGCTCATTACAATACTCTCCAAGCATTCTCTAAGATACTCCTATCGAAATCTTGGCTGACCAAAATCCTATACAATGAGTTATAAGGGAATATATATAGCAAAGGGTGGGGTGACGCTTAACATTCCCCTTTGTGACTATTGATTTGCCCTCATGACTCTTCAACTACTCTATGACTATTATATTCATCTATTGACACTTGAACTTCCACTTGACAAGACGTTACATACAATTTGCACATGTACCCATGTGAGACAAAATAGGCTTGAGCAAGCCACGCAAGACATCACTATGATATGGAAAACTATGGGAAGACTAGCTCTTCGACATCCTCATGATGGTTGACGGTGGCGAACTGATGCCAAGCTTGGTAGTCCATGATGGTGTCTGTTTAGTCTGCGGTGACATATTTCTGGAAACGAACTCTTGTCTCTGTTGCATCCAGGTACACTGCTCTGTATCCTCTGTCCAACTCATCTAATAACATGTGCATCATTGTCTTGAGTGCGACCGGACCAACGAGATACTGATGCATGGTGTCTGCACTGATCGCCAAGTCTGCGCTGGTGGCTATGCACATCAACTCATCAAAGTATGGTTCAAGCTCTAGTTGGACTTGTGCCTTTGTCTTTACCTCAATGAGTGTCCCAATAGATGGGATGCATGTGCATGAACAACAACATCCATGTTTCTGAATACCCGTGCATGGGAAGCCTGCAAACTAGTAATGAGTTGTGGGAGTTCTTCATAGTTCTGAATCTAACTCTGAATGCGTGCCTTCAACTCAACCGCTTTGGGCTTCATCATCTTGGGCAAGTGTAATAGGGCTCCCTTGTATCTCATTATCCATGTTTGCATGTGATCGATGGCAGCATGCAATTTTGACAAAGTACATGCTCTCTTAGCACATTGTTGTTGCCAATCATTGAGATGGACAACTTCCTTATGCATGGTACCAAATATGGAATACAACACTCGCATGACTGTCTCAAGGGACGATACTTCATCCAGTATCGCCTTCTTCAACTCTTCTCGAGCAGATGTTGTAACCAGTTCTCGTCCCTACTTGGTCATCTTTAACTCCTTAGTCATTCGTTCGTTCTCCACTATCAAGAAGCGAACACTCGAGCTAGTGGCTTTGGCATATGCTCTGGTAGCATAAGAAAATGTTGTTGGATGCTTGCACATATCAGATACGATCACTCGTTCCTCAAACTGTGCAGGAGATGTGTGATCATCCAGAGTAGACACTCTGCATGATTGAACAACTCTATGGATTGACCCCAAGGATATTAGTATCTCCTTAGTCACTTGGGACCTGCTCTACTTATGGATCCGATGAAGCTAGTGGATTGACCTCTTGGTGTTAAGGCATGAGGTCTATGTCTTGCTCTAACTCTAGCTGCTCCATAACTGTATCCATCTACTCAAGTGCTCGTTCAATCTCTTGAGCAAAGTCCTGCTTACCCTGTTTGCTTTGTGCCAGCTGCTTGGATGAGTCTTCTACTTGTACCGGCGTAGTTTCATCTAGCTGTGTATGTTGTTCCCCTTGTTGTATCTGTCCTTGTTGCGCTTCCTTCTCCTGTCTACGCAGCTCTTGTTCCTTTCGGAGTTTCTCCTTCAAATCATGCAACTTCGCCATTGTTTCCTCCATCCTCTATTTTTCTCTCTGCCTTTGCGCGTTCCTCCTCTGGCGATGTTACCTCTTCACCTCTATTTCCAAAGCTGCTTTCTGCACAAGTTGGTCTGCTCTGAACTTGCAACTTTGTTCTGCCTCTGCATTTTCGAAGATCTTTCTCTGTCCTTTGTTGCGCATTGGTATGTTTACCTCTACTATTGGTGCTCTCCTGGATGCTACTTCGCTAACCATTCCACAACGATGTTGACTGGTTCATTGGGCCTGGAGAAGTTGTGAAAATATATTCATGGGTCTTCCTCATCCCAATGACAAGCCCCGTGGATCCATGGAAACTATACTCTCGTGCAGTGATCCTTCACAAAACAATGTAGGTCATACGGATTAAAGCTTTTGGTGCCAAAAGGATATTTGTTGAACTCTTTTGTTTCAGCATCCGCATGCTTGAGATTCTGTATCTCGTACAACCCGATTCGCAATGAAAGAGTGGGCCAAGGTGTCTTGTTCTACCGATGTAGCCTAGCTGACAGTCTTGCTGAGATGTGGTACGATACTTCTTGCATGACAAGCTTGTCCCTGGAAAACTTCGGCAAAACATGGGGAGGCTTCTCCACCTTGTACATTTGTATGAAGGTGCCAAGAGGTGAGGCATACCAATCTACTATGTCAATCAGTGCCTCCATTGTTGCCTTCAACATGCAAGGTGGATCCTGCTCAAATATCATCTTGTACACCGGCGTGACAAAATGATCTAACAGTTGTGTGGTGACTCCTCAAAAGCTGCATTTGGAAAATAGTTTATAATAAGTATTGACAAAGTTTTTCATTGGTGCCCATGCCCACTTCAAGCCCGGGAACTCCTAACGGGCACAATTTCATCCAAGATGTATGCAGACATGTAGATTTCTGCTTTCTGACCTCTGGGTGGCTGTCGAGCTCTTGTTACCTATTCCTTCAGCCTGTGAGCCAACATGTTGGGCCAGTTGCATGTTTTACCTTCATTGGCGAGTTGGTCCAACGCAATCACCCAACTCTGGGGAAGGTCTCCGTGCTCTCTTGTCCATACAAGCAACATGAAAAGATGACCAAGTATGAATACACCTTCCATAGTATCTTCGTCTTGTAAATTTGGTTGGGTGTCATCCTAAATTTGGCTGGCTCCTTCACCCAGTTATGTGTTACATCTGTTGATAGTCTTGTGCCCTGAAGGTAACAATCTCTATCTCGCTGACACTGCTCAATGTCATCGTCTTGGGATCAGTGTGCGAGAAGATACAATTTATCATGCCCATGCATGGGTACATGAGGTATCTGCATGAAATCTAGTACAAGCTGGACTTGTGAATGTTCACATAGACTTTACGGTCTTCAAGATATTCCCCAAATGTGCCTGAGAATGCATCATTGACCTCTTGCCATTTCATCTTGATGTCTTTGTCTACGATCAGCTTGGTGTCTTCGTATATTGGCAAACTCATAGACATTCACTTGACTGCTTCACCAATTGCGCTTCTGTCGGTGTCCTTTGACCTTGCTGTCTTGGAAGCCATTGATCCTAAACTGCTGAGAGACGGACAAACACCTGCTATATTTGGAGACAAGGTGACATGCATGGCAAGAAATCTGTCAGTTAAAACCAAATCAAACTTGAGGACTGACATGCAACATACCTGGGGAACTACTATCAAGGATTGTGCAATTTTCACTGGGAGGCTGGGAGAATGACTATCAGAACTACGCAAAAGGCAGTCCAGACTGTCGTGAGGCTGGTTGATTGTTGGAATTATGCAATGCACAAATTAGACTGGCCTGTTGGGTGTTGACTGGCTAGATTTGAGCATTTTCTGGGAGGAAGGTAGAGACTTCCTTCTCAAAATTGTGCAATGATGTCTGGGCAAGGCAGAGTCCAGGCTAAAGTTGCTTAGACTCGTCGATGGGCAACTGAAATCATATGAAGATGTGAATGCATGGCGATACTGAGTGTAAGTAGGATTGAATGATCATGCATGCAAACAGTGAATGCAAGATTCAAAAAACAGAACAACATGCATGTGTGTGAAACGAGTCACTGAATCAGCGACCATTCGTGCAAAACAGTGTCATGCATGTGACAGCAGTGAGATGCTAACGAAAACTAAAATGGTTCTTGTATAGGCTAGCATGCATGCAAACGACAACAAGCGTTTATAGAAATCAATCAAACAACACTCACACAAGCCAAAACACAAAAAGCAACAGGAATGCAACAAAACACAAGTAAAGTGGACTTACCCAGAAATAGTTGAGTGGATGTGCCAAAGACTCCTGGATGTGTTGTGGGATGTTAGAGCTCCAAGATCAATGTGAAGAATGAGCTCTGGAGTGTCAAATAAATAAGTTTGAGTCTCATGACGCACATGCCACAAATATAGAAAAAAGCAACACTTGGAGGAAAGTTTCTAAAACGATCTTTGCATGTAACATCCATCTGCCAAAAATAGATCCCTAAAGTCTAGGGATGCTTTTTGCATGTTGCTTTTTTCTATTTCGGGAAAAAGAATCCCATGCATACAAGTTAAGTTTTCTCGGTCCTGGAGGGGACCGGTCAACCTGAAGGCACATCCAACAGCCTGCTTGACTGAGAGGGATTTTTGCACAATTTATGGGAGGAGTTGGGTTGGCTGTCTAGAGGGATTGCACAATTTCTAGGAGGAGCAGTTGACTGCTTCCCAGAATTGCACAATTTCTAGGCTGATTTGCACTGTTGGGCCAGTTCGCGCAATTTTCCTGAGGAAGGATGTTTGACTATATTACGCAATTTCTGGGCCCAACAGGTTGCCCAGCATATTTGCGTACTTTCTGGAGGGAAGGTTGGTTCCCCTCCAGAATTGCACAATTTTTTGAGCGAGTTTCTCAGTCAGCAGTTGGCCCAAGTCCGGAGTGGTAGCCTGTGAGGGGAGTGAAGCAACTAACATGCACAGGTTGAAAATTTGTTGAAAAACCAATGAAGCTAATGTACTTGGCAGTGCAAGACATGCTGCTAGGGATGGTTGGTAGGGAGGCTCCAAAACGAAGCTAAGGAAAATTTTTGGAGGGTGGTTGTAGTTTCTACAACATTTGGCGATACACTGGTAGAACTCCAGCTCTCTGAATGGACCTTGTTCGTGAAAAGCAAGTCTAATAGCTTTGGAAGTATTGTTCGTGTTCGCCTTGGTTTCCACACTTGCTTGATTGTAAGATATAGCATCTGCCAAGCCCTTGGTAGGTAGGCACACATTCCAAGCCAATTCAACCCAGTTGTTTCGATTGGGATGAGGGGTATATTTGGTGCACAAGCTTTATGGTCATCAGAGTTTTAGTTTCATCTCTAGTGTTGCTCCACTACCAGCAGGCTTGGAAAGTACCCCGACGAAGTCACATAGGAATACAAGTATTGCTCCGCTGCCAATGAGCCTGGTAGGTACCCCAGTGGAGTTACCTACATCACCTCTCTGCACAAGAAGCCTTTCTCTTCTTTCACCTTATTCATTTTTCATTTCTTTCTGTTATACTCCTATAGTAATAGGTGTCATATTTCATGATTGACTAGTTGAGCTCTCTAATATGTTCATCCTTTCCTTGCTGTAAAGGTTTCCATATTATGAAAAAATCAAAAAATTAAAAAATGTAAAGAGGGTATACCCTAAAAGAAAAATCAAAGGGTGAAAAAAATAAATGGTCAAAAAGAAAAAATTAAAAGAGATGAACCCCAAGTAAATAGACAAGGAAAGTGTGCAAGTCCAAATGCCACTACTATTTCATTTTTGCAAATAAAGAATTGTGTGCAACTTGTCAAAATCATGCCACAATTGATGAATGGCCAAACAGCTTAATCTTGGCCAGTTCATGTTTCAATTTCCTGTTTTAGAGATAGAGAATTAAAATCTGTCCAAACAGCTTAATCTTGGCAGATAAGTAGATAGGTAGAGAAGCAAAGGAGCTCAACTGTTTAATCTGAGCCCTTGGATGTAATAAGTGCAGACTTAGGTAGAATTCCCATGCAAAAGAAAAGAAAAGATTGAGAGGGTTTGCTAGTCTAAGTGCACCCAAATAAGAGAAGGAAAAATGTTAGGCAAAGTAAGCTAGGTAGGTAGTTTTGCTGTTGCAGAATGAGACTTGTGATAAATTTTGTCTCTCAAAATGTTAATCTCACCTCTATCACAAGTACCACGGCAGTTTTATATTTTGATGCAGCTCAAGCGAGGCATGACTAACTCCCCTTCTTCCTTTTCCCCAATCACTCACTAACTTCCCCAAAGGTATTAAGATCTGCTTAATATCCTTAAAATCACTCATTCCATTTTTCATCAAATGCCTAAGTAAAACTCCATTTTTTGCTTAGGGAAGTGGCCACATTTCTTGTATAAACCCCTTTTAAGCCTAAGTTTTAACTACAAAAGTTAAAATATTTTTATATGACTTAGCGCTTTTTACTTCGAAAAAAATTCATATTAACTCCTAACATTATTATATAAATCCCATATAACTTGTTCCCTTTCCCGTATTATATTAAAATATAAAAACCCCAAAACATTATTATTCCCGCCCCCGGTTTAATATAACCATATATTACTGTTTTAAATGGGGATTAATGGTTCATTTGGAACCCATTAATAGCCCTCCCCGTGCGCATCCCGAATTAATTGACCTCTGGTTAATTAACAACTTAAAAAACCCCGCGAACCAATAGAATCCACCCCGACACCATTATAAAACATTGTTTAAATACATCCCCCGCGCGTTAAACTCCCACCGTCTCCGCAAAGCGCCATCCATCGGATCAGCGCCCTCACATCCGACGGTCTGCGTTAATTTCGCAACCCCCACCATTGCCGAAAGTTAAGTCCCGGAAAACTGGTGGTTTTTGCGCCGTACCCTGGACACGCTTCGTGCTCCCGCGTTGATCACTAGCCCTCCGCCAGAAACCGCCCAGCCATGAAAGCAGTGCAGGCAAAGCAGCTTACCGCCCTCCCGCTGACCCTTCGCTGACATCATCCTGCCACATCACCCCTCGTTGATGTCAGCCGCCATGTCACCATTCGTACTACCGCGTCATCCATCCCGTACCCCCCGCTGACATCATGCTTATGTCACCCATCCGAAAAATCAATTTTTCCCACCAAAAATCATTTTTACAAAAAAGGGTAAAAGTGACGTTTTTTCTATAGTTTTTTTCATTCGGGGCCTTGCGCTCTCCTGCAGAGTAAAGACATTGAGGTCGCATTTCTGCCTCCCGACCAGGAAAGGCTGCACCGACGAGCTCGCCCTTAACCAAAGTTGCCATTATACAGTCGTCTTCCTTTATTAATACAGTTCAAGGCAGCGCCGAAGGATTCCCAGTTCACAGAAGAGAGAAATGAGAATAAACAGGGATGTTTTGTTACCTTGGCCAGTGGATTGTCAGAGACAGGATTTACCAGAAGAAAGGCGGTGAGAAGACATGCTGCAGTTTTATTTATTGCCAGAAAAGCGATGAGCAAGGTTTGTTCAGCATTAAAGAAGATGACTAAAGTCAAAGAGTATCAGAGGAGCAATAAAGAGTATCAGTGCAAAATTAAAGACAAATCAAATCAGCATTAAAGAGTGTCCGAGCCGACTAAGAGAAGCAGGTCAGAAGTTAAAGAACAGTTATTACAAACTATCGACACAGAGCTACAAAGGACACCAGCAAGCCGAACCCTAAAGAGCCAGCCTCCAGCACAACATAAGTTACCTGTTTCTACTTTGCTTGTAAAGAAATTTAGGTTAAAATTAGATATTATCTCAGAGCTTTTATGAGATATTTTTGTACATATTTATGTTGTATAAATACCCCCTTCATCAGAGTTTTGAGGAGGTTGGGTCTGTGAAGATTTCCTAGACTTTGTTGTAAATACTGAACTTTGGAATAAAAAGTTGTTGGAAACATTTGTTATCGGGCCTACTGTATGAAGAATTGATGCTGAGGACCTATTACAGAATTCTTGAATCAACCCATGGATCAATAAGTCCCCTATATCTTATGTTTTATAGTTTTCTTGTTTACTATATCATTTGTGTTTCATGATCTGAATAGTAAAGAAAATGATTAATCTAGAATTTGCTTAATTGCACTCTGTTTTCAGTCTTTATTATTCTCTGTGTTTTCTTCAGAATTAGAATAAACAATGAATTCTTAATTGCTCATGTTTCCTGATTCTTTCATGTTGGTTATTTGACAAAGAATTCTTAACTGCTCTCTGTCAGTAAGCATACATTTTCCCTCTTTCAATATGTTGAAGGATTCTTAACTTCCCTTCACCCATTTGAGTCCATTCCATCTGATTCCAACCTTTAAATTGTTCCATGTTTGACTACCTTGCTTTGTGATGCCATCCTCTGTTAGAAACCAAGTCCAGGAAACTATCCTTCTTTGACTCAATCATGCCCAATGGACTAAACTCTTCAGTTTTACCTCACTGTTCTATTGAATCTCACCACCCAAACTCAAAGAAAAACCCTTGTACTTCATAACTAGCCTAACACCTTTAAAAACAAAGCTAAATCATAAAGAGAGAGCCCTCTCTGGATGTAGATTGGCTAGAATCTGTATCTAAAAGATTGGTATGTGGTTACCTTGGCCGTATTCTCTTTCGTACAACTTTTTGGAACAACCTGAGTGATAATATCATTGGCGACTCCACTGGGGATCTGAATAAATGTTTGTTACTATTATTTACTGTATAAACTACAGATGGAGCCTGAAGTTAGCCAGGTAGCCTTTGAAACTGCTTTTTCTTTGCAATTGCAGAAGTAAATAAATGTTGCTTCAGTCTATCTTCGGTCTAGTTTATGTTTTGAACAATTGCTTCCAAATACTTGATCAGTTCCTCTTTTGAATAAAATCTTTAGGAAAGTTCAAAATTCCCATATCCAAAACCTTCTAGAAGAGACTGTTAAAGTTGTAATGACAAAACTATTACAAGAAAAAACCAAAAACACCTAGAAATTGGCTCCAAAAAAGATTCGTTACACCAGATCAAATCCTGATCCGAATCCTCCACCTATGTTTGAAAATCCTAACCTGATTCCCAGGACCCTTAGAAGACAAGAGAGCCAAGAAACATCTGCTAGTTCACACCCTCACAAAAATTTGCAGAACCCTATCCAATCTGAGCTTACCTCTGAAAAAACACCAAATATTTTTGTCATTGATGCAGCTTCTCCAAGTTCCCCATCAGCACCTCAAGCCATCCTTTCCACTCCTCCATCTACAGTATACATTCCCATTGTTATCCATACTCTTCCAGCTGTTACTTTGATCTCTGGAATCAAAACCGATATACTCCCCTGAACTTACCTGCAAATCCAGGGGCTATGCCTTAAGACTATCAAAGTAAAATCACCTATTTTGACAGAACTGGCACTTATACATCTCAACGGCATACCAAGAAAATGACCGACTATTTTGAAAACTATAAGATTGATGATGATAATGTAAGAATGAAAGTATTTGTTCAAAGTTTAACTGGAGATGTTAGAACCTCATTTAGAGCCCTCCCTGTAAACATTATCAATGACCCACAAGCTCTTTATCAAACCTTCTTGAACAGATGGGAAAAGAAGAAAGATCCTCTCCACATTTTATCAGAATATGACAATTTAAGAAGAGGTACACAAGAAACTATCCAAGACTATTGTACCAGATTAAATAATATTTACAATTCTATTCCTCAGAATCTCAGACCTCCTCCATATTTAGCCTTGATAAAATTCCCTGATGCATTTGATTCTGATATGGAATACCAACTTAGGGAAAGAGATCCCCGAAATTTAGAATAAATGCAGAGAATAGCTGTCAGTGTTGAGGCCAATCTGATATCTAAACAGTCTAGGGCCAGAGTTGAAAGAAGGATACCTGTTGTTGAGCAAAAATTAGATGCAATTATCAAAGGAATGGACATACTTTGAGATAGAGTAGAAACAATCGAGAGAAAATCCCTTTGGGATGGTCAACCAAGCAATGCTGGGAGAAATCCAAATTTCAGGACAAACCAAAATCCTAACACCGGAAAGACAAGGCCTAACCAAATATCAGGCCCCCATTTCAAGAAAATTATGCTGAAGCCTCAACATCTGATGAACCAACAGAAGACACTAAAATTAATTTGATGGGACTCAAAAATGAACAACAAGTTTGCTTGATCCAAGAGGATCAAGAAGCTCACATTGTAAAACAATTCCAAACTCAATCAGGTGAATCATTTGACTTTAGGGAGGGATATGACACAACCATTTATGAAGTCCACAAACAGTACAATCTGAGGAGCATAAGAATAGATGTCCCTGAAATCAGCAAACAGAAAGATACCAAGCAGCCTAACAAAGATAAGATCAATAACACCCCTGTACATATTCTTTCCAAAACAGATCTTAACCCTAATAATCCAATTGTGGAAGATATAACAGACAATCAAATACCCAACAGACAACCTTCCACTGCTATTTCTTCTGAAGAAAAACAAGAACATCCTCTAGAACATGATTTGGAAAAAATTTCAGCCCATAATCCCACACCTGAAAAAGAGAAAAACACAAAAAATTCAGCTGTCTGGAATACAAAGATTCAGACCGAAAAACCTTTCAATTTTGAGACAGAAGTAGGCAAACTAAATATAGTTGTTCCCTTATCAGAATTAGCTAAACATGATGTCTACAGAAGTCAAATCAGCAGATCACTCAAAATTTCTCTCAACGATGATTCAATAAATGTTTTTAATGACCAGCCAGAACTGATATTTGGCCCTGAAGCAAATGGAAAAACAACAGAGGGACAAGTTCCTCCTTTTTATGTGGCTTTGAACATACATGATAAGGTACTCCACAACGCCATGTTCGATTCTGGTGCTTCCCATAACTTAATGCCTAAATCTGTAATGGAAAAACTTGACCTTGACATCACCAGGCCATATAAGGATCTTTTCTCTTTTGATTCTAGTCAGGTCAAATGTTTAGGTTTAATCAAATATTTATGTGTGTCACTAGTCCAATATCCTGCCAAAACCATCTTGATGGACATAGTAGTAGCTGATATTCCTCCAAAATATGGTATGTTATTGTCTAGATCTTGGGGTGCAAAGCTTCAAGGTTCTCTACAGTTAGACATGTCTTATGCTACTATTTCAGTGTTTGGTCAACCAAAGAGACTATACAGAGAAACCTTAATGAAGTATGTAGTAAGTAGTCAAGAGAAACTTCAAATTTCCCTATCTACTCAGTACATTCAGACATGGGTTCTTTTATCTTGTATGATGTTGTAATTTATCCCCCACATGCAATAAAAGTTTTGCCAGATGAAACAGAACAAACAGAAAATGAAAATTCTAGTGTCCAAATCCAAGAAATTTCTGAAAATCATGTAAAATCAGACAAATCAGAAGAAGCTGAAAAACCAGACCTCCCTGCTGAAAAAATCCTCGAAACTTCGGATACAAATAATAAACAGCAAATCCTTTGGTACTTAGAATTTGATGGTTCAGTGAACAAATTAGGAGCAGGGGCAGGGGTCTGGGTGCACAATTTTGAAAACAAACATGCTGAAGGTCATGCCTACAGGTTAAACTTTAGATGCACTAATAATATGGCTGAATATGAAGCTCTGCTGCTAGGTCTTAAACTGCTGAAGAAATTGCAAGCAACTAGAGTGTCAGTCCTAGGGGACTCGGATTTGATCATTCAACAGATAAAAGGGAAGTTCTTGACAAATGATCCCAGATTAAGAGAATACATCGGAACAGCCACAAAAATCCTAAACACATTTTTAGAAACTCAGCTTGCCAAAATCCCAAGAAAACATAACTTACAAGCTCACAGCTTAGCAATATTCACCAGCACCTATAAATTTCCATTTGAACCAAATCACCAATTCACAGTAGAAGATAGACACAGGCCAGCCACACCCGATAATGTGAAGAATTGGAAAGTGTTTGAAAGTGATAAACATATCAACAATTTTTGACCCTAGACAAAGAATTTTCCATCACTAACGCAGATGAAGACATAGTTAGTGAGTTTGATCTAGCCAATCAGATACAAATAGACATTTCAGTAGAAAATACAAGTCAAATGCTTCATCCAACAAAATTCACCAAAGAAGAAATACAAGAGCTTGAAGAAACAGATGTTGATGAAATTATTGAAGAAGAATCTGAAGTCATCCATTTGAAAGACAATCATTTGCCTAAAGGATTAACTCCTTTGGAAGATCTCTTTGATTTTAACGATATTCCGAAGAAACCCCAGATGGAACCTCCAAAAGAAGACATTGGAGATTACAACATAGGAATTGAACACAATCCAAAAATGATAAAACTATCCAAATCTTTGCCCCATGATCAAAAGCTGAAGTATGTTAAACTAATCAAAGAATTCCAAGATGTTTTTGCCTGGAGCTATGAAGACCTGAAATCTTATGATACCTCTGTGATTCAGCATACAATACCCCTCAAGGAAAATCAAAAACCATTCAAACAAAAGCTCAGAAGAATCAACCCTGTACTGCTTCCTTTAATTGAAAAAGAAATCAGACGAATGCATAATGCAGGGATAGTTGCCCCAATCAGATTTTTAGAATGGGTGTCTAATCTAGTGCCTACCAAGAAGAAGACAAGGGAAATCAGATTATGTGTTGACTTGAGAAATTTAAACAAGGTTTCTCTGAAGGACAACTACCCTTTACCCAAAATGGATCATATTTTACAAAGGGTAGTAGGTGCTTCTAGGATTTCACTTTTGGATGGGTTTTCAGGTTTCAATCAGATTCTCGTTCATCTTGATGACCAAGACAAAACAACATTTACAACACCATGGCCTACATTCAAATATGTTAAAATGCCATTCAGACTCAAGAATGCAGGGGCAACCTTTCAACGAGCAATGGACATAACTTTTTCCAAAGAAATTCACGATTTTCTGGTTGTATATATTGATGATCTCACTGTGTTTTCCAAAACAGACCAGCAACATTTAGATCATTTGAGACAAGAGTTTTTAAAATGCAGAGAATATGGTATATCATCAAATCCTAAAAAATATTTGTTTGGTCTGGAAGAAGGCAAACTGTTAGGCCACATCATCTCCAAAGATGGCATCAGAATTGACCCTGCTAGAATTGAAGCTATTCTGCAAATACCTCACCCCAGAAATGTCAAAGAACTTCAAGCTTTCTTAGGGAAGATTAACTTTTTGAGAAGATTCATACCTAATCTGGAAGAATTAGCCAGATTGCTGAACAATATGTTAAGAAAAGATTCAAAGGTTAAATGGACAGGAGAAGCCAAACAACCATTTGAAGAAATTAAATTGGCTTTGACCAGAACACCAGTCCTCACAAGTCCAAATTTTGACAGAGACTTCATAATTTTCTCCTTCGCATCAGAACACACTATAGCAGTTGTTTTACTTCAAAAAGATGATCAAGGATGTGAAAAAGCCATAGCCTTTTCTAGTAAATCACTTAGAGATGCACCCGTGAAATACAAAATCATGGAAAAATAGGCCTATGCACTTGTGAAAGCCATTCAAGGCTTCAGATTCTATATACTATACTCATATGTGGTAGCTTATGTGCCAAATGCTGTTGTAAAGGCCATCTTGACTCAAGATGGAATTGAAGGCAAACGAGGTAAGTGGATAGCTAAAATATTGGAGTATGACATTGAGATAAAACCTACAAAACTGATAAAAGGACAAGGATTAGCTAAACTCATGACTGAAACAAACTTTCAAGCCCTAGATATCAATGAACTGGATAATGAATAGGAGATGGCGACTCCACAAATCAACCAGGCCTTCTTAGAATCACCTTGGTATGCTGATATAATTCATGTATTATTAAACCTGCAGGCTCCTACAGGGTTATCCAGAACAAAGAAAATGTTTTTAAAAATGAAAGCTTCAAAATTCTGTATTGTAGATAATGCTCTTTTTTGGAAAAATCTTGAATGTATTTTATTGAAATGTTTGATAAAAGAAGAAGCTAACGAAGTTCTCAAATAATTTCATGCAGGCAACTGCGGCGGACACCTTTACTGGAAATCAACTGCAGACAAAATCCTAAGGGCTGGATTTTACTGGCCATCCTTGTTCGCTGATGTAAAGAAGTTTGTCACTACTTGCCACAAATGCCAAATTTTTGAAGGAAAAAGGAAACTGTTGCCCTTGCCCTTAAGACCAATTTCCACTGAAAGACCATTTCAACAATGGGGTTTAGACTTCATTGGAGAAATCCATCCTCCCTCATCTGGCCAACATAAATGGATCCTTACTGCTACAGACTATTTCACCAAATGGATAGAAGCCATCCCTGCTAGACAAGCCAATGATACAGTGATCATAAGATTCCTAGAGACCAATATCTTGTCTAGGTTTGGCTGTCCTGAAAAGATCATAACCGATAATGTTGCTGCCTTCAAGTCCAAGAAATTGATAAATTTTTGTAGCAAATACCATATCACTTTAGGCCATTCCACAGCCTATTACCTTCAAGGTAATGGTCTAGCTGAGTCTTCCAATAAAAGCCTAATCAATATTATTAAGAAACTGTTGGAGGAGAACAAGAAAAACTGACACAAGAAACTCACAAATGCACTATGGGCAGACAGACTTACTACAAAAAGATCAATTGGAACTAGCCCTTATGAGCTAGTTTATGGCATGGAGGTTGTATTTCCTTCATCCTTGGGAGTTCCTGTGATCAAGTTGCTGCAAGAAGCTCAAGTGGAACCCAATGTTATTCAAAGGAAAATAAATCAGACCATCCATTTGCAGCAAACCAGAGAAGAAGTGCACCGAATATCTCAAGCGTTACAAGAAAAACTCAAGAAGATATTTGATAAAAGGACCAAAGCTGAAGATTTTACATGGGAGACAAAGTTCTGAAGTGGATTCCAAGAGAGAAGACAAACAAAAACATGGGAAATTTGACTTCCTATGGAAAGGGCCATTTATCATCCATGCATTACAACGAAATAATACTTAATTTTTGAAGAGGCTGAATGGTACAGAAACAGAAGATGTACCAGTGAATGGTCGAATGATGAAACATTATTTTGATCCATTTTTTTGATATATTCTAAACTCTAACATGTACATAAGGAAATTCAGATTCAACAGCTTGAAAAAAGTGATCAGATTGTTTATTACAGCAATAAGAACGAGAAGGAAAGTCCAGAAAATTTTGAAAGCAGTGAAGTAACTTTATCATTTTTTGTTTTGCCTCATTTCACTTTATCAGAGATTGCAGAAGAAGACTTGGGAGCAGGAAACATAAGATCAAATAATCCAAGAAGACTATCCAAAAATAGATGTACAGTTGTTTGAATTAGCTCAAGAGTAGTGTATATATTTTACAACATCCTTTTGTACAGTTTCTAGATTCAGCAAAGGAAGATTTCAGAGCACAACAAAAAGTTACTTATAAGGCCATCTGACCTGTTGTTCTTGACTTTCCACCAGGGAAAGCCATCCCCAAGTGGAGCCAATGTTATACTCCTATAGTAATAGGTGTCATATTTCATGATTGACTGGTTGAGCTCTGTAATATGTTCATCCTTTCCTTGCTGTAAAGGTTTCCATATTATGAAAAAATCAAAAAATCAAAAAATGTAAAGAGGGTATACCCTAAAAGAAAAATCAAAGGGTGAAAAAAATAAATGGTCAAAAAGAAAAAATGAAAAGAGATGAACCCAAAGTAAATAGACCAAGAAAGTGTGCAAGTCCAAATGCCACTACTATTTCATTTTTTCAAATAAAGCATTGTGTGCAACTTGTCAAAATCATGCCACAATTGATGAATGGCCAAACAGCTTAATCTTGGCTAGTTCATGTTTCAATTTCCTATTTTAGAGATAGAGAATTAAAATCTGTCCAAACAGCTTAATCTTGGCAGATAAGTAGATAGGTAGAGAAGCAAAGGAGCTCAACTGTTTAATCTGAGCCCTTGGATGTAATAAGTGCATACTTAGGTAGAATTCCCATGCAAAAAAAAGAGAAAAGATTGAGAGGGTTTTCTAGTCTAAGTGCACCCAAGTAAGAGAAGAAAAATGTTAGGCAAAGTAGGCTGGGTAGGTAGTTTTGCTATTGCAGAATGAGACTTGTGATAAATTTTGTCTCTAAAAATGTTAATCTCACCTCTATCACAGGTACCAGGGTAGTTTTATATTTTGATGCAGCTCAAGCGAGGCATGACTAACTCCCCTTCTTCCTTTCCCCAATCACTCACTAACTTCCCCAAAGGTATTAAGATCTGCTTAATATCCTTAAAATCACTCATTCCATTTTTCATCAAATGCCTAAGTAAAACTCCATTTTTTGCTTAGGGAAGTGGCCACATTTCTTGTATAAACCCCTTTTAAGCCTAAGTTTTAACTGCAAAAGTTAAAATATTTTATATGACTTAGCGCTTTTTACTTCAAAAAAAATTCATATTAACTCCTAACATTATTATTTAAATCCATATAACTTGTTCCCTTTCTCGTATTATATTAAATATATAAAAACCCCAAAACATTATTATTCCTGCCCCCAACCATATATCACTGTTTTAAATGGGGATTAATGGTTCATTTGGAACCCATTAATAGCCCTCCCCGCGTGCATCCCGAATTAATTGACCTCTGGTTAATTAACAACTTAAACAACCCCGTGAACCAATATAATCCGCCTTGACACCATTATAAAACATTGTTTAAATACATCCCCGTGCGTTAAACTCCCACCGGCTTCGCAAAGCGCCATCCATCGGATCGGCGCCCTCACATCCGACAGTTCGCGTTCATTTCGCGACCCCTGCCATTGTCGAAAGTTAAGTCCCGGGAAACTGGTGGTTTTTGCGCCATACCCTGGACACACGTTGTGCTCCCGTGTTGATCGCTAGCCCTCCGCCAAAAACCGCCTAGCCATGAAAGCGGTGTGGGCAAAACAGCTTACCGCCCTCTCGCTGACCCTTCGCTGACGTCATCCTGCCACATCACCCCTCGCTGACATCAGCTGCCATGTCACCATCTGTACTGCCGCATCATCCATCCCTTACCCCCTACTGACGTCATGCTTACGTCACCCATCCGAAAAATCAATTTTTCCTGCCAAAAATCATTTTTACAAAAAAGGGTAAAAGCGACGTTTTTTCTATAGTTTTTTGCATTCAGTGCCTTGCGCTCTCCTGCAGAGTAAAGACATTGAGGTCGCATTTCCGCCTCCCGACCAGGAAAGGCTGCACCGACGAGCTCACCCTCAACCAAAGTTGCCATTATACAGTCTTCTTCCTTTTTTAATACAGTTCAAGGCAGCGCCGAAGGATTCCCAGTTCACAGAAGAGAGAAATGAGAATAAACAGGGATGTTTTGTTACCTTGGCCAGTGGACTGTCAGAGATAGGATTTACCAGAAGAAAGGCGGTGAGAAGACAAGCTGCAGTTTTATTTATTGTTGTAAAAGCAGTGAGCAGGGTTGGTTCAGCATTAAAGAAGATGACTAAAGTCAAAGAGTATCAGAGGAGCAATAAAGAGTATCAGTGAAAAATTAAAGGCAAATCAAATCAGCATTAAAGAGTGTTTGAGCCGACTAAGAGAAGTAGGTCAGAAGTTAAAGAAAAGTTATTACAAACTGTCGACACAGAGCTACAAAGGACACCAGCAAGCTGAACCCTAAAGAGCTAGCCTCCAGCACAACATAAGTTACCCGTTTCTACTTTGCTTGTAAAGAACTTTAGGTTAAACTTAGATATTATCTCAGAGCTTTTATGAGATATTTTTGTGCACACTTATGTTGTATAAATACCCCCTTCATCAGAGTTTTGAGGAGGTTGGGTCTGTGAAGATTTCCTAGACTTTGACTTTGGAATAAAAAGTTGTTGGAAACATTTGTTATCTGGCCTACTGGATGAAGAATTGATGCTGAGGACCTGTTACAGAATTCTTGAATCAGCCCATGGATCAATAAGTCCCCTATATCTTATGTTTTACAGTTTTCTTGTTTACTATATCATCTGTGTTTCATGATCTGAATAGTAAAGAAAATGATTAATCCAGAATTTGGTTAACTGCACTTTGTTTTCAGTCTTTATTATTCTCTGTGTTTTCTTCAGAATTAGAATAAATAATGAATTCTTAATTTCTCATGTTTCCTGATTCTTTCATGTTGGTTATTTGACAAAGAATTCTTAACTGCTCTCTGTTAGTAAGCATCCATTTTCCCTCCTTCAATATGTTGAAGGGTTCTTAACTACCCTTCACCCATTTGAGTCCATTCCATCTGATTCCAGCCTTTAAATTGTTCCATGTTTGACTACCTTGCTCTGTGATGCCATCCTCTGTTAAGAAACCATCCTTCTTTGACTCCATCATGCCCAATGGACTGAATTCTTCAGTTTTACCTCACTATTCTATTAAATCTCACCACCCAAACTCAAAGCAAAACCCTTGTACTTCATAACTAGCCTAACACCTTTAAAAACAAAGCTAAATCATAAAGAGAGAGCCCTCTCTGGATGCAGATTGGCTAAAATCTGTATCTAAAAGATTGGTCTGTGGCTACTTCGGTCGTATTCCCTTTCTTACAACTTTTGGGAACAACCTGAGTGATAACACTTTCAAACTTTTTCACATTTTCATTTTTTCATTTTTCATTTTCATAATTGTGCATAGCACTTATTCATTTCAGGGGCGGAAGAGGGATTTCGACTTATTGAGAGCAAAAGAGGTTGTTCCTTCAGAGAAGTAGTTTATATATATACCTCTGACATGCTTGTTAAGGTTTTCCTCCTCACCTTACTCTACTTGACTGAGTTGACAAGGATTAACCCAAAAACAACCGAATAGAGTAGGTGACACTAGTTAGCATGCAAGCGTTGTGTTTTCACCAAGGTTCACTTTGAAAAATACGTATTTTCCATTGGCGTATCATGGACTGAAGATATAAAGTACTTCATACAGAGGAAAGACAACAAATAACCAAGTATTGAAAACTACACAAGTCCTCTTGTACTTTACCTAGCTTATTTCAAGAGTCATGCACGATTTCATGCAAAACTAACTTACGAGCAAAAATAAGAAAACAAACACAAAAATGGATAAGAAAAGCGAGTAAACAAACAAGCTGGCAAACAAACAAACATGCAAAGTAAGAATTAAACAAGAATGTAAGAAAAGAAACCAAAAGCAAACACTACTCCTACTCCTAAGCTAACGGTGCATGGGTCTGCTCACGTGAAGTGATACTTCCAACGTAGCCAACAGCGCATATGTCGACCCATGTTGGTGAAGGCATGGTTCGCGAACAACACAATTGTGTGAACCATCAAACATGAAAGATACAAAAATGTAGACAAACACACTCTGATTTTAAACGCATCCACAGAACATAAGTGAGTGCAAGTGCATGACATGCAATCCATGGACTTACCATGGTGTTGTGTGACACTACGTACAATTGTTAAACATACGCATACTCTTGACTGTGACATGCAAGCAAATGAAAGAAACAAAGACAACTTGCGTCGTGCACATGTGCTTTCTATGTAAGATTCCTCCAATGCATTAGTGATGGGATTGTGTATTTCAAGTGGAGGAAGCATAATCTGTGTGATATTGATCTTCAATGCATATAGATGAGTGACAAGGAGCCTCGGGTGATTCAACAATTTCCTAATCGGAAGTGAAACCAACCTCAGGACAGCGAGGGTCTGACATAACCATCAGCTCAAGCTTAAGTGCCTCGACAGTCTGCGGGGTTTTGACTTCATCGACAGATAGATCATCATAAACAGGTGGCTTGGAAAAATCAATTTTGATAGAATCATTATCATGATTGAATACGGGAGTAAATAGATCACGTAAGCTATGATCAGAAAAATCAATGATTTCATTGGCATCCCCATGATCTGATGAATCAAATAGAGGGGTAGACAAGAAGTGGAAAAATTCACCCTCTGCATTTCCGGAAAAGGCAAATGAAAAATCGAGTGGATTTTCAATGAATGATTTTTCCTCTTCGTTATTGGTTGATGGACTGAAATCCGGTGTGTTCTATGAATGATCAACAATGGGTGCATCCGTAGATCAAGATACACATGCGAAATCATGGATGGAAGAATCACCAAAGATGTCAGGAAAAAACAGAGGAGGCTCGGATAGAAGGGATTCATCCTTTGCCCTCCAAGTCATACTCTTCAAGAATGACAGTGCAGGTTGGTTGTGCAACACCAACTCCATCGATAGATTGATCCTCGTTCACAATAAGTGTAGAGTCCAAAACACAAGACAGTGCAATCCGGAGGATCATCAGAATATGAAGACGGAGGTTGAGGTACAAAATACATGTGACAACTCATGGGATTCGCAACTAGATCTGCGCGAAAATTGAGAGAAGTGATGTTGGGAGGATGTGATAGTTGAATGGATGCGTGTGCCTATTCTCCCACATCACTCTGCGGTGGTGGAGTTGTTTTATGAGGGAACGGCAAACAGTCACTTGTGACAGTGACTATGTCCATCTGTGATTGTGCAGCTCCATCACCGAAGTATGTTGAGCGGGGCTTGGGCTTAACATTCCTTTTAGGATTAACAGATTTGGTAAGACAGTACTCAAATATGTCCATGAGATACTGGAATTTCATCTGACTTTTCGGAGCTTGAAACTACAACAAACGGAAGCGGTCCCAAAATTCCATAGGTGATTCATGCGGGGCCATCCGTTTTTGTAACAATTTTTTGTTAAGAGATTCTGGATCAAAATGATGGAAATTAGATTCAATGAGATCACAAAACTGCTCAATTGAGTGCCTGCTGCTGGAAAGCAAACTCTAGCACCACCACTGTGGGGATTCGTGAAGTGTGTATGCAAGCAGCAGGCTGACCTCTTCTGCATAGAACTCGTCTGCATCATCAAGGAATGCATAGAATTCTTCTAATTAATTAGGCCTGGCTACTTCACCTTCACTATCATACGTGAATTCAGACAAAAGATCGAAAAAGTCCCTCACGATGTTGAGAGGTTCAGCACACAAAAAACATCGCAGAGGGATGAGTGTGACATAATCCATGATAGATGTGAAAAGGTTCAAAATAGGTGGAGAGGACATAGCTTATCATCTAGCCCTCCTTCTAGCACCAAAAATTTTGATTGTGGTTGTGCGCAGAGGCAAGTAAGATGTACTTGTTGGAAGAAAGGGTGTGACATGTACAGCAAGCCAAGGAAGGTGCATGAACAGTTCTAACACACGGAAAGTGAGGTGAGTGCACCCCTTTGAAACTTGTGGAAGCACGCGACTTTGAAGGGAACACAGAAGTGAAGATGCATCACAAACTGGAGAGAAAGTAAGCTAACAATCCAAAGTGATGGTTAAACCAACAACACATCTCAGTAAGATTCATACATACTTATACAGAAAGAGCCCATACATGCATGCGTAAGCAAACAGATACATGTATCATTAGAGTAAACAAGATAGCTGAAATACAATAACAACATATGCATGAAACGTGTTGGCTTTGTTATATTAAGAAGTGAAAGTTCCAATCATACAGTACAACCATGGCCAACCACTAGTCCTAATAGCAAAATGTTACAGTCATTGCTGCCTACTCCTCCAAAGAGATGTACTAGCTCTGCATTGTGGAGAAGCCAAGGCTCATTACAATACTCTCCAAGATTTCTCTAAGATACTCCTATCAGAAGCTTGTTTACCAAAAGCCTATACAATGAGTTATGAGGGACTATATATAGCAAAGGGTGGGGTGACCCTTGACATTCCCCTTTGTGACTATTCATCTACCCTCGTGACTCTTCAACTACTCTATGGTTGTTACATTCAACTATTGACACTTGAACTTCCACTTGACAAGACGTTACATACAATCTAAACATGTACCCATGTGAGAGAAAATATGCTTGAGCAATACATGCAAGACATCACTATGAATCGGACAACTGTAAGAAGACCAGCTCTTCAACATCCTCATGATGGTCGACAGTGGCGAACTGATGCCAAGCTCGGTAGTGCGCGGTGGTGTTTGTGTACTCTGTGGTGACATATTTATGGAAATGAACTCTTGCCTTTGTTGTATCTGGGTACACTGCTCTAGCTCCTCTGTCCAACTCATCTAATAACATGTGCATCATTGTCTTGAGTGCGGCCAGACCAGTGACATGTTGATGCATAATGTCTGCATTGATTGCCAAGTCTGTGTTGGTGGCTATGCACATCAACTCATCAAAGTACGAGTCAAGCTCCAGTCAGAATTGTGCCTTTTTCTTTTCCTCGGTGAGTGTCCCAATAGATGGGATCGCATGTGCGCACCCAATAACATCCATGCTTCTAAATACCAGTGCATGGGAAGCGTGCAAACTAGTGCTGAGATGGGGGAGTTCTTCATAGTTCTGGATCTGACTCTGGATGCGTGCCTTCAACTCAACCACTTTGGGATTCATCATCTTGGGCAAATGTAACGGGGCTCCCTTGTATCTCATTGTCCATGTTTGCATGTGATCGATGACAACTTGTAAGTTTGAAAACGTGTTCTCCTAGCACAGCACTACTACCAACCGTTGAGATGGAAAACTGCCTTATGCACGGTACCAAATATGGAATACAACACCCACATGACTGTCTCAAGGGACAATACTTCATCCAGTATCGCCTTCTTCAACTCTACTCGGGTGGATGTTGTAACCAGTTCTCCTCCCTGCTTGGCCATCTATAACTCCTTAGCCATTCATTCGCTGCTATCAAGAAGCGAACACTCGAGCTAGTGGCTTCGCATATGCTCTGCTAGCATTGGCCAATGTTGTTGGATGCTTGCACACACCATATACGATCACTAGTTCCTCAAATTGTGTAGGAGATGAGTGATCATCCGGAGTAGACACATTGTGTGATTTCACAAATCTATGCTAAAACTCGTCGAATAATATGTTGTGCATCTCTTCTTCCATATTGACCCCAAGGATCTCAGTATCTCCTTAGTCGTTCGGGACCTACTCTTCTTCTAGATCCGGTGAAGCCAGTGGATCGACCTCTTGGTGGTAAGGCATGAGGTCGATGTCTTACTCTAACTCTGGTTGCTCCATCTCTGTATCCATCTACTCAAGTGCTTGTTCAATCTCTTGAGCGAAGTCCTGCTCCTACGACTTCTCACCCTGTCTGCTTTGTGCCAGCTACTCGGATGAGTCTTCTACCTGTACGGGTGTAGTTTCATCTGAATTTGTATGTAGCACCCCCTGTTGTATCTGTCATTGCTGCGCTTCCTTCTGCCGTATGCACAGCTCCTGTTCCTTCCGGAGTTGCTCCTTCAACTCATGCAACTCCTTCATTGTTTCCTCCATCCTCTGTTTTTCTCTCTACCTTTGCGCGGTCCTCCTGTTGCATTGTTGCCTCTTCGCCTCTATTGCCAAAGCTAATTTCTGTACAAGTGGGTATGCTCTGAACTTGTAGCTTTGTTTTACCTCTGCGTTGTCGACAATATTTCTCTTGCCTTTGTCACGTGTTGGTATGCTTACCTTATTGTTGTTGCTCTCCTGGATGCTACTTCACTAACCATTCCACAAGGATGTCAGCCGGTTCATTAGGCATGGAGAAGCTGTGACAATATCTCCATGGGTCTTCCTCAGCCCAATGACACGCCCCATGGATCCACAGAAACTCTATTCTCGAGTAGTGATCCTTCACAAAACAATGTGGGTCATACGGATTAAAGCTTCTGGTGACGAAAGGACATTTTTTGAACTCTTATGTTTCGGCATTTGCGTGCTTGAGATTCTGTATCTCGTAAAACCCGATCTGCAATGGAAGAGTGGACCAAGGTGCCTTCTTCTTCCGGTGTATCCTAGCTGACAATCCTACCGAGATGTGGCACGATACTTCTTGCATGATGAGCTTGTCCATGGAAAACTTCGGCAAAACATGTAGAGGCTTATCCGCATTGTACATCTGTATGAAGGTGCCAAGAGGTGAGGCATACCAACTACGTCAATCAGTGACTCCATTGTTGCCTTTGATATGCAAGATGGATACTACTCAAAATACCATCTTGTACAACGGGGTGAAAAAATGATCTGACAGTTGTGTGATGACTCCTCGAAGGCTCCATTCAAAAAACAGTTTACAATAAGTATTGACAGAGGTTTCCATTGGTGTCCATTCCCACTTCAAGTCCGGGAACTCCTGACAGGCACAGATTGCATCCAAGATGTATGTGAACATGTATATTTATGCTTGCTGACCTTTGGGTGGCTACCGAGCTGTTGTTACCTATTCCTTCAGCCTATGAGCCAACATGTCAGACTAGTTGCATGCTTTACCTTCACTAGCAAGTTGGTCCAACGTGATCACCCAACTCTGCAAGAAGGTCTATGTGCTCTCTTGGCCATACAAGTGACATGCAAAGATGACCAAGTACTGATATTCCTTTCGTAGTATCTTCGTCTTATAAATCTGGTTGGGTGTCATCCTGAATTTGGCTGGCTCCTTCACCCAGTTCTTCAAGATATCCCTGGAGTTGGCATTGCTGCTGGGTATTCTGAAGGGTGTCTCCATGGTGATCAAGGCTTTGGAAAGTGGTGTATCTGCTAATAGTCTTATGCCCTGAAGGTAGAAATCTTTGTCCCATTGGCACTGCTTAATGTCATTGTCTCGGGATCAATGTGCGAGATGATCCAATGTATCATGTCTGTGCATGGGAACGCGGGGTATATTCATGCAATCTGGTACAAGTCGGACTTGTGAATGTTCACATAGACTTGGTGGTCTTTAAGTTCTTCCCCAAATGTGCTTGAGAATGAATCATTGACCTCTTTCCATTTCAGCTTGATGTCTTTGTCTACGATCAGCTTGGTGTCTTCATATATCGGCAAACTCATAGACACTCGCTCGATTGCTTCTCCAGTTGCTCTTTTGTCGGTGTCCTTTGACCCTGCTCTCTTAGAGGCAATTGATCCTAAACCACTGAGAGACGGACAAACACCTTCTATATCTAGATACATAGTGACATGCATGGTAATAAATCTGTCAGTTAAAACCAAAGAAAACTTGAGGACTGACATGCAACATACCCGGGGAACTGCTGGCAAGGATTGCACAATTTTCACTCGGAAGTTAGGAGACTGACTCTCGGAACTATGAAAAAGGCAATCCAGACTGTCGGGAGGCTAGTTGAGTACTGGAATTGCGCAATCCAGACTGGCCTACTGGGTGTTGAGATTACACAATGCACAATTTCAGTTGGAAAGTGATGAAGGCCCAGGGACTGCATTATGCAATTTTCTGGGCTAGCAGACACTGCCTCTCAGAATTGTGCAAAGAAAGACTATATGCCTCTGATTGGCTATATTTGCACATTTTCTCGGAGGAAGGTAGAGCATTCCTTCTCATAATTGTGCAATGTTGTCTGGGCAAGGCAGAGTCTGGGCCGAAGTTGCCCAGACCCGTCGACGGGCAATTGAAAGCATATGAAGATGTGAATGCATGGTGATACTGAGTGTAAGCAGGAATGAATTATTGTGCATGTAAACAACGAATGAAAGATTCAGAAAATGGAACAACATGCATGTGTATGAAAAGAGTCGTTGAATTGGTGACTGTTCGTGCAAAACAGTGTCATGCATGCAACAACAGTGACATGCTATCGAAAACTAAAACGGTGCTTGTACAAGCTAACATGCATGCAAATGACAGCAAGCGTTCACAGAAATCAAGCAGATGGCACTCACAATCCAAAACACAAAAAGCAACATAAATGCTGCAAAAGAGAAGTAAAGCAGACTTACCCGGAAATAGCTGAGTTGGATGTGCCGAAGACTCCTGGATGTGTTGTGGGATGTCAGAGCTCCAAGATCGATGTGAAGAATAAGCTCTGAAGCATAAAATAAATAATTTTGAGGCTCATGAAGTGCATGCCACAAATATAGGAAAAAGCGACACTTGGAGGAAAGTTTCTAAAACAATCTTTGCATGTAACCTCCTGCTGCCAAAAATATATCCTAAAATCTAGGGTTGCTTTTTGCATGTTTCTTTTTGCTATTTTGGGAAAAAGTATCCCATGCATGCAAGTCAAGTTTTCTTGGTCCTGGGTGGAACTGTTCAACCTGAAGGAACATGTAATAGCCTGCTTGACTGAGAGGGATCTTTGCACAATTTATGGGAGGAGATGGGTTGGCTATCTAGAGGGGTTGCGCAATTTCTAGGAGGAGTTGTTGACTGCTTCCTAGAATTACGCAATTTCTGGGCTGAGCCACACTGCTGGGCCAAATTGCAAAATTTTCTTGAGGAAGGTTGTTTGACTGTATTGTGCAATTTCTGGGCCCAGCAGGTTGCCCAGTAGATTTGTGCAATTTCTGGAGGGAAGGTTGGTTCCCCTCCAGAATTGCGCAATTTTCTGAGGGAGCTGCTCAGCCAGTAGTTAGCCCAAGTCCGGAGTGGCAGCCTATGAGGGGAGTGAAGCAACTAATATGCACAGGCTAGAAAGTTGCTGAAAAACTAATGAAGCTTATGCACTTGACAGTGCAAGACATGTTGCTAGGGATGGTTGGTAGGGAGGCTCCAAAATGAAGCTAAGGAAAACTTTTGGTGGGTGGTTTTTGCCGCTACAATAGATTCATGCAGTGATTTATCACAGAGAATCCATATTTTCCAAGACATTCCCCCCCCCCCGGGAATGAAGCATCAAGGTCCATTATGTGTGTATTCGAGGAAAAGTGACTCCCAACAACATGGCCTAACCCTCATTATGTGAGCCCCCTTTAACACCACCAATACAGATTGGACTTTCCAATATGGTAAGTAGGTATCAACACCTAGTACCATGACCCTAGTATGCGGAATATGTACCGTTGCTACTCATACCAATGAAGTTTGCCATATGTTACACACATTTCGATAGCTTTGGATTTAACACCAACATCCCACAGAAGAAGCTTCTCTTGCCCCCCGTACACCAATGAGAGAGCGAGAGCTTCCTCTTAAGAGGCAGCAACCACCTATAACTAAGATTTTTCCACCACCCAATGCTGATGATACACAACATCATATATGATTTATTTCCTCATCCGTAGGAACCATGATCCGTGCAATCTGCTCATCATTTTTTGGTGTCGAGACCACAAAGTCTACCACAATGGTAGTACCAACTCTAACGATGCAAAACCATCCAATCTGCACCTTGTCAACCTCTCTAGGTTCTACAGCTTCAACCGATGAGTCATATTCGTGTTTGTCCACTAGCACAACCAAATCTACATCTCAAGACTCAACCCACTCCCAGTCAACCTTGGATAATATTTTCCACTCGGATGAAGATATTCTCGAGGCCATGATGGAACCCAAGTGTCCTTGGGATGCCATGCATCATCGTTCATTTTTCTTACCCAAAGAAACATTTTCCCCTAGCATCAAGAAAACCCACGACATTTACGCCATTGAAACAAAAGACTTTCTCCCCCCAAGAAAAGTGGATTGGTTCAAAAACCCCATCCCAGCACCCGATGCATTTGAGGAAGGGAACATGTCCAATATCTCACCCACCATAAAAGTGAATATTGCAAAAGATCCTGGCAAAACTGAGGAAATCTCCCTGGGGGCAGCATGCTCCCCCAAAGAAATAGTCGCATACACATCCCTATTCCAAGAATATAGAGATATTTTTGCATGGGACTACTCAGAGATGCCAGGCCTTAGTCCCACAATAGTGGAACATCATATTGACACATGGCCAGACACCCACCCTATCCGCCAAAAACAACGTCAGTTGCATCCTTCTAAGGCAACAACAATTAAGCAAGAAATCGATAAGCTTCACAAAGTTGGATTTATCTACCTAATTTCTTACACATCTTGGGTTTCTAACCCTGTACCCATCATGAAAAAACAGGGCACCATTCACGTTTGTACTGATTTTAGGGACCTAAAAAAAGCATGCCTTAAAGATAATTACCCAACACCATTCATCGATCAAGTCATCGATGCTTGCGCCAATCATGAGGCCTTATCGTTTATGGATGGGTTTTTAGGGTACAACCAAATTCATATCCGTCATACAGATCAATACAAAACAGCATTCACTACCCCTTGGGGGACATTCTCATACCAAGTCATGCCCTTTGGTCTTAACAACATCAGTGCCACTTTCCAGCAGGCCATGAACTACATCTTCCATGATCTATTTCACCTGATTCTTGCATATCTGGATGATTTCATGGTATGGTCCAAGAACATCGCCAACCATTTAGAAGACCTCCATGTGGTGCTTCAAAGATGTCGATGGGAGACTCCTAGGATTCTTTGTTTCCCAACAAGGAATCAAAGTATATCCCCTAAAATTCCAAGCCATCAAAGAAGTACCTCCCCCAAAAACTTTAAAGTAGTTACAAAGCTTACAACATAAAGCCACTTCTTACGTCATTTTGTACCAGATTACGCCACATGCGCACAAGGTTTTCTATGTCTTCTTCATCAAGACATCCCTTTCCAATGGGATGATCAAGCTCAAAAACATTCGACGCCCTAAAAGATACCTTATCCCAAGCACTGTTGATTAGCCCCCCCTGACCACAACAAATATTATACCCTATACTTATCACCTTCAGAACGACCCATATCCGGGGTATTATTCCAAGATGGACCAGACAACAAGGAGCAGGTAATTTATTACGTAAGCAAGAATTTATCCAAACCCACATTGAACTATGATCCTGAAGAAAAAACAACCCTAACACTTGAACACGTTGTACAAAAACTTCGGCATTACATCATCCTTAGGACCGCTATGGTGGTTGCAGTCATCAACCCCATACAATACCTTCTTTCTCGTTGCATGATGAATCACAAATACGCCCAATGGGTGGTGATTCTACAAAAAATTTACCTTCAGTTTACCACCCCCAAGATCAAAAAAATGCTCATATTAGTTGAATTCATCATAGATCTCCCAACAAATAATCAGTGATCCTCGGTTAATGAGGCCCTTCTTGAAGAACATCTATTTTTTTGTGTCCACAGACGACCCCTGGTACAGTGATATCCTTATCTTTTTACGAACCCAAAAGTTTAGATCTCAGCTTACGCATGACGATAAAAAACGCATACACCAACAAACCCCTCGTTACCTCCTATTAGGAGATGTCATCTATCGACGAGGCATTGACACCATCCTACATCGATGTCTCAATCACCAACAAGCTCAGAAAACCTTAAATGACTGTAATAGCGGGGCATGCGGCGACCATCTATCTAGGATGGCCACCACCCAAAAGATCCTTCGCGCTGGTTATTTCTGGCCCACCCTCTTCCACGATTGTATATAAGCAATCAAAAGATGTGAGTGATGCCAAAAATATGCTCATAAGGCATGTGTGTCACCCGCCCCCTTATTTTTAGTTATAGTGGCCGGCCCATTCTGCCCCCATCGTTTGGCAACCACAAATACATTGTAGTAGTCGTAGACTATTTTACCAAATGGGTAGAAGCAATGCCCACATATAATAACACCGCTAAAACCGCCTCACATTTTTTTCTCTAACCACGTCATAACACGGTTCAGTGTTCGCAAAGAGTTGGTGTTAGATCATGGTAAACAGTTCGAAAATGAAATCTTTCAATAGTTTTCCCAACTCCTTGGTTTCTCCCATGAGTTTGCATCTCCATACTACCCCCAATCCAATGGGAAAGTAGAAGTTGTCAACAAATTCCTCAACCATGTTACAACGTATGGTAAACACTCACAAAACTAACTAAAACCACATGGTGTTCTCAGCCCTGTGGGAATACCGCACTGTCATTAAAGCATCCATGGAATTCACACCCTTCCAACTTGTATATGGTATAGAATCGATACTTCCTATTGAGTGTGAAATTCCCACGCTACACTCAACCATTGAGCTTATAGAAGACACCAAACCACTAGAACAAATATTAGTCTAGCTAGATCTCGTCAATGAACGTCGGTAAGAATCCCTTCAACACAACGAAGCCCACAAGAAAAGGGTCAAAGCCTCATTCGACGGCAATATCACCCCTCGGACATTCACCGAGGGAGAGTTAGTCCTCTGCTATGATGTTGCCCAAGAAGCAATAGGACCCAGGAAGTTCGAAACCCTTTGGAAGGGCCCATACATCATCAACCATGCCTCCGAGAGGGGGAATACATACTATCAAAGCCCGATGGGACTTTCCTGAGAAACCCCATCAATGGTCTCTACCTCAAAAAAAATCACCCATAAAATGTTAGAGTAAGCATGTATGTACAATGACTTATTGTTTATGATGATCACTTCATCATAGATGTATTCTAAAAATTGCTCTCTCCTCTCATGTAAACAAATGGATCTTCTTCCAACTTATCACCACAGGTTCACTGACGGTGCATCTTGATGGTCGCAAAATCTTTTTGCCGCAGCATGGGCAATATACTCTCTCGACTGAGCACCTTGTCTCTTCAATGGGATATGTATCAGGTCAGCCACCAATAATCAAGTAGAATAAGATGTCGTCATAGGCCTCCTAGTCGATTCCCACCACCTAGGCATCTATCACATGCATGTATTCCTTGATTCCCAATTGGTAGTGTCACAGTTAAATAGGAAGTTCCAAGTCTGTGATTCATGCCTTTTTCGCAAGTATATGCATGCACAAAGGTTAGCTAGACATTTTGATCAAATCACATTTACACAAATACCTAGAGATCACAATCGTATAGTTGATCGCATCACTAATCAAATCCTAGACTGGCATGCATCACACATATATAACCCTCAAGATATGTAAAAACATAACAAAAGATACATCTATAAACATAAACGCAAAAATACACCAACAAGTATGGATGCACATATCACACCATGAGAGCCGCCAAAAAATGCCTCGTATATACATCAAAATATATATATAGGTACAAAAATCACTGGCCCAAGACCAGGAATGATAAGTCATCAAAAAATATAGGGGAGAATCCTCATAAATGGGTGCTTTCCCTGGTACATACATCATCTCAACCCAAAACAAAAGTACATAACCAGCCTCCCTAAGCCTCTAATGGTGCCATCTATGCATTAAGAGCCAAAATGGGACCAGTTGTAGTTTCCGCCATAGCAATACGATGGAAAGTCGTCTGATGCTCTCGTTCCTGGGACATCGTCATCTCAACCACGGCCTATGGAAGGTGATCCCATCCCTCAAGGGGAACACCTCCAACCAAGGTCTCCACTCATCTCCAAGAGTCACGATACCGCTGTAACTTTGCCTCTACAGCATCTCGTCACACCTTAGCCTCCTCAGCTCGCGCGACCAGAATATCTCCCATCCATATTTGATTTTTACAATCCATGGCCCTTGCCCGCCTTCAGTCTTCGATCATCTTTGGTCACAACTCATCAACAAAACACCCCCATTTTTCACGTCCATCAAAAATCACTTACACCCATCCTGGAAAATCCTACCGACTCCAAGATCATCAGAAAGCATGTTTTGACTGCCACCATTTGCATCTCGAGCTCTGACCTCAGAAGATCTATCTGTATCCTCCAATATTGATAGCCCTCGCTATCATGACTATCTGACCCAAGTTATTACAATCTATTCATATCTATTTCCCGACTCACCACGTCGGGCAGATGACACCCCTTTCTTGTCAACTTCAACAAATGTATTCCAGGAAAGAAGTAGTACCTTGGATACTCCCTCCGTTAATAGGGATATCCTCGGGTTGCACAGTGGGAACCAATATTTCCCAGTGATGTCATCGGTTCCCTTAACATTCGACATCAACTCAAAAATTTCATGTCAAGGTGGTGTTGTACTTAGTTACTATTTCATCTCGTTCACATAGTCGAAGACCCCTGCTTCACTAGGCAGCTCATTCAGCAGCGTTTATATTATGAGGAGGGGCAGGTACCTACCGCCAAACATCTGGGCATACCATAGCACCCGTCCAAAGTGCTTCACCAAGATATGCATGGGAAAAGAAGATTTCACCTATTTGACCAGAAAGCGCCCCTGAGGGCGTGAGCAATGATCATCATCAGCTATCAGCAGGTCAACAACCAAAAATTTGACTGGACACAAATCAGTTGTTTTCCAATTGTAATCAATTCCAATTAGCCATCATAACAAGCATGCGACATACCCGCCTCGTATAGAACACACTATTATTGAAGTTTTTTCCACCAGAGCATGGGTATCATTTATACTTAGTCAAGGATTTTTCTCTACTCATCTCTGAAACAAGTTATCCTCTCTCTCAAAAGGATAATTAGACTCTCCAAAGAAAGTGAAAACATGATGTATTTCAGTTATATGTCTGCTCCTAACCTCATAAATTAGGGGGAAACTGTTAACACTGGAAAATCATACACCTGCTAGTACAATCCATAAGACATTAAAAGTGTCCAACAGAATGCACAGGTGGACAATTTTCCAGCCGAATACATTACAAAGATTCAAAAATCAAAGGTTCTCTTAAGTTCCAAAGTTTATAAAGGAAATCAATTAAGGTTGCATGTATATTTCTTCAATAAACGTGCGCATGCGGCATATCATCCAAAAAGTTGTACAGTTGCAGAAAAGGTGACTCAGCAGTCTGGGACCACTCCACACACTTGGAGCCGATTTCTTGATATGAGGTCGGCCTAGTACAGCTGAATTCGAGTCGCCTTGGAGAAGTGCAACCCTCAATGGAATCCTCTTGTCCTACTCATGTGTCTTTATCATACATGTACCAAGAGAGGGAAGAGGGATTCAAAAAACTCTATATAAATAGGCCATGGGAGAGCCAAAAAGAAGAGACATTGTTATGCTGGCCAAATTGCTTGTAAGCAAACCACCATTTCATTGTTGAACCAAGGAAGTGAAGAGCACTAGCATGTTGGCCAAATTGCTTCTAAGAAACCCAACATCTTAGTGAGTGAAGAACAATCCACCCTTTGGAGAGTCTTCACACTTCTTTGAGAGAGAGGAGAAACTTGCAAAGAGATTGAGGAAAAGAAACATCCTTGCTGAGGATTATTGAGCTCCCTAGCTCAAGGAATTCTCTTCAAGTGTTCTAGTATTCTGATTGTATTCAACCTCTACCACCAATAATCAATAAAGGGAGCTTTTTGATATATTATTGATGTGTTTGCTCCATTTGAGTATTGTTATCTTCATGCACCTCTTTTTTTAAGTTTATGTTTTTTGTGTGAATTGTATCCATTATTTACAATGTTGTGTTTATTAAAGTTTGTGCACTAATAGCAACAAATTTGACTGTGATCCTTTGCAGGTAACAATCCACTGCTAAGGGGGTGTTTTTTTGTACACTTGTGCTCCAAAAACACTACAACAACTTCATCCTGGGCCATCATTGTAATCATCATTTATGGGTTTTCCAATAAGAATAGTACTATGATGATTCTCTACATGAAGCCTGCAGCTACCATGAGATTCTTCCTGAGCCATCACTACTAGCATCTGCTGCAACAAGAAACCAAGCTTATCTGGTTGACATCAATGCCAACACTCCTGCTAGTTGTTAAGCAAGCCAACTGCACAAAACAACTCAGCATGATCGTTGACATCAAATCCAACACACTTTTATATGCCTTCTCAAGGCCATTGGCCATGCACACAATGCCAACTATCCAACAAAGCCCAGAACTAAGCCCAGAAATTGCACAACCCTCACTGAGCTCAGAAACTGCACAGTGCACTAGACCTGAAAGTTTCTCAGTTCCTGGAATTGCGTTGTCTTTCCCAACACTGTGCATGGAAAGTTTCCTTGAAAAAAAAAAGGAAAAAAAAAAGTATCCCTAAAAAATAGGGATATATTTTTAGTAGCTTGAAGGAGGCACTTGTGCTATTTTAGAAACTTCCGCCAAGTGTTGGTTTTTCCTAGATTTTAGGCATGCGTGTGATAACCCTAATCTGTCCAAATCTATTTAATCAATGTAACTAGAGCTCATTTGCACACTCGACCTTTGCGCTCTAGCATTATCGAGGAGATCAAGGAGCCTTCGGTGCGATTGTCATCACTTTTCCAGGTGATTTTTACTTTTTTCATCTTTTGTTGCTTTTTATATTGCTTTTTGTTTTTTTCCTTGTGTGAGTGTTGTTTCAACATTTTCTCTACATGGTTGCTAGTGTTTTAATTTGTTTTAACTTGTAGAAGTGTTGTTTCAAGTTATAGATTTCCTTTCCCAAGTGTCGCATGATTTTTCCTCTTTTTGCCCCAATGGTCGTCATTGCAACGACTCTCCTCACATACTTCATTTTCCTTTCATTTAATCAATTACTACACTTTTTCCATATGCATGCATCTACACTTAGTCAGACCTGCACTCAACTTCACAATGTCTCTAAGATCTCCTTGTTTTCACACTTCCCTTAGGAAAATTTGGGTTTCCCTTACTCAGATCTCACTTTTCACAGCTTGCACTTCACATTCTGGAGCCTCAAGCCACTAGATTGGCCTCTGCAATTGCGCAGATCACATCCTAAGTTGTCTCGAACTACGCACTGTGCAGTTCCAAGAGCCAGCCTAACATCTTGGTCGTTGATACTACGCAATACGCAATTTCTCCCAGGACTTTTCCCATACTAAACTGTGCATTCCGTAGTTCTAATCATCAAGCTTCCACCCTGGTTGTTGAGATCACACAGTGCATAGTTCCCATAGTCACCCCTATCAAGAAAAACTATGCAATACCTCACATCTAGTGCCTGTCTTGCTACTTGAACTTATATTGAACTTGTTTGGTTGTTAAATTGACATTTGCTTGTCATGAGTGTCCTCTTTGTCCAACAGGTACATCATTTGTTGAGCATCTCTCCAACAGTAACAGTTAACATGGCATCTAAGAGAGATGCATCAAAGGAAACCACCAAGAGAAATATTGAGGAAGCAGTTGAGCAGACATCAGTTGATTTACCAATGTATGTAGATACTCAATTGTTTATTAAGAAGGGAACAACACTAACATGGAAACATATCAAAGACACTTTTGTAAAGGACTTTGAGGCAGATTTAGAGGACCTGTAGGTTTATCTTAGTATCTGGTAGTCAGGGTTATACAAAGTTGTATGCAGGTATCCCGCCTTCCCATGTGTGAACATCATCAGCTCGATTACCTCACATACAGATGAAAAGACTATGACATTGAGTAGTGTCAGTGGGTAGAATATTTCCACCTTTAGGGCAGAAGACTTTCAACAGATGTATCACTTCCCAGAGACGATGAAGTGCATGGACTCACTCTTCTATGCCACCCACAACTATGTGAACACAAGATACATTGTCAAGAACTGGGTGAAAGAGCCATCGAAGTTTTGGCAAAGACCCACCCATGTTTACAAAACAAAGTCCCTCAGGAAGGCTTACCAGTTCTTGATCATCTTTTCTTGCAGAATATATGGTCAAGAGAGCACAAAAACCTTTCTTGAAGGGTGGGAAGTCTTACTGGACTAGTTGGTAAGTGATGGGAGGACATTCAACTGGTCGGATCTGTTGGCTCAACAATTGAAGTCCCATGTAGCTAAGGCTTAGAATCTACCCAAGGATGAGCGAGAAAGGTTTTATATGTCTGCATACTTACTGGATGCAATCTGTGCACAACAACAGTTCCCTGGCATGAACTGGACATGGACACCATGAGAGACTGTCATGAACATCTATTGCAATTTTCTTTCCGACTGCAGTTATCGAGGAGTATTTGCATGACTAACTCACCACTTTATCATCCTGCTATACAATCTTATATTTGAGCAAGATCCACCTTGCATGTCTCGAGAAGCAATGGAGGCAATAGTAGACATTGCAGATTGGTATGCCTCACTAGGTGGCACCTTCATCAGAGTGTTTGGTAGAGAGAAGCCTTTGCATGTCTTACCAAGGTATGCCACTAACAAACTGATCATGCAAGAAGTATCATACCACCTCGCTATAGGGTTGTTAGCAGCATTGCGTAAGAAGAAGAAACCACCACGGACCACTCTTCCTCTGTGGATCACATTATACAAGATTAAGAAATTAAAATATGCATATGTGGAGGCTAAGGACATAGTGAAATTCGAGTTCAGCACCAAGGACTTTAATCTGTATGATCCTTGTAGTATTTTCAAGTACCATTGTACGAGATTTTACTTTTTGTGGATCAGTGGGGAATTTCATTGGCTAGAGGATGATCCTTGGAGGTACTGCTACAATGCCTCTAGACTCAATGAGTCAGTCAGTATAGAAAGGAATTTGAAGGTTGCTCCACAGACAGAATCAGTTCCAAAAGCAACAGAAACAACAGTAGAATGAAGAAATCTCATGCAGGACAATGGGGAGAGGAATATTGCTAACAGCCAAGAGGAAGAGCAAAGATGCAAAATGAAGGAAGATCCTATCATCGTGAAGGAAGCTTCGACAGTGGAAGAAAAGAGGGAGCAACAAATGAAGAGAGCAGAATGGAGGAAGAGAGAAAAGTAGAGGCTACAGGAAGTAGAATTGAAGCTGCAGGAGACAAAGAAGAATTTGAAGGAAGAATAGGAGTTGCAAAGGAGAGAACGAGAAGAGAAGCATAATCGGGAAGAAGAACAAAGGCAATGCATGATGACAAAGAAAACGACATCGATACATGTTGAAGAATCGAAACAACCAGCGACTGAGGAGGAAGGTGAACAGATGCAAGATTGGGAGCTTGCTCAATAGATTGATAAATTGATTGAAGTGACATACATGGAGTTGTAACAGGAGTCCCAGCATGAAGACATTGACCTAATGCCAAAAGCACCACAGGTCATCCCTCAGTCTCCACCACCTCTAGTAGCAGAGCCATCCCAGAGTGAGAAAGGAGATGTTTTTATCCTCGATGATGATCCAGTCATGGATGTGTACAATCTATCATTCGATGAGTTCTAGAAGAGGATTTCACAGGTGCAGAGGAATAACTTTCCATATGAGCACGCATCACCTACATTCATCAAAGAAAGGGTGATAGTGTCGAACACCAGGGAGCATCCAAATGCCATTGCTGAAGCCATCTTGGCCTATGCAAGAGCAACAAGCTCAAATGTTCAGTATCTTACGCCAGAGAATGAGCAACTAGAAAAGAACTTACAGTCTGTCAGGAAAGAGGCAGAAAAAATCTAAGCAACAGCGTGGAATGCAGTTTTCGCATTGGCTGAGATGAGAACGATGATACTAGCTGAAGTATCAGAACTTGGAGAAACCATGCGGAAGCTCTATGATGGATTTGTCACCGTGCATAAAGCAGTTGTCTATTTGCATGGACTACAATAGTAGAGCAAAGAGTTTGTTAAAACTCTCAAAAACATACATGTTGCCATCACCTATATATAGAAGTGGGAAATGAGGTGAAAAGGGGCCCTGCTTGACTTAGTGAAGAAGATGAAGCCATAGGAAAAGTTGGAGAGATCGAATGTCCAAATGTTGATTCAGAACAACAAGCAGCTCACCCCATTCATCAGCAACACATGGGCCTCATATGTGTGGTTGTATAGTAGTTTGTATGTCTTGATGAGAACACATCGAATCCCATCAATCAGTTCCATCGCCAATGCTAAACCCAAGAACCAAGTCTGGTAGGAGGTCAAAGAGTACTTGGAGTAACTATTACAAGAAGCCACCAGGGAAGACTTGGATTTGAATGCACACAACATGCATAAGTTCATCAGTGGTCCTATCAAGGTCAAGACAATATTGCTCATGCTTCAGAACGAGTTGGATATAGGTTCCAATACGGTGTACCCGAATGCCATAGAGGCTAGATTATGCTTCCAAAAAGACATCGTTAGGAAGTTTGGGGACACCATCACACAGTACCAAGCTTGGCACCAATACATGACCAAGAAGTAGCAAGTGGAGGTTGTCAAGCTGGACTTCTCCCAAACTCTAGAATCATAGTATTGTGTCTTGTTAGGCTATCTCTACCCTATTTTGTCTTATATGGGTACGCGTGGAAAATTTAATATTATTTGTAATTATGTTGCAAGTGAAATTCTAAGTGTCAATATTGGAATATGAAAAGCCATTATGTAATGTAATGTGTCATTTTTTGAAGAAGTTGAAGAGTCATGAGGGTAGTCCAAAGTTCACAAAGGGGCGTCAAAGAGTCACCCCTTCTTGTTATAAATAGAACCTCATAACTCATGTAAAAGGCTTTTTGGGAACCAAACTTTTGGCTAGGCTTAGGCTTAGAAAGAGCTTGGGAGTATTGTGAAGAGCCTTGGCTTCTCCATAGCATAGAGCGAGTATACTTCTTTGGAGGAGTAGGTGTTCTTGACTGTAATGCTCCACTATTTGGGCTAGCAGTCGTCAATGGTGTATGTATGGATGGAAATTTCACTTATAATAATAAAATCAAAGCCAACATGCTTTCATGCATATGTTGTTAATATAGTAGGACTATTCTTGTTGTATTGGCAATGCATGTTATTTAACATACACATATGCTTATGAACTATTTTGTTGTCATTTGTATGAATCTTGTTGAATGCGTGTTGTTGGATTAACTCATCACTTTAACACGTGGACTATTTCGCATCTTATCTTGTGATGTCATTTTTCTTGTGTGTTCCTTTCAAGTTGCGTATTATTACAGGCTTCCAAGGGGTGAACTTTATTTTCCTTTCGTGTGTTGGAACCTTCATGTATCGCACTTGACTCTCCACAGGGTCACACACTTTCTCTTACCCAAAGTTATCATACTTTCCTCTGCGCGTTTCTGTAGTCAAGGAATTACATTACCACCCACTACTAGGTCTCGAACTCCAACCGATGTGAGGTCTAGCTGGGAACACTACAAAAAAACAGGCAATTTGCGCCAGATTTAGCACCAGATTCTAGTGCATTTTTTTCTCAATTGGGATGAGCAACCTGGCGCTAAATCTGGCTCTATTGTACAATTTTTAAAGCGTCCTTTTTTGCACCAAATTTTGCATCTTTTTTACGCCAAATTTTCCATCATTTTCTGCATCATATTTTGCACCAAGATTTTCATTTGGTTTTACAACAGGTTTTGCTTCTAGTTTTGTGCCTTTTTTTGCATCATTTTTTGCTTCCTCTTTTGTGGAATTCTTTGCTTCTATTTTTGTGTCATAATTTGCATCGATTTTTACACCATCTTTGACATCTTATTTAGCGCCTTTTTTTACATCCAATTTGTGCCAATTTTTGCATCTGTTCTTATGCCATCTTTTGCTTCTAATTTTGTACTTATTTTTACATCTATTTTTGTGCCAATTTTTCTGCCTTTTTTTACACCATCTTTTCCATCCAATTTTGCATCATATGTTGAATATGATTTAGTGCCAAATTTTGCATGCATTTTTGCACCATTTTTTGCATCCACTTTTGCATTTTATTTATCTCCCTTTTTTGCATCCTATTTTGCACCATATTTTGCATTTAATTTTGCATCATTTGTTGCATCCAATTTAGCATCATTTTTAACACCATTTCTTGCATCCAATTTTTCATCCTTTTGAGCATCTAAATTTGCATCCTATGTTGAACCATATATTGCATCCACCTTTGCATCCCATTTTGTGTCTATTGTTACGTTCACTTTTGAACCATTTTTTCGTCTACTTTTGCATTTGTTTTTGCACCAAGTTTTGAATGATTTGTTGCATCATTTTACATCCAATGTTGCATCTCAATTTGCATCCAAAATTGAGCCATTTTTATGCCCATTTTTGCACCATTTTTTCTTCTTTTGTGTCCAATTTTGCACCATTTTTTATGTCCAAATTTGCATCCTTTTTGGTATCTAGTTTTTCATCCTTTTTGGCTTCCAAATTTGCATCCTTTTTTCTACCACATTTTGTGTCCACATTTGCATCTCATTTTTCACCTAGATTTTAGTTGGAATTTTCATCTAGTTATGCATCATCTTTGACATCCTTGGTTTCACCATTTTTTAGTCCCATTTTGCATCTTGTTTTGTGTCTTTTCTTACATCCTTTTTGCATCCTAATTTTACACCATTCTTTGCATCCTCATTTTGGTGTCCATTTTTGCATCCTTGTTTGCACCCAATTCGGTATCCTTTCATATGCCCTATTTTGTTCCCTTCTTTGTGTCTAGTGTTGCACCCTTTTTTAATTTTACTTTAAAAACATTTTTGTGTCATTGTTTGCATATTGTTTTGATGGCTAGTTTAACATCCAATTATACTCCCAATTTTTCATCCATGGTTAAATCCACTTTTGGCTTCTTGTTTAGAGTTTTACTTTCATTTCCATTTACGACCACCTCTATGGGTTCATTTTACTAAGTTCATTTACATAGTGAAATATATTAAATTTTCTAAATATCATTTTGCTGTAGGATTTAATGCATGGTTAGATGAAAACAAAACCCTCTCAGTTTATCTCAGAAACCTAGGACAAACCAATTAAGAGAAAGGTTGTTCTAAGGCTTAGGATTCTTAGTAGATCAAGATGTAGAGTATAGATTAAGAAAAAGAGAATGAATTCTTGTGAGTCCTCGCATGCAGGTCTTCTTGGAGTTTTTCGTATAGCCAAGAAGCGCTCCTAGCTAGCTCCAAAGCTTGGTCCTACACATAAGAGAGAATAAAGCAACCTTCACAACATAATATCTTAATAATCAAAACTATAAAAAACATATAAAAATTATTGAATAAATAAATATAAACCAAAAACCCATGCATACATTAGTTAAATAGAAGAAGTAAAGAATGAATAGAAACATATGGAAGGAAGAACAACTGATCTATATGAATAAAGGAGTTGGAGGAAAGTTACAACAATCATATATAGTTGCAACATCACCTCCCCCAACTCATAGCTCCAAAACTCTCCCTCTCAAGACAGATCTCAAGAGCGTGACAATACAAAATTCCCATCATTTTTTCAATGGCCAAGCCTCTAATATATAGGAAAGTGTAGGCTATGAAGATTTCCAAAATTCCTCATTACTTCAATTTGGGAAAAATCTTTTGGGTGAATAATGTTTCCTCATATAAAAAAGGAATTTTCCACTTTTTAGATGCTTTTGTGCTTAATGAAAAAGCTTCTCCATGCTTTATGGCTCTTTCCCACTTTTGTATGCTTTTATTTTTTAGGAAAAAGCTAAAGATGAGGATAAAGAGAATACATTCCACCATATGTTTCCGAAAGTGACCAAGAATGTCAAATTCAAATTCTAGTTTGCTTATGTTTTAGTTTTTTTTTTAAATATATATTTAGTTTTAGTATTTTTTTTTTTCTAGAAAAATATATTTAGTTTTTGGTATATTTTTCTATAAGAAAAATTATATTTTGTTTTTATAAAAATGGATTTTAAACATTCCATTCATGCTAAATTTGTGATTTTATGATAGGAGTTTAAATTATATATAGTAAAGTAACTTAATGTCATGTGTCGTGTTGTTGAGATGGGTGTTATACATCTCTTTCTTGCTAAGTTATAGAATGTGCTTGGGTTTTCTTAATGCAATAAAACTAATTATGTTCTTCATGATATCTTGAAATGTTCATCTTGAACCAGGCTAATAAAACAATAAAGTTAAAATAGGTTTTCCTTTGTCCTTTATAGATCTTTGTCCCCATTAATCTTGGTCTTAATAGATTAATTGTCTTGTGGTGGCCTTGAGTGGTCACTTCCATTAGTTGCATGCTTTGTAGTTTTCAGTTAGTGACATTTTTTAGGCTTGATAATATGTTATTTAATTTATCAAAATGTGTTATTGTCCATATTATTGTTAAATATTAATATTAAATATGCTGATTTTTAAGCATGTTTTAGCAAAACTTTCCCAAAATGTTTATAGATTGTATTTTATAATGCAATGATTCTTTGCTTGATGAAATTGTTTTGGATATTTTTTTTAATGATTCATTGATTGATGAAATTGTTATGGATATTTTTTTAGTATATTAAATTGTATGTGATAAAGTCAAAAATCACCTCTTTTTTAGATTTTCATTGATCAATTTCCCTTAAGGCCATCAAGTTCACCATTTGGTCCCAGGTTAAGGAAATATAGGAGTCATGAAGTGGAATTGTCCAAGCACTTAAATCTTGAGACATGTTTCTTTTTAGTCACTTTATACTTTCTTTCTATGTAAATTTTTGATGAAAATAGTCTTGGAACATGAGGGGCGTCAATAGTAAGCGAAAACAAACTCCTAAAAGAAAAATGGTATGCAAAGCACCCATAAATAATGTTGATATAAGAAGCAAAAATATTAAGTGAGGTTCAGCCTCATATAATTAGAAAATGGGGGAGGAATTTCCAAGTAGTAGTGATTGATGCTTAGAGATACTTGGGTGGAATGGTTATTATTTGAAATGATTAAGACATCAAGGTTACCAATATGTTTACCTCTTTTCGCATTATGATAATACAATTTTAGTTAATTGACATTGAGGACTACTACCATGTATCCAATGTCTATGACTCCAATATCGCAAATGGAAAACCTCTATTTCTCAATTCTATTTCTAGCACAAGTAATTTATACTCCCCATCTCCATGGATTGTTGGGAGTGACTTCAATATTATAAGTGTCTCGAGGAAAAGAAAGAATGAATTGAAATGTTTAACAAGATATTTTGTAAGCTATACCATTAAAGCCACAAAGTAGTCTCCATTAAAGTTGTCAAGAAATGAGTCTCCAACCCACACATGTGGATCAATGAGATGTAATACATGTGTGTGTGGTTACGAACTCAATACACCTCTATAATAACTCCACAAACTTATGTATTTCACTCTGTCACATAAATTGACAGTAGTGTGACATAAGTAAACCAAGAGTAGACATGAAAGCCTTAGGAAACAAACATTCCTTAGATCCTCAATTAGGTGCTTAAATGATGAAGTGAAAATGCAAGGAGAAAAGAAGAATTCATGATTTAACCATCACATACATGTGATCAAGTGTGACTAGGAGTGTATATATTCATATATTTTCCAAAGAGGGAGTGAATACATGAGTTACCATTTATTGGCCCTTATTTTTCTTTCATTTTCATTTTCTTATATATAGGACTTAGGGAATAAGGTTTTCATAAGTTTGGCACAACTCATAGATATAAGATTTACATGAATTTTCACTTCAACCTTAGAGTTTAGACTTAGATAAATCAATATAGTGTATGTTTAATGATTTTGGCTTTCACTTTTTTATTGTATTTCATCACAAATACAAAAGGGGAAATATTTTGCCACAAATCTATGAATGCTTAATCATAAAGTCATCATGTGATGAAAACAAATTAATGATGTTATTCTCTACGAAAATGATGGGTATTCTTGAGAAAATCTTATGCTTGTGGATGTTTCCTCCCTGGTTGAGAGGGAGTGAGGGTAGACACCATGTTATCCATGTGTCATGTACTATGGCTAGGATTAACAATCGTAAGCCTAGTAAAGGCACTAGTAGGGATAATGGTGGATTGGATAAACATCTGGGACCAATATTCTTTGAGAATTTGGACATTGACTAGGACTAATCGCCATAAGTCAAGTACATTAATCCAAGATAAGAATAGTCATGAGGATTGACATTTTCTGGTGTCAAATATTATGATAGTGGTTAGGAAATGATCATGTGAGGACATACCTGGTAAACATCTTGGTGGGGTAAGTGCCTTGAAAGGCAGTGGTGTCCAAATTTATGCCTCCCAACATTGTGCTCTGATCTAATGGAGAGATAAACTTGTTAGTCAAGGCCTTACTATTTTGAAAATTTTGACTATGATGATGTAAATCATCATTGATGCTTATCAATCTAGATCCCTTCTTATATGAATATTTCAACTTGAGAGTACTTTTTTGTCTCATTATGAGTACCTCGCTAGTTTAGAGGGAGGGTCATCATCTTCATTATTGCCATCATCACCACCATCAATGTGATCATTATTGTCATCATTTCATTATCATCATAATCACCATTCATGTCTTCTTCATGATCATCATCATCATCATGATTTTGTATATTGTCGTCAATTGTTCATAATTATAGGTATCATAAGAAATATCACCAACCTTAGGACACAAGATATACGAAAGAAAAATAAAAACCTTTATTTTTTAGAAATGATTGATGATCATCAACATCACTACCATTATCATTGTCATTATAATTGTCATCATCCCCATCATCATAACTAATATAAGTTTTATCATAATTTTTGTCATCTTCATCATGAACATCATAATCATCATTCATGTCATTATTGTTCTTGATTATGACCAAGATGAAAATAATGATAATGATGATCAGATGATGATGACTTGGAAGATGACGCCAAAGATAATTATTATGATTTTTACCATGATAACATTTAAAAATTGGGAGGAATGGCCAAGGTCATTAGCATCATCATCATTTTCATTGTAACTCCCATCGTCTTTATCATCATTGTCATTATCATAACAATCACAATTCATGTCATCGTCATCATCTTCATTATCATCATCGTTATAATTATTGACATTGTCATCAGTTGTTCATAATTTTCAATGTCATAAGAAATATAATCAATGCAAAAGATATGATGTGTGTTGGAAAATGGATGCAAAAGTAAACAAAAAAATGGGGGTAAAAATAGACGTAAATTTGGATGAAGAGTGGACACAACATAAGTAGATGCAGAACAAGACAGAAAAATTGAACAAAAGTGGATGAAAAAGTAGATGCAATAGTTCATACAAACTTGAACACAAAATAGGACTCAAACATGGATGAAAAAGTGGAAGAAAACATGGGCACAATAGTAGGCATAAAACTTAGCATGAATTGTGGTGAAACAAATGTGGATACTCCAATGAATGTAAAAAAAAAGGGACACAAACTTGAATGCAAAAAGGAGGAAACCTTGGATGAAAAAAGGGATGTAAACATGGGCCAAACATGGGTGCAATAGTGAACATAAAATTAGTTGCAAAACTAGACAAATCAAAAGTGGATGTAAAAGTAAATTTGAAATGGGATGCAAAAAACATAAACAATATTTGATGCAAACTTGGACACAAAAGAGGATGCAAATATGGATGCAATAGTGGAAGAAAATGTGGGTTGCAATGATAGGCATAAGATATGGCACAAATAATAGCACAAAAAAGGTGGATGTAATAATAGACACAAAAAAATATGCAAACTTAGATGCAAGACAAGATGCTATAAGGGATGTAAAAGTGGATGCAAACACGGGTGCAACATGAGAAACAAAATTGAATGCAAAATATGGATGAAATGGAAGTACATGCAAAAGAAGATACAAAATGAGATGCAAAACCCAACACAAAAGTGGATGCAAAAATAGATGAAATATTTTATGCAAAAGAGGATGTGAAGATGGATGCAAAATTGGAAGCAAACGTGGGTACAACAGTATGTGCAAAACATGGAACAAATTTTGTCACAACAAAAGTAGATGTAATGATAGATGCAAAAAAAGAAGCAAATGAAGATGAAAAATAGGATGCAAAAAGGGATGTAAAAGTGGGTGTAAACATGGGTGCAACAATGGATGTAAAATAGCTTTTGCAACTTATTTGAAAGAGCAATTTTGTCCCAACAATTAGAATTGTAGCATAAAGAACATGGTTAATACATATGATTCGACCAAAAACTAGTTAATACCAAAATTCAACCAAAAAAAATATTACTGCATAAAAATAGAATTAAAAACAAAAAAAATAAAAACAAAAATTTCCCAAATTAAAAATAAATAAATGATAAACTTTTTTTTACCAAAATTTAGTGATATTTTTAGTGCTAATACTAACATCACCATTACAACAAGATATTTTTTTAGTGCTAATACTGCCATTACAACAAGATATAAGAGGGATATAATGCAAAAAGTTTAATAATAATATGTATGTAGAAGTTGGTCTTCAGACTGGTGAATTCATGATAATCAATGGGACTACAGTCAAAATAATTGGATGTTATTTACTTTTTTACATAGATTGTCAAAATAATTACATAAATCGATTTTTTTTAACCAAAATTTAACAAAAACTTTGCTAGTGCTAACATTAGAACCACCATTACAACAAGATATCTTTCTAGTGTTGACAACACCATTATAGTAAGATACCTCAAGAGAGACAGACAATTTAAAAAGTATGATAGTAATATGTATCCAGAAGATGGTAGTGAAACTAGTAATTGTTCATTCTCATTATCATAATCATTGTCATCATCATCACCATCATCCTTGTCATCGTTATTGCCATCATTACATTATCATCATAATCACCATTCATGCCATCATCATCAGCTCCATCATCATCATCATTATGGACATTGTTTGCAATTGTTTATAATTATAGACATTGTAAGAAATATCATCAACCCAAAAAATGTAATCAGTGCTAGAAAAGGGTTGTTTAGGACACATTGATATACGTAAGAGAAATAACAACTCTATTTTTGAGAGATGATCGATGATCATCATCATCACCACCATTATCATCGTCATTGTCATTTTTATCATCCCCATCATCATCATTAATGTAATTTCTATCAACATTGTTGTAATCATCATCATCATTCATGCCATTATTGTTTTTGATGATGACCTAGATGAAAATGATGATGATGACACCAAAGATAATGCTTATGATTATGACAATGACAACATCTAAAATTGGGAAGATTCGCCAAGGTCATTAGCGTCGTCATCATCATAATCATTGCCATCATCATCATTAATGTCATTGTAACCACTATCGTCTTTATCATAATAATCACAATTCATGTCATCGCCATCATCTTCATTTTCATCATTGTCAATATTATTGACATTGTCATCAATTGTTCATAATTGTCAATGCCATAAGGAATATCATCAATGCAGAAAATATGATGAGTGTTGGAAAAGGGATGCAAAAGCGAACATAGAAATGGGGGCAACAATAGAAGTAAAATTGGATGAAAAGTGGATACAACATAAGTAGATGCACAACAACATGAAAAACCTAACACAAAAGTGGATGCAAAAGTAGATGCAGTTGTCAATGCAAACTTGGATGCAAACATGAAGGCAAAAGTGGAAGCAAACATGGGTCCAATGGTAGGTGTAAAACTTGGCACAAACTGTGGTGAAACAAATGTGGATGCAACAACGGACACAAAAGTAGATGCAAAAATGGATGAAACAAAAGTGGATACAATAGGGGATGCAAAAACATACACAATATCTGATGCAAACTTGAACACAAAAGAGGATGCAAATGTGGATGCAAACGTGGAAGCAAATGTGGTTGCAATGGTAGGCGCAAGATATGGTGCAACAAAAGTGGATGTAACAATAGACAAAAAATATGAAAAATAAGATGCAAAAATGGATGTAAAAGTGGAAGCAAACATTGATGCAATAGGCAAAACAAAATTGGATGAAAAAAATGGATACAATGGAAGTAGATGCAAAAGTAGATACAAAACGAGATGCAAAACCCAATGCATAAACCTGACACAAAAGTGGATGCAAAAATAGATGCAATATTTGATGCAAAAGAGGATGTGAACATGGATGCAAAATTGGAAGCAAACGTGGATACAATAGTGAGTGCAAAACATGGTGCAAATTATGGCATAACAAAAGTGGATGTAATGATAGATGAAAAAAAAGAATCAAAGTATGATGCAAATGAAGATGTAAAAAGGGATGCAAAAAGTGAAATTTAAAATGGGTGTAACAGTGGATGCAAAATTGTATGCAAAAGTGGATGCAATAGAAGTCGATGCAAAAGTAGATGCAAAACGAGACACAAAACCCGATGCAAATCCTGGTCCAAAATTGGATACAAAAAGGGATGCAAAAATAGATGTAGTAGTTGATGAAAACCTAGATGCAAATGAGGATGCAAACGTGGATGCAAAATTATAATCAAAAGTGGGTGCAAAAGGAGGTTCCAAACTAGGCGCCAATTGTGGCACAAAAATATTAGATGCAATAGTGGGTACAATAATAGATGCAAAAGAGGATGTAAATATGGATGCCAAACAAGATGGAAAAGTGGATGCAACAAAAGTAGATGCAAAATTATATGCAAAACTAGACACAAAACTCGATGTAAAACGTGGCGCAAAAGTGATGCACAAATGGATGAAAAAATGGATGCAAAAAATGATTTAAAAAAGGATGCAAAAGTCGATGCAAAAGTTGATGCAAGTGTAGGTGCAAAAAGTGGATGCAAATGAGGATGCAAAAGTATGTCAAAAAAAAATAGATGCCAAAATTGATGCAAAACCTGGAACAAAACCTGGTGCAAAGGATGACACAAAACTTGGCATAAAATTTGGTGCAAAACGTGGTGCAAAACCTATTGCAATACCTGGTGCTAAACTTGGTGTAAGATTTGGTGCAAAACTTGATGCAAATTTTGTGTCAAGTTTTGCACCATATTTGATAAATGGATGCAAATAGCACCAAAAATGGGCTCTAGATGCAAAAAAAGAAGTAAAAAGGGACGCTAATCGCTGGTTTTGTTGTAGTGGAATTCATATTAGGGAGATCCCTTGAATGTTGGTGGGTCCAACACCATCAACATTTCTAGTCCTAGAAGAAGAGCCAAATGACAAGTTGAGCCCTTGAAGTTTGTTTTGAATTTATACACACATTTGATGAATTCATCCTAAATCATAACCCGAGAATGTTTTTCTAACTCTACAAATTTCAAAGTGTTGGCGAGCATTTTAAATGACTTCTCTAAATTCAAGTTCAATTGCGAGGGTGGGATAACCTTCCTAAGGCATGCAGTTGATTTTCTTGGTTTTTGTGACAGGCATGACATCCAGACTGAGGATGTTGCCTATGGGTTGTTTGCTCTCATGTTCGAATGGCATACAAAGCAATGGTTTCACACATTGCCCGCAACATCCATACACTCTTTCAAACAGTTTGATGGTGAATCATGACACGCTTTCATTCTCTATGATCATAAAGCCCATAATAGCAAAATTTTAAAATTGTGAAAAACACCTAATGAATCTCTTCAAGATTTTCATGATCATTTTGTTCATTATTGTTTTGAATTTCTTGAATATGAAGTTGATTGGGAATTTTTTACTGAAATATTTCAATATCTTGTTCACATTTCTGAAAATCCACATGAGTTAGAATCTTTTGAACCTCTCCCAACATACCTCAGTGTTAGAGCTCCTAAATCTGAGGCAGACAAGGTTGTTGTTCCAAGTGACCCTCTGTCCCCTTCTCATCAAATAGCTCTAGCCATGTAAGTCAAGGTGGGATAAGTTGAGAATCCACCTGTTGATCTACCACCATCTCCTCCTACCCCACTTACTCAGAATTTCTGTGCAACTTTGGACTATAACGCCAATGGTCGTGTTGAAGTGTTATCTCCTCATCCTCCATCCTTCGTCCCCTTTTATCCTTTGAATTTTAGTGTGTTGTGTTCAACTATCTCAGATCTCACTTGTGATGTTCACAAGGATCAAGCTCTGGACGAAGTTGGTGTTGAACAACCAACCTGCGATATCATTTTTGATGAGTATGTGTGGGAGTTTAAACAAGAATCTGTGGTGAAGGATGACCTCCTTCCATCTGCACCTCTTCCACACAATCCTGAAATCTTTCATGATACTTTCATTCCTTTTCAATCTTGTGAAAAATCATTTTTGGATGTTTCTAATTTTGATCATTCATAGGACATGTGGAATGTTAGTTTTTCATTTGAATGCGAAGAGGAAAAAAATTTCTTCCCTAATCCTCCCAATCTCTCATCTTACCTTTCTGGAAACATAGAGGGTGAAATTTCTCATTTTCCATCATCCCTCTTTATGATTCGTTAGATCATGAGGATGCCTTTGTTCGTGATCTTGAACTTTCTAATCGTGGTTGTCATGATCTTTTCGTTCATTTGTTTGATCACGATGTTGATTTTCAATTGTTGATCTTTCTAAGCCACAGTTCTTTGATGATCCATCTTCTAATGGATTGGAACCTCCCCAAGCTATGGAGGCACTTCAGCCTGAGTTGATGGTTATTAAGGGTTCTCATAGCCTTGAGGTCATTTCCACTTCTGATCATAAATGTGTTGAATATTTCCAGGTTCCTCATTGCTCTGTTGTTCACATTGAACATCAATCTCTCTCACAAATTTCGCATCCTCCATCTATATCACACAATCCTATCACTTAATCATTGGAGGATTCATATGTGGCAAGCACTATTGCAAAACGGAAATTTTATTCTTTCTTCATGCTTTCTCGTTTTTCAAGTTCGAAAGTGTGTACATGTTTGTCTTCCACTCGCAATGTGTTAGGAAACCATGGTACATCTACAAAGTTCCTCTCATGCGCTTTACATTGTTACTTTTCTACAGGTTCATTCAAGCTTTGGATGTTCTGGTTTTTATTGACTTATCTTTCTTGTTTGTTCATTTTCTTGTATATATTTTTTTACATTCATGATCTCACCTACATGGGCCAGCCAATGCATTGATGGTTGCATTGGAAGTATCACTTTACATAAGTTGGCATATTTTCTACTTAGGTTAGGAGTAGGAGTAGTTGTTTTATTTTCTTATTTATCCTTACTTTGCTTCACTTTTACTCCGCTTCTCTCATTTTTTTGTTTTATTTTGTAGTTGTAGGTTATTTTTTGCATGAAACTGTGTTCAGCTTCTTAGACAAGCAAGGTGAATTTCAAGAGAAAAGTGTATTGCTATCAACACTTGATTATTTCTTTATTCACTCTCTTTATGTGAATCTTGCATTCCTTCAGTCAATGATACCCAAATGGAAAATATTTTCCTTTCGGAGAGAGTCATGGTGAAATCATGATGCTTGCATTCTTAACTAGTACCGCCTACTCTAAGAGGTTTTATATTTTCGGTTAACCCTTGTCAACTAAGTCGAGTAAAGTAAGGATGGGGGGAAACCTTAACAAGTATGTCAGAGGTATATATAAATATCCTTCTCTAAAGGGACAACCTCCTCTGCTCTCAATAAGTTGGGATCCCTCTTCCACCTCATGAAATAAATAAGTGCCTTTGCATAATTCTTTGAAAAAAAAATGAAAAAGTGAAAAAAAGGGTGAAAGAAGGGAAAGGCTTCTTACATGGAGAGGTGAAGTAAGTAACTCCTCCGGAGTACTATCTAGGCTCACCAACAGCGGAGAAATTATTGTGTTCCTAAAGTGACTCCATCAGGGTACTGTTGAGGCTTTCTCGCAGCGAAGAAACACCAAAGATGAAAATAAAACTCTAACGGCCTATTTTTACTCATGCATCTATATACCCCTCATTCCCAATCTAAACAACTCAGTTTGAATTGGCTTGGTATGTGTGTTGTCGATGAGGAAAATGGTAGGGACCACATCTTTAACTCAGGCTAAGTGAAGAAACTATGATCATCAACGAACTGAACAGTACTTTCGGAATGGTTAGACTCACTTTTCATGAGGAGAGGTCCATACAAAGAGCTGGAGTTCTACCAGTGTGTCACCAATGTTGTATCGGCTACAACCACCCTCCAAAAATTTTACTATGCTTCGATTTTGGAGATTTCCTTCTTAACCATAGCAACTCATCTTGTACTAATCCAAGTATTCATGCTTCAAATGAGACTTTTCTTTTCATTTTTCCTTGTGTTTTCTTACCGTTGTAGCGACTACAACCACCGTCTAAAATTTTGCCTTAGCTTCGTTTTGGAGCCTCCCTACCAACCTTTCGCAACAGCATGTCTTGCTTCGTCAAGTACACAACCTTCAGTGATTTTCTTGTTGAAAGAAATCCTATCCATCAAATCTTGTTGCATTCCCCTCACAGGTTGTTTCTCCGAACTTGGTCCAGCTGAAGGCTGAGCAGCTCCCTCAAGAAATCACGCAATTCTGGAGGGTAACCAGCCTTCCCTCCAGAAATTGTAAAATTCTGTCTGGCAGCCTGCTAGGATCCAGAATTGCGCAAATTTTCCAGACAAGCTTCATCCAGAAAATTGCGCAACTCCTCCCAGCAGGGTTACTTAGCCCAGGAATTGCGCAATCCTGGGTAGTAGTCAGTTGCTCTGCCCAAAAATTGTGCAAATATCTTGGGCAGCCAGCCCCGCTCCCTCCAAGAAATACGCATTTTCTCCCAGAAGTTGAGCAGGCTCTTGCAAGTGCAGTTGGTTTGATCAGTTACACCCGGGACCAAGGAAACTTGACTTGCATGCATGGGTTGCTTTTTCCTGGAATAGAAAAAGCAATATGCAAAAAGCATCCCTAGATTTTAGGGAGCTATTTTTAGCAGCTATAGGTGACATGCAATGATCGTTTTAGAATCTTTCCTCCAAGTGTCGCTTTTTCCTAGATTTGTGACCGGCACGTCATGAGCTTCGAACTTATTTATTCAACGTGTCAGAGCTCATTTATTCACATCAATCTTGGAGCTCTGACATCCCACAACACATCCAGGACTCTTCGACACATCCAGCTCAGCTGTTCACGGGTAAGTGGTCTCAACTTGTCTTTTCAGCATTTCTGTTGCTTTTTGTCTTTTCGTTTGTGTGAGTGATGTTTGCTTGATTTTTGTGAATGCTTGTTGTCATTTACATGTATACTAGATTGTACTACCACTATTTCAGTTTTCATTAGCATCTCACTACTGTTGCATGCATGAAACTGTTTTGCATGAACAGTCACCGATTCGGAGACTCGCTTCACCCACATGCATGTTGTTCCATTTTCTGAATCATTCATTCACCATTTGCATGCATGATCAATTTCTTCTGCTTACAATTAGTATCGCCATGCATTCAATTTCACATTTTCTTTCAGTTGCCCGTCAGCGGGTTTGGGTAGTCGTGGCCTAAACTCTGCCTCACCAAGAGAACATTGCGCAATCCTTAGAAGGAAGGCTCTATCTTCCTCTTAGGAAATGCGCATTTTTTCCCAGGAGTTGTCCTCCAGGCTTGCTTTGCGAAATTCTGAGGGACAATGACTGTTGGCCCAGAAAATTGCGCAATGCAATCACTGAGCCTGCAACCATTACCAGCTAAAATTGTGCATTGCGCAATTCCAACAACCAGTTAGCCAGCCTAGATTGCACATTGCATAATTCCAGCAGTCAATTAGCCTCCCCAAATAGCCCAAACCGCCTTTTGCACAGTTCTGGAAGCCAGTCAACCAAACTCCTAGAAGAAATTGTGCAATCCTTGTCTATCGATCCCCAGGTATGTTGCATGTCTTTCTTTAGGTTTGCTTTGGTTTTCGCTGACAGATTTCTTGCCATGCATGTCGCTTTGTCTCCAGATCTAGCAGGTGCTCATCCGCCTCTTTACAGTTCAGGATCAATAGCCTCCAAGAGTGAAGGATCAAAGGACACTAATGGAAGTGCATCTGGAGCAGTGGTTGAGCGAGTGTATGCCAGTCTACCGATCCATGAAGATACCAAGTTGATTCTAGACAAGAACATTAAGATGAAATGGCAAGAGGTCAATGATTCTTTCACAGGCACATTTGGGGAAGACCTCGAAGACCGCCAAGTCTATGTGAACATCCACAAGTCCGGCTTGTACCAGATGCATGCAGGTATCTCATGCTCCCATGCGCAGACATGATACATTGGATCATCTCGCACACTGATCCATAGACGATGACATTGAGCAGTGTCAGCGGGATGGAGATTTATACCTTCACAGCACAAGATTATGATAGGATGTATTAGATGATGGATCCCTTGACCATCATGGAGACCCCCTTTAGCTTACCCAGCAGTAATGCCAACTCCAGAGACATTTTGAAGAACTGGGTGAAGGAGTCGGCTAAATTTAGCATGACATCCAATCACATCTATAAGACGAATATACTGCAAGAGGCATATTAATACTTGGTCATCTTTGCATGTCAACTGTATGGCCAAGAAAGCACAGAAACCTTCCCACAGATTTGGGTGATCGCGCTGGACCAACTGGCCAGAGAGGGCAAAGCATGTAACTGGTCCAACATGTTGGCTCATCAGCTGAAGGAATAGGTAACAAGGGCTCAACAGTTGCCCAAAGGTATGAAAGCAGAGATCTACATGTCCACCTACATCTTGGATGAAATCTGTGCCCGAGATGAGTTCTTGGGCTAGAAGTGGGAATGGACACCGGCGGAGACCGTTGTGAACACTTATTGCAAGATGTTGTCTAAATGCAGCTTCAAAGGAGTTATCACACGGCCATCCAATCATTTTTTCACCCCGGTTTACAAGATGATATTTGAAGGATCCACCTTGCATGTCGAAAGCAGAAATGGAGGCACTGATAGACATCGCTGATTGGTATGCCTCACCGTCTGGCACCTTCATACAGATGTACAGCACAGAGAAGCCTCTGCATGTTTTACCGAAGTTTCCTTGGACATACTCGTCATGCAGGAAGTAGCATATCACATCTCAGCAGTATTGACAGCTAGGATGCATAAGAAGAAGAAGGCACCTTAGCCCGCTCTTCCATTGCACATTGGGTTATATGAGATTTAGAGTTTCAAGCATGTGGATGTCAAAGCAGAGCAGATGAAGAAGTATCCATTCGACCTCCGAAGTTACAATCCGTATGACCCGCATTGTCTTGTGAAAGATCACTGCACGAGAGTACAGTGCAACTCGATCCACAGGGGCAGAGGAGGACCCATGGAGATATTGTTACAACTCCTCCAGACTCAATGAACCGGTCGGCTTCATTGTGGAATGGTTAGTAAATCAACATGAAGCAACATCCCAGAGAGCACCAAAGGCAGTAGTAGTAGCAGAGGTGAACATACTAGTGCGCGACAAGGGCAAGAGGAAGATTGTTGATCACATGGAGGAAGAGAAAAGCTACAAGTTCCGAGCATATCCACTTATGGAGAAAGTATCAATGGCTATAGAGGTGAAGAGGCAACAGCGCGACAAGCGAAATGCGCAAAGGTAGAGAGAGAAACAAAGAATGGAGGAAACGGAGAAGGAGTTTCATGAGTTGAAGAAGCAAATCCGGAAGGAACAAGAGTTACGTAAATAGGAGAGGGAAGGGAAACAAGAACAGGTACAGCAAGGGGGCGCAACTTGTGCAAACGGAGGAAACAACACTCGTATAGGTAGTGGACTCATCAGAATAGCTAGCATCGGGTAAACAGGGTGAGCCATCACAGGAGTAGGACTTTGATCAGGAGATAGAGTGAGCACATGAACAGATAGATACGGTTATGGAGCGACAAGAATTAGAGCAAGACACCAACCTTATGCCTCGCCACCAAGAGGTCGACCCACTAGCTTCACCACATCCAGAAGATGAGAAAGTCCCAAGCGACCAAGGAGACACTGAGATCCTTGGAGATCAGCCAGAAGGAGAGATGCACAACATCTCATTCGACGAGTCTCAACATAGAGTTGTGCAATCTCATAGAGTGTCGACTCTGGAAGATCACACATCTCCTGTGTAGTATGAGGAATGAGTGATTGTGTTTGATGTGCGCAAAAATCCAGTAGCATTGGACGATGCTACCAAAGATTATGTCGAAGCCACTAGCTTGAGTGTTTGCTTTCTGATAGCTGAGAACGAGTGAATGGAGAAGGAACTACAGATGTCCAAGCAGGGAGGAGAATTTGTTACAGCATCCATCCGAGCATAATTGAAGAAGGAAATACTAGACGAAGTATTGTCCCTTGACACATTCATGCGGGCATTGTATTCCAAGTTTGGTACCGTGCATAAGGCAGTCTTCCATCTCAACGGATGGCATCAGCGATGTGCTAGAAGAGCACGTATCTTTTCAAATGTGCATGCTGCTATTGATTACATGCAAACATGGATGATGAGATACAAGGGAGCCCCGCTTCACTTGCCTAAGATGATGAAGCCCAGAGTGGTCGAGCTGAAGGCACACATCCGGAGTTAGATCCGGAACTATGAAGAGCTCTCAAATCTCATCACTTGTCTGCAGGCTTCCCATGCACGTGTATTCAAGAGTATGGATGTTCTGGTGCATGTACATGTGATTCCATCTATAGGGACTCTCACCTAGGTGAAGACAAAGGCATAGGTCCGAGTACTATTACAGGTTTCCAAGGGGTGCATTCACCTCACTCCCCATGTGTTGGAACCTCTCATGCACCTTCCTTGGCTCGTCGTAGCTGTCACACACTTGTGACCAATAGGGACATCTTACTTGCCTCTGTGTGAAACCATGGTCAAGGCATTACCATACGACCCACTGTTGGGACTCCTACACCAAACGGTCTAAGGTCTAATTGACCCTTATTACCAGGGAGATCCTTTGACATGTTGGCGGGTCCAGCACTGTCAACATTTATGGTGCTAGAAGGAGGGTCGGGTGATAAGTTGTGTCCTCTCATCCTATTTTGAACCTTTGCATATCTATCATGGAGTCTTGCACTCTCCTCCCTCCACGATGTTTTCGCATGCTGAATCTGTTACCATCACGAGGGATTTTTTCAATCTCTTGTCCACATACACGTATGATGGTGAAGACGACGTGGCCTAGCCTAAGTTATTACATGACTTTCTTTCCATGCTTCATGAGGAAGATGGATGTTCTAATGAATAGGCCAGTCTACTGCTTTCATACACACTTTGCGAATCTCCACATTAGTGATTGTACAACCTGCCGGCTAACAACGTGCACTAACTTGAGCACTTTTGTGATCTCACTGAAGACACTTTCTATCATTTTGATCCATAACATATTAACCAAAAACTGTTACAACAATGGAAGGCTCTACATGAATCACCTATGGATTTTTGGCAGCGCTTCCGTGTTTTGCAGTTTCAAGCTCTGAAGAGCTAGATGGAATTTTTCTATCTTTGGGACCGATTTGAGTACTGTCTTAAGAAATCTGCTCATCCCAAGGAGAAGTTTGAACTCAAGCCTCACTCAGCATTCTTCAGTGGCGGAGCTGTGTAATCACGGGTGGACACGATCACTATCACAAGTGATTGTCCGTCGTCCCCTCATCAAACAGCTCCACCACTGTAGAGTGATGCAGAAGATCATTCTCACACATATGTTTGGTTGTCACATCCTCCCAACATCATTTCGCTTAATTTTCGCATGGATTTGGTTGTGAATCCAACCTTATGCCTCGCCACCAAGAGGTCGACCCACTAGCTTCACCACATCCAGAAGATGAGAAAGTCCCAAGCGACCAAGGAGACACTGAGATCCTTGGAGATCAGCCAGAAGGAGAGATGCACAACATCTCATTCGACGAGTCTCAACATAGAGTTGTGCAATCTCATAGAGTTTCGACTCTGGAAGATCACACATCTCCTGTGTAGTATGAGGAATGAGTGATTGTGTTTGATGTGCGCAAAAATCCAGTAGCATTGGACGATGCTACCAAAGATTATGTCGAAGCCACTAGCTTGAGTGTTTGCTTTCTGATAGCTGAGAACAAGTGAATGGAGAAGGAACTACAGATGTCCAAGCAGGGAGGAGAATTTGTTACAGCATCCATCCGAGCATAATTGAAGAAGGAAATACTAGATGAAGTATTGTCCCTTGACACATTCATGCGGGCATTGTATTCCAAGTTTGGTACCGTGCATAAGGCAGTCGTCCATCTCAACGGATGGCAGCAGCGATGTGCTAGAAGAGCACGTATCTTTTCAAATGTGCATGCTGCTATTGATTACATGCAAACATGGATGATGAGATACAAGGGAGCCCCGCTTCACTTGCCTAAGATGATGAAGCCCAGAGTGGTCGAGCTGAAGGCACACATCCGGAGTTAGATCCAGAACTATGAAGAGCTCTCAAATCTCATCACTTGTCTGCAGGCTTCCCATGCACGTGTATTCAAGAGTATGGATGTTCTGGTGCATGTACATGTGATTCCATCTATAGGGACTCTCACCTAGGTGAAGACAAAGGCATAGGTCCGAGTACTATTACAGGTTTCCAAGGGGTGCATTCACCTCACTCCCCATGTGTTGGAACCTCTCATGCACCTTCCTTGGCTCGTCGTAGCTGTCACACACTTGTGACCAATAGGGACATCTTACTTGCCTCTGTGTGAAACCATGGTCAAGGCATTACCATACGACCCACTGTTGGGACTCCTACACCAAACGGTCTAAGGTCTAATTGACCCTTATTACCAGGGAGATCCTTTGACATGTTGGCGGGTCCAGCACTGTCAACATTTATGGTGCTAGAAGGAGGGTCGGGTGATAAGTTGTGTCCTCTCATCCTATTTTGAACCTTTGCATATCTATCATGGAGTCTTGCACTCTCCTCCCTCCACGATGTTTTCGCATGCTGAATCTGTTACCATCACGAGGGATTTTTTCAATCTCTTGTCCACATACACGTATGATGGTGAAGACGACGTGGCCTAGCCTAAGTTATTACATGACTTTCTTTCCATGCTTCATGAGGAAGATGGATGTTCTAATGAATAGGCCAGTCTACTGCTTTCATACACACTTTGCGAATCTCCACATTAGTGATTGTACAACCTGCCGGCTAACAACGTGCACTAACTTGAGCACTTTTGTGATCTCACTGAAGACACTTTCTATCATTTTGATCCATAACATATTAACCAAAAACTGTTACAACAATGGAAGGCTCTACATGAATCACCTATGGATTTTTGGCAGCGCTTCCGTGTTTTGCAGTTTCAAGCTCTGAAGAGCTAGATGGAATTTTTCTATCTTTGGGACCGATTTGAGTACTGTCTTAAGAAATCTGCTCATCCCAAGGAGAAGTTTGAACTCAAGCCTCACTCAGCATTCTTCAGTGGCGGAGCTGTGTAATCACGGGTGGACACGATCACTATCACAAGTGATTGTCCGTCGTCCCCTCATCAAACAGCTCCACCACTGTAGAGTGATGCAGAAGATCATTCTCACACATATGTTCGGTTGTCACATCCTCCCAACATCATTTCGCTTAATTTTCGCATGGATTTGGTTGTGAATCCAACCTTATGCCTCGCCACCAAGAGGTCGACCCACTAGCTTCACCACATCCAGAAGATGAGAAAGTCCCAAGCGACCAAGGAGACACTGAGATCCTTGGAGATCAGCCAGAAGGAGAGATGCACAACATCTCATTCGACGAGTCTCAACATAGAGTTGTGCAATCTCATAGAGTTTCGACTCTGGAAGATCACACATCTCCTGTGTAGTATGAGGAATGAGTGATTGTGTTTGATGTGCGCAAAAATCCAGTAGCATTGGACGATGCTACCAAAGATTATGTCGAAGCCACTAGCTTGAGTGTTTGCTTTCTGATAGCTGAGAACGAGTGAATGGAGAAGGAACTACAGATGACCAAGCAGGGAGGAGAATTGGTTACAGCATCCACCCGAGCATAATTGAAGAAGGAAATACTAGATGAAGTATTGTCCCTTGACACAGTCATGCGGGCATTGTATTCCAAGTTTGGTACCGTGCATAAGGCAGTCATCCATCTCAACGGATGGCAGCAGCGATGTGCTAGAAGAGCACGTATCTTGTCAAATGTGCATGCTGCTATTGATTACATGCAAACATGGATGATGAGATACAAGGGAGCCCCGCTTCACTTGCCTAAGATGATGAAGCCCAGAGTGGTCGAGCTGAAGGCACACATCCGGAGTTAGATCCGGAACTATGAAGAGCTCTCACATCTCATCACTAGTCTACAGGCTTCCCATGCACGTGTATTCAAGAGTATGGATGTTCTGGTGCATGTACATGTGATTCCATCTATAGGGACTCTCACCTAGGTGAAGACAAAGGCATAGGTCCGAGTACTATTACAGGTTTCCAAGGGGTGCATTCACCTCACTCCCCATGTGTTGGAACCTCTCATGCACCTTCCTTGGCTCGTCGTAGCTGTCACACACTTGTGACCAATAGGGACATCTTACTTGCCTCTGTGTGAAACCATGGTCAAGGCATTACCATACGACCCACTGTTGGGACTCCTACACCAAACGGTCTAAGGTCTAATTGACCCTTATTACCAGGGAGATCCTTTGACATGTTGGCGGGTCCAGCACTGTCAACATTTATGGTGCTAGAAGGAGGGTCGGGTGATAAGTTGTGTCCTCTCATCCTATTTTGAACCTTTGCATATCTATCATGGAGTCTTGCACTCTCCTCCCTCCACGATGTTTTCGCATGCTGAATCTATTACCATCACGAGGGATTTTTTCAATCTCTTGTCCACATACACGTATGATGGTGAAGACGACGTGGCCTAGCCTAAGTTATTACATGACTTTCTTTCCATGCTTCATGAGGAAGATGGATGTTCTAATGAATAGGCCAGTCTACTGCTTTCATACACACTTTGCGAATCTCCACATTAGTGATTGTACAACCTGCCGGCTAACAACGTGCACTAACTTGAGCACTTTTGTGATCTCACTGAAGACACTTTCTATCATTTTGATCCATAACATATTAACCAAAAACTGTTACAACAATGGAAGGCTCTACATGAATCACCTATGGATTTTTGGCAGCGCTTCCGTGTTTTGCAGTTTCAAGCTCTGAAGAGCTAGATGGAATTTTTCTATCTTTGGGACCGATTTGAGTACTGTCTTAAGAAATCTGCTCATCCCAAGGAGAAGTTTGAACTCAAGCCTCACTCAGCATTCTTCAGTGGCGGAGCTGTGTAATCACGGGTGGACACGATCACTATCACAAGTGATTGTCCGTCGTCCCCTCATCAAACAGCTCCACCACTGTAGAGTGATGCAGAAGATCATTCTCACACATATGTTCGGTTGTCACATCCTCCCAACATCATTTCGCTTAATTTTCGCATGGATTTGGTTGTGAATCCATCTAGTTGTCATATGTATTTTGTACCACAACCTCCGTCTTCGTACTCGACTATTCCTGCGAATGATTCTATCTTGTGTTATTCCATTCTGGACTCTACACTTATTGTGAACGAGGATCAAGCCACTAGCAGAGTTGGTGTTGCAAAACCAACATGTGTTGTCATTCATGAAGAGTATGACTGGGAGCTTAAGCATCAACACTTGGTGAGGGATGACTCCTTTCCATCTGAGCCTCCTCCGTTCTTTCCTGACATCTTTGGTGAACCTGCCATCCATGATTTCGCATGTGTATCTTCATCTATGGATGCACCCATTGTTGATCACTAGCAGGACACACCGGATGTCAGTCTGTCATTCGAAAACAGAGAGGATGAGTTATTCATTGAAAATCCACTTGACCTTTCATCTTCCTTTTCCATAAACACAGAGGATGAATTTGTTTGCTTCTCATCTACCCCTCTGTTTGATTCATCAAATAATGAGGATGTCGATGAAATCATTGATTTCTGATCGTGGATATCGTGACCTATTTACTCCCATATTCAATCACAATCATGATTCTATTGCAGTTGATTTTTTGAAGCCACCGGTTTATGATGATCTATCTAACGATGAAGTTAAAACCCCCTAGACTGTCGAGGCACTTCAGCCCGAGCTAATGGTTATGTTAGGCCCTCATTGTCCTAAGGTTAGTTTCACTCTCGATCAGGAAATTGTTCAATCACCTAAGGCTCCTCATCACTCATCTGTATGCATTGAAGATCAATCTCACACACAGATCATGCTTCCTCCACTCGAACTGCACGATCCCATCGTTCATGCATTGGATGAATATTACATTGTGAGCACACATGCGCAACGCAAGTTGTCTTTGTTTCTTTCGTTTTCTTGCATGTCATAGTCAAGAGTATGTGTATTCTTCAAAATTGCACGGAGTATCGCACAACACTGTGACAAGTCCACGGACCGTATATCATTTACTTGCACTCACTTATTTCCTATGGACACTTTGAAACATGAATTGTGTTTGTCTTCATTGTTATATCTTTCTTGTTTGTTGGTTCGCACAACCAGGTTACTCACAGACCAAGCCTTCACAAACATGGGTCAACCAATGCATCAGTGGCTGCATTGGAAATATCACTTCACGTGATCAGACCCATGCACCGTTAGCTTAGGAGTAGGAGTAGTGTTTGCTTTCAGTTTGTTTGCTTGCATGCTTGTTTGCTTACTTGCTTTGATTGTTTGTTTGCCTGCTTGTTTAATTACTTTGATTTCGCATTTCCTTATGCTTCTGATTCTGCTTTGCTTTGTTGTTTGTTTGCTTGTTTTGTTCATAGGTTAGTTTCGCATGAAACCATGTATGACTCTTGAAACAAGCTGGGTAAAATACAAGAAGCCTTGTGCAGCTATCACTACTTGGTTATCTGTCATCCTGCCTCTATATGAATAACTTGATACTTTTAGGCCATGATACGTCGATGGAAAATACGTATTGTTCGAGGTGAACCTTGGTGAAAACACAACGCTTGCATGCTAACTAGTGTTACCTACTGTAGTCGGTTGTTTTGGGTTAACCCTTGTCAGCTCAGTTAAGTAGATTAAGGTGAGGAGGAAAACCTTAACAAGCACATCAAAGGTATATAATAAAATGCTTCTCTGAAGGAACAACCTCATCTGCTCTCAATAAGTCGAGATCCCTCTTCCGCCTCTGAAATGAATAAGTGTTATGCATAGTTATGAAAAAAATGAAAACTGAATAAGGCGAAAGAAGAAAGGCTTCCTGCGCAGAGAGGTGATGCAAGTAACTCCGTCGGGGTACTGACCAGGCTCATTGGCAGCGGAGCGATTCTTGCGTTCCTATGTGACTCCGCTAGGGTACTATATAGGCCTACTGGCAACAGAGCAATAAAAGAGATGAAACTAAGACTCTGACGACTTTATCGCTTATGCACCAATATACACCTCAACCCCAATCAAAACAACTATGTTTCCTTGGCTTGGAATGTGTGTCAATCGACCAAGAGCCTAGAAGATGCTACATATTACAATCAAGCTATGTGAAACCAAGACGAACTAAGAACTGAACAATACCTCTAGAGGTGTTAGACTCACTTTTCACGAACAAGGTCCATTTAGAGAGCTAGAGTTATACTAGTGTGTCGCCAAGTGTTGTAGTAGCTAAAGCCACCCTCCAAATTTTGTCCTTAGCTTTGTTTTGGAGCCTCCCTACCAACCTTTCACAGCAGCATGTCTTGCTTCGTCAAGTACACAATATTTAGTGATTTTCTTGCTGAAAGACAGCCTGTCCATCAAAGCTTGTTGCATTCCCCTCACGGGTTGTTTCTCCGGACTAGGTCCAGTTGAAGGCTGAGAAGCTCCCTCAAGAAATTGTGCAATTATGGAGGGAATCCAGCCTTCCCTCCAGAAATTAAGAAATTCTATCTGGCAACCTGTTGGGATCTAGAATTGCACAAATCTGTAAGAAAAGATTCATCCAGAAAATTGCGTAATTCCTCCCATCAGGGCTGCTCAGCCCAGGAACTGCACAATCCTGGGCAGCAGTCAGCTACTCTGCCCAGAAATTGCACAAAGCTCTTGGGCAGGTAACCCAACTCCCTCCCAGCAATGCACATTTTCTCCCAGTAGTTGAGCAGGCTCTTACATGTGCAGTTGGTTTGACCAGTTCCACTCGGGACCAAGGAAACTTGACTTGCATGCGTGGGCTACTTTTTCCCGAAACAAAAAAAGTAAGATGTAAAAAGCATCCCTAGATTTTAGGGAGCTATTTTTAGAAGTTAGAGGTTACATGCAAGGATCATTTTAGAATCTTTCCTCCAAGTGTCGCTTTTTCCTAGATTTGTGGCATGAGCATCATGAGCTTCAAACTTATTTATTTGACCCATCAAAGCTCATTTCTTCACATCAATCTTGGAGCTCTGACATCCCACAGCACATCTAGAATCCTTTGACATATCCAGCGCAGCTATTCACGGGTAAGTGGTCTCAACTTGTCTTTTGCAGCATTTATGTCACTTTTTATGTTTTTGTTTGTGTGAGTGTTGTTTGCTTGATTTCTTTGAACGCTTGTTGTCATTTACATGTATAGTAGCTTGTACTAGCACCATTTCAGTTTTCATTAGCATCTCACTACTTTTGCATGCATGAAATTGTTTTGCATGAACAGTCTGATTCGACGAATTGCTTCACCCACATGCATGTTGTTCCATTTTCTTAATCATTCATTCACTGTTTTCATGCATGATCATTTGCTTCTACTTACACTCAGTATCACCATGCATTCACCTTCACATTTGCTTTCAGTTGCCCGTCGGCGGATTTGGGCAACCTTGGCCCGGACTCTGCCTCACCAAGACAGCATTGTGCAATCCTGAGAAGGAAGGCTCTGTCTTCCTCTCAGGAAATGCGCATTTCTTCCCAGGAGTTTTCATTCAGGCTTGCTTTGTGCAATTTTGAGGGATAGTGAATGCTAGAGCCTGCAACCATTGCAAGTTGAAATTGCACATTGGGCAATTTCGGCAGCCAGTCAGCCAGCCTAGATTGCGCATTATGCAATTCCAGTAGTCAGTCAGCCTCCCCAGACAGCCCAAACTGCCTTTTCCGCAGTTCTGGTAGCCAGTTAGCTAGCCTCCTAGAAGAAATTGTGTAATCCTTACCTATCAATCCCCAGGTATGTTGCATGTCTTTCCTCAAGTTTTCTTTGGTTTTCACTGACAGATTTCTTGCCATGCATGTCACTTTGTCTCCAGATCTAACAGGTGCTCATCCGCCTCTTTTTAGTTCAGTATCAATGGCCTCCAAGAGAGTAGGATCAAAGGACACTGACTGAAGTGTATCTGGAGCAGCGCTTGAGCGAGTGTCCTCCAGTCTACTGATCTATGAAGATACCAAGTTGATTCTAGACAAGGAAATTAAGCTAAAATGGAAAGAGGTCAATGATTTTTTCGCAGACACATTTGAGGAAGACCTCCAAGTCTATGTGAACATCCACAAGTTCATCTTGTACTGGATTGCATGCAGGTATCCCATGCTCCCATGCTTGTACATGATACATTGGATCGTCTCACACACTGATCCAGAGACGATGACATTGAGCAGTTTCAGTGGGACGGAGATTGCTACCTTCACGGCACAGGATTATGATAGGATGTATCATATGATGGAGCCCGTGACCATCATGGAGACACCCTTCAGCTTACCCAGCAGCAATGCCAACTCCAAAGACATTTTGAAGAACTAGGTGAAGGAGCTGGCTAAATTCAGGATGACACCCAACCAGATCTACAAGACGAAGATATTGCGGAAGGTGTATCAATACTTGGTCATCTTGGCATGTCAACTATATGGCCAAGAAAGCAAGGAAACCTTCCCACAGAGTTGGGTGATTGCGCTAGACCAACTGGCCAAAGAGGGAAAATCATGTAACTGGTCTAGCATGTTGGCTCATCAGCTGAAGGAATAGGTAACAAGGGCTTGACAGCTGCCCAAAGTTATGCAAGCAGAGATCTACATCTTTGCCTTCATCTTGGATGCAATTTGTGCCCGACAAGAGTTCCCGAACTTGAAGTGGGCATGGACACCGGTGGATATTGTTGTGAACACTTATTGCAAGATGTTGTCTGAATGCATGTTTAGATGAGTTATCACACAGCTATCCGATCATTTTGTCACCCCGGTTTACAAGATGATATTCGAACAGGATCCACCCTGCATGTTAAAGGCAACAATCGAGGCACTAATAGACATAGTTGATTGGTATGTGTCACTGTTTGGCACCTTCATATGGATGTATAGTGTGGAGAATCCTTCGCATGTTCTATCGAAGTTGTCCTTGGACATACTCGTCATGTAGGAAGTATCATATCATGTCTCAGCAGGATTAATAGATAGGTTGCACCGAAAGAAGAAGGCACCTAGGCCCACTCTTCTGTTACGCATTGGGTTATATGAGATCTATAGTTTCAAGCATGCGGATGTTAAAGAAAAGCAGATGAAGAATTATCCATTCGACCTCCAAAGTTACAATCCGTATGACCCGCATTGTCTTGTGAAAGATCACTACACGAAAGTACAGCTCAACTCGATCCACGGGGCATGTCATTAGGTGAAGGAGGACCCATGGAGATATTGTTACAACTCCTCCAGACTCAATGAACCAATTGGCTTCACTGTGGAATGGTTAGCGGAGCAATGTGAAATAGCACCCCGAAGAGAACCAAAAGCAGCAGTAGTAGAGGTGAACATATCAGTGCGCGACAAGGGCAAGAGGAAGATTGTCAACCTCATGGAGGAAGAGAAACGGTGCAAGTTTCGAGCAGATCCACTTGTGGAGAAAGCAGTTATGGCTATAGAGGCGAAGTGGCAACAGTGCAACAATCGAAACGCGCAAAGGCAAAGAGAGAAACAGAGAATGGAGGAAACGAAGAAGGAGTTGCATGAGTTGAAGGAGCAACTCTGGAAGGAACAGGAGTTGCGTAAATAGGAGAGGGAAGCGCAACAAGAATAGGTACAGCAGGGGGCACAACTTGTGTAGATGGATGAAACAACACCCGTACAGGTAGTGGACTCATTAGAACAACTAGCATCAGGAAAACAGGGTGAGCCATCGCAGGAGCAGGACTTTGCTCAGGAGATAGAGCGAGCACTTGAACAAATGGATACGGATATGGAGCGGTAGGAATTAGAGCAAGACACCGACCTCATGCCTCGCCACCAAGAGGTCAACCCACCAGCTTCATCACATCCAGAAGATGAGCAAGTCCCAAGCGACCAAGGAGACACTGAGATCCTTGGAGATCAGTCGAAAGGAGAGATGCACAACATCTCATTCCACGAGTCTCAACATAGAGTTCTGCAATCTCACAGAGTGTCGACTCCACAATATCACACATCTCCTGTGCAGTATGAGGAACGAGTGATCGTGTCTGACATGCACAAACATCCAGCAGCATTGGTTGATGCTACCAGAGCTTATGCTGAAGCCACTAGCTCGAGTGTTCACTTTCTGATAGCTGAGAACAAGTGAATGGTGAAGGAACTACAAATGGCCAAGCAGGGAGGAGAATTGGTTACAGCATCTGCTCAAGCAAAATTAAAGAAGGAAATACTATATGAAGTATTGTCCCTTGACACAGTCATGCGGGCGTTGTATTCCAAGTTTGGTACCATGCATAAGGTAGTCATCCATCTCAACGGATGGCAGAAGCGATGTGCTAGAAGAGCACGTATCTTGTCGAATGTGCATGCCATTGTTGATTACATGCAAACATGGACGATGAGGTACAAGGGATCCCTGCTTCAATTTCCTAAGATGATGAAGCCCAGAGTAGTCGAGCTGAAGGCACGCATCCGGAGTCAGATCCACAACTATGAAGAGCTCCCGCAGCTCATCACTAATCTACAGGCTTCGCATGCACATGTATTCAAGAGTATGGATGTTGTGGTGCATGCACATGTAATCCCATCTATTGGGACTCTCACCCAGGCGAAGACAAAGGCATAGGTCCGACTAGAGCTTGACTCATACTTTAACGAGTTGATGCGCATAGCCATCATCCCAGGCTTCCCATCAGTGCAAACATCATGCATAAGTATTTTGTTGGTCCAATCGCACTAAATACAATGATGTGCATGCTTTCAGACGAGTTGGACAGAGGAGCCCGAGTAGTGTACCGGGGTGCTATGGAGGCAAGAGGCAGGTTCTAGAAGGATGGCACCTTGGAGTACATGGATACCATCGCAGACTACCGATCTTGGCATCAGTACACTATTGTTGATCATCGTGAGGATGTCGAAGAGTTGGACTTCCCATGGTTGTCTGAGTCATAGTGATGTCTTGCAAAGCTTACTCAAGCCATTTTGTCTCACATGGGTACATGTGCATTGTAATGTAATGTCTTGTCAAGTGTAAGTTCAAGTGTCAATAGTTGGATGTTGGGTCCCTATAATACTAGTGATTCCTCCATTACTATTGTCGTTGTATCCCTTATTGTTATTGTTGTGCCCCTATTGTCCCCATATTGTTATTATTGTGCCCCATAGAATCCCAATATTGTTATTTTTGTGCCTTTATATTATTATTGTTAGGTCGACTTGGTTATATTGTGACCCCTTAGACTCCTATATATAGAAAGGATGTTTTTTCATTTGAATCATCCAAGAATTGTTCATTTGTGTAATGTAAAGGAGATTGCCCCCTCAAAGAGGCTGAATTCTAAGGCGTTGATCTATATTTTCTATCTTTTTGTGAGCTGGTTTCATAACATTTGGTATCAGCGCTTTGGATTCTAGGGTTTCGCTGCTCCCAACAGGGCATCACGGAATTTTCACTATCACTTTTTTCTGTGACGTTTCATAAGCTAAAAAAAAAACCATTTGAGAGGAAATCTCGCTGAACCTTGGGTCCGAATTTCAGATCTCATCTCTCTATATTTCGAAGATATGATCTGAGGAAGTTAGGGTTTTTGCAAGCTTCGGAATTTCATCTAAAACAGGTCATCGTGTAATTTTCACTATAACTCTTTTGCTACGAAGTTTCAGAAGCTAAAAACAAAACCCAATTGAGAAGAAATAGGTCGAAACCTTGGCTCCGAATTTCAGATCCTGTCTCGCTATATTTTCTGAGATATAATATGATGAATTTAGGGTTTTTGAAGACTCCCGCATTACATTCCAAACAGGTCACCTTGGGAAAATCGTCATAACTTTTTCTTTGAGCATCAGATTGAATTTCCGTCAGAAGTTATAGAAAGAGGACAGACTTTAGTTTTTTGGGTATCATTTTCATAACATAAGGTTGAAACAGTGACCCGCGGCACATCATACTAATTCACTCTACTGAACCAGTCTATACTCAGGTCATCGTGGGAGATTTGGCATAACTCTTCATTTGAGAATCCAATCTTGATCAGAATTGCAGGGTTAGAAAGACTACTCTGAGGGTTACCACAGGAAGAAATTTTAGACTTTGGAGATCCAAATTACAGAGATATATCAAATACGATAACGAGCTCCTACAAAATGAAAAAAGGTGTGTATTTTTTTTAAATTTTTGCATAAGCTTGGTTTGAAAAATTAGTTTGAAGGAATTCAATGGGCATAGTGAAGCATTATTATCAAGAATTGATGCCCCGAAGAAAGAAAATGGAAATACCTAGTAAGCAACCTGAAAGCTCTAGCATGACTCATGAAGAAGAGGAAGAAATGCAACATGATATATCAAAATTATGAGACCAAGTGCAACAAATTTCACTTGCACAAAAAGTAACAAAAGCTAAGATGGATGGTTTAAAGAAAGACGTAGAAGCTAAGATGTATGGTGTGGAAACTAAGATGGATGGTTTAAAGAAAGGTGTGGAAGCTAAGATGGATGGTTTAAAGAAAGGCGTAGAAGCTAAGACGAATGATGTTGAAGCTAAGATGGATGGTGTGGAAGCTAAGATGGACAACGTGGAAGCTAAGATGCATGGCGTGGAAGCTAAGATGGATGGTTTAAAGAAAGGCGTAGAAGCTAAGACGAATGATGTAGAAGCTAAGACGAATGATGTAGAAGCTAAGATGGATGGTGTGGAAGATAAGATGGACAACGTGGAAGCTAAGATGCATGGCGTGGAAGCTAAGATGGATGATTTAAAGAAAGGCGTGGAAGATTTGAAGACAGATTTGACAAAGTTTTTCCAAGAAATGCTTACTAATGGCGAAAGGGTAGTAAAGGAAACTCATGATGAGAAAAAAATAAATGTTAATCATGATTTCATAGACTCTAACATTGGATCGAAGAACCACCATGTTCCAAAGATTGATATGAGGAAGTTTGATGGCAAGGATCCTAGAACATGGATACTACAGATGGAGCAATTTTTCGATCTCCATAATGTGAAAAACACACAAAAGGTATGCATTACAACTTTATATTTGTAACCAAATTAGTTTGTATGGTATCGATGGATTTGCTCTCGTAAACAAATTGTCACTTGGGTTATTTTTGCGGATGAAATGATAGCACATTATGAGGATACAAAAAGCAACACTTTTTTTAACCAATTGATAAATCTCAAACAAAAGGGTTCAATGATGGAGCACATTGAAGACTTCCAAAAATTGAATATAAGGGTAAAAGATATTCCAAAGGAGCATAGGATTGATGTGTTCATAGGGACTTTAAAAAATAACATCCAACATGAGGTTCGCCTTTGGGAACCACATTCATTAGAGAAGGCATTCAAGTTGGCAAGAAAAATGGAAAGCAAAATTATGGCAACAAGGAAGCCTACCACTCACAATCATAAAGATGGAAGTGTTGCAGCCCCTATCCATCCACAACCTACAAGGTTGACACCACAACAATTGGAAGAAAAAGAGAAAAAGGGCTTTGTTACAGTTGTGATAGCAAATACACTAAAGTTCATAAGTGTGCCGAGAAGAAATTATTTTACATAGATTGTGAAGAGGAGGAAGAAAAGGAACAAGAAACATCAAAAGAAAAGGATATACACTAGGAAAAAACCCTAGAAAAAGAAGAAATGAATCCGACCATATCCTGTAATGCATTGGCTAGAATTACCACTCCTCAAACTATTAAGATAGAAGGGCATGTCAAGAAGAAATAGGTAATAGTGTTGATTGATTCCGGAAGTACCCATAATTTTATTCATTGTAAGATATCCAAGGAATTGAATTGCTTCCTATATCCAACACCAAAGTGTCAAGTGATGGTTGCAAGTGGAGGAACCATAAATTTCTCAGGAAAGTGCCATAATATCAAGCTATCCATGGGATAATATGTATTGAATAGCCCAATGCTTTCCATTCCAATGGGTGGTGCTGATGTTGTACTAGGAGTCCAATGGCTACAATCCTTGGGTACAATAGATTTTAATTTTCAAGAACTTTTCATGAAATTCTCTTCAGAAGGAAAGGAATTTGAATTAAGGGGTATTGCAGGGAAACTAGGAAAGATAATCAGCTCTAACAGAATGACAAAGCTTCTAAAGAAAGAACAACGAGGCATAATTGCACAATTATGTTCACTAGAGGTTCCCACATCTAAATCATCCATTTCTCCAGATCTCCAAAAAGTATTGGACAATCATTCCAAGATATTTGAGACTCCCAAAGGCCTCCCACCTATTCGTGATCATGATCGTGCTATTAATTTGATTCCAGGAAGTGTTCCTCCAAACATCAACCCTTACATATATCCCTATGTCCAAAAGAGTGAAATTGAATGTATGGTTGCAGAAATGCTAGAGGCTGGTATAATTCAACCTAGTCAAAGTTATTTCTCTACTCCAGTATTATTGGTTCACAATAAGTATGGATCATGGTGCATGTGTCCAGATTATAGGGAGCTCAACAAGCTCACTATTAAAGATAAATTTCCCATTCCAGTCATTGATGAATTATTGGATGAATTGCAAGGATCAATTTACTTCACTAAGTTGGATCTTCGTTCAAGATATCATCAAATCAGAATGAAGACTGAAGACATTCCAAAAATAGCATTTAGAACTCATAAGGGTCATTACGAATTTTTGTTCATGCCTTTTGGCCTTACTAATGCACCTTCTACATTTCAAGGTTTGATGAATTCCATTTTCATACCCTTCCAAAGAAAATTTGTGTTAGTATTTTTTGATGATATACTAATCTACAGCAAGTCTTGGAAGGATCATGTCCAACATGTTGACATGGTGCTCAAACTATTGGAGGAGAAACAATTATATGCAAAAATCTCCAAATGTTTCTTTGGAGTACAAGAGGTGGAATATCTGGGTCATATTATATCTCATGAAGGTGTTAAGGTAGACCCTAGAAAAATTAAAACCATTAAGGAATGGAAAATCCCCACATCCATAAAGCATCTATGAGGATTTCTCGGGTTGACAGGGTATTATCGCAAGTTTGTTAAGAATTATGGGAGAATAGCAGCACCTCTAACAACATTATTGAAGAATGATTCATCTTCAGGACTCCAGAAGCAACAAAGGCCTTTGAACATCTAAAAGAGGAAATGTACCAAGCACCAGTCTTTGTTACACCAGACTTCACAAAAACCTTTATTGTGGAATGTGATGCCTCGGGAAATGGAATTAGTGTTGTTTTAATGCAAGAAGAAAGACCCATTGCTTTCGAAAGTCGTCCAATCAAAGGAAATTATTTACATAAAGCTATTTATGAGAAGGAAATGTTGGCAATACTACATGCACTTAATAAATGGCGACCCTACCTAATGGGAAGACACTTCAAAGTAAAAACAGATCATGATAGCCTTAAATACTTTTTAGAACAAATATTATCTTCAGAAGAGCATCAAAAATAGGTCACAGAGATGTTGGGTTATGACTTTGAAATCACCTACAGAAAAGGGAAGCAAAATGTTGTGGCAGATGCACTCTCAAGAAAGGATGAGGATGTGGAAGCATTTATTTGTGCCATTTCTATTATCCAACCAGATTGGATAAACGAAGCAAGGGATGAATGGAAGAATAATGAGGAAATGTGGGCACTCATTCAAAAGATACAACAAGATCCCAGTACATCTGATACATTTAGCTGGAAAAATGATTCGTTATGGTACAAGGATCGATTATACCTATGTAAGAATTCCCAACTCAAACAAAATATTCTTAGGGAATTGCACACCTCTCCCTTAGGAGGGCACTCATGATTTCTAAAAACCTACCACAGGGTTAAGAAGGATTTTTTTTGGGATGGCCTTAAATCAGATATTCAAAAGTTTGTGATGGAATGTTTGGTTTGCCAACAAAATAAAGTTGAAACAATTAAGACCCCAGGACTATTACAACCTTTATCCATTCCAAGCCAACATTGGGAGGAGGTTTCAATGGATTTTATCATGGGTTTACCCAAGTCTGAAGGAAAGAGTGTTATCATGGTGGTAGTTGACAGACTTACCAAGTATGCACACTTTTGTGCATTATCTCATCCATTTAAAGCGAGTACAGTTTCTACTCCATTTATGGAAACAATTCAAAATATACATGGAAACCCAAAGATTATTGTAAGCGACAGAGATCCCATTTTCACTGGAAATTTTGGATAGAATTATTTTCTTGTCTTGGTACTCAGTTAGCTCATAGCTCAGCTTATCATCCTCAATCTAATAGGCAAACTGAGATAGTAAATAAATGTTTGGAAGGATATATTCATTGCTTTGTATCTGATAAACAGACACAATGGATCAAATGGTTGCCTCTGGCTAAATGGTGGTATAACACTTCCTTCCATACTACAACAAAAATGAACCCATTTATGGCACTTTATGGATATCATGTACCATCCATCACATCATATTTAAGAGAAAATTATAAGGTTCAAGTAGTGGAAGATCACATCGAGCATCAGCAACAAGTTCTCCAACTCTAAAAGGATAACCTCACCTTGGTGTAGAATAGAATGAAACAGCATGCAAATCAACATCGCAGCGAAAGAAGTTTTGATGTAGGTGATTGGGTATTCCTACGGCTACAACCATATAAACAAATTTCCCTCAAGCAAGCTAAGAAGGATAATAAATTATCACCAAAGTATTATGGTCTGTATAAGGTGTTGCAAAAGATAGGTACTATGGCATACAAAGCGGAGCTTCCTACAGCTTCTCGAGTGAACCCAGTTTTCCATGTTTCATGCTTAAAGAAGGTTATAGGTGACAAGATTCCAGTTCAAACAATATTTCTAGAACTTGATGAGTAAGGAAAAATCATATTGGAACCTGAAGCAGTCAAAGAAACAAGAACTTGACAGCTACGAAATCGATCAATTTTAGAGTATCTCATCAAGTGGAAGAACTTACCTGTTGAAGATTCCAAATGGGAGGATGAGAATTTTATACAGAAGCATCCAAAACTATTGAAGCGTTGAGGACAACACTTTTCTGAGGGAGAGGGGCATGTTAGGTCCCTATAATACTAGTGATTCCCCCATTACTATTGTCGTTGTATTCCTTATTGTTATTGTTGTGCCCCTATTGTCCCCATATTATTATTATTGTGCCCCATAGAATCCCACTATTGCTATTTTTGTGTCTTTATATTATTATTGTTAGGTCGGCTTGGTTATATTGTGACCCCTTAGACTCCCATATATAGAAAGTAGGTTTTGACATTTGAATCATCCAATAATTGTTCATTTGTGTAATGTAAAGGAGGTTGCCCCCTCGAAGAGGTTGAATTCTAAGGCGTTGATCTATCTTTTCTATCTTTTTGTGAGTTGGTTTAATAACATTGCATGTAACAGTCATAGAGTAAATGAAGAGTCATGAGGTGTTGTGGTCACCAATAACCCCCCTCTTTGTTTGATATTAGTAATAACATCAAGCAAAGGGGGACCCTTAACCAAAAAATCCAAAAAATATTTTTGTTTGAAAAATCTTTTGTATCAACTCCCTAAGAGCTATGTCGCGTCGCAAAGGAAAAAGGAGCGCTTTCCCAAAGCGCATAAACACACTAAGGAGGAGCAACGCGAGAACTCATCGCATCGCGTGCATCAAAAGCGCTCAAAAGGGGAAAACCTAAAAAACCGCCGACTGCTGATATGCGACGTCGCACGTCGCAATGTCGCATAAGCAGCACAAAGTGACAAAGCAAAAAATCTTGCGACCTTGCGATATGCGATCTTCGACCATGCAAAGCTGCGACCTGCGATCTATGGTGTGCGACAAATGAGACTATCAATCGCTGCGATGCTACCTATTTACATCGCAATCTTTGATGCTGCGATGCAAATCGCGGAAGCCAATCGTCGCAGGCATTCCTCGGCATGATCTGTGAGCCTAAAGTTAGGCACGCACCTTACGGGAAATTAATGATTGTACGCGTGTGTATCCAAAGATGATTATGTTGCGTTTTTCGAAGAGTCAAGTCATAATGGGTGACATGATTATGCATTCATTAGAACTTAATTGCTTTCATGTCAATCTTTTCTTCTGTCTCTTTTCATTTACGTGAACTATAAGTCAGCAACTGATATAAATCTATATGCAGGAAACATCTAAGGAAAAGCGCCAGAACTAGGAGAACAGAGAGGAGATGACTTCGCAGATGGATACCGCATACAGCAGGACCGCGAATCCCAGAGTATCACTCAACAAATGCTGATGGAAATAGGCTATCTAGGACTCAGAGTCAAAGGCGCACAAAAGCAAAGCGTTTATGAAAGATCCTGAGTCCCAAATTGGGTAAAGCAAAAAGAAAAACGCTTAAGGGGAAAGACGTCTCAGAAAAGCCTGGAACAAAGAATGGAAACAAGTTTCAATTGAGAAAATAGTTCAGGCAACAAAATCCCTAGCTCATTGAGTCATTCGCACGGCCAGAAACCGAAATAGCAACAGCACAATCAGTTTGAAAGAAATCTGAGTTGTACTAAGTATACACGCTGCGAAGACACTCCTCCAGAAGAACACTTTCAAAAATATCTTCTAGTTTGTCAGAAAGAGGTGCCAGCTCTTGTTATTTCTAATTTTCAAGCTTGAACAAAAGGAAAGGACAAGCAGCCCACTCTTTCACGGCGAACAGCGCATCGCTTACAGCACTAAGGAGCAGATACAGAAACGGTTAGAAATTAGATTCAGTTTTTTAGAAATAAATTTGTTTTAGTAAAAGGGCGGTCATTTGAAGCCGTTCCCTAAATTTGTGTAATTAAAATTAGCCAGTTAGTAGTATTTAACCCTTCTCGTTGCATTGGAGAAGGGTCCGGAAATTTGTCAAAAAACTTGTCCTCAGAACATGCACTTTTGCACCCTCGGAGGGGGTTTTTGATGAATGGACGGATCAAGATTTATTTATGTTTGCATTTTAATACCTGCTACTGATGTTGCACTTCTGTACTCTTAGTAGGCATTAGAAGTAAGTAGAAATAGATCATTATTGCTTCAGGTCTGTGAGTATAAAGTCAGTCATAAATGGTACTTTTATCTCTTGACGAATTTCTGCTTGCATTCTTAGAGTAATATACAGCTGATGTTGTTTATATGTTAACGTATGAATGAGTGGACTACCATTTGGCACTTTTGTACGGTGGAGTCATTGATTTATGCTTAATACATGAATAACTGATTATGCGATATGCTGTTCACAACCGTTTTGTTTAACTTCTTATGCAGGATGGTTCATCTTAATTGATTTATATTCTCATAATAGCTGAATAATCTTCATTACCAGTTATTGTGTGAAATCTTTCTAGATCGCATAATGGAAAAAGTTCTATCCCGGGTTAGCGTAGATTAGATGTGTTGTTCTTGATAGATTAAAGTAGTATAAAATTTAGTCTCAGAGTTTAGAACCAGATTAGCTTAGAAGTAATTCCATATTTTCATTATCAAATTCTACACACACACACCCCCCTTAGAACGGGAAGCTGGTCCCGTTATCCCCAGTCGGACCCGCTACACCAAACGGGCACGGAGCCGCCAACCAGGTTCCCGACCGGGTGGGTATCCCCCTTGTTGTTGACCCGATTTCAGGGCCCTCAACATATTTGGTGCTAGAAGGAGGGCACGAACTATGAATGGCACCTAAAGAAATATCAAAATACCATTCTGAGAGTAATACACCCTCATCAACTCCCTCGACTTCTCCAACACGGTTAAACCCGGAATTTGAAGTCGCTCGAGTACCTACCACTGCTACATATTCGAACATATCAGACCAATCTATCATTGATCCCCCTGAAATTCGAACTTTGATTCGTAAACTCCAGGGATTCTCTATTTTTAACCAGAAGTCTGATAAATCTAAAAGCAGCGTGACTTCGCAGTACAACCCTGCTCATCCCCTTACCAGATCAAAGAGTGAAAAATTTGGCATACAACCAAGTGAACTCCCTCTCCCTACCAGGAAAAGAGCAAGGAAAACACCACCAGAGTCTGACAGTCAGACTCCTTCATCCACTTCGTCCATATCAACTCCCTCACCGCGAATTCAACCACCCACTCTTTCATTCCAACTCACTCACCCATCTTCTACAAACCTTCCTCTTCAAACATCAAAGATCTTAATATCTTCATCTTCTCAGCATCAGAGATCGTCTTCTGCACTTCCATTAACTAGCAGCTCAATGATGGCTCAGTCTCCATGGAACAATCCTGGGGCGGTTTTAATGCCTCCACCCCTGAGCCCTATACCGGCCCATCCTGAGAAATGGCTGCCTAAATTCAATCCGGAAGCAGGAATGCTAGCCGAGGAACATATCAATAATTTCATGCTTTCTGTTAATCTCAACGGAGTCACTAACGAAGACGCTGTTGTCCGGCTTTTCCCTTATACAATGCAAGGAACAGCCGGGTCATGGTACTTTTCGTTACCTTCCGGATCCATCACAAGCTGGGACATTTTTCAAAGTCAGTTCCTCACCAAGTTTGGTGATGACAGATCCACGGCGACATTGATCAATGACCTATCTAATCTTAAGGCTGAGGCTAGAGAACCCATTAAAGATTTTAACTTACGGTTCAATAAGATCCTCAACAAAATCCCCGCTGCCTCACAACCCAGCGAGGAAGTAAGATGTGAATGGTACATCACGGCTTTACCTCCAAACTTGGCTATCTTCGTAGATAGGGCAAACAAGACCACCTTAGTTGACAACTTGACAAAAGCGTTAGCAGTGGAAAAACGCGTGGTAGCCCTAGAAAAGAGATCCGCTATAGAAGAACGCAAATCTAAGAAGATCTCTTTCAAAGAAGACACCAAGAAGAAGCAAACGAAAGATCCTTTCGATTTGGAAGGATTACAAAAAGTGTTGAAAGCCATGTCCAATGAGATGATTGATATTAAGAAACAAGTAGCAGAGACTTCTTCGAAAAAGCCCTTTAGGACTTTTAAAAGAAATCCTCCCATGGAGGTAAGACCACCTAGTGTTGTCTCAAACGTTGAATCTGAAGAAGACGAAGAAGAAGAGAATACCACTGAAGGGCAGACCGACGAGGAAGAGGTCGTAGAACTACAAGGAATGTGGGACTTCATCCTCCCACAAGAAGAGGATCAAGAAGCATTGCCTGTTAGCACGAGAAGCAAAAATCAACTTGATCCTCCCCTAACTACCCCAAAACAAAAGGGCGCAAGCCCTGCATTAAAAGAAAAGGTCGCAACAAGAAAGACAACTGCTAAAGCGACCCAGTTTAGCCCAGTCCAATCTGATCAAACGCCTCCATCAAGAACACTAATAGTGTCGGATGAAATGGAGTATAACATCATTGACGACATGAAGAAGACTAGGGCTAATATCACTCTGTATGAATTGAGTAAATTGAAACACCAGCAGAAAATAATGATGAAAGAATTACATGTTGTGCCTACTACATCTTTACCTACAGCTGTAGCTTCCCACAATCTGGGAAGGCCTCCAACCAACACGATCAATAAAATTGATCCAAATGACATCGCCTTGATTGGAGGAAGATCAAGATCTCATACTCCTCCTTTTCTTCTCACATATGAAATCTTCAACAAAAACGTGCACAATTGCTTGGTCGATTCTGGTGCTTCAACGAATATTTTACCCAGGTCAATATGTGCCAAATTGAATGTGCAACCTCAAAAATCCGCAGTACGTATAGTTCAACTTGATCGATCCCAAGTCGAAGTGATTGGTGAACTCAATCAGGTGACCATAAGATTGTCATCTAACCCAAAAGTGTGTCAGGTTATCGACATTCTAGTAGCTGATATCCCTGAGTTCTATGGTTTGATTCTTAGCAGGGATTGGTCGGAAAAACTCCACGGATATTTTTCAACCGATTGGTCGCACATGTGGTTACCATACAATGGTAAACCAAATCAGATAAAGGTTGAACAAGAATTGCACCAAAAATACATAGTGACAGAACTGGAAGGAGAAAATGAGGCCATAACGTACAATAGCAGCATTGTAGGCAATTACGCAATAGATTCTTTCCTAGGTAATTTCAATGCTCATATTTCACCATACTTAGAGAATTCAGTTTTATCCCAAGTTGAAAATTTCTCCCAAACTGATGACTCAAAATGTTTTAGTTTTTTAGATAATTCTGTAAATACGTCTTTATTTTGGAAATTATATTTTGACGGATCTAAATCAAATGAGGGAGCAGGAGCAGGATGCGTCCTGATTAACCCAGACGGGAATAAGATTATGCTCACATGCAGACTTGAGTTCGATTGCACGAACAACACAGCGGAGTACGAAGCCTTGGTTCAAGGCCTATACAAAGCAATCGGATTAAACGTTAAGTATCTTCAAGTCTTTGGAGATTCGGAGATCGTCGTAAAACAGGTACGTAACACCATACATTGCCTGTCAAGTCATTTAAAGCATTATCAATCATTAGTTCAAGATCTCACTGCACATTTCGTAGCATTCAACATCTCGTCAATTCCAAGAATTCAAAATGCAAGCGCAGACCTGTTAGCTAACGTAGCCTCTAGACTTATCCCTTCTGAAGATTTTAGTACTGATAGGTTTTCAATAGAATTAATCTTTAGACCATCCATCCCTGACAATATCACCAATTGGAGAGTGTTCAATGACGATCCTGACATCGTAAATTTCCTTGCTTCTGAAGGATCCTACTCAAATCAGATAATCGACGAAGACCATCATGATCATCAAATACAACAAAATGGCTCTGACAATGTTATACCAAAATCGGTGGTCAAGTTAGAAGATTTATATGATTTGAAAAGTCGGTTTAAAAGGTCCGCCAATGCTAAACTTTGCAGTTCTACCCTGAACTATGAATTAGTAAACCTAGGGACCGATCAGAAGCCACAAAACGTTAACCTAGGTCACGGCCTAGCCCCTGAAGAGAAATCAGCATATATCCGTCTTCTGAGACAATACAAAAACGTTTTTGCCTGGAATTACAATGAGCTAAAAACATACAACACTTCTATCATTCAACATGTTATCCCTATGACTGACAATGAAAAACCTGTCCAACAGAAGCTCAGAAAAATACACCCTAACCTAGAAAATCAGATAAAAACTGAGCTTAATAAGTTGTTGAGAGCCAGAATAATTTTCCCCGTAAGGCATTCTAAATGGGTATCCAATATGGTGCCCGTTAGGAAGAAAAACGGAGACATTAGAATCTGTATCGATTTCCGAAATCTCAACAAAGCCTGTCAGAAAGATAACTTTCCCCTCCCACCTATGGAGCAAATATTACAGGCGGTAGCAGGCTCAGAATTAATGTCATTCCTGGATGGATTTTCAGGATACAATCAAGTACTGGTGCATCCCGATGATCAGTTAAAGACTACGTTCCGAACCAAATGGGGCACTTATGCATATCGAAAGATGCCATTTGGGCTGATCAATGTCGGAGCTACCTTTCAGAGAGCCATGGACATCGCATTTAAAGGGTTAGTCAATAAATCAGTAGTGATTTACTTGGATGATATAATAGTGTACTCCAAAAAACGAAACAACCACCTCAAAGATTTGAAGCAAATCTTTCAAAGATGCTTGAGGTATGGGATTTCGCTCAACCCAAAGAAATCTTTCTTTGCGTTAAGCGAAGGGAAATTGCTCGGATTCATAGTGTCGAAATCTGGTATTCATATAGAACCCGACAGAATCAAGGAAATTTCCGAAATATCCATACCCCATAACAAGAAAGCCATGCAATCCTTCCTTGGACAGATCAATTTTGTCAAAAGATTTGTCCCGGATTTTTCACGTATTATTTCTCCCTTACAAAATATGATAAAAAAGAATTCAAATTTCAAATGGGGTCTAGATGAGCACGAAGCGTTCAACTTAATCAAACAAGCTATCATCAATGCTCCATCTTTGGCCACCCCAAATTTTTCTGAATCTTTTACCTTATACACTTTTGCCTCAGAGAAATCATATGCCGCGATTTTGACCCAAGCAAATCAAGAGAAAGCGGAAGCTCCAATCACATTCTTTAGCTCAAACTTACAAGGTGCTGAAATTAATTACTCAGACGTAGAGAAACAAGCATATGCTGTTTTCAAAGCGATCAAATATTTCAGACCTTTCTTGCTTAAAGCCCACACGAGAGTCGTAGTACCGTTTCCGGCGGTAAGAAACCTTTTAGTGCAGAAAGACGTGGGCGAAAAGAGAGCTAATTGGATTACCGCTTTACAAGAATATGATCTCGAGATCAAACCAGCAAACATCGTAAGAGGTCAAGGCTTCTGCAAGATGTTAGCCGGAGCATCGCAAATCCCGGAGAACTCATCTGAAGAGGTACAAGCGTATGAGGTAAGCCTAAACGATACAGAATCATCATATGCTGACACCATTTATTTTCCTAAGAACGGGTATGCTCCATCATGTCTGGATCATACCAAGAAAAGAGCTCTGAGATTAAAAGCTAAACAATACCAGCTCATAAATGATGTCTTGTTTAAAAGGAATTACGATTCTGTGCTTCTTAGGTGTCTTGAGAAAACTGAAGCCGAAAAGGTTTTGCAGGAACTCCGCGATGGACCAGCGGGCGGACACTATGCCGGAGATGCGACTGCACATAAAATCTTGCGTGCAGGATATTATTGGCCCACGCTGTTCAAAGACTCATACAATCACGTAAGGAAATGCCAAGTCTGCAAGACTGCTGTAGGAAAACAAAGGAAACCGTCCATGCCGCTACAACCAGTCATCATCGACCAACCATTCAGTCAATGGGGCTTGGACATAATAGGTGAGATCGTTCCTCACTCTTCTAAGCAGCATAAGTATATCCTTACGGCAACTGATTATTTTACCAAATGGGTAGAAGCAGTTCCTCTCAAGACAGTTCATTCTGAAAATATTATTGAATTCATAGATCAATTTATCATCACTAGGTTTGGATTGCCAACAGCATTAATGTTTGATAACGCTTCATATTTTTCTGGAAATACTATGACTGAGTTTGCGCTTAAAAGAGGTTTCAAACTGAAATATTCTGCCAACTACTATCCGCAAGGTAATGGATTGGCTTAATCAACAAACAAGAACCTAATCAGAATTATCAAAAGAACAGTCGACCAAAACCAAAGGAATTGGCACAAAGCGCTGGTAAATGCTTTATGGGCTGATAGAATCACGAAGAAAGCTTCAATCGGCACTTCTCCCTTTAATTTAGTTTATGGGAGAGAAGTGGTTCTTCCGACTCACCTAGTCATTCCCTCTTTGTCTTTAGTACAATATATCGATGAAGTACCTACTTCCTCTTTACAATTAAGACAAATGGAAATAATCAAACTAGGAGAACAAAGAGAACAAGCTAGGAAAACCCATGCTCATCACCAAGCGCTAATAAAATCTTATTTTGACTCAAACATCATAACCAGAAAAAACTTTCAGATGGGTGATTTAGTTTTGAAATGGGATAAGGCTCATGAAGAAAAGGGCAAACATACGAAATTTCAGAAGCTGTGGCTTGGCCCTTTTCAGATTGTAGAAGTCGTAGGCCCGTCTACATTCGTGTTGCAGGATCTGGCAGGAAGGAGAGATTCTTTACCTGTCAATGGACTGATTCTTAAATTATATTTTCCATAGAAGAGAAATCTTCTAATTTTTGTAGGATAGATTTAGTTTTTAGTTTTTATTTTGTTTTGTTTTTCTCTTTTTATGAATAAAACCCGTTGTAAATGATCATTTAAAAAGGATTCATGAAAGAGCACGCCAATTCTCTATCAGATTTTGATTTCGCTTGTACAAATAGCAAAATTTTTGAAAAATCTGAATTTTATTATTGACAAATAGAGTTAACTTCACTTTGATTACGATACTCGTTTCGACCTCTAAAAAACTTTGACAAAAGCAACCTCTGGTAAAAGAATTGTTTTGTATCAGCACCATGAAAGGTATCATCAATAATAAAATAAGCATTCTCTGCAAAACTGTTGTTTTCAAAAACTCTATTATTGTCGTCCAGAGCTTTCTTAAGGAAAAACAATGACTTCCTCCCTGCTAAAAGGAAATTACAGCATTCAGAGAAACAATCCAAACAAAACACCATATCTCAAAGAATAAGAGGTCTCATCACGAGCCGGCTTATCATGATCACAGATATTATAACTTGCTGACTTTGCCAATACTGTCTATCAAAACAGGGCAATGACTTAAGATTGTTGCAATCAAAAGACAAGAGGTCTCATCACGAGCCGGCTTGTTCAGAAAAAGTGTAAATCAGGTGAATGACTGTGTCATAATTTGGCCACCAAACCAAGACATTGTTCTTTAGAGAATTAAAAAAGGAAAAGTGTGTCAAAAAGGATTTTTCTCTGGAATGTTGCGAGTAACCTCAAGCAGGAAAAAGGATCATTGCTGGATAACATCGTAACCCTGTCGAGGCTATGGACGCTTGCGGGCAGCAGAGGCTCTACCTACGACAAATGAGCATACTTTTAAGCCAGTACGCAGAGAAGAGCTTATTTTATCTTTTATCAAGACCAAGTAATGTCTGATGCGAATGCAAGAAAAAACCTGAGGAAGCAAGAAATTGAGATATAAAAAGGGTTGAGACAAAATATCGTCGACAAGGTGAGGGGCAATCTACTCTATCTGTCCATAACAAAATTTAGACATATAAAATTTTTGTTGTTTCGGAAGTGAACGGTCAATAGAAATGCAGAGATAACTGGTTCTTCACAGTGAATCGCCATTGTTGTGGTCACCAACAACCCCCCTCTTTGTTTGATATTAGTAATAACATCAAGCAAAGGGGGACCCTTAACCAAAAAATCCAAAAAATATTTTTGTTTGAAAAATCTTTTGTATCAACTCCCTAAGAGCTATGTCGCGTCGCAAAGGAAAAAGGAGCGCTTTCCCAAAGCGCATAAACACACTAAGGAGGAGCGACGCGAGAACTCATCGCATCGCGTGCATCAAAAGCGCTCAAAAGGGGAAAACCTAAAAAACCGCTGACGGCCGATATGCGACGTCGCACGTCGCAATGTCGCATAAGCAGCACAAAGTGACAAAGCAAAAAACCTTGCGACCTTGCGATATGCGATCTGCAACCATGCAAAGCTGCGACCTGCGATCTATGGTGTGCGACAAATGAGACTATCAATCGCTGCGATGCTACCTATTTACATCGCAATCTTTGATGCTGAGATGCAAATCGCGGAAGCCAATCGTCGCAGGCATTCCTCGGCATGATCTGTGAGCCTAAAGTTAGGCGCGCACCTTACGGGAAATTAATGATTGTACGCCTGTGTATCCAAAGATGATTATGTTGCATTTTTCGAAGAGTCAAGTCATAATGGGTGACATGATTATGCATTCATTAGAAATTAATTGCTTTCATGTCAATCTTTTCTTCTGTCTCTTTTCATTTACGTGAACTATAAGTCAGCAACTGATATAAATCTATATGCAGGAAACATCTAAGGAAAAGCGCCAGAACTAGGAGAACAGAGAGGAGATGACTTCGCAGATGGATACCGCATACAGCAGGACCGCGGATCCCAGAGTATCACTCAACAAATGCTGATGGAAATAGGCTATCTAGGACTCAGAGTCAAAGGCGCACAAAAGCAAAGCGTTTATGAAAGATCCTGAGTCCCAAATTGGGTAAAGCAAAAAGAAAAACGCTTAAGGGGAAAGACGTCTCAGAAAAGCCTGGAACAAAGAATGGAAACAAGTTTCAATTGAGAAAATCGTTCAGGCAACAAAATCCCCAGCTCATTGAGTCATTCGCACGGCCGGAAACCAAAATAGCAACAGCACAATCAGTTTGAAAGAAATCTGAGTTGTACTAAGTATACACGCCGCGAAGACACTCCTCCAGAGGAACACTTTCAAAAATATCTTCTAGTTTGTCAGAAAGAGGTGCCAGCTCTTGTTATTTCTAATTTTCAAGCTTGAACAAAAGGAAAGGACAAGCAGCCCACTCTTTCACGGCGAACAGCGCATTGCTTACAGCACTAAGGAGTAGATACATAAACGGTTAGAAATTAGATTCAGTTTTTTAGAAATAAATTTGTTTTAGTAAAAGGGCGGTCATTTGAAGCCGTTCCCTAAATTTGTGTAATTAAAATTAGCCGGTTAGTAGTATTTAACCCTTCTCGTTGCATTGGAGAAGGGTCCGGAAATTTGTCAAAAAACTTGTCCTCAGAACATGCACTTTTGCACCCTCGGAGGGGGTTTTTGATGAATGGACGGATCAAGATTTATTTATGTTTGCATTTTAATACCTGCTACTGATGTTGCACTTCTGTACTCTTAGTAGGCATTAGAAGTAAGTAGAAATAGATCATTATTGCTTCAGGTCTGTGATTATAAAGTCAGTCATAAATGGTACTTTTATCTCTTGACGAATTTCTGCTTGCATTCTTAGAGTAATATACAGCTGATGTTGTTTATATGTTAACGTATGAATGAGTGGACTACCATTTGGCACTTTTGTACGGTGGAGTCATTGATTTATGCTTAATACATGAATAACTGATTATGCGATATGCTGTTCACAACCGTTTTGTTTAACTTCTTATGCAGGATGGTTCATCTTAATTGATTTATATTCTCATAATAGTTGAATAATCTTCATTACCAGTTATTGTGTGAAATCTTTCTAGATCGCATAATGGAAAAAGTTCTATCCCGGGTTAGCGTAGATTAGATGTGTTGTTCTTGATAGATTAAAGTAGTATAAAATTTAGTCTCAGAGTTTAGAACTAGATTAGCTTAGAAGTAATTCCATATTTTCATTATCAAATTCTACACACACACACCCCCCTTAGAACGGGAAGCTGGTCCCGTTATCCCCAGTCGGACCCGCTACACCAAACGGGCACGGAGCCGCCAACCAGGTTCCCGACCGGGTGGGTATCCCCCTTGTTGTTGACCCGATTTCAGGGCCCTCAACATGAGGGTAGATGAACTGTCACAAAGGGGAATGTCAAGGGCCACCCCACCCTTTGCTATAAATAGTCCCTCATAACTCATTGTAGAGGATTTTGGTCATCCAAGCATCGATAGGACTATATTAGAGAAATCTTGGACAATATTGTAATGTACCTTGGCTTCTCCACTTGGAAAAGCTAGTATATATCTTTGGAGGAGCAGGTTGTGGTTGTAACATTCCACTATTGGAACTAGTGGGTGTACATGGATGTTTTGTATGACTGGGACTTACACTTCTTAATATAACAGAGCCAGCATGTTTTCATGCATATGTTGTTATTGTTGGCTTAGTGGGCCCTGACCGAGGTTCAACATTAATTAGCCAAGCAAATCCCTACACTACTAGCCCTTTCGGCATCAATCCGTGGAGCGCGGACTAAAGTCTCACCCGAAGCAGTATGGGGGGATGCAGGAACCAAGTTTCCGCACCCAGAGATGGTAGTGATGTCATTTTATACCCTAAACCTGCCTTCATGCAGATCGATAATCCTTTTAGGGCTTATCGATATACTTCTCTTATCCGGCTTCTAGACCTTCGTGAAGGTCTACGATTGTCCTTCACGGACCCTAAACAAGTGATTTATCTACTTACGCGCTTTTGTAAGTGTTCTTACCTCTGTATTTACCCCGATCGGCTTAAGTATCTGATAAATTCAACATGTATTGAGATATTCTTCGCATAAACAAATATTATTACTTGTGTTCATATAAAAAAGTAAAACATATAGATTCGCACATCAATATAGCATTAAATCATAAACCCAATATTCTTCACAAAATAATCGCATGCATTCATAACAGAAGTAAATGGATCAACACATGCAATTCCAGAATAATCCTCTTTAGTAATGCTTCAGATCTTCTTTACAGACTCTAACTATCCCACGCACACAGCTGGAGGGGTCTGCACACTTAGCTGCAGACTTCTACCCTAGGCCTCTGCGCACACAGCTGCAGAGCCTCTTTCCTACGCTAAGACTCTTCACTCTTAGCTCTTACTGACCCATTACATCAACATTCGGAACTAAACTTAACTAAAAACTGCCTTAGAATCTTCTAAGACTTCCCTTTTTATACAATCCCATGGTCTGTAGACCATGGGTAGATCTCCTAAAGCCAACATGACTTACATAAATAAAGGGCGGAAACCCTTTATGACACTTTACATCTTCACACTCCGCGACCACAAAATGTAGAGACTTTACACTTTTTATACAAAACTTGGGCTTTCTACCCCAAAACTTGGGCTTTTAACCCCAAAATTGACTCTAGGGGACCCATTCCCAACAAGCCCCCAACACAAATATGGTGACTCACCCCTGAGTCACTCTACTGGCACAGAGATCTTGCTGCAAAGACCTCCCAGCTCCACTTGCAACATTGCAACTTCAGCAGTACAGTACGTCGTCGCTTGCTTGACCTACTCTACCAATTGCTCCTTCACTGGTTATGCGCTATCTGCCTAGATCTTCTGTTGTACTGCTTGCAGGCTAGCCAACTTTCCTTCAATGGTGGTAGTGAGTGCGTAGGCCTCATCTATCCAAGGCCCCAATATGGCCTTGATTACTGCCTCTTTGCGCTACATTTCTTCCGCCCGTTCCTTCAGTTCCTTTGCTTCCTACAGCTTCACCAATCTCTGCGTGATGACGATGGTGTGCATCATCGCTCTTGCTTCGCCGCACCGCTGCTGTAATTCCCCCACCTTGGTATTTAACCTCTATAGGTTAGGGTCTTCCTGCAGACTGTTAATTACCTCTAGCGACTTGTGAATGAAGTCCTTAAACACCACGATGACTACGCGCAAAAAGATCGTCGAAACGTTCTTTAATCCAAAAGGCATTATAGTATATTGAAAGCATCCCCATTCATTTGCAAAGGTCACCTTGCTTCTATCCTCCGGTGTGATATTGATCTGTTGGTACCCCGAGAACCCATTAGTGAATGAATATGACTACATTATCCAATACTTCATCGGTGAACGAAGTCGGAAAAGGATCATGCATGCAAGCGTCATTTAGCTTTCTGAGATCTACGCATATCCTTATTTCATCCTTCTGCTTCTTTTCCTAAACTACTATTGGGCTCACCCAATCAGACTCTTCCACTAGTTCAATAATACCTACTGCAAGCATTTTATCCAACTCTAAGCATACCCTTTCTTTATACTTTGGATTGAGGCGGTAAGGCCTTTGCTTGATCGGCTTCGCATCTGGTTTCAATGTAATTTTCATAACTCCCAGGTCCCCTATTATCCCTTTTAGGTTTGAGAACTTCGTAGGTAACAAGTCTTGGTATTCGCAGAGCAACTCAGCGACCTTATCCACCATAGCATCATCCCAGTAGTCCCCTATCTTTGCAAATTTCGGCTTTGCCTCTGTCCTGATGTTCACTTGTCTTGTTTTCAGCGGCACGGTGATATCTGGGTTTTCTATCTGTGGCCCCTCAACTTCGCAGTGTCCTTCTATTTCTGAGATATTAATGTTCCTCGAATCCTCATCTTCCTCTTCAACAGTCACATTATAGCACTCCAGCGCGTGGCGCATCTGGGTGGTCCAATCCGGTTGAATCAAATCCAAGGGATCTCGTGGTATTCTGAAGATCGTTGCTTTGACCTCCTGTAGTGCTTCATCAATGCACTCAAATCCATCTTCAAAGCTAAACATCATCAACAATCCCTATCTTAAAATATCCCATTCATGTGTGCCATGGTGGAGCTCTGTCTCCAAGTACCAATTCATAGGTATCACATCCAAGGTGTGACAGAACAGATGCACCCACTTTGGTTGCAGTTCTACTTCATAAGCATTGGTCCATTTGGCTAAGTGATCGCATGGATCACTCCTTCCATCATATTTCTCTGTCAATCGTACCTTTGGGTGACCAAATTGCACCCTCATCATTCTTCTATATCCGCACCATCTACTGAATGGGTGGGACTCCTCCATCGTCCTAGGGTTACGGTATCAAGGTAAGGGGTAAGCTTTTAGAATCTATAGAAGTTGTCTTTATGTGTACCCCACCATATTGCAGGCATAGCGCGCAGCACCAAGTCCTTGGCTTGGAAGTGATGCTTCTCCGGCACTTCCCTTTCAAATGCATCCAAAAATTTATCAACATCATTTAAACCATCATAGTAAGGGAGACTTCTTACCTCTGATGATACGCAGCGCAGTGATTTAGTCATCATGTTACATCGGACCGTAGATACTTCGTGCAATCTATTCTGCCAATGTTCCAATTCCCCGTCTGAGTCTGATGTGCAGGAGCTTTCGCAGCCCCATGCAAGACGTCCATCAACTATTAGATTCACCAAATCTTTGATCTCGTGTCGTTATCTTATAAATCTAGTCCAAATCGTCATCACTTTCGTAATGGCAGATTACTCAGTGTAGCGTAGTCCTTCTGCAGGGTCCAACGGTACTACTACGCAGAGTGATTTTCTCTCAAGTGACATCATCCGCCTCTTCAAATTCATCACCCCATTCATGTCGATAGCCCATTTGATCCCAAGGAGCGCAGGGTAGGGATTGTTGTCATCCACAATCTCTATCACTTCAAAATCGGCCAACACGCTCACGCCTTCGATATTGACTATCACTCCTTGTAATCCTCCCATGGGGATAACCTTTTGCTGATTTTCCATCCTCAATTGAATAGGAGACCACTGCAGCGTAGGTCTCCCCATTCTCTCTCATGTCTGTTTAGGCAAAACATTCGTGTCAGATCCTAGATCTAGAATGACTTGGTCTATTTCATATTCTCCTATCTACACGGTGAGTCTCATCTCCCTCCCTATTCTTTCCTTTTGCTTACCAATCTTCCTAACCACGCACGGGCCATCATGAGTATTACAAGCACATTTATTGATCAACTCCTGTAACCCCTTAATGGCCTTTCTATCTCAAAGAAGCTTCATACAGGTCTCCAAAAATGTAGTAAGCATGGAAGGGTCCATTTCTTCAGATTGCTTATCCTGACTTCCTAAGGTAGAAGCCTCAGCAAATATTTTTTGTGCTTCCATGAAGGTTTCCTTCGCGCGCTCCAAATCAAGGCCAACTTCCTTTTCTAGAGCTTTACGGACCCACTCACCTTCTTCAGTCTTCTTTCCCTTGTCTTCGCCAGTCATCATTCCACTCCGTAGTACGATGTCCATATTAGGATCCTCCTCGCGGGGTTCAACCCTCATCATCTGCAAATTTTGGGTAGGTTGTTGAGGTTGTGCCCCCTTTTTGCATATCTTAGCTAATAATACAAGACAGTCTTTTGTCGTGTGATCAAACTAAGTGCAATATCTACACGACAAGCCTGTCGGGTTTGTGCATTCTCGTGTGTAGTGTCCTGGTCCCCCACAGTTGTAGAAAATCACTTTTCCTCGACCTCTACCAGGTCCTCCTCCACCTCGGCCTCATCCGCGCCCCTGAAATCCTCCCCACGCTCCCCTAGTGCCTTGATCCGAAGGCTGAGTTTCTACCTGCACTCTATATGTAGGTGTTCTATCCATCATTAGCTCATAGCTATGGCAATTATGCTCATCATGCCCCACCTATTGATAGAAGTTGCAGAAGAGTTGTTGTGGTGTGTATACAAATTTTTGTTGTAGGTCACAATTACGTGTCACATGTTTTCCAGCCACCTGATAGATAGCACACCATAGCGCGAGCCCTATACTTGGACCTGCTTGAGCTTCTGGCCTTAGAGGCATCGGCGCTCCTGCTGCAACATAATTCGCGAAGATTGGGCGGTGATCTTTGTCATGCCCTTGGCTTTTGCATTTTAGGCACCAAACTTCTTAGCGCACCTCTAGCCAAACTACTCTATCCTTCTTCAGACTTTGAAATTCTATGCAAAGGTTCTGCGACTGCGTGTGAATTTGCTGAACCCCCAAATTAGCGTCTTGCATCGGCGTATCATGCAATCTCATTGCAATCTCCAGGAATTCCACCTGGGTCCCAATCTTTTGCTGTGATAAAGCAACCCTCATATGAGGCAAGAGCGAAGCCACAAACCATTCGTGGTGCTGCCCATCCATAAGATTCATGTTGCCTTCGTGGATCATGCACTTCAACCTCTGATCCAAATCTCAGGGTGTCTCGCCATGCTTCATCATGATCTCCTTGAATCCCACAATTTATTGAGCTTCAAACTTAGGCCTACTGAACTCCTTATTCAGTGTTGTCTGAATACTTGCTAATGATGCCATCGAGTTATAAGTGCAGTACTTAATGTACCATGTGAGCGCGTGTTCCTGTAAAGTAGTGACCAACATTTCTTTCTTCATATGATCATCTGTTATACCCTGAGCCTCCCATACAACCCTTGCAAAAAACCAAAACTGGTCCAGGTCCTTAGTTCCCGACCCCTTGAATACAGACAATTTTACTCAATTCGCCATATTGCATGGTGGCAGAGGTGGCAGTGGTGTGGGTGAAGGTGTATGTTGGGGAGGTGAAGATGGAGGTGGTGTGGGTGGATGGGGTATTCACAGGAACCCTTATCTTATCAATTGAATAGTGCTTTGCGGAGAACCCTATGTTACTTCCTCGTCGTCACTCGGAGGAGGTCCAATCAGCGGGCTATATTTAGGGCATATTTTCCCTTTGTCCCTGAATATCTTTCTACTTCACGTAGCTCCAAACATCAAGGTAACTGCATAACCCGCTTTTCACACAAGAGCATCTTAATCCAAGTATTTAAAGACCTTAAATACTTACCTCGCGGTCCCTTGAAGAAGCGGCGCTCTGCTTCGTTGTAACAGACTAAAGTATCGACTACGAACTCTGTCATGAATCCTCCTATGATACTATCAAACCAGTGATCAAAAACACATGCGATCTTATCTTCAGAGGCTTCCAATCTCCGCACTAACACCGAGGTCCACACTATCGGACCATCAAGCCTCCACCTTCCTTGGTCTTCTGCCAATTTAGTGATCCACTCGTATAATTCAACCAGGAAGGAACAAAAGAAGATTTTATGTATCTCTGTGTATAGATATCTGTCCAACCATTGTTCTTTCGTAAATCACAGATTTCTATTTTCTTGCGCCATGAATTTGTGGATATTTCTATCCAACAAGTCTTCAATTTTCTTCTTAGTTGGATTCCATTGTTGTGACATCACAAGTCCCTTTATGCAGATCCTGGTCCCAACAACAGAATCATTTGTTGGCTTAGTGGGCCCTGACCCAGGTTCAGTGTTAATTAGCCAAGCAAATCCCTACACTACTCGCCATTTCAGCATCAATCCGCAGAGCGCGAACTGAAGTCTCACCCGAAGCAGTATGGGGGAGTGCAAGAACCAAGTTTCCACACCCAGAGATGGTAGTGATGTTGTTTTATACCCTAAACCTACCTTCGCGCAAATAGATAAGCCTTTTAGGGCTTATCGATATACTTCTCTTATCCAGCTTCTAGACCTTCGCAAATTCTACGACCATCCTTCGCAGACCCTAAACAAGTGATTTATCTACTTACACGCTTCTGTAAGTGTTCTTACCTCTGTATTTACCCCGATCGGCTTAAGTATCTAATAACTTCAACATGTATTAAGATATTCTTTGCGTAAACAGATATTATTACTTGTGTTCATATAACAAAGTAAAACATATAGATTCATGCATCAATATAGCATTAAATCATAAACCCAATATTCTTCACAACATAATCGCATGCATTCATAACAGAAGTAAATGGATCAACACATGTAATTCCAGAATAATCCTCTTTATTAATTCTTTAGATCTTCTTAACAGACTCTAACTAGCCTGCACACACAGCTGTAGGGGTCCGCGCACTCAGTTGCGAACTTCTACCCTATGCCTTTGTGCACACAGCTGCAGAGCCTCTTTCCTATGCTAAGACTCTTCACTCTTAGCTCTTACTACCCCCTTACGTCAACATCCAACACTAAACTTAACTAAAATCTACCTTAGACTCTTCTAAGACTTCCCTTTTTATACAATCCCATGGTCCGCGAACCATGGGTAGATCTCCTAAAGCCGACATGACTTACATAAATGAAGGGCGGAAACCCTTTATGACACTTTACATCTTCATGCTCCGCAACCACAAAATGCGAAGACTTTACACCTTTTATACAAAACTTGGGCTTTCTGCCCCAAAACTTGGGCTTTTAACCCCAAAATTGACTCTAGGGGACCCATTCCCAACAGTTATTGTAGTTGGACTATTCTGGTTGCTATAGCAATGTATGTTATTTAACTTACGCATTTGTGTATGAACTATTCGTATGCAATTGTATGAATGTTGTTGCAAATATGTTGTTGGTTTGAACATCACTTTGGATTGCTCGTTATCTTGCTTTCCAGCCGGTGATGCATCTTTGCTCGTGTGTTCCCTTCTAAGCCGAGTACTATTACAGGTTTCCAAGGGGTGCACTCACCTCACTCCCCATTTGTTAGAACCTCTCATGCACCTTCCTTGGCTCACCGCAACTATCACACCCTTGCTACCAACAGGGACATTTTACTTGCCTCTATGCGAAACTACGATCAAGGCATTACCGTACGATCCACTGTTGGGACTCCTACACCAAACGGTCTGAGGTCTAATTGGGACTTCTTACCGGAGAGATCCCCTGACATGTTGGTGGGTCCAGCACCATCAACACTTAGTTGATTTTCTAACTCACAAGCTTATCTCCTAACTTGGTCCCATAGCAGTTCTGGGCTTACCCCGAGAAACTGCCAATTCTTGAGGGAAACTAACCTTATTGTTGGGAATTGGGTAGTCCTGACTACCAGTGGCCTTAAGCTCAAAAAATGCATAGTCATGAGGGGGAAGCCTAGCATTGAGCCCAGAAATTGTGCAACCCTCACTGAGCTCATAAATTGTGCAAGCATCCCTAAAAAATAGGGATCTATTTTTAGTATACCGAAGGAGGCACTTGCGTTACTTTAGAAACTTTCGCCAAGACATGATTTTTCCTTTATTTTAGGCATGCGTGTCATAAACCCTAATTTTTTCAAATCTATTTAATCAACACTACTATAGCTCATTTTCACACTCTGTCTTGGATCTCTAGCATTCCCAAGGAGATCAAGGAGCCTTTGGTGTGATCTTCGTCGCTTTTCCGAGTGAGTTTTGCTTTTGTCATCTTTTGCCGCTTTTTATGTCATGTTTTGTTATTTGGCTTGTGTGAGTGTTGTTTCACTTGTTTCTCCACATGGTTACTATCGTTTTAACTTGTTTTAACTTGTTTTAACTTGTTTTAACTTGTAGAAGTGTTGTTTCAAGTTATAGATTTCCTTTCCCAAGTGTTGCATGAGTTTTCCTGTTTTTGCACCAACGATCATCGTTGCGGAGACTCTCCTCACATACTTCATTTTCCTTTCGTATAATCAACTGTTTCACTTGTTTCACATGCATGCATCTACACTTAGTCAAATTTGCACTCAACTTAACACATCTTCTTGTTTTCACACTTCCCTTCGGCATATATGGGTTTCCCTTGCCCATATCTCACTTTGCACAGCTTGCACTACGCAATCTAGAGGTTCAAGCCATAAGCTTGGCCTTTTGAATTTCACAGACCGCAACCTAAGATGTCTCCAACTATTTACTGCACACTTCCAGGAACCAGCCTTCGAGCTTGGCCACTGAGACTACGCAATGCGCAGTCCCTCCCAAGCCTTTGCCCAGACTGAACTGCGCACTGCGTAGTTCCAGTCATCAAGCTTCCACCATGGCTGCTAGGATTGCGCAACGTGCAGTTCCCACAGTTAGCTAGTCACCCCTGTCAAGAAAAATTGTGCAATCCTCACATCTAGTTCCCAACTTGCTGCTTGAGCTTACCTTGAAGTCGTTTTGTTGTTAAACTGACATTTTCTTGCCATGAGTGTCCTCTATGTCCCATAGGTACAACAGTTATTGAGAATCTCTCCAACAATCACAGTTAACATGGCATCTAAGAGAGTTGCATCAAAGGAAACCACTGAGAGTAGTACTGGGGAAGCATTTGAGCAAAGATCAATTGATTTACCAGTGTATGCCGATACTCAGTTGTTTATTGAGAAGGGAATAACATTGAAATGGCAACAGATCAAAGACACTTTTTCAAAGGACTTTGAGGAAGATTTAGAGGACCGGAAGGTCTATCTTAGTATCCGGCAGTTGGGTTTATACAAGGTTGCATGCATGTATCCTGCCTTTCCGTGTGTGAACATCATAAGTTAGATTGTCTCACTTAGTGATGAACAGACTATGATGTTAAGTAGCGCCAGCTGGCAGAAGCTTGCTAACTTCAGGGAAAAACACTTTCAGCAGATGTATCACTCTTCTATGCCACCCACATCTATGTGAACAAAATATACATTGTCAAGCGCTCGGTGAAAGAGCCATTAAAGTTTTGGCAGACACCCACCAATGTTTACAAGACAAAGTCCCTCAGGAAGGCTTACCGGTGCTTAATCATCTTCGCTTGCAGAGTATATGGTCAAGAGAGCATAGAAACCTTTCCTGAAGGGTGGGCAGTCTTACTGGACCAATTGGTAAGTTATGGGATTCCATTCAACTAGTTAGATATGCTGCCTCAACAATTGAATTCCCATGTAGCTAAGGCTCAGAATCTACCTAAGGATGAGCAAGAAAGGTTTTATATGTCTGCATACTTACTGGATTCAATCTATGCATAGCATCAATTCCCTGGCATGAACTGGACATGGACACCATGAGATACTGTTGTGAACATCTATTGCAAGTTGCTTTCTGATTCCATTTATCGAGGAGTAATGGCACGACTAACTGATCACTTTATCATCCCACTATACAAGCTTATATTTGAGAAAGATCCTCCTTGCATGTCCTGAGAAGAAATGGAGGCCATAGTAGACATTGCATATTGGTATGCCTCACCAGGTGGAACCTTCATCAGAGTGCTTGGTAGAGAGAAGTCTCTGCATGTCTTACCAAGGTATGCCACTAACAAATTGATCATGTAATAAGTATCATACCACCTCGCTACAGGGTTGTCAGCAGGATTGCATAGGAAGAAGAAAGCACGATGGCCCACTCTTCCTTTGTAGATTGGATTATACGAGATTAAGAACTTAAAAGATGTAGATGTTGAGGCTAAGGACATAGTGAAATTCAAGTTCGACACCAAGGACTTTAATCTGTATTATCCCCATATTATTTGCAAGGACCATTATACGAGACTTTACTTTCTGTGGATCAGCAAGGCATTTCATTGGCCAGAGGAGGATCCTTCAAGGTACTACTAAAATGCCCGCAGTCTCAAAGAGTTGGTCAATATAGAAAGGACTTTGAAGGTTTCTCCACAAACAACAACAGTTTCATAAGAAACAGTAGCAAAAGGCATCAATCTCATGTAGGACAAGGGAAAGAGGAAGATTGCTAACAGCCAAGAGGGGGAGAAAAGCTACAAAATGAAGGAAGATCTTATCATCATGAAGGTAGCTTTGGTGGTGGAAGCAAAGAGGAAGCAATGGATGAAGACAGCAGAGTGGAGGAAGAGAGAAAAGTATAGGGTTCTAGAAGCAGAACTGAAGCTGTAGGAAACTAAGAAGAAGCTAAAGGAAGAAAAGGAGTTGCGTAGGAGAGAACGAGAAGAGTAGAAGAAGCAGGAAGAAGAATAAAGGAAAGGCATGATGACAGAGAAAACAACACCGATACAGGTTGAAGAACCGGAAAAACCAGAAGTTGAGGAGAAAGGTGAACAGATGCAAGATCGAGAGCTTCTTCAATAGATTGCACAATTGTTTGAAGTGACAAACATGGAGTTAAAACAAGAGTCAAAGCATGAAGATGTTGACCTAACGTCAAAAGCACCACAGGTCATCCCTCAGTCTCCGCCACCTCCAGTAGGAGAACTAGCACCGAGTGAGAAAGGAGATGTTGTTCTCCTTGATGATGATTTGGTCATGGATGTGTACAATATATCATTCGATGAGTTCCAGAAGAGAATTGTACAACCGTGGAGGAAGCACTTTCTGGATGATCACGCATCACCTACATTCATCAAAGAAAGGGTGATAGTGTCGGACACCATGAAGCATCCAACTGCCATTGCTAAAGCCAACTTGGCCTATGCAGGAGTAATAAACGCAAATGTTCAGTATCTTATGACCGAGAATGATAACCTAGAAAAGGACTTGCAGGCTACCAGGCAAGAGGCTAAAAAACTCTTAGCAACAACACAAAATGCAACTTCCACATGGGGGGAGATGAGAACAGCAATATTGGTTGAAGTATCAGCACTTGAAGAAATCATGAAAAATCTCTATGATGGATTTTTCATTGTGCATAAAGAAGTTTTCTGTTTGCATGGCCTACAGCAGCAGAGAAAATAGTTTGTTAAAACTCTCAAAAACATACATGCTGCCATCGCCTATGTATAAGAGTGGAAAATGCGATACAAAGGGGCCACGCTTGACTTAGTGAAGAAGATGAAGCCACATGCAAAGCTAGAGAAAGAAAAGTTTCAAATGTTGATTCAGAACAAGTAGCTCACCCATTCATCAGCAGCACACAGGCCTCATATGTGCGGTTGTACAATAGTTTAGATGTCTTGGTGAGAACACATCAGATCTCATCAATCAGTTCCCACACCAATGCTAAACCCAAGAACCAAGTCTGGAAGGAGGTCAAATAGTACTTGGAGCAGTTAAGACAAGAAGCCACCAAGGAAGACTTGGAGTTGAACGCACACAACATGTAGAAGTTCATCGGTGGTCCTGTCAAAGTCAAGATGTGTTGCTCATGCTTCAGAACGAGTTGGATACAAGTTCCAAGACAGTGTACCTAGGTGCCATGGAGGCTATAGTTTGCTTCCAAAAAGACATCATTGAGAAGTTTGGGGACACCATCACACAGTACCAAGCTTGGCACCAGTACGTGACCAAGAAGCAGCAAGTGGAGGTTGTCGATTAGTACTTCTCCCAAACTCTAGCATCATAGTGTTATGTCTTGTTAGGTTATCTCTACCCTATTTTGTCTTATATGGGTATGAGTGGAAAATGTAATATTATTTGTAATTATGTTGTAAGTGAAATTCCAAATGTCAATATTGGAATATGAAAAGTCATAATGTAATGTGATGTGTCATTTTGTGAATAAGTTGAAGATTCATGAGGGTAGTCCAAAGGTCACAAAGGGGAGTTGAAGAGTCACCCCCTCTTCTTATAAATAGAACCGTGTAACTCATGTAACGGGCTTTTTCTAAGCCAAGCTTTTGGCTAGGCTTAGGCTTAGAAAGATATTGGGAGTATTGTGAAGAGACTTGGATTCTCCATAGTGTAGAGTGAATATACTTCTTTGGAGGAGCAGGTGCTTTTCACTGTAATGTTCCATTATTTGGGCTAGTGGTCATCAATGGTGTATGTATGCATGGAACTTTCACTTATAATAATAAAATTAGAGCCAGCACGCTTTCATACATATGTTGTTAGTATAGTAGGACTATTCTTGTTGTATTGGCAATTAATGTTATTTAACTTACGCATATGCTTATGAACTATTTTATATGCATTTGTACGAATCTTGTTGAATGCATGTTGTTGGCCAATTAACTCATCACTTTAACTTGTGGACCATTATGCATCTTAGGTTGTGATGTCATTTTGCTCATGTGTTCCTTTCAAGTTGCGTATTATTACAAGCTTCCAAGGGGAACACTTCCTTTTCCCTTCGTTTGTTGGAACCTTCATGCATCTCACTTGACTCTCTACAAGGTCACACACTTGATCTTACCCAAAGTTATCATACTTTCCTCTACGTGTTTCTGTTGTCAAGGCATTACATTACCACCCACTGTTGGGAAGCCTACTCCAAACAGTGTGAAGTCTAGTTGGGATTTCATATCGGGGAGATCCCCTGAATGTTGGCAAGTCCAGCACCATGAACAGGAGGCCAAGAAGGAATTGTTGAAAAGGCTAAATTAGTGGTATAGGTTAAATGATTGGATATGAGTGAGGCTCAAATTTAGTAGGAGGTTGAAGGATGGGTGACATACCTAGCCCACTCCCACACATGAAACACTAAGCATTTTTTATTTGTGGAAACGTATTGGATAGTGAAGGCCATGGTTGTTTAAGCCTTGGAGCAAGATTAGCAAGACATTAGGCAGTTAATCTACGTCTTTGAGGGAAAATTCAAAGGCTTCTGCAAAGGGGTCTTTTAGGTCATCACTTTATTGAGGAAGGTGCAAGAGAGGGGTGTCACAGGTAAGGGTGAGGCTTCTTCCCATGACACTAGGGGTATGCCATCTAAGCCTATTGATCTCATTGAGGAAGCTCAACCCTCTACCAAGTCCCCAACCACTTTATATTTTGACACTATGCTTCTGGAATTAGTGGTGGAGGAAATTACATCATCCCCTATTCTTTAATTTGTGTTTCTATATTTCACTTATTGTTCATTATGTATTGTTGTCTCAAGCCAGTAGTAGTAAGCCTTTATGTTTACTTATATTTAAATAGTGGGATGGTAGCCTATGGTAACCTAATAATGTATCATGCTAGTAGAGGTGTTGGTTTCCAGAGTGGCAAGCCTCCATTATTCATATATGTACTCTATTTTTGTATATAATATAAATAGCAGACTTTATTTTCGCTTTAAAAAAACACGAGTCCTAGACTTCAATATAAATAATTAATTACATACAATGAGGTTTCTTTCGTAAAAGTTAGGTATTAAGCCTATTCCTCGAGGGTAAAGACATGGGGTAGGGAACAAAAATACTTATTGTAAGTATTATAGGGTTGTACGATTAAAGTGGCAATACATATTATTGACAAGTAATTAGCTTATATCATGGAGTGCCCTAAGAAGAGATTTATTTGTTTATTATTTCAAATATGATATTATGGATAAGACTTGACCATGACCAAAATGATGCAAATAAGAGTGATTAGTAAGAAGAAAACACTAATTGAAAGCAAGAAAATGCCGATATACATTATTTCAATATGTGTTCATAGCATGGTCGTTTTGAATTATTATAGCCCTCAAATCTATTTGTTGAGTTTTTATTGTTGGTGTTAGTTAGATATTACATTGCATGTGTGTCATAAAAGATTTCAACGAAACGGTTATGATTGTATTTATAAAAAGTTTTTTTCAAGGCCAGGTTCTTTTACTTATTCACTGGATTCTTCTGATTATATCTTTTGTCCTGTCCAAAAAACATATTTTTTTCTATTAGAATTCCTGCTTGCTTTGTTCCTAAATTGATTACACTTATATGTCTTCCAAAAAACTCCTATAACTAATACGTATTTGTAGAACATATAACAAAAGAGAATGTAGTAATCTATCATATGGTCGCCATCCCTTCTTCATCATTATCTTCGACAATTGCCTTGTCATCTCTCTCTAGCTTAGTAGGAACAAAAGGATGAGGAGGTCCCGCTTCTTCTCATTGTTACAGACCTTCCTTAATCTCCTTTATTCAAGTTTTGACGGAGGCTTCAAGCTTTTCCAACCGAAGATCCATCCTGTCCACCTTTACTTGCATCCTTTCCAATCTAACATAGAGAAGACCGATTTTTTTATTAACAAGTACCATTTGAGCATGATTTCATATAGCCATAATTTTTTTGACTATTCAAAAGCTACAAGATGTGATCCATGGTGGTCGTTATATAATCAAGTTGACTAGCAATGTCAACATTCTCCTTCACTGCCAAGAACTGTGGTGCCTCTTCCATCTTTGTTGTTACTTGGTGCCTCAGACCTCCCTATGCATGGCAAATCTATCGCTTCAACCTGTCCTTCCACCTATTATTTGCCATCCCTATTAACACTGCATGCAATTCTTTGCCGATTTTTATGCTGCAACTACATATAGTTCTTAAAAGAAATTCGGAAATGGCTCATATCATTTATGAGCGCTATTAGTATATGCTATTTTATACGAGCATTTTCTGTATCAGTGTTTTGTCCTGAGATTGTCAAATCTTTTCCAAGTGTTACACTAGCATTTTCTGCCATATTTCTGCATTTTAACTCCTCTTCCATTCTGTGTCGTGGACTCTGGTTTCCATTTGGATTATGAATAATGACATGATTCGAGCCACTCAATTGGCATCCACACCCGCGCCTGCAAATGACCGAGCATTATATGGTCAAAATGAACGCTGCTTGAACGTTTCTTGCCATGATGAAAGCAACTTGGTGGGAACGTTGTAGAAAGTTATGAAGATTAAGGTATTTTCTGTGTATTTTGAAGTATTAAGTGCCGAGATGAATTTGGAAGGATTCAGCTGTAAAGGCTCGGTTTTTAATGCGGTATTAATGTGTTTAAAGTTGTGTGTTGATACCCACTCTCCCACTGTAATATCCGCAGTGAACGATGTTTGTTGCATCAATACCGTTTTAATATATTAACACTGGTTGGTTGGTTTAAGCACACCGGTTGCCTCCTCCACCGATTCATACATACGCCCGATCTCTCCGAGTCTCCCCTTACCACTATGCTCGCAGCACTGATTTTATATCTGCTCCCACAGCGATTCATACTCCATCGACTCTCTACACCACTAGTAGACTCCTCCCACTTCGATTGTGGTTCTGACATGAAGAGCGCTCCACTATGTGCTTGAGGTTTGTGCCCACGAATTTTTGGAGTTTTTCAAAGACTGTGGTCATTTCCTGCTCGTCTAAAGGTCTCATCCTGAAGATAAAATTCTCAAAATCTAGGTAAAATAACGTTGTTTGGCGAATTAGGTGCTGTCTAAAATGGATTATGGAGAACAGGAAAACCGATTCTGCTGTGGGAAAACAAGAATTTGTGAGGTTTAGGGTTTGGCATGGCTTCCAAATCTACTCAGGACTGTAGAAAGCTTGACCCTAATGCAATTGTTTCTTACCATCACTCTGATATTGGCGAGTATTTGCGCATAGAAGACAAACTTTAAAAAAATCAGTTTTCCCTATGGGTAACCATGTTATTTGTTGGTATGTTGTCATGCGGCCTTTGTGTGCATTTTTTGTGCATATTCCCTCCTTGTTCGAGCGAAGGAAAATAGTTGGTGCTATATTGAACAAATGCTGGAACGTGTGTTTGAAATTATGCTTTCAATGTAACGTTGAAGAATTTGAAAGCAAAGTGTTGGTTTAGTCTCCAATTCTTTGCATACATTGGTTGTTATTATAATATGGCATTGAATCTCGGATGGTGAGACAGCAGTGCCACTACGCACACAATATATGGAGTTTGGACACAATGTATGTTGAATGACGTTGTTGTTGTATAGGTTTTAGGGAAAAACAAACAGACTTTGCAGAATCCCTAATGGTGATAGTCTTTGATTTGTAGTCCACATCTTGGACCAGAAACAGCCCACGAGGAGTCAGAAGGAGGAAAATGCTGGAGCCCTTCACATTTTTCTTGTAACACAGGATTATATTTCCACAGGAGCTGTGGCACTTTTCGCCATTAAAGTTGTTATTTCTACCACAAATGGAACTCGCTGTAATTAAAATGCATGTTATTCTTAAAATCCAACCTGAGATTTTGGATCTGTTCATGCTTGGGCACAGTTACATTCAGTCTGCCTAAAGATTAGAAGGTTGAAGGGAATTCAAAACAGTTTGGCGTTGTATTGAATGCAAGAACGGTGAATGAAGCAATGAGTTTCTCCTTCTATTATGTGTGTTGACCCAAATCAAAACATATAATTTAATCTCTACAGTTGTCGAGAAGGCTTGGTCAAAGGCGAGGGGATATGAATTACTTCATGGGGAGGAACATAGCGCAGTCATATTTCCTACACAAGGAGCTCTGTTGTATTTATTTATTGTAATTTTTGCTCCATGCAATAAAGTGAAGTTATCAACTAAAGTAGTGAATCTCGCACTACTCGAGATATCCGAACTATTTCATGCATAGGACTGAAGAAGGACATTATCTCGGTGGCATCACTAAATGATTCAAGAAAATTTATGCCTGCATTATATATTCAATGATGGTTTGATGCACAACTCGTATTCTTCATTTTTGAAATCTTCAATAGTTGAGGTTAGTCTAGCCTTGCTACAGTCTCCACTAGGATTGTTGAGCCTTCATTTCTTCGTTGAGACAATGGCTAGAATTGATGATACATTACAGTTGTTAAATATCCTAATTCATTCCATTGTTGATGGAATGGTAAAAATGGGGTCTGTTACACTTTCTGATATTAAAATTTTTCTACAAAAAGCACATAAGAAATTGATTTTTTGCAGCTCAAATCTCAATTCCAACAAGAAAAGCTACATCAAAATAGACATCATTCTAAACCTGTTTTTGTTCAAAACATTAAGAAAGCCACCCATCAGCTGCAAGTCAATATTGTTTAAGTTCATTCAAATTTAGTACCCAATGAAGCAGGAGTTGTACATGCAGATGCAGAAGTTCAGTTTGAACTTCCTAAGCCCATCATCAAACCTTGGGAACAGCTTGTCCACAACAAGCACAGAACAAGTCTTGGATATGATAAGGAGGTTTCCTTTCATATTCCAGATTACTCAAAGCCCATCCAGTTTCAGAGTGTTAGATTCCTTCATGATAGTTCACCTTCAATTGTTCCAGATTTTTCCTCTCTTCCACAACAACAACAATAGATTGTGAAATACGAACACTGTGACCGAGTTGGCCACATGAAAGATCATTGCTTTGATCTTCATCCATGTAATCATTGTCATAAATCCAATCATTCTTCAAACGGATGCTTCAGAAACAAACCTCCTACAAGAACAAATATTCATCTTGGATGGATCGCTTCTTGGCAATGGGCATCAATAACCAAGAAGATATTTCAGTCATATGTCTGAACTTGTTCTAGAGTATTGAACAGTCTTGCAGTTGAGTTTTCTCCATCATCTCACCTTGTATATGACAGGGGGGAATGATGGTCATCTACAAGCTTCAAATCCACATCAAGTGAACCTGAGCCACAACTTGCCATACCAGATTCAGAGTTGTATCTGGAGACAAATATGCCCCTAAGCATGCCTTCAGTTGGTGATACCTCTTCAAAGAATTGGGGACACTTCCTCTAGCAGAAGACTTCAGCTTCTTGCCAGTTTTGGAAGAGTTCCAGGAATCTCATTAAGCATTCCAGAGTTGTTTTTCATCCTTAAACCATCACAGGTTGAGACCTCCCTTTTTAGGTTCAGGTTATCCCTTTTATGCAGGGTGAGACCTCCCTTTCATGGTTGAAGGTTTCCCTCTTCAAAACATTGGAGCACTTCCTCTAGCAGAAGATCTCAACTTCTTGCCAAACCTGGAAGAGTTCTGGGAACTGCACTAAGCATTCCAATGTTGGTGGTCATCCTTAAACCAACTCCCCCTTATACCAACATTTCAGAGAGCACATTCAGCCTATTGCTGCCATGCAAATTTGTACATTTTGTATTACAGCTCTCTTTTTGGACCCATACATACCCCTTCGGATTAAGGGGGGAATGTTAGACACCTAATCCTCTATGGGTTGGTGTAGAATGTGAAGAGCCACGAGAGTCCAAGAGACCTTGGGATGTGGAACCCAATGGTCACACAAATGTACTATAAATGTATATCATGTCAATAATAATGCATTCAATGTTTTATCATCCACCTTTGTTGTTTACATTCCATGTGACTTTAACATACATACATACATACATACATACATATATATATATATATATATATATATATATATATTCATCTCTTCTATCTCATGTTATGATGGTTTTGCATCATCTTGCCATTACTTATAATTCTATGGAATATCTATTGCATTTTTTAGAATTGAAATAATGTCTTATTCATAGCGATATAGCATAATATTAACAACTTGTTGACATGGATAAATGACCCAATAATAGTTACTATAGGGTAATCTCTGGTATGAGGTCCCAACTAGACCACACACCATTTTGGGTAAGTGAACCATCTAGATTCTGGCTTGTACACTTATGTTTTGAGATGTTGTGAGATATTAAGCAATCATCACAACAACAGGATGCAAAATCTAAGCTAACAAATATCTAAATGCAAAATGAAACTAATCTAAGCAAATTAAAAGCTAAAAGATAGATAAGAATTAGGAAGCAAGGAGTGAATAAACACACAAATGATTAATAAAGTAAATAGTAAGTTGATATCCAAGACAACAATGGATGCTTAACTTACTAAACCAAATATATAATAGTCAATTTTGGTCTAACAAGTACTCATTAATGAAAGCTATATAAATAAAACAATAAACATGTTAGACGAGACTATTTGTTCCATAGATTAGTCCATGATCACTAATATATATCACAAAGTACATACATAAATGAACTTGCTAAAGAATATTATGAAACAAACACACATCACATGTCATATTATTGGCTTCAACAACGGCCTTGAATGCTTCTCAATATTGTATGGCAATGAATACATATGTACTAACTTCCTAGATTTGGCCTACATGGATTTCCAAAGATTCATGTGTCAAAAATCCCCTAATACTCAGAGTTTTACAACATTTATAGACTGAGTTAGTAATGCCTCTTATGACTATTGGACTTCTATGGGGTTAGTTACAACTCTTCAACTTCTCATGATTTTCAAATATAAAAAATGAAAATACTTTAAAACTCTTGGAAATGAGATTGGAAACTCTTACATTGTGATTGGATCTTCAATCGGGAGCTTCATAATTTCTTGAAGATAAGCCACCTATATTTCGTTGTATGATGAAATCATCTTAATTTTGTTCGGTATCAAGATTTCCATGATGATTTGGTACTCTAAGGAGTTATGGGAGAGGATTGGCACATCCTTCTTCAATGAGACTAAGAATGAGTTCAAAAATATTTGTTGTGTAGCAGCATCCACAAGATGTGCCTCCAAGTTGTCTTTAGTGAGTTGACTAGTGAAGGCACTACAAGGAAACTTTCTTGCATTCAATAGCTCCCCCAATTCTTTACTTCTTCACATGGCCTAGCCTATCCTTGGGTCCCATTTGATGGAATTTTTGTCATTTTTATGATCCTCACAACCAAGGAGTAATGTTGTTGGTATTGTGCCACTGATCAAACTATGTCTTTCTCTAATTTATCATATATTTTCATAGCTCGATTAATAGAAAAAGATTCATTTGTCATTTCTTTTGCACTGAATTTTAGAACTTCTAGTGGGGCCTAAGGGTATTATTTGGGTCATTGTTCCAACTAATTTACAACATTCAGTTTTCCTTGAAGTTGAGTGCCTCTCTCCTTCACTATCTCCCAAAGCAGTAGTAACTAGGTTGAAATCTCTTGCATAATTTGTAGGCATGGGTACACATGTACGACTAGAGACTTGTAGGATTTATGTACTTCTAAATAACATGCCTTGTAATATTCCACCTTGCATTTTTATTTCATGATATTGGTCTCTTCCTTCAGCAATTTAACCTATTGCTCTAGCTCAACTATATGTACATCTTTCTTCTTTAACTACTCCAAGAGACCTTGTATATTTCTATTAATGGATGGAGAGAATGTTCTTCCTACTGAGGCCATGAAAAGTGGATCATTTCTAGTGTTGCGAACTATACGCCTCTTAATAGTAGTATGTATTAGTGGCAGATGTGGCATAACATATTTTTTTTCGTCTTCTACTATATTCTTTAGGTTGTGATCAAACCTAAACTTGTTCAAATTAACCACCTTCTTCCTCTTGGCTAGCACGATGCCCATATATGTCATTTATAGGTGGCCTCCTGTGATATTTGGAACTACCAATAACACTGATTCAATCTCCATGCCATTTAAATTCTATTGAGCTTATGGTTTTGATTCTTCTTGCTGAACCTAGAGGGATTCTTCCCTGGATTTAGCCTCTACTTCATTATGTATACTTTTATTTTCCTCTTCTTATTGTCTTATACTTTCTTCCTCAACTCTTTTCCCTGGTTTCCTCTCGTTTCTCATAGTTTCCTCCTCTTTTTCTTTGAGCCCACATTCTTGAGCTATTCTTGAAAATTTTGGGGATATCTAGGTACCTCTTGTTCTTTTTTAGTTGCTTCTCGCTTTGTTACTTGCTCCTAGGTCATTGCTTCTCCTTTTTCTTAAGCCCTTTTCTACTTTTGTTTGGGTAGGATTGTAACTTATTCTTAAGATAACATCTAAGAATTTTAAAGCATTTTTTTACTTTTCACTTTAGACCTTGGAATGGACATGTGGAATGTTAGGTCCTTAAAACATAAAAGCGTCAGTCCCTTAGAATCTTCTTTGGATCTCTTGATATCCTTTAACTGATATGATCTCAAGTGTAAATCCATGTGTGGCCATGGATTCTTATTGGTCCATGATAATCATCCACCTTCCCATATGTAAACTTGATATGTTATTTCTTGAGGTACCACTCTATTGGTTATAAATTTGGTTCGTAGGCAGAGAGTTTTAGTTTCACCAAAGATTATGAGATAAGTGCCATCTTGGTCCACAAGCCAGTCATGAACTGAGAGAACTACATGCCTGGCCATTTCATACATACGCGGAATAGCTTCATTGAATAAAGCTTCATACAATGGCATTGGGAAATATTGGGAAATATGTACATATTCTTGTATGTAGTGGTCCTCCCAAAGGATTTTGTAGTAGATGTCAACCACTTCCTCTTGAATTATCCACCTCGAGTTCATTGTTGGGAATGCCATCTTAGCACAAACTATGTCCAAGATATAAGAAGTAAAGAAAAATTTATATTGCTGTCCTTCTTTGGGATTATGAGCCTATTCAATGTTGTCCCTCAAAAAGCATGAAAGGATGTCTTCCCAGTTAAATATCCTTCCCTCAACTACTATAGCACACATGAGCATAACCCATCCTTCAAGGAAGGTCTCTGCATTGAACTGACCATATAACCAACACAACATGGTAGTTATTAGCGTGAATGGTGATTTCAGCATATTCACCAAATATTCCTTTTTTTCTCATGTCCTAAAATTCCCTCTTCTAGTCCACGATTTCTTCAGAAATCCTTTAGGAAAAATCTTTAAATCTTTTAGTACATTTCAATATCGAAAGTATTGAATGAAGAAATGGCCTTCATGTAGCTTTCCCTAATTGTGGCTTCTTCAGGGTCGACATGTTCCACCAGCCATTCAACAGCTTATGGATATAGGAGAATGGGTGAATGGGCAACTACTTTAGGTAGACAATATATTTTAGTAGCCTTATAGATCTTTGAATCTGGGTCATCTATAGGTAGATCATGTCTCTAAAAAATCAAATACATTTCTCACAATGTGTATGTCATGTATTTATCAATAAAGCATGGAGTATCCCAAAACTCAAGGCCAGATGAGTTATCGAGTTCTTCTTCATATGAGGTCTTAGCCATTGGAGATTTGAAAGCCCATTTCTTGGACATGTACATGATCCTCCTACAAATCTAATAAAAGCAACAAGTACCTATTATGTAGATTATCTCACAGTGATAAATGTAGAGAATTGATAGGTTTGATTTTAAGGTTGCTTATGTCTATGCAAAGGTGGAAACTTTCAGTGGTGAGGAAAACAATACTAACAAATAAAACCTAGAAAGCATCCTTAGCCAACAAATTTAAAACATTCATAATCTTGACTAGGATGGTTATGTCTCTTTACTTCTATGTTATTAGGAGAAAATTAGGGTTTATGGGTAGTAAAAACTGTTCATTTTCCTTTCCTTGAATACAAACCAAGCTCATTGAGATCCAACCTAAAAATCTTAGTTGAGAGCCTTGGGATGGCTTTGGGCATGAAATCATAGGTATTCTGGCAAGAAAAACCCTCGTAGTTAAGGAAAACAATAGCTAAGAGATGGTATGCCAGGATAAAGAGTTTTTGAGTTTTGTTGATATCTAAAAATTCCTTGGAGACCAAAAAACAACTTGTGGCTACTCGGGGTGCACCTATGGGGTTAAGTTGAGGTAGGAAAAGTCGAGAAGAAAGCAAACTGCGGGTTGACAAGCTCTCCCTTTTCACACTTAGTGTGGATTTTGGGCTAATTCAAGGGTTTTTTTTTCTCTTTTCACAAGATACAAAATATCACTCAAGTGCATGAGGTAGCCAAAGAGAGTGAAGGATGAAGGAGAAAATTCCAACTCAACCAAAATCCCAAGAAAATTACCCAATGCAACTAAATTGATAAATACAAGAGACAAGGAGCAATTTCAAGTAGATAAAATATTTGTTGGGAAAGTAAATGCATAAAAATAAAATAAAATAAAAAACCATAAAATACAAAATTTATGTTGAATGAATGTGAAAAATCAATTACTTAGGTTAAGCTAGTTAAACCCGATATTGACGAGGACAACTAAGGTGTATCATTATGTAATTAAAGTGTTTTACCCTTCAGAGCACAGGTGTTATCAATGTGAGGAAGAGGGAGCACTATAAGTTCTTTCTAAGAATTTTCATTGAGATTTAGTGCATTAATTTCCTTGATAATTCATTTTTTAACTTGAATTTCACCTTCAATTAAGTCAGTGTTACACAATAAAATCTTAGGAAAAGCATCATGAGTAAGAGAAAATCTTGTGAGAGTTATCATGTCATTGGCTTGAGGCTTAAGAGGGCCTTATGGCACTAAGATGATGCTTAGTGAGGCATTGTAGCATTGGGTTAAGGCCCAATGGAGTGTTATATCCATTGAGGCTTGGTGAAGTGACACCTCGAGTTAAGAAGGCCAAGAAATCAACTCAATACTAGTTGTTCAAGGATATACTACTACTTAAAGGCACATAGGGTGATTGTAGCACTCTAGTAAAGCTCATTGGAGTGACAACGAGGTCCAGGGGATAAGAAACATGACCTTGAAGTCCAAAACCTAGAGTTGTGTCTCTCCCTTGAGGCGTGAGGGGGAACTATAATGCTTAGCTAATGCTCAGGAGGGCATTATGGAAGCTTGTGAAGACAATATTTCAAGATAAAAACTCAAAAAGATCCATTTCCTAGAGTTGTGCTATTGTCTTAATGACCAAGAGGGTGTTATAGCATTAGGCAAATTCTCAAAAGGGTGATACACAAAGGCAGTAGTTGTAGAATGAGTTACAAGTCAAAATTTAAGGCATATTTATTGGCTTGAGGCTCATAGGGGCACTATAGTGCTCCACTAAGGCCCAATAGAGTGATACGCTCAGTGAAAATGTTGAATTTGCAAAGAAAGCCTAAGGGTTCTTTCACTTAGTGTCACTAGACTAGACTAAGGAGTTGTTAGGGTGACTATATATCTAGGCTAAGACTTTGTGCTCCTTTGTGTTGTTGAATTGGCTAACAATTCTTAGTCAAGCTTATAAGCCTTCCTCAAATGTTTGAAGGCTCTTAGAGAGTTGATAATAGCTATACAAGGTATAATGAGGCTTTGCAAGGTGACTTCTGAGCTTGTTTGACTAGGCGATCCCCTCAATTTCCTCTAAGCACAAGGAATTAAAAGGAATTGAGGAGGGTGTTGTAGCTGCTACAACATAACTTTATGAAGTGTGATAAAAAAAAAAAAATCATGAAATCCTTGTTGTATTTGCACACAATTTTGATGTCATTATTCATAGGAGTTCCAACTAATCATTGACAAAAGTATAATACGTGTAAATTAATGTGGAGAGTCATATTTTAACTATCTAGTCAATGATATAACTTGGTGTGAAGAATCATAAGATTGTTATGAAAGGATAGGTAACAAGGATAGAAATAAATAATCGGAGGGAAAGATTTAGAGGAAATAATAAATACCATATCTTGTATAATCTTATAGTTAAACCACATCACATTCAATGAATTAAGTGCATTACAATATGGGATAATACATGCATTTCTATGAAAATGTGTTTTGTTCTAGCTCCTTGAAACAAAGTTGTAGCTGAGCAATAAAGAAAACAGATATCCTCCCTATAATCTGTCTCTTCTCCTCAAAATTAAAGCTCATACACTACACTAAAGAAGAAGAAAAACCACCTTTCAAGATGTTGCTAAGTATTGTGTTGTGATATATCTCCTAACATGGCTTCATGCTAAAGAATTAATTCCTATTAGCTATTTGGCTTTGATGGGTCTAATAAAACCTTCATATCCTCAAATTGGGACCTTTCAATTTCCCAAGTATTCAAGCTTACTCAAAACACATATGTGCTAATAGCACTATTAAAAGAGTTAGTTTTTTTCTATTTTGTTTTGCATCATTTTGGTTTCATATGGCATTGTAACCATGCCATTCTAGCATTGGTCATGCATTGATTGTGTCATGCATGTATCACTTGAATTTTTTTTGCACTGTGTTGTGTTGGTATGATAACAACTTAAAAAATATTGAGAATATTAGAATTGTTATTCATTTTCAACAAAAAGTTTCCTTTTTATGAAATTGTTATCTTATTTACATGCACTTTGAATGCCATTTTGCTAGGGAGTTCCAACTAATCACTGACAAGAGTAAAATGTAGAACTTGATAAACATGGAACTTATAAGATTATAGATGGTATGTTTTCTTTGTATTCTATCCACCATGTCATTTTGACCATCTTGTATTTTACTTTTTTTCAACTCTCCACATGAAGAGTCAAAATCTATGCATGTAGAAATTAATTATTTAAATAATAAATCCCATAGGATCGATATCTAGAACATTGATATGTGATCCACGAGAACCATTATGATTCATATATATCTAACCAAATCACATGAACATTTCTCAGCATATACTATCATAAATAGTAGTTTATTTTTAGTCCCTTATAACTAACTTTAGTTAATATATTTAAAAAAAATGGATCAAATGTAAAGATTAGAGAGAGTTTTACATGCTTTTTTTTTTATTGACCAAGATTATGGGAGTTCTAAGATCTAGAAACCAATCTAGGAAACACTTTCTTTTGATTTTTTTCTTTTTGGTATATTGCAGAGTAGAAATCATGCTGTGGAAAATTCATTATGTTGTGGAAAAATCATTATTGTATCATTATTACATCACTCAAGCATCATTGAGATAGACCATGCACCAAATGTGTTGATTTTGCATCTTGTTGCATTGAATTAACATCATTTTCACATACACATGACATCATATTAGTATCATGATAGGGCATGTGATAAATTTAATGATTTATGAAATTGTTGTCACATTTGCACACACTTTCAATGTCATTCTTCCAAGAAATTCTAATCCATTATTAATGAGCATGGAATTTATAGAACATAATGTAAAGAAGCATAAGATAATAGTGAAAGGAAAGATATAATATAATGTGGAGAATCATAAGGTAACTGTTATCACTAGGAACTATAGTTCATGTATATAAGATTGTCCATAAGTTTTTATAAAGTATTGAGGTCTTGTAAATAGGTTTGTTAGTTGATGTCAATTTCAAATTTGAAATTCAAGAGTTGTGGATGAGAATTCATGTAAAGGCAAGATCATTAGACACCCTCCATCATTGTTAGTTATGTCATGTCATGTCATTGGTACTTTGCGCAGTTTCGCAGCGCGGGTATGATGTCTTTGGTACTTGCGCAGTTTCGCAGCGCGGGTGTGTGGTCAGTTTTGCTGCGAAATAATGTTTGCGTGTTTTCGTAGCGCTCTGTTTGTCAGCGATTTCGTAGCGCATCCTCTTAAATTTGAACTGCTCGCGCTACGAAATCGGAGTTTCAGGGTTTTTTGCAGCGTTTTTCTCTGAATGTCTAATCCGAGAGTAGTGAGTCACAAATCCGGTTATGATTGTCTTTTCACACCCTTTCTATGTCATGATTAGCCATTATTTTGCCATAAGGTCCGAAGTCATATAGTTGTGTGTCAGTGTGTAGGACGTTATAGGGGGTGGTCATTCCATAATGAGTTCTTCATATCATATGAATGTTTTTGCTCTATGAAAAGCCTGAGCTTTGTTTTAAACGGACTACTGCAAGCGAGCCTGCTCTCTACAGCTAAAGATTGTTTTCGTGCTGCAAAACACCGTCATTCCCTTGTGTAAAAATACTCAAAGAAGCATGGAAAGAAAGGAACACCGTTCGGGTAAATGTGTGAGAACAGAGCCGGAGGGGTTAGATGTAACTCTCGGAAATGAGGAGGTAGCAAAGGCATTTCGAAGTGCTGGTTGTTGGCGATTTTGTGAAAAATTAAAGGGTGGACATGCAGAAGTGACCAAGGCATTTGCATTGAACTTCACTGGACTGAATTCGAAGGTGGCCATGTTGGAGTTTCCGGTGTCCCCTGAAGTCATTTCTACTGTCACAGAAATCCCGAGGGGTGGCCCAGAGTGGTTCAAGAATTTCAAGTTTGACATGGGTCCGTGTAAAGAGTTCTTGAAGGCACCTTATGTAGATGAAGATCTCACTAAAGCTGTCCCAAGGAGCTATCTAAAGGAGAATTATGCTATGCTATTGACATGTATCCAGAAGTACCTGACATGTGAGGGTAGGTACAACAAAGTCTACTCATACCACTTCAAGCTGCTGTTACACTTCACTGGTAAGAGTTCAATAGACATACCTTTTTACTTGTTCAGGAGTATTAGCAAGATGTGTGATAAGATTCCTTTAAAGAAAGATGCTTATGAAACATCTCTTTTTCATCATGGTCTGGTTAAATTGCTGGTGTTGGATAGCCTACATAAAATTGGTAAAGACTGGGATTCATTTGTGTTTATGGCCGGTTTCCCAAGTAAAACGGGCCTCACTCCATTACCTGTAAGAGAAAGAGAAGAAAGGAGTGAGGAAACTACTTTGGCTGAAATTAGGAGAGAAATAACAGACCATAAGAAGCCCAAAGCTAAAACAAAGAAATCAGAGAGGTCTGTAACAGTTAAAGAAACACCTGAAGCATCAATGAAGAAAACTCCTAAGCCAGCAGTTAAAGAAACACCTGAAGCATCAGTAGATAAAACTTCAAAATCATCTAGAGTATCTGAAAAGGAAACCTCTAAGTCATCTCCCAAGGAAACACCTCAGTCATCAAAACAGAAGACTCACAAAAGAAAAGATGAAACTAAATCCAGTGAAGTTGAAAGGGTTTCAAGGGTGAGAACTAGAGGCCAGCTAAGCAAAGAAAAAGGAAAGTCAGCCCCTGTGGAAGAAAGTCCTATTTCAAAGGGTAGTTTAAATGACTTACTTGAAGCCATTGAATTAGAGCAAGATCATCCAATCCAAATTGAACCACTTGAACTTGAGCAAGATCAATTGGTATCACCAATGCATATTGATCTAACACAATCCTCACCTGAAAGTTCTAAGAAGTCAAAGGCTTCTAAAAGGTTAAAGTTTGAAGAACCAAGTGAAGAGTATGCCTTTAAACCACGCAGACCAATGACTAGAATGCAAATGAAAGAAGTGGAAAAAGCTCAGAAAGAGAAAGCACCTTCAGAGATGCCTAGGACAGAGGCACTTGAAATCTTCTCTGAAATAGTCCAAGCAGCTAAAAACAAGAACAAGGATAATAAGGTTGTTATCAGTCAAAGTGGAAATGTGATTGCCATTAAGAAACAAGCTGAAGCAAGTAAGGAAATACCTCAGGTTCAAAATGTTTTTAAAGAAAAGGCAGTAAGATATACAAGCTATAAGAAAGCTGTAATGAAAGGTAAAACAAGTTTGATCAGTCAAGCTAGCCCAGTATCTGATGCCTATGTATGGACAGTGCCAGCTCTGAAGCAGGCAAAGATTATGAAACAAATGAATGCAGGTCTAAGAGCAGAGAACAAGAAGTTGAAGGAAGAAGTCATCAGCCTAAAAGAGAAGCTAGACAAACTAGCTAAATGATTCAAGAAGGGATGTGTTTTCCAAATTTTGATATACTTTGGCCATCGTCTTTTTAAAGCTTTTTGAGACTTTTTGATGTCTTTACACCTGTATAGAATGACTGAAGAAATCACAGACTTGAGTTATTGTTGCTTTAAGGTTCATGTATTTAATTTTGATAACCTACAGCAGTTTCGTAGCGCGCTACGAAACTGCTGTAGATGACTGGTTATGTTGAAAACTTGAGTTTGAATGCTGAGGTCAGCAAATATTTAAAGAGATGACTTAATGCCAGCATGGAGGTTATAGAAGGTCAGTCAGATATTTAAAAAAGGATGCCAGGTGTAAATATTCGAAGAAAAGGTGAAGTTTTGTCTCTTATTGAAAGTTTCACTTTATGTCCGAGTTTTTAGGGTTATGATAGAGCTGCTGAGGTGTTAAGTGATACACTTGTCTAATTATGGGATGGCCAGATCATGAGTTTTCTTCAGTCACACGGGACTATCCAAGGATTAAATGGCTTGAAACTGGATCATTAATACATGAACACCGATGGGAGGCAGCAACCGAGAATATAGGCTTCATTTTCTTATTGGTTGATGAATCATCTATGCATCAGGTATCCGGAGCTGTTCATACATTGAATCTGCTTTCAGTTTGGGTTTGGTTATTATTGTAATGCTACAGGTGGCAAGCTCCAAGAACGCAGCAAAGTATACGAGGAGAAAGACTTAAAGTGCCAATGTGATGGAGTCCTCTGTTTTCGTAGCACCATATCTCTTGTAATCAATTAGTTTGTTTATGATATAGTTAAGGTCATTAATGTCAAAATTCCGAACTCCCTTCATGCTTGTTGAGGAGTCTCATGCAGTAGTGTTTTGATTGGCTATATATAGGAATAACTTTTATGTAAAAAAGGTTGGATACTTTATAGAAAAACAGTGTTGTTTTGGGCCATTGTAAGACCTTTTTTGACAGTAATAGTAAAACAGAGTTATTCTCTTCTCAAGATTCTCGAAGGATTGTCATGTTCAAATGTAGTGATGGTGTTTTATACTTTATGTTCTTTTATAGTCTTGTTGTAATGCAATCACTCAGAATTCATAATTATATGCTCTGACTTCCTGTGTATTCAGCAAGCTATGTTTTGGTGGAGTATGTTTGACATGTAATGCTAAGAGCCTTGATTTCCATGAGATCACTGTGTTTTCCTTGTTTACTTAATATTATAGACTCCATAGCCCAATGAGAGCCAGTTTGATGTGTTTCCAACCAGTTATGCTTTCATAAGTGAATAAAGAGTTAGCCATCTAGTGTTTGAAGGATTTTATCAAGAGTTGTGAGAGAGCCCTCTCTGATCAAAGAGGCTAATCTTTGGTCTAAAGATAGGTTGAAATAGTTACATGAAATCTTGCTTGGTTGCAGCCCTCAGTAGTGATTTTGTGATAACAGTAACTATGAAGGAAGGGGTTAAGAGGAGAGAAAACAAATAAACCAGAGAGAGCATGCATTAAACATTTGATTCATTATATAAATGAACTATGAATGCATTTAGCCCATTTATTCTTATCATGTAGAAGAAAGAATTTATTTCTCAAGTGTGAATGAATCATTATGTGTTTAACCAACTTCTAAAGTGTTGTTTCATGATTGTGTCAATTTATCTATGTGATATTTGAAGTTGTTTGTCGCATCCTTTCGAAAACATCCAAATTGTGAACTATGTTGTCATTTTTGTAGATAAATATATTACTTGATTTAACTACAATACTTGGCATGGGTTAATGCAAGTGGATTGTAGGCATATATAGATTGTGAAAGATTTTCTATATGGATTTGTGTTTGTGACTTTGAATGGATCAAATCTTTGCAACAAAATCAACAAATATATGTTAGCCTGCTTTGATTTATATGTATCATTAACTGCTAAAGATGCATGTAGGTACATGTTGACCAATATTTTTTTATCAAAATTAAAACCTTTTGAACTTTTTCCTTTCCACATCCTTCGTATATCTATTTCAATAACCTATCCATGATGTGATTTTGTTTGGTCCCTATTGTCTAATATCTCTATTGAGAATATATCCATACTTAGCCATTTTTTGCTTAAGTCATGATGGTGAGATGGTAGCATGACTTATTACTTTGCTCGCATGTCGTGATTTTGATGCCCCAATTCCATACTTGGCCAGTTTTATGAAAGTTGGGATAAAGGGATGACCCAAATTTCGTTCATCTCTTTCACCCATATTGAATCTTGATTTCCTCGATATCTTTATTCCCATACTCCTCAACTCTCGTATATTCATCCATCTTGAATCCTATGTATCCCAGTATACCTACGTATCACCTTACATACATCTCAATTTACATACACCTTGAATTCCATATCATTTCATGTTTAACCATTTTGTTATAAAGCGTCACTTCTAAGGTGAATCAAAGACTTATCACCACGACATCATTCACACATTTTAATTGATATTTCCAATCAATATGCCATGGTTCTTAATAAGGTGATCACATGGAAGAAGTTGTCATTAACACACTATTATGTAATTTTACGGCAACTCACTAACGGATTTAGTAATATTCAATTTAAATTTCCTTGTTAGGTGAAATTTAAGAGTTTATTATATCAAGTACCTTAAGGCTATCGAAAGAAAACATGGCCAGGAGCCTTATTGTGGAGATACTCTTGATACATTTAGAAGAGATAACCATGAATTTCACTGGTTTGTTGCATATAAGTGGTATTCTGAATTACTATAATAGAAATGAGGTACCAACCAAGCTTGGGTAAATGGCATAATAAAGTAGGTATCTAGCTTCATAGATGTCATTTCATGATGTGAAACAAAGTTTGATGAGCATAAAAGGATGGTTCACCTTAAAGAAGCTAGCAGAAATCATGTAAATTAACATTGAAATGTCTTAAAGAAGCCTTTTCCTAATTCAATGGATGTTGCCCAAATTCGAATAAATATATTGGCTAACGCCTACAAAGAATTTTCATGCCTTTTGCAAAGAATTGATCATCGAGAATCCACTAAACATCTACCTACATATGTTCTTTACATTCTCTATCATTCAGTTAAAGAGGGAGTTATATTTGACCAGAACGGTATTATCTCGAATGTGATTTGCTATCAATTAGGGAATCTTGAAAGTACAAAGAAATTTTTCATGGTTTCCTATTTGATTTACTTCTTGGTATATGTAAATATATTTAAGGACCTACATATTTCTCAAAAGGTAAATATAGATGAAGAGCATGCTCAATGTTTAAATCCAGTATTGTGGAAGCACAAGGCTTCCTTTCATTTCTATCAAGTTCAAAAACAAAATTCTACATAATTCAAGAATATGGTTTTTGGTCTTGATACGAGAAAAATCTTAATGAGGCTCAATATTTTCATTCTGAAAAATACATGTTTGAATGTGTTTATGGTGTTGGAAATCTATCAACTAAGGGGTCTCCCCGATGTGCAGTCCCAATTAGACCTCACATCGTTTGGAGTAGGAGCCCCATCCAGAATATCGGGTCAGTTGCCATGTATTCTTATAGATTTTCCTTGGCTCTAAATATCAAAAAGAGATGTGAATGCAAATGCACCTTCAAAAATCAAGGGGGTGTACCTAGTGAGTGCTCGACCGTATATGTGTCACATTTCTTTCAATACAGAGGGGAGGAAAAGTGAGCCTCTAAGAGAGAGGTAGTAGTACCACCCTAGTAGAGACACACATGAACAAGAAGGATACATACAACATCAAGTGGAATATTCCACATAGATGCGACGATAATTGCAACCAATGTAACAAGGAAGATTTGTCTAATATCCAACGGAATAGTCCATGAGGATCCAATAGCGATAATAGAAATTACGGCACATTATCAATATGATAAGTACCAAATAACTGAAATAGTTCAACTACTTTAGCACAGATGAAAGCAAACATTTATTACAAACATTCACATAATACTCTTACAAATATTCATAATCGATTCATGAAGAATGTGTTGGCCCATAGGGTTTCTTATATTAAGTAAAAGTTCCAAGACACATGTATACAATGAACACCACTAGCCCCAATAGTGGAGTGTTGGATCCACTCCTTGCTCCTCAAAAGAACTAGACTATCTCTCTAATTCCTTGCAGGAGGGGCCAAGGTGAAAAGTCCTTTACTCATTCAATGAGGGTGTATATATAACCAAGAGGTGATGCTTCACTTTCCTTGTGACTCTTTGACTACCCTCATGACTGTTTGACTTCCTATGACTTTTCGACCTTACATAACTCTTCATATGTCCTTTGGACTTCCACTTTAAAACACATTTCGAATGGGTAATTACATAATCCACAATAATGATGTGGCATGTGATGACTTATGACAGGACATGACATGAGATTGATGACATCAACTGCGTGATGATGAGACAATTCCAAGTTGTCCTTCTGGTTGCTTCTTTCTTTGTGTCTTCTTGAAAAGATGTACATTTTCTTCTTCTTCCTCCTCCTTATGACTTGAGGATGAGGACTCTTCCATGTGATCTTGATCTTCATTTTCTGTTAGAGTTCGGTGTTCCTTCATCTTCTCACTTAATGACCATCTTAATTCTTCAGCTCCATATGTGTCTTCTAGGATGTCCTCCTTCTCCATCTCCTTCTTCGTCATGTTGCCATAGCATGACAGAGTACTTGTGTCTGAAATCCACTCATGGAAGACAATATCAGTCTGATAAACCCCTAATCTAAGATGGTTCATATTGATCCACTAACTGAGTTGGAACAGGATGACAGGCTAGGAAAGAGGCTTAGTAACTACGCAATTGTGCAGCTCAAGTAGTCAGGGTGAGCTTGAGCCTTGAGACTACACAATACGCAGTTTAGGCTGGGTTGAGGAAGAAAATTGCACAGTCTAAGAGCTCAAGGTAACATGTTGAGGCAATGGGTACTGATCAACCTATTGTGCAGTTTTAGAGGAAATATGAGCCCAAGTTATTGTGCAATTGCATATATCAGGGAATCAATGGTGAGCTTGATCCCTGAGAACATGCAGTGCATAGTGCAGTTTCTGAACTTAGTCAGCTTAGCTGTGGGGTTTTGCACTACTTGGGAGAATTACGTAGTTGTGGGAGGCAGAGGAGGCTTAGCCATTGCGTAGTTCAGGAGCTCAAGGATGAGCTCGAGGTTAGATACTATGCAATGTGTAGTTAAAGCCAAGCTGGGAGGAGGAATTGAGCGATTTTGGGAGCCAAGGTTAGGGTTTGAGCACTAAAGTTGTGAAATGCGCAGTTTTGGGAGGCAAAGATTGTGCATTGCGCAGTGCCAAGAGACAAGGTCATTGTTTGAGGGCTAAGACTGCGCAATGCGTAGTTTAGGAGGGTTGGATGAGGCTAGGTTGCTGGGAATTTTCTTAAATTTGGTTGAGTGTGGGACAAGAGAGACTATTGTGCATAGTGATATGATTTCACTGTGATATCACACTTGAAAAAATTTGACGACACAACAACATAGATCATCCAAAACATGTTATCAACATATTTCCATCAATGTGAAAACTTTGCGATGACTTTACGACAAGTGCGACACTAAAGGTACACTTTGCGACGACTATGATGACACTTGTGTGACAGTGCTTAAAAATTTGGGAATGACTGTGATTAATGTTTACATGGTTAGAAAAACTCATTCACACAAATATAACCCCTTGAAACCACTAGAACAAACATGCATACATTGTGCGACAGCTAACATGTGAAAAGACGACAATTGCTAAAGTGTGAACGACTCTTGCGATATGTGAACGATAGTGAAAGTAACACATGCCAAAGAAAAGAATCATGAAAAAAACAATAATTAAAGTGATATCAAGTGAAATCGACAGCCGAAAACGAGAAAATGACACTCGCGAAAACAAAGGTGCGCAGGCGCAACAATTTGCAAAACTCACCGAAATGGAAGAACAAACGCAGCTAGAATGTGAGAAATCGTCATTGCCAATGCGCACTAACAATCGACATGGATTAAACATCGCACAGGCACATTCTTAATGGAACATGATATGCTTTTCCAAGCTTGTGTAAAAGAATGCGCTCATGCACCTTTTACGGACTAAGCATGTGTGAGAAAGTGACTTCGACACTTCCAATCCAAGAAGGGAGCTCAAAAGCATCTACTGACCAAGAGGTGAATATGGAACGACCAATCGCAATATCCATTGTAGGATCCAAAATTTGAGTGTACGCAAAATTTTAGAGGGTGTTTGTCACAGCGATAACACTTGGCGACACACTAGTATAACTCTAGCTTCTCTGCCTTGGTCAATTCTTTCGTGCAGGGTCTAATTCTTCAGGAAGTATTGATTCATCGTTCAGATTACCATGGCTTCCCCACTTACCCCATGCATAAACATAGTCCCCTTCATTCCTTTACTCGGTTAAACACAAACATAAGATCAACAATCACACAATGTTTCGAATCGGGATAGGGTAATGAAGTTCGCGAGCTTTAGATTTTCAGGGTATAGTTTTTTCATCTCTGGTGCTGCTCTGCTGCCAGCAAGCATTGACGATACCCTGGTGGAGTCACTTCAGGAACACAAACATTGCTCCGATACCAGTGGGCCTGGACACTAAGGGAAGTTAGATCTAAGGGCGTTGACATCATAAAAGGAGCAATCTCCTTTATTGAAGAAGGGTTTTTCTACCCAAAAATTAAGACTAAGTCCTTTAGATTGAAGCATACAATTAGCCATTTCCTTGAAGGTGTGATTCTTCCATTCATCTACACCATTTTGTTGTGGAGTATATGGAATAATATGTTGCAATTGAATTCCATGCTCAATGCAAAAGTTGATGAATTTGTTGTTAACATATTCTCCACCATTATCAGATTTTAGCTTAAGAATTTGATGTCCAGAATGTTTCTCAACAAAGGACTTAAAGGCCAAGAACATGTTAAAGACTTCACTCTTGATTTTTAAGAAGTATACCCAAGTGCGTCTGGAGAAATTATCAATGAAAGTTAAGAAATACTTGTAGCCAGAGAATGAAACCACTGGAAGTGGACCACATAAATCATTGTGCACAAGCTGTAAAGGGGTTGAGGTGTGCTAAGAGGCACGTTTTTCAAAACTATCCCGATGATGTTTTTCGAGTACACATCTGGAACAAACACCATCTTTGTAAGATACCATAGGAAGACCTGTCACCATATTTTCATTACATAGATTTTGAAGGGAGTGATAGTTTAAGTGACCAAATCGCTCATGCCAAAGTTTGCTCACTTCATCATTATGAGCAACAAATACTGAGGGAAGTGTTGATGACCCAAAGTTGTTAAACATATACAACCTTGTAGAATCATCAGCAATGCCAGTAGCTAAAATCTGTCTACGATATCTTAGGTCTTTAATTACAATATCATTAGGTGAAAATTCAACGGTTTTACCTTTACCTAAATGAGTTATCTGATACACAGATAGAAGGTTGCAGGATAAGGTAGGAACACATAATACATCATTAAATTGACCATTGTCTAGATGAATAGTTCCAGTCCCTACAACACTAAGAGATCTATCATCACCAACATATATTTTTTTGTGTTATAATCATTTAAAGAATGAAACATGCATGTGTTTTTGTCCATGTGATAAGAAGCTCTAGAATTAGTGAGCCACTCATGAGAATGAGAAGAAGAAGATACATTTAGTGCATAACCAGACCGAGATGCTTGAAAACCACATGCATAAAGTGTTATTCCTGAAGATGAAGTTGAAGTTGAAGAGTGCTCCAAATGGATGTTATGTTTCTTCAGTGTTTCTTCCAAGGCTTCGTCTTCTTAAACATTTGGATTCTAAATGGCCATCACAATTAGAAAAGTTGCAATTTATATCGGTCTTCTTCCCTTTGCTTTTAGTTGCCTTATCATTTTTTTGAGTTGATTTTTCATTTTGAGATTGAAATGGCTTAGGACCCTTGTTTAGTTTAGGACCATTATTTTTAGAATGTTGCTTCTTAGGATTCTTTGAACTTGGTTGTTGTTGGGCTGCTAAGGATTTCTTAAAAGAGTTTCCAGTATTAAGAAGACCAAGATGTAAGATTTTTTCTTGTTCTCTTATTAAAAAATCACAAAAGGCATCAAAGGAGGGGGACTTGTAGTCTTGTCCTTGAGAAATAAAGGCTTCTCTAGTAGAATGGAAGGTGGAAACAAATACAGAGTAGGCTAGTCCTAACTTAGTAAGAATGGAATAGATAAGGCTACCATCTTCTTTCTTAACCTTAACACCTTCCAAGAGAAGTCTAAGGGTCTTGAACTTGGACAAAAGATCTTCAATGGAAGAAAGATTATTGGGGTCCAATGTAAGCAACTCATTTTCGAGTTGATCAGCTCTAATTTCATTTTTAATTCCAAAAACTTTATTGGGTTGTTTCATTGCTTCATCGGGGGTATCAATTTATGTGATATGGAATCTAAGTTCTGGAGAAATAGACATCCCTATCAACCCACGTGTTTGATCTTGATTATTTTCCCATTTGGTTTTCTTATCTTCATCTTAAGGTTTAGACTCTTGGCGTGAGGCTATTCTATAAAGACCTTTACTTCTAAGTGAATCCACCATTTAGGATAGCCATTGGAAAGTTGGTGTTGTAAAGAATAACTAGGCATGGACATTCCATTTTAAAAGAAACTGAAGTTGTAGATGCTAAGTGTTATAATGGAAAGATCTTGAAAAATTAGGCCGATTAAAAAAAACGCCTCTGAAAACGGCTTCCAAATGAAGTTATGGCTTTTTGAATAAAATTTGTTGAAGATGTCGACGAACCATGTGAATGTTGGGAAGTGAATGATAATGTTATATTTAAAATAAATAAATAAAATCCCCCCTTTCCAAACTTAATTTAATTAGCTCACTTAAAAATAATAATATATATATATATATTAATTAATTAATTATGTGACCCACTTTTATAAATAAGTGAAAGTCACTTTTACAATGGTACTTAATGAACTATCCACTAAATTGTAACTTAAAAAAAAGATAAAGTGACTTTAGAATTATAAATGACTCACTTTTTATAATGGGTGAGAACACTATTACATAAAATAACTTAAAAACATAAGTTACATGTGCTTTCTGAAAAAATAAATCAACAAAAAGAAAGACTTGAACCCAAGACCTCTATTCTCATAAAGTAACTTTAGACCAAGTGAGTTAGTTTAAAAGGTTGGTAATTTTGAAAAAGAGTAAGGGGTTTTTCTTCTTTCTCACTGAAGCTTTGGAGAGCGTGCTTGCTTGAAAAACCCCCTTTTGCCTACAAAACAAAAAAAACAACCACACAAACTAAACGAACAAGCAAAAGTAATCCAAACCTTACGACTTAAAGTTAGATTTGGCCAAAAACTATATATTTTCCTCATTGTTTCTGATTTTCCGAGACCACATTAAGGTGTAGCGGAAAAAAGCATACACATGAGAGAAATCATTTCTTTATGTTTATGGTTTGCTCAGATTACACAAAGTCGCGGGGCAAAGAGTATACATAGAAATGAAAGGTATAGATCCGGTAATAAAAAAATTTATAGAGGAATATAAACCGAAATAAACAGAGAGATAAATAACTATAACTACAGATAAAGACTATATACCTCCCGATCTTAAAAATGACGTAGTTAGAGCTATCGTAAACATTTTCGCATCAAACGAAAGGGTTTCCTCACTGGAACAGATGCTCCTAACACAATAGAGAAGTCCTCTTGGCCCGAAAGCAGTCAAAAATAGTAGATCTAGGAAACGACAATCGGATGCAGTTGTACCGGTTTCGGATTTGGATCACTAACGGATGCGGCCCTCGAATAGCTCTGATACCATGTAGGAATTTACAAGGTAATTTCCTTAGATAGAACACTAAAGGACACCGCTCACAAACAGAACACATATCAGTACACCAATATTCTTGACGTGATTAAAACTCTCAAAGAGGGAAACAGTCCACGGCCTGAGCCAATGCGGCCACTTCAGGAAATTTATTAATGTAAAAGAAAGAAAATTTACATAAGCTTCTCTCATGAACGGTCACCTAAAAATTGACCCTCCATGCTCTTTAAATAGAGATCATGGACCAATCGGGTGTTAAGCCACGGATCAAGTGTCGGTAATGCCAAGGAGAGAATGAATCGTCGGATCACTTCATGTCTAGAACATATTGTGACAATTAGATTGTAAGTTATAAAAAGTACATACTAAAGAAACACACTTTACCTAACCATACACTAGACCAAGTTGTACTTAAGTACTTCCTATGTGTCGGAATATCCTAACACATGAGTCCACAACATCAACAAAACCACATGATTATCAATGAGTCCAAATTATCAACAAATAATTAGGGTTAGGTTCATTATATTTACTTCTCCAAATCCAACCTAAGGTTTTGCAAATCATATCATGTCCAATCTTAATTGAAACAACAAGAGAAACATGAGATACTTATCTATTAATATCAATACAACTCCCTCTTGGTCTTGAGTCATTTTAGAATTGAACTTGAAAATCAGCCTCAACATCAAAATGTTAGATCTTTTAGCAATCAATTCATAAGCCCAATAATTTCTCAAAAGCTATTGACAAGAGTTTTGCATTCAAACACTTGTCATTCTTTAACAACACCCTTGCATCACTCATCATGATCTGTCTTAAGTTCAAGTACTCCCTTTAACAAAATATTTCAATCTTCCCAAAGCTTTGTAGTGCATATGAGCGTCCCTTCTATGCCAAAAATATCACTAAGTTCAATGCCCTTGACTTCATATTTTCCATTGACCTTTTGAGTGAACTTCTTTTTAAGTAATTTAGATAATTAGAATGAGTGTTCAGATTCAGAATCATTTCTCTTATGCCTTCTTTTTTATGACGGCTCATTTAGATCAACAACAGATGCATGATGTCCTCTTCTTCTTTTACGATCATCATCCCTTTCATAGTCATATTATTTATTCTTTTGAGGAAACTAAGCTTGATAGTGGCCATAAGCTTGAACATAAAAGCATTGAACATTGGTTAGATCATTTCTATCTCTACTATCTTTGTTATCTCTTCTATTTGGAGAGAGAGGAGGAGGTCTTTTATGAGAGGAAGAATCCTTCCTTAAAGCAAATCTTGGATCTTATCTTTTGCCAGCACCTTTTTATAATTTGCCAAAATTTGGTTTATTCTACTTATTTCCCTTTGCATGAGCTGCAAATGTTTCTATACTTGGATCTTCAATTTCTCCTCTCGAATAGAGTATTGACTCTTCTTGAGTGCATGCAGCCCATAACTTGTCAAAGGTTGGAGCATTATCTCTAGCACTAATACCTGATGTAAATGAGTCCCAAGGTCTAAGGAGACCACCCAAAGCAATAACTACCATTTCCTTATCAGATACTTCTTTATTAATGGCTTTGAGCTGATCTCTAATTTGAGATATCTTCACAAAATATGATGCCACCATGTCATTGTTTGTCATCTTCATATTACAAAGTTGACCTCTTAGATTGATGGATTGGTTCACATTATTGATGGTGTAGAATCGAGTGATAACATCGTACATACACTTAGCGAACTTATGTTCAACAATATAGTGAATCAAATGATCCCTAACATAATACAATAAAATACTTCTTGCTAAAATATCTTCATGATACTTCTCCATTCCTAACTGGTCAAATGGTTCAACAACTTTGACTGTGACAATTCCCAAGACTTTGTTCCTTTCAAGAATGATCTCAACCCTTGCCTTCCATGACCTGTAGTTAGTGGCTCCTTCAAGCTTGCTTTTAGTCTTCATGAATCAAGAATTCATGATGAAAATATAGGACAGAACCCAAAAACCTTTCAAGTTCTCTTCTAGATGTTTTTCAAGTGCTCTTAAGGTAATCTCACTGCTCTTTCCCTTCACCAAATCTCTGATCCCATGTTGAATATTTATTGTTGCAATGACTAGAGTATCTTTTCACAATTGATAACTACTTTTGTTGATATAAATTGTTCCTTCTTTATACTTTTTTCAACAAGTAGTTATACATCAAAAACATCAACCATTAATTCTTCAACAAGAGCAGTGAATAGAGATCACAACAGACAATGAACACAATACAATAAGAAAGATACAAGAGACACCAAGATTAGGCTCACAACCAGGGAAAAACTCACACAGGAAAAACCCAAAAGTTTATTTCCTTATGAGAGAGAGATTTTTTCCATCAATAGTACGTCAAAATGTTCCAACAAAACCAAAATAGTCATCAATGAAATACCCAATCAAAGTTTGTACAACAAAGGAGAGAAATTCCACTTATGCCCAATGAGTAAGGTTTGCACAAGGAGGTTGAGATATAGGCATGTAGTCACTATGATAGGAGGTTGAGGTTCTCACTGAGGACACCACGGAAATTTGCCGACTAATTGTCAAGAATTCAGCCCTAAACCCTTGATCAATCTTCAGGAGTATGTCACATAAAAGAGAGAGATTCTCAGTAGCTTCAACCTCAAAAGAATCAACTAAACAAAGATTACGATGATCCCAAAATTTTCTCACGTCACTGTAGTCAACTAACCTTTAAAGGAGATCCAAACCGCAGTCAAAAGAACCCTTCTTTATCCTATTTTCACATGTGGATATCTTTGAAATAGAAGGTCTAATTTCTTTGTAATTGCAGACCCAATTGTTTTGCTTGATGGATGTTAAAATCAAATTCAATGAGCTCCAATATATAGGCGTTATGTGAGGGATAATTAGTCCTAGTAGGGTCAACGTGATGTCTTCTTGGAGCCAACTTGTGGAGCTAAGATGGTTCGACTTGTAGATATAAAATATTCATTCTTTATCCATGAAAAAATTCAACCATAACTACTTAATTTTTGAACAAAAGGTAGGTTGAATCTTGCAACCCTCAACTATCTAGTCACTAGATTTTCCTACAAAAACACATTCCAAAAGAAATAAAGGGGCTATAGTAGAGCCCAAGTTAAACTAGGCCGAGAACTAAGTTGAAAGGCATGGTCCCTAAGTCCAGTTCAACCAACTTCGGTACTTGTCCAAGATGAGCTATGAAAGGAAATTCCATTCTAAAATCTATTGCAGGAGAATTATCTTATTTAATGCATCAAAATTTTCTTTATTCATTAGTAAGGAGGTATGTCAAGTTTGAGTAACCATTCATAAGGATTCCTAATCATATTCAGATAGTGGATTTCTTCAAGATACTACAACTAACTACATTACTCAGTTACAATAATATATAAGTGTGCACAAACTCTTATAATCATCACATCATTCATAGACCAAGTGACCATCAGTTCTAACCAGGTACTCATTTAACACTTAACAAAGGAATTAAACTTCATAACATGTAAGATAATCTACAACCATAAACATGGCAAAGTTTCCCAATTCATAAAAATATAAGATTGTTGGGTCCTTCATTTTGGGAGACAAGGTGACACATTGGAAGGATGACCACATTTTTCCAAAGATAATTGTTGGAAAGTTGTAGAGGAGACAGTTAGAGAAGAGGAAGGGATCCGTCGAAGACCACCAGTTGTGGAAACATGGCCAGAGAAGTCAGGAATTGGGCAGCCACAATTGAGTGGAAAGGAATACTGACATCCAAGCATTAGAAGCAGTATAAAGAGGAAAAAGGCAAAGCATCTGAGGGAGAAGTGGCAGTTTAAGCAAGCTCAAGGATATAAAAGAAGGTCGAGGGGAAAAAGTTGGGGGGAGAGATAGGAAGGATACATAAATGTTTTTGCAAAGCTGTTCGAGCCCGCTCTGGTTCTTATTATCTTGATTGTGTATTTATATTTCATGTTAGTTTCATGTTTAGCCTGTGAGGCTTTCGAGCCAGATGTAATGTTGTATTTTTGCTGGAGTTTATAAAAGAAGAGATTACATAGATACACGAGTATTGTGTGTGTGGGTTTGTGCGGATTTTAAAATTTTAATATGTTTGTACATGTATGATGTTCTTTCTCTTCATGCTTTGACCTATTACGACTCGGTTCCTAATTGGTATAATTCTGGATTTACTGGCATTGATATATCCCATATGGTTCTTCCTGATACCGGATTCTAGCCCTTAACTAACTAAGGTCGCAGTACGCCTCGGGTGAGACGCATTATTCATTTTGGATAAGGTGAAATTGTCAGCATTGTGCTAGACTACAATGCATATTTTGTTGGCTCTTGTGCCTAAACCTGGGGTCTCAACCCTTCCATTATTTTTCTGCCAACAAATGGTTCCATTGTCAAGACCTAAAAATTTCCAAGAGGTTTTGGAATATGGTGTCAAGGATATTTAAGAAGGAACTGCAAGATTGGTGGCATGAACAAATAGAATGGTTCACCTCTCAACAAGCTCAACTCCGTCGACAAAGTGTGAAGAAGCTGAAGGAAGAAGTCATGTATGTGAAACCTTCAAGTGACCAATACGAGATCTTCTGGTGCAAGTTCCCAGAGGAGATCTACAATTGGTTGTGGATATTGCAAGTAAAAGGAAAGACTAGTGGACATAACCGATCTCGTCGTACTTGGACTCAAGTGGATCTTGTTGCGCTACATCATCTTGATACGAATCTGACACGAGTTGTGGATTTCTAGGTGCAAACCACATTAGAGGGATACATTATTGAGTTTGATGTAAAAGGTCATCAGTCCTTCTCTAAGGTTGAGGTCATGTTCAAATCAGGGTTGCGGGGCAGACTACTAAGGGAAATACTATTGTGGGTTAAGGTTCTAATGGTGGAATAAATCTTGTTGGTGTTCCAAAGCCCACCAATGGCAGCTTAAAATCCCGGTACTGGGGGAAGCATCTAAAGGGAGTGATGCTACATAGTGGTGATCTATGATAATATTGAGGAAATAGATGTCGATGACTTCTGAACGACCAGAGATTCGAGGGGAAAAGGAGAGAGTGGAGAGCTAAAAAATGGCAGGAGAGAGCTCTACAAGATATCAATAGAAGGCAACAAGAATTACACAAAGCAAGAGTGGTGTTAGGAAATCCAAGAGAGAGAGAAAGAGAAGGAGGTCGGTTGAAGCCCTGGATTAGTGGGATAGAGATAGAGTGGAGGTTGGCCAGTCAAGAAGAGTAGAGACGATTATAGCTATAGTGGGTCATAGAAGTGATAAGGACTCCACCCTGCCAGCAGATATGGGAACGTCAGATGGAATGGGTTTCATAGGCCCTGAGGAAGGTATGGATGATGACATGCACTTTGCCATGAGAAGATTATTTGTTGAGAATGATGTGTTCATCAGGAGTAATGATTTGCCTCCCTGTAGGCCAGGTAGTAACTTCTCCAACCTTCCCCTGGTACTCTATCACAACCCTGATCAATTTTTGTCTAATTTAATCAAAGTCATAAAGGTTCATAGTGTGCACGCTACCTACAAAGTTGGTGCTAGTAGCAGTAAAAATAGTAATAATACATGTATCCATGGTTCATCACAACTAGGTTCTCAGGGCTTTATACTCCTCCCAAAAAGTAAATCAAGTATGGTGGGATCCTTTACTGGATATTATAAGTTCTCAAGAAGAGGGAATGAGGACATAGAGCAACATTGATACTTATGTGAAGTCATCTAGAGGGCTCACTAGACCTCGGATGCCACGAAGCTGATTGAATTCCAAACCACTCTTCGAGAAAGGGCATTTAGATTGTTCATCAAATGGCTTGCATTACAACAAAACCAAACAATGGATGAAGCCAAACAAGATTTTTTTTAGGAATTTAAGCTTCCCGAGGCTAACCAATAGGGGTTGTTAGAGTTATGGAAAATCAAGAAACAAGAAGGGGAAACTGCATGGGAGCTAATGCAAAGGTTTAAGGAAGTGATTGGCAAGTTGAGCTACCTGATTGACCCAAATCATCAACTGGATTGGTTCGTTAAAGAATTATTACCTCTTCGTAGAATTTCCTGTAGATTCACAAGATCATGTAGTCTACTAAAACAAGAGACAAGAATCTACTTCTACTATCAACCAGCGGAAGCCAAAACAATATGAACAAGAAGAATATAAATCAATGGCACATAACACAATAAGTTTATCTAGGGAAATCCACTGCTCAAAACCTTGCCTATCTGTATTGCATTAATCATAAATATGGGTGAAGATACAAAGCTTGTTCTCACTAGAACAATTTCGTACAAGTATGCTCAACTCTCTGCCTCACAAGCCTGCTCTTAGCCAACACCTAGCCAATTTCCACTACCTTCCAAGCCTCTATTTCCTTACGCAATTCCTATGGCTAAATAACCCATATTAATGGGAATCCAATGCTTCGAAAACTGCATAATCCAATATAGCTTGACTTCATGATTGCATGCATGATCTATACAACTCAATAAATCATACAACTGATAGTACATTGTCCTTGCACTCTAGTCTCAACTGGGTCTTTCTAAGAATTAAAATGCATGAGTTTTTTATGAGGGAATCTTCAGTTAACTAGAGTGACACTTGTGGATGCACTAGTGCACCAACTGACTATTAACTCTCTATTAGTTCCACAAACAGTTTGGAACTAATTTAATTGAACATAACTCAGTAAATTGAGTTATCTAATTACAACTCACAATTAAACTCGTCTTGGACCCCTAAAACTTAGGGAGAACATATACATGACTTCATAAAGACTTCCAACTCTAAATTCCTAAGCTAATTAAGTTAATTAACTATTTACAAGTTGCTATGAGAATAGAATTTGATTTTAATTCACAATTTAAATTCAAGGACAAATTTAAACTGGAATTTCTTGTTGCCATTTTTCAACACTCCCTCTCAATAGGGATTATCAACTACCCCAATCCTGTCTCTATGAAATTCGAATTTACATCTTGATAATTCCTTTGTCAAAATGTCAGCATCTTTCTCCTCCATGGAAATGTACTCTAACGACATAATTCGCCTAAATACACAATCTCTAAGATGATGATATCGGATATCAATATGCTTGGAACGATCATGAAAAAAATCATTTTGAGAGAGTTTAATACAACTATAATTATCGCAATAAATCACTGTTGGATCCATCTATTGACCAAACAAACCATCCAGGATCTTCCTCATCTAGATGGCCTCACATGCTGCCTAACTCGCAGCAATGTACTCTGCCTCTATCGAACTGAGTGCAATCGATCTCTATTTCTTGATGTACCAAGAAACTGTCGCTGACCTAATACTGAAGATCCCTCCTGATGTGCTCTTTCAATCGGATGGACTCCCTACCCAATCTGCATTAGTGAAGCCTTCAAGCTTCACTTCCTCTGCCTGTATATACCATAATCCATATTGAGAAGTTCCCATGAGGTATCTCGACACATGCTTTGCCACCTTACAATACAGCTTGGTAGGCCTAACCATCGCTTGACTAAGCTGGTTAACTGCATAGCACATATATGGTCGTGTGTTCACCAAGTACATGAGTGAACCCACAAGTTTCCTGTAAACAGTAGCTTCCACTACTTCCCCTGAAGTAGCATCCTCCTTCCTCCAGTTACCAACTAGAGGAGTCTCCATAGGCTTGCAGCTCTCCATGTGAAACCTCCTGAGTATCTCGTTGGCATACTTGCCTTGAGACACAAACAACTCCCCATCACCTTGCCATACTTCCATGCCCAGAAAGTAATGCATGATTCCTAAGTCCTTCATCTCAAACTCTCTTGAAAGGTCCTCCTTGCAAGATTTGATCAGCTGATCATCACTTGTCAGTATGAGATCATCAACATAAAGTACAATGTGTTGGGTGTGGAGCCTGATTATCTTCTTTATTCAGAGGTATCGCTACATTTGACCCCAGTTTGTAATGGGATGGCAACCCCTCCCATTTTTTCGCCACCAAGGGGGTCTAGTGGGGGCGAAAATGATTTTTATGAGCCCCCCCTTGGCGGGGGTTTAGGGGCAACACCCCCGAAGCTAAAAATAGATGTAAAATGTTGTAATTTCGTAGTCAATTTGGGTCATTCATTAGGCAGAGATCTGACTGTTGAAGTTATGTTTAATTTAGGGTTTTTTTCCCTAGAAGAAAACCCCTTGCTATGTATGAGGGAATTGTATTACGGCTATGTATAAGTGTATTTTGAGTGAGAAAGAGAGAGGAGATTGTGTGAGAGCGAAGAGGGAATTACAACAGATCTATTGTAGGTTGTATCTCTTCATTTTGTTGGATAATATAAAGGAAGGATTGGTTGTTTCTCCGTGGACGTAGCCCAAATTGGGTGAACCACGTATATCTGTGTCTCTCTTATTTTATGTGTTTTATGTGTTTATATTTATGCAATATTTTATGTGTTGCATTGCTTTGTAATATATAATTTTTAAACACAATGATCAACAGTTTACCTTCCACCACTATGTGTTATAGGTTCACATCCGCTTCACTATTCGTGAAGCCCAACCCAGTGAAGTAGCTATCTATCCTGGCGTACCAAGAACAAGGTGCTTGCTTCAACCCATACAATGCTCTCTTGAGCCAGCACACATGTGACTCACGGTCAAAGGTCTCAAAACCTTGAGGCTACTATATGTACACCTCTTCCTTAATCATGTCATTAAGGAAGGTTGTATTTAATCTTATGTATCTTCCAACCCATCTGCGTTGATAGTGCTAATATAGATCTAATCGATGAGTACCTTGCAATAGGAGCAAAGGTCTCATCATAGTCAATCCCCACTACTTGTGAAAAGCCACAGGGCCACAAATATGGCCTTATGCTTCTCCACACTACCATTTGTAGCTTGCTTTACCTTGTAAACCTAATGGGAGCTCACCACTGACTTGTCCTTCGATCTCAGGAGCACATCCCAAACACTATTATGAACTATGGCATCATACTCCTCCACCATGGCATCAACCCAAACTGGTTGCTTCACTACTTCCTTAAAGGAATATGGCTCTGTCACAACACATTTGCCCATAAGAGCCATGTATCCAGTGTACTTCTCAGATGACCTCCTCTGCCTGCGCTGAGAAGTGGGTGCTCCCACATTCTCTTGTGCATCATCCAACAATCTGTCAACCTCTCTGGTGTGCTTTCTTCCCTCTCTGGAAGACTCTGCCTGAGTGGATGTCTCCACTCCCGGATCCTCTGCATGTGGCTACTCCACATCAATATGAGTCTCTGCAATCTTAGGAACCAAAATTTCCTCAACACATGTAGTTGTAGCTCCCTCTCAAGGGAAACTTGCATGGCCTTCTGCTCATAAAACTTGACATCCCTGTGAACCACTGTCATCATGTTGGTCAGAAAGTATACCCGATAGTTGTGAGGTGTATCAATGTACCCCACAAATATCCCCAACTCTAATGTCAGCTCAAGCTTCTTCTGTGCATCTTTGGTCACATGGAAATATACCAATGATCCAAAAATCCTAAAGTGACTAACATCTAGCCTCTTATCAGAGAAAGCCTCCTCTGGTGTCTTCAATCCAAGTATCTAATGTGGGCTATGGTTCTAAACATAAACTATTGTGTTGCATGCCTCAACCCACAAGTGTAGTGGCAGGCCCTGATCATGCAGCATCGCCCTTGCTGCCCCTATTATGCTTTTGTTCTTCCTCTCGTCCACCCCATTTTGCTGAGGGTTATGGGGTGTCGTCAACTCTCATTTAATACCTTTCGTTGCACATAAGTTATTAAACTCATTCGAGACATACTCACCATTGTTATCACTCCATAGAGATTTAACCTTCATGCCCGACACTTTCTCCACCAATGCTTTAAACTCACAAAACTTTGTGAAGGTTTGATCCTTTTTATGCATGAAAAATATCTAGCATTTTCGAGAAAATTCATCAACAAATATAACATAATACCTATGTTTGGCCATGGATGTTTTCGAGAATGGTCCACATGCATCTGAATGGACTTGCCCTAGAATAGCCTCTGCTCGACTATCTCTATCATCAAAGGAATACTTGGTGTATTTTCCCAAAGTACACCCCTTGCATGTATCAACTTGCTCAAGCGTACCTCTAGGAAGACCGGTAGAGATCTTCCAAGTCCCATGACGCAAGTGGCCCAATTGCCTGTGCCATAACTTTCCAACTTCTCAGCTTTGCACCCTTTTGTCTTTTGTGCTCAAAGCAACACACTCCTCTACCTCTAGCTTATAGAGATTCTTCGCCTGAATCCCTATCTTCTTTACTTGATCTGTGGCTATGTGTCGAAGGAACGCCTTTCCTTTCGAGAAGATCACATCATAGCCTCTATACTCAAGCATGGAAAATGATACCAAGTTCTTCTTCATCCCGGGCACATACATATAATTCTTCAAGGTGAGTGGAGCCCCATGCTCCCTCTGAAAAGTAACCATGCCCAATCTAGTAGCACTATACTTCCCGTTGTCACCCATCTTGATATGCATTTGGAGATATTTATCCTCCAGGTCACTAAATAACTCCTTGTCGCTAGTCATGTGGAATGAAGCTCCACTATTTAAGTACCATACACTTCCCATCCTTCATGACACCATGCATGCAATGAGGGAAAAATCCAATTTGAATTAAGAGGCCAAAGCCTCACCCACTGCTCCTCCTAAGGACTTCTTCTTGGATTTCTTGAGTGGAAAATTTGTAGCAAAATTGCCAAGCTCATGACAAAGAAAGCACTTAACGTTCAACATGTCTTTCTTCATACCTCCATGATAAGAATCTAATTTGGAATGGGAATCTTTCCCTTTCCCCTTCTTCGCCTTAATTGCTAAGGCACATTTCTCTTCATCATTAGTCTTTGATGAAGAGTCATCCCTTGTGTTCCTCCTAATCTCCTCTTGCATCAAATCCGACCACAGTCATTCCCAATCTAGGAGCTTCTCCCGACCATTGACAAAGTCCCGATAACTATGCCAACTCTTTGGGATTCCTATAAGAGTAAGACTCACCATATCATCCTCGACAACCATTATTCCAACACTTCCAAGTTCATCATGACACTGAGTGAACTTGGTCAAGTATTTTGGAATAGTCTCGCCTTTCTCCATTTTGATTTTTCGAAGTGTGTCCTTCAATTCCAATTTCCTTTGGTCAATTTTGTTCGTATCCAAGTCCTTCAAAGTTTTCCACATAGCATACGGAGTTTCCTTGCCATGGAGACTCGAGACAATGTGGTCTCGAACTCCCTAAAGGATTATCTGCCTCGCCTTCAACACACACTTCTTCAAGTTGGCCAAATTTTGTGCATTTGATGCTGCTCGCTTAAGAATTTCTTGATCAACGAATTCCTTCAAGCCATTATCCTCTAGCATAGCCTCCATTTTTTCCCTCCATGCTATAAAATTAGAGTTTCCTTCCAAGGCACACTCGAGCCGCAAATTGTAGAACGTCATCTTTCGATCCTGAAGTATGTATTGCAAATTTTAATTTCACCTGTAATACAAAACTCAAAACTTTGAAATCTCCTATAGCATATTGTCTTCAACTCTAATACCATGTAGAATTTCCGGTACATACACAAGCTCATGTAATCTACTTTAAAAAGGAGACAAGAATCTACTTCTACTTTCAACTAGCGGAAGCCAATAGATCGATGAAAACAATATGAACAAGAAGAAGATAAATCAATGGCACATAACATAATAAGTTTATATGGGGAAAGTCATTGCTCAAAACCCCTCCTATCTGTATTGCATTAATCATAAATATGAGTGAAGATACAAAGCTCGTTCTCACTAGAATGATTCCGCACAAGTATGATCAACTCTCTACCTCACAAGCCCACTCTTAGCCAACACTTAGTGAATTTCCACTGCCTGCCAAGCCCCTATTTCCTTGCGCAATTCCTATGGTTGAATAGCCCATATTAATGGGAATCCAATGCTTCCAAATATGTACAATCCAATCTAGGTTGACTTCCTGATTACATGCATGATCTATACAACTCAGTAAATCATACAACTGATAGTACACTATCCATGCACTTTAGTCTCAACTGGGTCTTTATCATAATCGACATACATGAGTTTCTAATCAGGGAATCTTCAGATAACTAGAGTGACACTTGTGGATGCATTAGTGCACCAACTAACTATTAACTCTCTATTAGTTCCACAAACAGTTTGAAAGTAATTTAACTAAACATAACTAGTAAACTAACTTATCTAATTACAACTCACAATTAAACTCATCCTGGACAACTAAAACTTAGGGATAACATATACATGATTTCAGAAAGACTTCCAACTCGAAATTCCTAAGCTAATTAAGTTAATTAAACTTAGTTAACTATTTACAAGTTGCTATGTGAATAGAATTCAATTTTAGTTCACAGTTTAAGTTCAAGGACAAATTTAAACTGGAATTTCTTGTTGCCATTTCTCAACACTCTTACTCACACATCATTGACACAATAGAAAATCGATACTTTGCAGGACGCCCTGGAACAGGTGACAAGAATTGAGGCTATGGCAGGATACCCACATGGATACCAGGGGAGAACCTCACATGAACCCTCTATATTAGGTCTACAACATCAAATCACAAACCTAGCAGAGAATCTAAAGGAGTTGCAGCCAACACATCCTACGTAGTCGCCTGTATGGTGTACCAACTACCTTGTCCAGGGGCATCATGTGACAAAATTCCCAAGGTTGCGGGGCGCAAGCACTCCCTCTGCACTGGCGGGGCCATCCACATCTCTACTAGCCGCAGGATTTGCATAGGTAGGGTGTTGGGTGTGTGTAATATTCTTTCCACATGGGGTATTGTGCAGGGTTTTCACAAACAATTTTGAGCATGGTGGTTTTCTACCCATGGTATTTTGTAGATTCAGCCAAGGGAACTACGATTATTTCTATTCCAAGGTTAATGGGTTGGGGTTTATGAATGCTTTGACATGTATATATATGTATTGTAACATTGAAAGGAAAATAATGAAAAATCAATTTGGTAGTCCCAGTTTTGGGATCTAAGGGAAAATCTTTGTGTATTTATTTTGTGTTTCTCGCTATTGTATATTTTCTGTTTTTTAAGAATTCGTTTGAAGGTAATTTTTTTACAGGGTTAAAACCTACATTTGGTATCAGATTTGTTTCGGCTTAAAGGAGACGTCTTTGTTGCTGAGGGGTTTTACTCAGGCCTGTGGTAGACCCTATTAAGTGGGAGATTTGCGAGATCGATTCTTGCGATGAAAGAATATGGCGAGCAATGGAAAGATAGTGATTGAGAAATTGAATGGTCGGAATTTTGAGTTGTGGAAAATCAAGATGGAGGATCTACTTGTGGATAAAGATCAGTGGATCGCGGTAAATTCAGGTACTAAATCAACGACAACGTCAAATGAAGACTGGGTAAAGTTGGATCGAAAATCAAAGAGCACAATACGGTTGTGTATCTCAGATTCAGTATTGTTGAATGTATTAGGGGAAGCTATGGCGAAGGCTTTGTGGGACAGGTTAAGGACTTTGTACCAATCAAAGTCTCTGGTGAACAAATTGTTCCTGCGGAAAAAATCTATATAACCTGAGGATGAAGGATGGAGACTCAATGGAAGAACATCTAAATGCCTTTAATATTGTGGTAAGCCAGTTTTTATCTACTAATATAAAAAATTTAGATGAAGATAAGTACATCAATTTTTTTTTGTTCTCTACCAGATTCATGGGATAGTCTGGTTGTTGCAATAGGTAGCAATACAACTACCTTGAAGTTTAATGAAATAGTCTCATCCTTATTGTCGGAGGAGATGAAACGAAAAATTATGGACGGCCAAAATGGAGATGTTTTATTTGTATAAGGACGGTTCCAGAACAAAAACAAAAATAAGGCCTCAAGTGGCATATCTAAATTGAGAGGGACATCTAAATCTCCAGGAAAACCTATAAAGGTGTGTTGTAAATGTGTAAAGAAAGGGCACTTCAAAAAGGACTGTAGATCTAAAGCTCTTGAGAAAGGAAAGGGATTTGATGATGCTCCTTCTACAGAGATGAAAACCACCTCAGATGAAGGTGGGGATGTGTAATTGGCTTCTTCTTCAAGTACACATGTAGATCATGAGACATGGTTTATTGACTCAGGTGCATCTTTTCACTTCACTCCCCATAGGGAGTGGTTCCGTTAGTATGAGAAATATGATGGTAGTGATGTCTTCTTATGGGATTACAGGAAGGATAGAATCATCAGACACAGAAAACTCAAGCTGAAGTTGCAAGGTGGAAGGATTAGAACACTTGTGGGTGTTCTGCATATTACTGCAAGATGGATGGTGCAGTTGTAAAAATAGTGTTCGATAAAGATACCTGCAAGATGGTTCACAGAGCACTGATATTGATGCGAGGAGTTCAGATTGGAACTCTATACAAGCTTATGGGTGGTACTATTATTGATGGGTGCAACATTTCTTTGGTTCCTGAAAGTGTAGCAAAAAATATAGTGGTCTCTGGAGAAAAGATCATGTTATGGCATCACAGGCTTGGACATATTGGAGAGAAGAGCCTTCGAACACTTCATGGTAATGGTATGGTAGAAGGTGTATCTAATTTCTCTCTGGATTTCGATTTCTATGAACATTGTGTATATGGGAAGCAGAATCGGGTGAGTTTCCCCTCTGGTGCTAAGAGGGCAAAGTGGATGTTAGAGCTTGTGCATAGTGATGCCTTTGGACATGTATCGGTTCCATCACTCGATAAGTTTGTGTACTATGTATCATTTATATATGACTTCTCAAGGAATACATGGATATATTTCCTTAGGAAGAAATATGAAACAGAGAAGAAGATAAAGGTGTTGAGGACAAATAATGGTGGAGAGTTCTGCAAGAAGGAATTTGAAGAGTTCTGTAAGAAGTGCGGTATAACACAACAGAAGACTACTACATACACACCTCAGCAAAATGGAGTTGTAGAAAGAATGAACATGATGTTGATGAAAAAGGCAAGAAGCATGCTCAGTGGTGTCGAGTTAGGACAAGAATTCTGGGCAAAGGCGGTGGGGACTGCATGTTACCTGGTCCATACATGAGGTGTGTATGGACTGGTAAGAAACCCTCCCTTTCACATATGAGGGTATTTGGTTGTGATGCATATGTACATGTTCCAAAGGAGAAAAGTACCAAATTGGATAGTAAATATGAAAGGTGCATCTTTATTGGGTATAAGGATGGTTTAAAAGGTTATAAGATTTGGAACCCAAAAATAAGGAAGGTTGTGTAACACCGAGATGTGGTGTTTAGAGAGGTGAAAGATGTTATTAAACATGAAGTTCTACCAAATGAACCTGAGAATATAGAGTTTTATCTAAAGGATCAAGAATAAGAATCTACAGCAGAAGAGGAGTCAAAAGATGAAGAGCCACAAACTCCAACTGTGAGAAGATCAGTTCGAGAAAGAAGGTAGGCAGAAAGGTATATTCCATTGCTTTATTTATTACTGATGATGATCCCATAACTGTCAGGGAGGCAGTAGATTCAGGGGATGGCAAACTCTAGAAAGAGGCCATGGTTGATGAAATGGCATCTTTGGACAAAAATGAGGCTTGGGAGCTGGTGGAGTTGCCAGTTGGAAGGAAACCCTTGGATGCAAATGGGTGTTTAAGAAGAAGATGAATGCAAAAGTCAAGGTGGAGAAATATAAAGCTCGGTTGGTAGTAAAAGGTTATTCCCAAGTGTCGGGAATTGATTTTGGTGATATTTTTTCTCCTATTGCCAAGGTAGCTTCTATTAGATTACTTTTATTTGTTGTTGTTACTTTTGATTTTGAGGCATAATAGATGGATATGAAGACAACATTTCTTCAAGGGGATCTAGAAACAACTGGTATGCAGGTTAAAAAAGTCTTTGTATGGGTTCAAGCAGTCATCAAGGATGTGGTATCAGAAATTTGATACATTTATATGGGGACTTGGCTTCACTAGAAACAAAGCGGATCACTGTGTATATTTTAAATTAATTGGTGATCGTTGTTACCGAGAAAAGTGTCTATTTAGAACTACTCTATCCCACTAAGGTGTGACAGCTGCCTTAGAAACAAACAGAGAAAAACTACTTTTGTATTTCCTTTATGAACTATAGACAAAGAGGAATAGAAAGAACCAACCTGTGTCTTGCGCTAATCCTTTGATCCAATCCCTCTCTTCTTTGACAGCTTCCAGCTACTTGCTCCCTTACTTGCCCAGCTTCACCAAGTACCTGTAAGATCACAGAAGAAGAAAACTATACAAAGACATGGATCTATATTCATAAACAACTTAGGATCAGATTTAAGTTAACCATACAAATGTAACAAGCATCAATGATACAAAAGCATGGAGGAAAAACTCAAATAGTTTTTATTGATAAATAAGAAGATCCAGGAGGAGTTACAACCGATGATTCCTGACCCAGCATCAACCTCCCAGCAAAGAAGCCCCTCTTCACCTCCAACAAAGCATAAATCACCCAATACTCTGATATTTGTCTCAAAACCAACAGCAATTCCTTACAATGTGCAAAATTCCAACCTCTGGATCTCTGGGATGAGGGATCCATATATAGATGTATGTAAGGAGGATGAGTCAGCTTGTGATTTGATTAGTGTCTTCTCTCTGTTAGTTCTTGCTTCCACTTGGAGACTGAAGGCCTCTTACTCATCCTTGGTCGAATTCAGTGAGGCAAGTGTCATAGGAGAAGATTCTGGAAGCTTCCATTGTCTCTCCACCTCGCGGAATGACACTGCCATTTGTCATTTCTCGCCCAACGCACCCTCATAGTGCATTTAGGTGCGTTGCAACGCACCTAGCCAGTGTGTTTAGGTGCTATGCAACGCACCTAGCCAGTGGAGCAGCTGAAATGATCCTGTTTTGACTTATTCTGAGCAGTTTCTGGTGGAGAACTTCCGGGAGAAGCTGTAATTTGTTGACCTTGTTCCTTTAGGGGTTAGAACAACACTTTTAGGGACTTAGGAGCCCTTGGTTTATGGACATTCCATGCTCGGAGTTGCAAGGCACAAAAATGTCTATAACAGTTGCCCCCTAAAGTATGAGGCCGTTAATCGGGTGAAATGCTTTATTATGAGGATCCGAAGTTCTTTTAATGCTGGGAGGAGACATGTAATAAGATACAATACAATACATTATCTTCATATTGTTTTTCATGATCTAGCTGAGGCAGGCATTCCCATGCTCAGCTTTATAAATTCATTCTCATGTACATAGGACAGACAATCGTCTGATTGTAGACTGATGATTCTGATAGAGCCACCATCCTTTTGGTAGGATGATTATCTGTGCTGCAATGTTGTACATTTAATGTCTTTATTTTTCTGAATATATATCGCAGCCCGGATGGATGAAACTAGATCCGGGGTCTTCAATCTCGTCCGATCTTCACCCGAAGTACAAGTCGATCCATGTGAGAAATGTTTTGAAGTCGAACATGGAAAGACATCGCTTGATTACCAGTCAATGATGTAAACTGTTAACAAGCGCGAGAGGAATCACCGATACTGATAATGACCCTCAAGGTACTACAGTACAATTCATGTGGTGTGAATAAAGGACTTGGCATCGAACACCATGCAAAATCTTTCGGTCGAAGGCCATTGATGTAAACTTGTCGCCGGAAGTGAGAAACTTGCCATTGAGGCATGCAAGCTTCAAAGTACTGAATGGGGTGTTCCTAGATCAGCTTCTTGGATAATGAGCTGATGTCGACAAGAAGTGATCCGTCACAGGAGGGCCTTAATGAATCCCACATCATTAACACGGAACGGAGCAAATGATTTTGATGGAGGTGAAAATGATCTGATGATATACGGTTCAGGGTGGCGGTCATGAAAGAATGGAATATAATGTATGGCAGTGGGTGGGACACAGGTGGCTTCTCTGGATGACTTCTCTTGAACATGTCGGCGACACTGATGTGATGGATTGGTAGCATTAACCCCAAATGTGGATGGTATGGTGTGACCATGGCGATGTGACCGGTGAATGAAACAACCCAACCCGACTCGGACACGGAATGGAAGTGTCATGTTCAAGAGCGACTTGCTACCAATAAAGATTCTTTGAGTTTTCTTCCCAATTTTTCCCCAGTCATTGCTGACCAGTACCTCTTTATTTTTGTCAAGCTTGAGGAGGATAACATATGCTTGTTCTATAATTTTCCCTTCGGGCAAACCCATCGCTATGTTTTAACGAGCCTAGCGATAGTGAAACTCGTTCTCGTCTAAAGACAAGTTTGTCGCTATTAATCTTTTTAACGAGTTTAATGACAAAGATAAGTCAGTCCTTTTCATTTTTAGAGAGTCTGAAAAGGTACGTAAAGGTAACTCCAAAATTCCTTTTTCGTCATCTAATCCCTTAAGTCCGAAAAAGTATAAAACAATACAGAAGGGATGAATTTTCGATAGTTTTAACGAGCCGAATAAAACATGCGCTCGATATTTTTGTGCAATAATCCCTCAGGTCCAAAAAGATTAAAATCTAGATGAGGGATAGCACTTCCTGTCCCTTTAACGAGCTGGAGAGGCCAATGGCTCGGCAATCTTTTCATATTTTACGAGTCAGTTGAAAAGAGCTTAAAGAAGACTCGTCTTTTGAGGAACGAGTGATAAAATGGGTAGCAGCTGATTCCAGGTAAGGTTTGGAATTTTCCAATCACGGCAGTGTCACAAGGATGGCTAGTGAAATCACTCTTCGCAACTGTTCCTCAAAATGGGTAAACAATCAAATGGAGGTCAATGATCGGCCAATGAAAAAGTGGAGGTGACGGTGCAAACACGACCAAGGCTTTAATGGCTAAAGTACTACATTCACGGTGGTTATTTACCGGGGAATAGTTCATTTTTTAAAGAGCTTAAACGCGGGTGGAAACATTTGCTCGGTGCGGGTTTATTTTTTAACGAGCTTGAACCTTGTGGTAACACTGCTTGATTAATCCAGTCGTATGATAAGAATGTCTCATATAAAAACGGCAACTTTTAGAGTTTTGCCCCACATCCTATCTTTATGCAAGTTAGGAGATGACCAATCCTACGAGTTTAAAGGGTTAAAGGTCCTAAAAATTTAAAAAATAAATAGTCGCTCTTTGCTTGTACTCCAAAAGGTTTGCATGCCCCCAGGTATAAAATAGAGTTTCAAGGTTACCTCTACTTCTATCCGCCAAAACATTTGTTTTACCGAGAGAGGCCTACCTCTTACAGGTTACCCAAAGATTGTTCTGTTCACGGCGCAAACAAAACACTTCTTCGGCAATGTCTACCGAAATAAACAAAGGTGAACGGATGATATAGTGAGACCATCCCTGACATAACTTTGACAAGAGGATCTTGTTCTAGAATAACCCCCTCTTCCAATCACAGACGGGGGTACAGACTAGTCATATTCTCGCGCGGAAACCTACCCTATACCCGAAGTTTTCCTGCCGAAGCAGACCAGGGTGCATGCCCCCTGGGTTTCAGTCATATCCCTCTGAATTACTCGCGCTCATCAGGAGGACAGACTGGAGATTGAGACATTTCTTGCGTGAAAAGACCATTCAGGGATGGTATATGACTATTTGCTCTGTATGATCCGGGAAATGAAAGCTGGTCCACGAGCTTGACCACTCTTCCTTAGTGCGGAAAACACATTACTCTAAAGAGTGAGGAGACAATGGCTCCCATGCAATAAATATAGTCTCGTCCAAGGAGTAGATTGTAATCTAGGGGTCCTTGAACTACCATTACGTTCATGTGAACGGTTTTCCCTCTCAATGTTATGGGCACATCGGGAAGAATCCCTAAAGGTCGACTGGTTCCTTTATCAAAGCCTGTCAGATTTCTCATCTCAGGCAAAAGCGATGGCGAACCACGCGCTTTCCAAGCAGTTGAGGAAAGGATACTCACAGAAGCCCCCTCATCTATGATGGTACCAGCCATAACCATTCTATATATTTGAACGATAATTCGGAATGGTACGCTTGCTGGTAAACGGGGTCTGCCTAGTTGATTCGAGTCGAAGGAGACAACTAGGTTGCTTGGAGGTGGGACCGAATAGACGGCCTGGTACAACTCTGACGAACTTCCTTCCTGCAGTAAAGGAACGGGTAAATTTCCCCCATGTTCATTGGAGTCTGTGCTTATGAAAAGAATTTGGACGGTGTCATCCTTGTTCTCTTCAGTGATTGTATCATCTGAAGATGAAACCTCTGGAGGCAAGACCGGGTCAACTGCCGCCTCGACCTTTTGACTTTCATCGGGTATGGATCCAGATGGTTTATCTTCAATGATAGGTGCTTCAGCCGACCACCTGAGCGGGCCAGCCGGATTTTCAACTAGTGACAGACTCGGCAAGAGTTTTTTATATCCAGGAGGAAGTCGTAACGGTGAAACCGGACGATCATCCAAAACTCTTTTAGCTTCGTCTAAGAAGGGACAACGGTGGATGGCATGATCGCCTTCGCACAGTTTACAAGGAAATCTACATTTCCCTTTTTGTCCTGGGGCTTCACTTTCACTAGTTGACGGTGTGCTTTCAACATGATCATCAGAGGTTGACGACACCGGGTTGTGCAAACGAGGAGACCAGTCCCTTAATATCCGAGGGATACAAGGACAATCTCTGTGAAAGTGGTCTCCTTTGCAAATGACACATGGCAATTTAGGCCTGGTCGATGCAGTGTGTGGATTTTCGTTAGACGACACTCGTTTTCCCCCATTCGCCTTTGGCTCCTTCTTCTTCTTCTCTTTCTTCTTCTTTTCCTTCTTCTCCTTAGGAACTTGACTTTTGGCTTTACCAGCTCCATCAAGCGAAGAGGAAGGAGGAGAAGAAGAATTAGAGGAAGTAGAAGGCTGGTGGGCAACTCTGGACTCGTCTAATTGCTGATTCGATTGTTCAGGAATAGTGGTGTTCTGAACGACAGAGGTTGAGAAGAGCCATACAGGTAAACCAATTGTCATCCCTGGAAGCGACAATGTGGCCATATGGGGCGCACCAACATCTCCCCAAGAGGAGAAGGGACTAGGATTTCCTCCAAGGGGAATTCCTTGGTTGGTAGACTCCATTTTCTCAACCCAAGATCAACGTAGGAAAGGGTAATGAATATTCCGTTTAAAATAAATTTTTATACGCTTTGACACAGCTTGTTTTTTCAGTTTTTAAGAGTCGAGAAAAAACAAAAGATGACTCTAGTCTCCTTCGATTTTTAATGAGCCTGAAGTGACAAGTGCTCAGATGGACCTTTTCCGTTAAGGAGTCTGAAAAGGAACGAAAGGGACTGCTCTGGAGATCTAGGTAGAGGGAGTACCAAACCAATCGCAAAACTGCAGAATACTTTTTACGGTATGGCAGTCAATCTTCCCGAATGCTGTGTTCAATGCATTGCGATCGATAGGGCGGCAGACAAGGCTTCCTATGGATAAAGGATTTAAGCCTATAGGGGTCTCCCAAAATATACTCGACGGTATGTGGGAGCACAAGTCCGTACTGGCACTTATCATCTCAAAGTGGAGGAATCACCCAACCATCAATGAGGACAACAGTTACTAGGCTTTACGACGCCGGAATACGTCTCTAGCCTAGACCTCTAAATGTTGTGCGTTAAGTTCCAAAGCGTTGTTAGATTCATTGAATTTATTTTAAGTTGATCTTGCTTATGAAGTTTGCCTTTTGGGTTCACCACGAGATGTAGATGTAATTCCTAAAATGCAATCTAAAGATGATAAACAAACTTTTATCTCTTTTGTGCAATGAAAATCCTAGCTACTAGAGGAAAAGAAAGACACAATCTTTTCACAAAGAGCAAAGAGCACACTGTAAATGCACTTTCCTAAATCAAGCCAAACAGACTGTCAATATGCAAATGCACATGCATGTATTTGTTTTCGACTTTCTTAGTATTGATGCTAAAAAGAAAGTTGATGTACAAATCTGAATTTTCTTTCAAGCGACAAACACAAACAAGCTTCTTTTCGAAATCAAAAGATAGAGACGATTACGACACTTTACGATTTTGAAATGAATACTCGTTTTTGACACTAGAAAGTCACAAATTCAGACCAAAGGCAATAGTAAAAGTATAATCGACCATCAACAGCAATCAAACTTTCTCCTATGATCGAAATCGACACTTGCGACAGATCTAAATCAAAGGACGATAGTACGATTATTCTACTTTTGCAATGGAAAACTGTAAACGACTCAACAAACACACAAAAACATCTACAGTTCTTTTGTACAAAGGAGGCGGAATAACAGTAAGGAAAAGGGGTTTTAAACAGACATACATATACTGATCACGGGCAGCAAAATTCAGAGACAAAACTGGAAAGAATGAAGCATAAGAACCTCAGCTGCACAGGGCTAGTCTGATCAGCGCACCTGTAACACAGAGAAACTGGATTGCAGCGCAGGTTGCCCTTTCGGGAAGTGCACTGAAATGCAGGAACTCTTAACAGTACCTGCGCTGGGCCAGAAATGAGAATCTGTCTGGGTTCTGGGTCACAGTTTGCAGTTTAGTCTTTGGTTTTTGGCTGAGTAAAAGCAATCAGTAATGCACAATCAGGGGTAGATCTAAGGAGGGTCTAAGAGCTATCACAAGGGCAATCAGATCATTTGTGAATCAGCTGTTCAAATCATAAACAAATCCAGTGAATGGATTGAAGCAGCAGATGTCTACTTTGCATTTGTTATGGCAAATGCAGTTCGAATGCTACTTATAAATTTATGAAACAAACAACAAAGAGATACACAAACAAACTAATTAGACATTCGTCCCCAGCGGAGTCGCCATTTTGTTACCGGGAAAAGTGTCTATTTAGAACTGCTCTATCCCACTAAGGTGTGACAGCTGCCTTAGAATCAAACAGAGAAAAACTACTTTTGTATTTCCTTTATGAACTATAGATAGAGAGGAATAGAAAGAACCAACCTGTCTCTTGCGCTAATCCTTTGATCCAATCCCTCTCTTCTTTGACAGCTTCCAGCTACTTGCTCCCTTACTTTCCCAGCTTCACCAAGTACCTGTAAGATCACAGAAGAAGAAAACTATACAAAGACATGGATCTATATTCATAAACAACTTAGGATCAGATTTAAGTTAACCATACAAATGTAACAAGCATCAATGATACAAAAGCATGGAGGAAAAACTCAAATAGTTTTTATTGATAAATAAGAAGATCCAGGAGGAGTTACAACCGATGATTCCTGACCCATCATCAACCTCCCAGCAAAGAAGCCCCTCTTCACCTCCAACAAAGCATAAATCACCCAATACTCTGATATTTGTCTCAAAACCAACAGCAATTCCTTACAATGTGCAAAATTCCAGCCTCTGGGTCTCTGGGATGAGGGATCCATATATAGATGTATGTAAGGAGGATGAGTCAGCTTGTGATTTGATTAGTGTCTTCTCTCTATCAGTTCTTGCTTCCACTTGGAGACTGAAGGCCTCTTACTCATCCTTGGTCGAATTCAGTGAGGCAAGTGTCATAGGAGAAGATTCTGGAAGCTTCCATTGTCTCTCCACCTCGGGGAATGACACTGCAATTTGTCATTTCTCGCCCAATGCACCCTCATAGTGCATTTAGGTGCGTTGCAACGCACCTAGCCAGTGTGTTTAGGTGCTATGCAACGCACCTAGCCAGTGGAGCAGCTGAAATGATCCTGTTTTGACTTATTCTGAGCAGTTTCTGGTGGAGAACTTCCGGGAGAAGTTGTAATTTGTTGACCTTGTTCCTTTAGGGGTTAGAACAACACTTTTAGGGACTTAGGAGCCCTTGGTTTATGGACATTTCATGCTCGGAGTTGCAAGGCACAAAAATTTCTATAACAATCGTTTTATTTATCTGGTCATGTATGTGGATGATATGTTGTTGATTGGAAATGACAAAGAAATTATCTAGGATTTGAAGACCCAATTGTCCTCCAAATTTGACATGAAGGATCTTAGTGCTACAAGCTATATGTTGGGCATGGAAATTAATTGATATCAGGCAAAGAGGAATCTCTGGTTAAACCAGAGGAAGTATGTCAAGACAATACTACAAAGGTTTAATATGCAGGATAGTAAATCGGTCAAGGTTCCTATTCCTGTAGGTGGAAAGTTATATGCTCAATAGTGTCCCAAGACACAAGAAGAGGAATAGTACATGTCCCGTGTTCCATACGCAAGTGCAGTCAGTATCCTGACGTATGAAATGGTATGTACTAGACCAGACATTGCACATGCAGTGGGAGTATTGAGCAGGTTTATGTCAAAACCAGGGAAGGAGCTTTGGACAACAGTGAAGCGAGTTTCTAGGTATTTGCATGGCACTAGTGATTATGGTTCATGCTATGAAGGAAGACTAGGATTGGACATAGTTTTGGACATCCATAGCTTTTTTGATGCAAACTAGGTTAGAGATATGGATCAGAGAAGATTTACAAGTGGGTATGTGTTTAACCTATTTGGAGGTGTAGTCAGTTGGATGAGCAAGAGACAGTTGATAGTGGCACTTTCAACTATAAAGGCAGAATACATGGCAGCCACTCATGCAAGCAAAGAAGTAGTTTGATTGCAAAGATTGTGTTCAAGTATGGGGTTGGTACAACGAGCTATAAGGATAGACTATGATAGCCAAAGTGAAATTTTCTTGGTAAAGAACACTTCTTATCATTCAAAGACAAAGCACATTGATGTTCAGTATCACTTTATGAGGGATATGATTGAGAACAAAAAGGTGTTGCTGGTAAAGGTGGACACTTTGAAAAATGTTGCAAATGCATTGACGAAGTATGTGAGCACTGAGAAGTTTTCTTGGTGTAGAGAAAAAATGGGCGTTGCAAGGTTGGACCAATGATTAAGCTCTCATGTGACCCCTTGTGTGGAAAGAAAACAACAAGTGGGAGAATGTTGGATGTGAGTTATATTAGGTGGGTGGACCTACCTATGGTTTTGTGCAGGGGTTTTGGGCATGATGGTTTTTTTCCCATGGTATTTTGTAGATCCGGTCAAGGGAACTATGGTTATGTTCTAATCCAAGGTTAATGGAAAATAATGAAAAATCAATCTAATAGTCCCGATTTTAGGATCTAGGGGAAATCTCTGTGTATTTTTTTTGTGTTTCTCACCATTGTATATTTTCTGGTTTTTAAGAATTTGTTTGCAGGTAATTTCTATACAGGGTTAAAACCTACATAGGGATGCAAGGTTTATACACTGGACACACTCAATTTCATGCATTTCTGAACCAGCAGAGTACAACATTACATCCGGCTCAAAATCCTCATAGACAGAACATAAAACTAACTTGAAAGATTAATACACAATTGAGATACTAAGAACCATAGCGGGCTCGAACGACTCTGCAACAACATTTTGGTATCCTTCCTATCTCTCCCCCAACTTTTCCCATCAACCTTCTTTTATATCCCTATGCTTGCTTGGACTGCCACTTCTCCCTCGGATGCTCTACCTTTTTCTTCTTCCAGCTGCTTCTACTACTTGGTTGTTAGTATTCCCTTTCGCTCGGCTATAGCTACCTAAGTCCCGACTTCTTTGTCCATGTTTCCACAACTACTGGTCTTCGGTGGATCCCTTCCTCTTCTCTATTTGTCTCCTCTGCAACTTCCCAACAGTTATCTTTGGCAAAATGTTGTCATCCTTCCAACGTGTCACCTTGTTTCCCAAAATGAAGGGCCCAACAAGCCCCAACCACATTCCATTGACTCATCCCCAAGTCAATCCTTTGTCAGTGCTATTGGTCCTACTGATGCTACTAGTACTCCCCGCTACGTTGCTTCTCCTTGGATTTTTGCTTCCCCTTAACTGGTTCCTTGAAGTGAATGACCCAACAAAGATAACTCAGAGCTTATAAAATAACGGGTTAATTGAGTGACTTCAGCCGACCAATCACAATCATGTAAGTGATTCCATATTTTATGAAGATGGAAACAAATATACCATTCAAGCATTCATTACCATCTTAGATAAGTAAGATAGTTAGTCAACCATGAATATATTGTGATTTAGGCATTCATTCATGAATCATACAGAATCATATATCAACCATTAACATAACATGCATAGTCATCCTTCAATGTTCACATATGCTTAAATCATTAAACTTATCTGGGTGAGTTATAATTCTTGGAGCCTTAAGCAGGGACTTCCACTCTCCACCTAACCATAGGCTAAATACAATACAATCTCTCTTGCACCTTATAACCCTTAAGCCAGATCCAAAGCCCGAGGAATTTCCTGAGACATTTTGAAATTGGCTAAAAATATTTAAATTCAGTGGCTTGAAGTACATGCCATGAAGGCTTGTAACCAAAAGTTCTAGTTATGGAACCCTAGCCTTCCAAAACAGAATGGACAAAGACTCTAAGAGTTGCAAAATGCTAGACTAGAGAAGTGGGTTTAAGAAGAATAGAAAACATAGTCCAAATTAGGCACTTAAGAATATAAATTTAGACTACTACAGAAAGAATAATGCAAGACTAAGAAGACGTGAATGAGGATCTTGAATGTGTAGCTCCCATTAAGGGCTTCAAGATTAATTATCATGAGTACAATTAATTAAATTCATTAAAAATTAAACTGAAGTACCAGCTGCATCTTACACTATCCAGGAGAAGAAAAGACATGGATGAATGTTGAGACATGAGAGGAAAAATAATGGTTGCAACTTCCCATAACTAGAATCAAATTGCAATATATTATTCAGACTTAAAAAAGATTTTTGGATTGCAATACCCAGTCATGAGGACTCGAATCCAAACCTCTCTAATGTATCATATTTGGTCTTTTATTTTTGTTGCTAGCCCTAATTGTCTAATTGTTATAATCAGTTTGAAAACTGATTCTCAAACAGTTTCCAAACTACTGCTTCTTTAAAAGATTCTAAAAATAATCAAGTTACAATGATAACTTTAAATATTATATAAATAATATATATAACACTATTAAATCTGCTTCCCTTACAATGTCTGACACATTAAATAAAATTAATTGCAAAACAAAAAGAGTAAGACCAGAGATGGACATGGATGGCATGTGGGTTTGACTCTTGTACATGGGAGGTTTTTGAAGAAACTGTTCCTGCCCCCGGGACCACCTGTAGCAGTTTCTAGAGATGAGGAAGGTGTTGTCTTAATGATTAATAGCCGTCGATCTTTAGATGGGTGGTTTGAGAAAACTACCTTGCGGTACCACATAAACCATTGAGATCCTTTGATCCATGTGCCTTATGGTAACATTGGATCTTGATCAATTCTTTGAAGCTTCAATGTTTGTCTCTTGAGATTCAACATTTTCATTTCTAACCCACAAATTCAAGTGCTCTTTTTCCCCGACTCATCATCCTTCCTTCCTTTTGCTTCCTTTGAACACTGGAGAGTCCTCTTTTGCATGGATCTGCATCACTAGTTTCCAACAGATGAGGAAGATGTTTCCATATAGGTCTGGTTGACATTCTTCATTTGCCTGTCACCTAGAGCTTTTACTTCTTGAGGCTTTCTCGTAACAGATTGGTCAATGCATGTAGTTCTCATCTTGATTTCTAAGGAACGCTTCGTTAAGGATACTTCTGATAAATTAGCAATGTTTTTACCATTTGAGATCTTATGAGCATTCACATTGGAATTCTTGTTCATGGCGTCAAAATCTCTTTTCTCGGCTTTCCCACCGATTACTTTTGTAGATTTCAAAGCTAGGCCTTCGGTATTAGTGGAACGGTAAATCTTGCCAAAAGTTTTCTTTAAGAGTTCCTGCAGCAGACATACTTCATGTTCTTCTAGGAGTTTACTTAACTGCATACATCCTTTCAGTGGTAATCCCTAATGATCATTGGCCTATATCTTAAAAAGGTCAGAAACTGACTGGATATCAACATGGTGGGCCTTGACATCCAACCCCTTGGAAAGTGCCCTTGACTTCCACTTGTCGAGGATCTCAGAAAATGAAACTTTAGCTTTCATCATAGATATAATGTTCGATATCAGCAGCACATATCGTCCATCTGGAGTGCAATGTAGACAAATTTTATCACCCTCTAATTCTATTGCACATTGGTTATGGGAAATGAAAGTGCTTTGAATATCCATTTCAGCCTTTGAATTCCTATAGACCTTTCCATTCAACTTCTTTAAATATTGTAAAGTCACACCCTGTTTGGGAGCAGTTGATGACTCCTTTGCATGAAAAATGCTAGAGGGATATACATCTCCACCTACTCCCGAAGATAGAGAGATTTATGATCGTCATTTTCTCTGATCCAGTGGTTCACAACTGTTACTACTTTCACCATTTGAGTTCTTATTAAATGAAGTATGTTCTTCTAAATCCAGATGATAATATGGAACATATTCCACAAATTCATCAGAATTAAGAAAACTTTCTTCAGAATCAAAGTCATTTATCTCAATATGATCTCTTACAGGTAGCTTTGCCGATGCTTCAACGAGAATTCCTTCATCCTGTTCAATTTTTTGTGTTATGGAAACCATCTTCATAAAATCCTCTCTTACAAAGACAATTTGTATGATGTCGCAGTTAAATTCTCTTATCTCCTTCAAATGATTGAGGCACATTGGATGGGTATTGCATTGGCAAATAATATATGCCACGTAACATAGACACTTGCAGAGCCAGCAACAAGAGGTACTTGTGTGTCCCTGCAAAATACTTGTTTATGCTCCTAGTTATTTTTAGTGACCTAACCACCTGATGTTGGAATCTTTTAAGCTTAACAAATGCAACCTTTAAGCATAGTTGTCTGGCTAGTTCCATTTACAAAGAAGAATTCCTAATGTCCTCAAAAAACCTAGTCCTTGCAAGATTCATTATTTCTTTACAAAGTAATTCCTCGTGAGGTAAAAGTGCCATCCTAAGATATTCATAACGTTTACATGTTGCCTCCCCAAATGGAAACTAGTCAATTATAGCAAAGTTCACAGCCTCTCCACAATTGAATCCATGACTAAAACCTGCATGTTAAGATCAAGTAAAAGTGATGACAAATTCACCAGGTTTCTGCACAGCTTTGAAAACAGGAACTCCATGTTTAGATAACATATTTGGAGGGAACATTGTTGTCTTCCCTATAACAAAATCATACACTGCGCCTTCTGCTTCATCTAAGAGAAATTCATGATCATAAACATGTTCCCTAACGACATTTTCGAAATCATGAGAAACATAGCCAAGACCACCAGCTATTAGTATTGAAGGTTTATACGAGTCCTTGTTTTAATAATCTGTCAGCATGATGCTTTGGTGAAGTGTGCTCCTTTGATGAAGTATGGTTGTTAAATAATAGACTTTGGTGCTCGGTTTGCAATAACTTCAATTTGTAGATTTGGCCTAAACCTAATTCTTTTTCCTTTTTCCTTTTTCCTTTTTTTAAGAGAAAACCCAATGCCTTTATGAAAATCGAGAGCATAATAACGTTGATATGAACTTTATCAATACCAAAAAATAAAACACGTTGTCATATAATAGTATAAGCTTCGACAAGCATCTCGTCTTTTCTTACAAGGCAACAATCAATTTAAAAGTTCCACATCTTCTTTTCAAACATTTCATGGCTTTATTTAAAAGTGCTTTTGTTCTTTCCAGCTGGAAAAAATGAGTTACAACAAACAAAGCACCAGATCTGGGTTACAAGCTCGATAATCAACTCCAACATAACCAGTAAGTTATACCATACCCCACAACTACACACCACCCAGAATCAATCTTGAATGCCTTTTGATAGAAAATAGAACCAATGTGAGCCATCGAGATAAAGATTCAGAGCAAATGAGATAAAGAACCAAATTGAGTCTGAATATCCCCTTGTGCTCCTACACTATGTGTATAAATAGGTGATCTACATCCCTTCATGCAGTTGGGACAACCCGACATGGATATTCGGTGTGTTTTCCCCAAGACACCCCTTGGCTCATACTCGAATTTTCCTGAATGGTTGTCTCTCTCTACTGTCTCCTCGATCCAAAAGATGGAGAAAGGAATGGGCACCGACCTATGCTTCCACCACCCTAGTCCAATCTCTTAATGACTAATAAGAGCTCATTTCTTCTCCAATTGTATCACACTAAAATTCTCTTAGGTAATGGCTTCCTGAGTTTGCAAGCAACTATAGCATTAATTTTAGCAAGGTATGGGATATGGCTTTTCAAAACATGTGAATAAGAAAGTTTCCCTGAGACCAAAGATTCATAAGATTGTCCCAACCTCAATTGTATTAATTAATTAATTTTAAGTAATATTGTCAAATTTTTAGTTGGGTTTAGCCAGTCATGGTTCTCCATGTTGGTGTTCCAATCACAATTATAATTACAAGGAATAGGGATAGGATATGGGATGTGAAAAACCCCACACCCTTAAAAGAACATTGTCCTTAGTGTTCTATAACAGAGAACAGAACCAATAACTGAGCCTTATAGTCACAAATCTCACATCGATGACATTTTCCATATCCTGAATTGTCATATCCAACTATGTAGTTCATTGCCCTCAAGGCCTCCCCAAGGAAAACACTCAGCTTGTTACTTCCTAAGACACACCCAATGAATTTTTTATCCCAATGAGTATGCACATGACTCTTTAAAAACTAGTTTACTCAACTTTCCTCTTCCTTGTAGTCACACACCTTCCAAGTTTAAGCATCCGCTTCTCTACCTCCCCAGTCCCTTGGGCGATCCATTCCTTGGCAAGACTTCCTTGCATAGGAAGAGTCCTAACGGAGTCTCGTAGCCAAGGTATCCCTTTGTCTTTCTCTAATTACAACACATTTGTCACAACATACCTCACGAGGTTCTAGTATCCTATAATGGTCTAGTCCCTAAGTTCTTTAGCTCTATTACGCTTCCCCTGCACAACTTTGATATTATCACGCTGATATCACTCTGATATTTCTTGTGATCAACACCATATATCTATGTTGGATAGTTCAACAACTCACTTATATCATAAGCATGCAATTCTTGTGAGATTAATCAACAAAATTTTAAACAAAATTAAACCAGAATTTCAACAAAAGAACCTTTAAATTGATACTTATCTTTGTGTTTACTCTTTGCTTCCTTTGTCTTCATAGATAATGAGTCCAACTTCGTCTTTACCGAACAACCTTTGTGTCACTTACACTTTAGATTTCAAACATAAGGGTTTCACCGAAATCACTCAAGGGATTGTGCTCAATATCATGGGATTGATTCCACCATGAAGGTTATTGTCAACTAGCTAGCAAGCACATAGTAAGCACTAAGCTGTTTGTTAGTCTAATTGCAAGAAACTAGCGGTTTTAAACCAGGGATTGATTCCACGATGAAGGTGGTTCGTCAAATAGTTAGTAAGCACTAAGTGATTCGTCAGTCTAGCTACAAGCACCTAGTGGTTTTAAACCAGTAATTGATTCCACAATGACGGTGGATCATCAGCTATTTAGGAAGCACTAAGTGGTTGTCAATCTAACTACAAGCACCTTGTATTTTTAAACCTGGGATTGATTCCATAGTGAAGGTGGTCTACCAACCAGTTAGAAAGCTCTTAGCAAGCACCAAGTGGTTTGTCAGTCTATCTGTAAGCATCTAATGGTTTTAAACTAGGGTTTGACTCCACGGTGAATGTGGTTCATCAGCCAGTTAGCAAGCACTAAGTGGTTTGTCAGTCTAACTACAAGAACCTAGTGGTTTTAAACTGATAATTGATTAGTGAAGGTGATTCATCAAACAGTTAACAAACACTAAGTGGTTCATCGCCCTAACTGCAAGCACCTTGTAGTTTTAAACCAGGGATTGATTCCATAGTGAAGGTGGTCTACCAACCAGTTAGAAAGCTCTTAGCAAGCACCAAGTGGTTTGTCAGTCTATCTGTAAGCATCTAATGGTTTTAAACTAGGGTTTGACTCCACGATGAATGTGGTTCATTAGCCAGTTAGCAAGCACTAAGTGGTTTGTCAGTCTAACTACAAGAACCTAGTGGTTTTAAACTGATAATTGATTAGTGAAGGTGATTCATCAAACAGTTAACAAACACTAAGTGGTTCATCGCCCTAACTGCAAGCACTTGGTGTTTTTAAACCAAGGATTGATTCTACAATGAAGGTAGTTTGTTAACCAGTTAGCAAGTAGTAACTAGTTAGTCAGTCTAACTGCAAGCACTTAGTGGTTTTAATTCAATCATCAAGCTCCACACAGGCACCCCATCTACGACTCACTTTTTTGGGCACAAACAACCCTTATTCTGAGTAGTCCACCTACATGGGCCCCCATCAAATACTCAGTCTTTCAAGCCCAGGAAACCCCAATTCAAGGTAGTCTACCTGTCCAAGGGTTTTCTTGCATGGGGTAATCATTAGCCTTACAACCAAGTGCCAGTATGCATGCTCTAATGTAATGTGCAAGGAGTATTATGGCCAAGTGATGCTCTGTCATGCTCCACTATACAACTCATGGATTCTCATATTCAAGGTATTCATTATGACTTTATCTCGTGAGGAAAACAAAGTGCCACAAGTTTGTAATTCCTTCATGGTAGTATCATTCGTGAGCTCCACACTCCATCATTTCCCTTGTGTTGCAACATTTAATTTACATGAGATACTAAAAAATTTTAAACTAGAAATTTTAACTTCCCAACTTTGCTTCCTTCAGCAACCCAATCTCATAGGCATGAGACTTGTATTCATATTGTTGGGCTCCTTTAAAGGTGTTGTTATTCTATCATGGTGGCTTTTACCTCACACACCATTCTCGCACTCTTCTTGCAATCTAATTTTTCAATCAGACAAATAACTGTCAATACTCATACATATACTATTTTCATTGCAAATAAATCACAACATCCTAAAATGATCTTAGAATTATTGAACATATAACAATTCTATCAGTGGGGATTTTCGATGAAGTTTTCATAAAGGTATTTGCATTAGGTATCAAATTTACAAATTCTAACATTGCCCTCTACCATATACTATGAATATGTTGTTATTTGTAGAGTTAACTTTCAACCTCTATTATTTTACAATATTCACATGATCATGCTCACAAGCCCAAGCATTTCATATGTTCACTAACGATTGTGGTTAAACAACAAGAGATCGTTCTTGCACACTTACCCAATGGATATTTCACATGACATGGAATCCATTAGATAACTCCACTATGTTATCCATAACATAGCAAGTAATTTTTTTTTATTTACATAACATTTACACAGTCATAATATTAAATTAATCATCCTCCTATTATGATGGTTCTAAACAGATGACCTTTCTAGTGAAATGGCATCATTATGCCCTTCTCTTATTTTTCTCATTTTTCACACGCACACATACACACATAAATATATATAAACTAAGCACAATTTCAATTAAGGGAACATCATTCTTATATCATTTTCACAATTGTCACATCACTATTTATTTTGTTCATGTGGACCTAGCCAGACCCCCTTGGTTGATCCATTATCCCCATTTGCTCTCTAATGCAATTTATCACATGCCCGTAATTTCATATGGGTCTTGAACTTCTAGTTGGGTTTTATTAAGCTCTTCTCCATGGGCTTCTTTCCTCTCTCACACCCAATGAATCAAACCACAAAGGGAACGAAGAGAAAAATGAAAAAAAAAAAAAGAAGGAAGAAGAACAACAACAACACAGAGTATGGCCATGCTCGAAGTCGAAAAAACATAAACATGTAGCCAAAAAACACATGAATAATTGCAAAACATCTCAATTTGAGTAATTATTACATGCACAAACTTTTAATCAGAGTCCTCCCTAAGGTCTACAGCAACTTCAAGTTACCAAAAATCTTTCTAAGTAGCTTAAGAGGAACTTTTTGTAATAGCCTCGAGTTGATTTTCCATGTAAATGGAAGGACATTATAAAGGAAAAAATAAGGCCAAGGTTATGGGACACATATTCCAAGCTGAATGGACGGAAAAACATTAAAGTGGGTACCCTTGTGGTTAATTAATGGCTATGGAAATTGTCATTGTCATGGCAAAAGGAAAAAGACAATAAATGACAATTAATTAAAGAAATAAAGGAAAATACGAGAAAAGGAAGACAGAGAGACAAGAATATGCATGTAAGGGAAATTGAAGAGAAAATAAAGAAAAATGAATGGAAAGAGGAAAAGGGAAAGAAAGAGACACCATACATCAATGATAAAAAGGCGTCTGAGAAACAATTGAAAATTTTGTATAGCTTTAGTTTTGCTAAGGAAGAAATTAAACTCCAAGAGGAGAGAGAGCACTTGGACACAAGCAAGCAAGCAAGCAAGAAAAGGACAAGCAAAGTAAATCGAGGGAGTGCAAGGAGAAGATTGGAAGAGCGGCTACAACAGGAAGATTTTTCAGGTAACTGGTTGCATGTGTGATTTCCTTGTTGGGATTTGAATGCATGGTACATGCATTTGGTTTATATTATTACTTTGTTGTCATTGGCATGGGATTTTCCTAGATTGACAATGGTTATAACCTTACCTTTACCATTTCTTGGATAACCATGGTTTGTTTGGATTCAATCTTGGTTGAGCTTTAGATTATCGGAAGATTTTGAATCCGCATGAGGTGGTCTCAAGAAAATCCCAAGGGTGGAGGGTGGAGATGGTTTTCTATGGGAAGCTCTTGACATGTATGTGGAGACAAGAAAAATCCTTTGGTTATGGTGAGTAAATCCCGAGGCATCCAAGATTATATTGGTTTTGGTGATCTCTAGACTGGTTTTGGTGATCTCTAGACTAGTTTTGGTGATCTCTAGACCAGTTTGGGTGAGATCACTGTGGCTTGAGGGTGGAGGTGGTTTAACCTATGAAGTCCATGTTTGGTTGTATTTGGTTTATCCCATGAGATCCCACATTCATGCTTGGAATATGACAGGGGTGATTGGTTGAAATAAATATTTCGTTCAGCTCAATCTATGGTCAGGTGGTACGTGGAAGTCCCTGACTTGATTGGCATTCACATATGTTATTATTTGTTGATTCTTATTTAGATGAATGAGCCCAAGTTCTTATATTATGTATGATTTCATAACTAGTTTGCCATGATTCTATTATGGTTAAATTTTGGTTACATGCATGGTATACTTCTCATTATGTGATGTGCTCTTGTTATGGATCCATTCCATGGTTGATGGGCTCTTAGTTATCTTACATAAATGCATCAACTATTGTGTGTAGTTTCAGTTAGTAATAGAGGCCAACAAGCCTTCTTGATGATTCTCTGATGAACTTATTGAATCAATGAACATAATGTATTTATGAGATATAGGTACTATGCCTACAAAGTTTTTGTATAAATGATTATTGGGTGTTTTGTAAGTTCGAGTATGGTTAGAGCTTGAAAATTGATTTTGGAGGTTCCTATAGCTGAATGACAGAGTTATGGAAATTTTTGGGCAGTGGCATGAAGTCCATCCTAAAAATCTGGAACAGGGCTTTTGGTCGCACTCATAAAACTGGGGAATTTTAGCTGTAGCAGCATGGAAGGCGCCTTGTACGTGTGGTTGGAGCCTCACATGCACAGTGTTGCATGTGTGCAGTTGGGCTGTAAAGTCAGGTAAAAAGAAAGTTCCAACTTAGGGAAGGATCACCAGTGGGTGTTGTTTGACATCTGGGTGATTAGGTGTCCCTGGGAGGTTGCAATAAAGTTTAAAGATAGTAGGCCCCACTTCCATAACTAAAACTTGGTTGTTGGGTCATGCATAGTAACTCTCAGCTCATGTTTACCCTGGAGAGCTTGTAAAAGCAGGTAAATGTGGGGTGGGGTGTTATAGGGTGGTATTAGAGCAGTTTCATTCCATATAAACCTTTCTCTAGTATCGGTGTTATAGAGTGGTATCAAAGCGAGGTTTACAGTATTGGACCTTGAGGTAAATGTAGATGGTTATGGTTATCATGCATGCAGTTATTATTTCAATTTTGTATTATCATCTTGATTCATGCATGATGTTGATATGTTGTTATTATATATTGTGCTAATATAGACTGACTTGTGCAAATGTAATATCCTCCCCTGAGATACATTGAGGTATGATTTTGATTATGTCTTCTATTTGGTTTATCTAACATGGTATGTTTGCAGGAAATAGAAGGCCAAAATATGAAGATAAGAATGGTGGATTACATCTCATGTGACTCCCTATAAAGGCCCAAAGTGAAATCAGTGGAATGGAAGAAGTTAGTTGAGTAACAAGGAGAGGAATATTCTCTTGATATAGCATATGCATTGAGGAGTCTGAGGGCAGAGATTATAATTTACAAAGTAGATGATAACAGGTTTATTGAGGCATAGGAAAGACTTGCAAAGGCTCAAGAAAAGCAAGTTGAAGTCAATGTAGTGATTCTTCAAAGCCTTTCATACTTACAAAAGCATGGGCAACTAGGGATTAGTCATGGAGATGGACATGAGGAAAATACTAATGGGGCAGATGGAAGAAGGTCTCAGAAAGGTACAAGATGGATAGTTATGATATAGTGAAGAGTGGTAGACTCTTGGATACACCTGGGAAGAGGATTGGTATGCATGGGTTTTATTCTAGCTCTACTTTCGGAAAACAACATCGCCATCACCATCAACATCATAGGAGGAGCCATTACTTGCTATATGAATTAAAGACAGCCAAGCCTCCTACTTTTGATGGGGAAATGAATAAATCAAAATATGCAGAAGCGTGGTTGCTTGGGATGAGAAAATTTTTCAGATTGCATGATTACTTAGAGAACATGAAATCCAAGATAACTACCTTTAGTCTTAAAGGAAAAACAAATATTTGGTGGGAATATGTTAAGAATGTTAGAGGCATCAGAGAAGAGAAGCTAACATGGGATGATTTTGAAAGGCTCTTCAGAAAGAAGTTTCTGTCTCAGAGGTATTATGATGGAAAGGCCAAGGATGTAGGTTTTAAACCCGTACAGAAATTACCTGCATACAAATTCTAAAACACGGAAAATAAACAATGTGAGAGCATAACACATAAAACACATATACACAGAGATTTTCCCCTAGATCCCAAAACCGGGACTACCAGCTTGATTTTTCATTATGTTCCTTTCAATGTTACAATACATATTTATACATGCTGAAGCATCCAATACCATGTACCAAAAACCATAGCATCTAAAACCATGGACCGAAAACCATAGCGTCCAAAACCATGTGCGAGAAATCATGCACAAAACCATAGGTAGGTCCGCCCAACCTAATATAGGGTCCAAAAACAGCGCCCCAGACCCCATAGAGTGGAGTTACCTGCACCCCTCAAACCCCCTGTGACTCCCCCTGCTACACAATCACCGCAATGAAGGGGGGGCTCTGCCCCCCTTCTAACCCCCCAGTTAACTATGTGGGCTAGTCATGGAAAGAATATAACACAACCCAACAAAGGAGTTTTATGAGCTTAAGATGGGTTCCATGACAGATGAAAAGTATACAACCAAATTTATAGAGTTGTTGAGGTATGTGCCCTATCTCAAGGATGATAAAGCAAAGATCCAAATATTCATAAGTGGATTTCCATTGTCATTCAAAGATCATATTGAGTTTGATGAGCCTCAGCCATAGGAGGAAGCCATTACGAAGATGAAGCATTTTTATGAGTAGTCAAAGCACAAGCCTAAGTTCAAGCATGACTGGAAAGGTAATGAGAAGACTAAAGGAAAATGGCCCAAGAAGCGAGGAAGATCTCAGGATGTAGGTGAGAAGGAAAATGCAACCCCTCATAAGAAGTTTAATGCAGTTAAGAAAGGACATGGGTCTCAACCTAGAGAGCAGTAGAATAAAGGAAATGGTAGGGAACCGTTGAAGTGTTGGATTTGTGGTAAAGACCATCATAAGAAGGATTTTCCATTGTACCAGGGTGGCAGGCCACAAATCTACAGTGCTCAGGAGGCACAAATAGTTGGGGATGTTGGTTAGAGCATGTAACAACCATGGTTAAAAATCCATGTAATAAAGTTAATAAAGGCAAAATAAAGACCAAGGTCATGGGACATGTATCCCAAGCCGAATGTCGGGCAAAAACATAGTGATGGTGATCACTTGTGATTAATAATGGCTATGGAAATTGGAAAAGGCAATGACAAAGGCAAAGTGGCATTAATTGGCATTTATTTATGGAAATAAAGGAAATTAGGATAAAAGGAAGGTGAAAGGTCACAAGTTGCATGAGGAGGAAATTGAAGTAAAATAATGGAAAATGAAGAAAATATAGGCCTTAATGATAAAAAGGCATATGAGGATCAGTTCATAGCTTTTTGTCAGTTCAGTTTTGGAGCTCTCTCTCTCTCTATTCTCCCTCTCATACCCTTGCACACTTAGATTTTTCTTGGATCACTCTTGGAGGATTTTGTGCACACTTGGATTTGGAGCAAGAAGGCAAAGGAAAAGCATGAAAGCGTAAGGGAATAGTGAGATCAATAGCTACAACGGGTTGCTTTGCAGGTACCAAGTTGCATGTATGATTTCCTTGCTAGTTTTGGCATAATATGCATGTGGTTATCTGGTTATGATCTGTCATTGACATGGAGGATGGACTGACAGTGGTTTTACCAAACCTTTCCATTTCTAGGATAGCTATGGTGTTATGGGTTTCCCCTTTTTTTGTTTTGATTGGTTCTCATTTTCCTTATGGTTGTGGGTTGAGTTATTAGTTCCTGGAGCCTTGGTTGGACAAATGCTCTGGAACTCCTGTAAAAACTTGGGTTAAGTTACCAGTCCTGGAAGCCATGGTTGGAGAAATGCTCTAGAGCCCTTGGTAGGTTGAGTTACTAGTCCCGGAAGCCTTGGTTGGAAAAAAATTTTGGAGCCCAATAGAAGTTGTGGGTTGAGTTACTAGTCCTGGAAGTCGGGTTGGAAAAAATGATCTAGAGCCCTGGACAACTTGGGTAGAGATCATTCTGGTGATGGTTAGTGATGTCCGACCGTGAGGTGGAATCACTAGTTAGAGGTTGAGGTGGTTTGGCCTCTGGAAGCTCTAGTTTGGTTTATTTCATGAGATCCTGCATTCATGCTTAGAATAGGGCACAAGGGTGATTGGCTAAAAGAGAGATTTGGTTCAGCCTAGTCTATGTTCGGGTGGTACGTGGAAGTCTCTAACTTGGTTGGATTTGCATATGTTAATATTAACTCTTGTCCTCTTGTACTTTCATGAGTATTTATACTTGTTATTATGTGGTTTTGATGGTTGTTCCATTATTGTTATTATTCTAGTTATATGCTGGTTACAAGCATGGTTTTATGACATACTTGAGTTATGGCTCTCATCATGTTTTGCTTAGTAAATGAATTGTTAATGAATGCATGACATAATAGATGATATTGCAGATATTATCAGAGGGCACCAATCCTTCTTGACAATTCTTAGATAAGAATGAGTCTCCTATGTTCAAATGTGTATATATGACTTGTACATTACATGTTCATGATGTGCTTGACAGAATGCCTGTCATGGCTAGGCCTTCTTAGGTTAGGTTCTTGTCTAAGTCTTGTATGGAAGGCCTTGTCCCTATGTCATTTATCATTTCTGAGAGTTTCACTAAGTTATGGGCAGAGGTATAGATCCTAGTCCTGATAAAGTGGCGTAGATCTCATGGTCGTTGGCACAGAACTGAGTAAAAAAGACTGCAGTCGCTACCTTGCAGGTTTGTGCATGCGACTAGAGAGTTGCAGTCAAAATTAGGCAGTGTTATGCCAATGTCCAAGGGTCCAGATCAGTGAAAAAGAGGCTTAACTTAGGTTTTGGGCACATGGAAGGATGGTTTAGCCCTTGGGGGTCCTATAGCACCTGAGAGAAGTTAGTAACGTTTGGTTTTGTCGATTCCACTTATTTAAGGTGATCTAGGATGTTGAGTCATATCATAGTAACTCTTCATCACATATTTACCTTGGTGGACCAGTAAGCTTGGGTAAGTGTGGGAGGAGGTTGTTACAGAGTGGTATCAAAGCTCCCAAGTTCAACACTTGGATTGAATGGGCGGAATGTGTTTGTCATGCATGCATGAAGGTTGTACATGTGCATTATGTGTATTCATGGTGGTGGTCATTGTTGTAGTTGTGTTGTCATGTAGAAGCTGATGGTGTTGTTGTTAGAATTTGGTTATTGTGAGTGCATGTCGGTTATGCATTTGTTATGTATGTAAGTGTCTATATGTTGTTATGCATGCATTGTCACGGTTATGGTTGTCGTACATGAGGTCATGGTATGTATTTGGTATTATCATGCATGGTAACTAGATAATGGTTGAGATGATATTGATATATTGTTATGATTATGATTATACATGTATCGTGCTAATATGGTTGATCTTGCAAATGAGATATCCTCCCCTGACCAATATTGAGGTATGTTGATTATGTTTAAAATTTTGGTTTAGCTTACATGGTATACTTGCAAGAAGAATATTAAAGATGATAAGGAAAATGGTGGACTACATTTCATGAGATTCTCCCTACAAATTAGATAAGAAACATGGTGATGGATACTCCCCTCACATAACAGACACATTGATAAGTCTAAAGGCAAAAATAAGAAGTTGTAAAGCAAATAATGACAAAATCATTCCATCACAAGAGAGACTTGCTAGGGCACAAGAGAAACAAGCTAGGCCAATGCAGTTATCCTTTGAATTTTGTCAGACTTGCATAGATAGGCACCAAGTAGGATCAGTCATGGACAAGACTAATGAAGCATATGGTAGCAGGTCTCACAATGGGCATAGGTCAGATAGATATGACACAATCAGAGATGGCAATTTCTTGGATACATCTAATAGATAAGGTAGTGGACATGGGATTAACTCTAGTTTTGGTTCAGACAGGTATCATGGTCATAATTGTTATCATCCTTATAGGAGAAGTGAACTCATCCTTACTAGATGAGTTCAAGAAAGAAAAGCCACCTACATTTGATGTAGACATGAAGAAGTCACGAGATGCAGAAGAGTGGTTGCCTGGGATGAATAATTTCTTTAGATTACATGATTACTCAAAGAGCATGAAAGCTAGAATAGCTATGTTTAGTCTTAAAGGTAAAGAAAACATTTGGTGGGAAAATGTAAAGAATGTCAGAGGTATTCACGAAGAGGAGTTGACTTGGAGCGGGTTCTAGAGACTTTTCAGGAAGAATTATATATCTGAGAGATACTATGATGATAGGGAAAAGGACTTCTATGAGTTGAAGATGGGATCTATGACTAATGAGGAGCATACTAGCAAATTTTTGGAGTTTTTGAGGTATGTGCCTTACCTTAAGGAGTAGAAAGCGAAGATTCGGAGATTCATTAGTGGGTTGCTAGTATCGTTCAAGAAAAAAATCGAGTTTGATGAGCCTAGATCGTTGGAGGAAGCCCTTAGAAAGTTGAAGCATTATTATGAGAAATCGAAGCGCAAGTCTAGGACTAAGAAGGATTGCAAAGGTAGTGAGAAGAATAAAGGAAAATGGGATAAGAAGTGAACAAGACCTCGGGACACAAGTAACAAAGAGAATGCAATACAACCTAAGAAGTTCAATGCATCTAACAAAGGACATGGGTTTCAGTACGAGGAGCATAATTAGGGTGATGGCAGGAAACCTCTATAGTGTTGGAATTATGGTGGAGAGCATCACAAGACAGGTATTCCATAGCATCAAGGTGGTAGGTTGTTGATCTATAGTGCTCAGGAAGCATAGACAGTGGAGGATGTTGGACAGAGTATTCCACAGATTTATGTAGCATTGGATAATAGGAAAGCAAATCACCAGGCATTTATTATCAAGATAGATGGTAAGATTTGTGATCAATTTGTTTATATTTTGATTGACCCTGGATCTAATTATAGTTATGTTAATCCTGACCTGGTGGATACGTGTGGTTTGAATAAAGAAGTACATGCAAAATATTGGTTAGTGCAGTTGGCTACTGCTACAAAGAAAAGTGTTCATCGTTGGATAAGAGATTTTGCATTTGAGCTGAATGGTATGCCTACATCAATGCATTTGAATGTACTTTTTCATTGGGATCATATAGTATGCTTTTGGGTATGGATTGGTTGTACCTCCACATGACCAAAGTAGATTGTTATGACAAAGTTATTGAGTGCTTGGATGACAATTGGGAATAGAGAATCTTGTAGGGTAATAAGAAGGAAACATCAATTAGAATGGTTACAACTATGCAGGAAAAGTGTAATCATGGGAGAGGGTGTGTATTGTTTGCAGTGCATATTTATAGTGACAAAGGTAAGGAAGTCGAGGATGCATATGTCTTGAAGAAGTATCCAGTTTTGCAGCAATACCAAGATCTATTCCTAATAGAGATTTCAGATTTTCCGCCTCACAAGGAAGTTGACTTCTCTATTGAGTTGGTACTAGGGGTAGCACCAACATGAAAGGCACCCTATAAGATGAGCACACCAGAGTTAGTGGAATTGAAGTTACAGTTGAAGGAAATTCTTGACAAGGGATACATTAGGCCAAGTGTATCGTCGTGGGCTACACCAGTGTTGTTTGTGAAGAAGAAGAATCGTACTCTCACGTTATGCATTGATTACAGGCAATTGAACAAGGTAACCATCAAGAACAGGTATTTGTTGTCGAGGATTGATGACTTTTTTGACCAATTCAAGGGAGCAACAGTGTTCTCGAAGATCAATCTGAGATCAAGATACCATCAGGTAAGCATCAAAGAAGAGGATATTTACAAGACTGCTTTCCAAACCAGGTATGGGCATTATGAGTCTGTTGTAGTTCCTTTCGGTTTAACTAATGCTTTAGCTACTTTTATGTGCTCGATGAATAATGTATTGCATCCTTATCTAGACAAGTTTTTCATTGGGTTCATTGTTGATATATTGATATATTCTAAGAATGAGGAAGAACATATCGAACACTTAGCAACATTATTGAGATTGCTAAGAGAGAATCAGTTGTATACCAAGCTTAGCAAGTGTAGTTTCTTTCAAACAGAGGTACATTACTTAGGACATGTTGTTTCCAAAGAAGGCATAACAGTGGATCCATAAAAGATAAGATCTATCGTGGAATGGACAACTCCTAGGAATGTAGATGAGGTCAAATCATTTATGGGACTAACAAGTTATTACAGGAGGTTCATCAGGAACTTTTCACTAATTTTCTATCCTATTACATCATTCTAGAGGAAAGGAAAAAATTTGAGTGGATAGATGAATGTGTAGCAAGTTTTGAGTAGTTGAAACAATTGTTGACAAATGCTCCAATTCTAAAGATCAAAGACCTGGATAAAAAGTTTTTATTGTGTACAGATGCTTGCAAGAGAGGACTTGGTGGGGTTCTAATGCAGGAAGGACATGTGGTATGCTATGAATCAAGGAAACTAAATGAGCACTAGCAAAATTATGTGATGTGTGATCTTGAGTTGGAAGCGATCATCCATGCTTTGAAGATGTGGAGGCATTATCTTCTTAGCAAGTGATTCATCTTGTTGAGTGATCATAGTGGATTGAGATACTTATTTGACCAACCAAATTTGAATGCCAAGCAAGCTAGATGGTTGGCTACAATCAGTGAGTTTGAATTCAAGATCAGTTACATTAAAGGAAAAGAGAACAAGGTTACAAATGTTCTTAGCTGAAGAGTACAAGTAAATCACATAATAGCTATGAGTTTATATGGGACAAATTTATAGGATCGGGTCTTGTAGGCAAGACAACAGGATGATAGGTATAGGGAACTTAGGCACATGTTACATTAAAGTACAGGTGAACAGGATGTGGATTATCATCTTACAGTAGATGGTTTGGTTAGATTTAGGGACATGATCTATGTGTTGGACAATAGTGAGCTGAAGAATATTATCTTGAGGGAATACCATGCTAAGTTGTATTCATGTCACCTGGGATATCAGAAGATATTGACAGTTATAAAGAAATTTTATCATTGACCAAATTTGAAGAAAGATGTGGTAGAGTTTGTGAAGAGATGCTTAGATTGTCAATAGGTAAAAGTAGAGTGTAAGAATCCAGGTGGATTACTACAGCCGATTCCGATTCCAGAGTGGAAATGGGAGGTCATTTCCATGGATTTTATTACAGGTTTACCGAGGACCTCTAGAAAACATGATTCTATTATGGTTGTTTTTCACTGGTTGACAAAGGTAGCACACTTCATTCTAGTGAAGTCTACTTATTCAACTAATGATGTAACACAGGTCTTCATCAGATATGTAGTGAGGTTGCAAGGTGCACCAGAGAAGATTGTGTCAGACAAGGATGCTAAGTTCACTTCCAAGTTTTGGAAGGAGTTATTCGCAGGTTTGGGTATAGAGTTGGCATTACAACACAACTTATCATCCACAAACAGATGGATAAACAAAGAGGGTCAATATAATTCTGGAGGACATGTTGTGGATGTATGTGATGCATTAGCAACAAAAGTGGGAAGAATATCTTCCACTGGTTGTGTTTGCTTACAACAATGAGTATCAGGACTCACTGAGGATGAGTTCATTTGAGGCACTCTATGGGCAGAGTTGTAATACTCCCATCAGTTGGAGTGATCCAATGAACAAGGTATTGATTGGATCAGACGTGTTGGCAAACATAGAATAGGAAATGCAGGAAATCAAGAAGAATTTAGAGGTACACAGGATAGGAAAAAGAGTTATGCGAATCAACACAAGGTATTTAAGGATTTTCAGCTTGGGGAACATGTGTACTTTCACATCAAGCCCAAGAATAGCTCCTTGAGGATTGGATCATGTGCCAAGTTGGCACCTCAATAGTGCGGGCCTTTCAAGATTCTTGAAAGGATTGGACTAGTAGCCTATCGACTTGCATTGCCTCCGACAGTGAAAGTCTCTGATGTTTTCCACGTGTCATTGCTTAAGAAGTAAGTGAAAGATGTTGATCATGTGATTGAATGTTCTGTATTGTAGGTGGAACCAGAAGGACAATTCTAGCTGGAACCATAGTGCATTTTGCAGCGAAATATGCTCATGCTCCAGAATCAAGCAATCAAGCAAGTTAAAGTGTAGTGGAAGCACTTTAGGCCCAATGAAGCTACATGGGAGATGGCTGATCATATGCAAGCTATGTATCCTTCTCTATTCGTTGGTTAAGTGGATGGCTTTGGGTATATGTTTTTGGTGTGGTGTTTTGGTTATGTCTATATATGCATATGCATGTAAATACTGCAGCGAGCTATGTTATAAAGCTCTAATAAGCGGTATGGTGTTCATGATGTGTTGGTTTTGTTTTTAGTATGGATATGATGTAAATGTTGCATCGAGATGTGTTATAAAGCTCGATGGGTAGCATGTGTTTGCTGGTTATAAGTGTCATTGAACACCGATGATGGTGTTCCCCCAAGGGGGAGGGTTCTGTCATAGCCCCGGTTAAAAGTCCATGTAATAAAGTTAATAAAGGAAAAATAAAGACCAAGGTCATGGGACACGTATTCCAAGATGAATGTTGGACAAAGCCATAGTGATGGGGATCACTTGTGATTAATAAATGGCTATGGGAATTGGCAAAGGAAAAGTGGCATTAGTTAACATTTATTTATGGAAATAAAGGAAATTAGGAGAAAAGGAAGGTGAAAGATCACAAGTTGCATGTGAGGAGGAAATTGAAGGAAAATAATGGAAAATGAAGAAAATAGGGGCCTCAATGATAAAAAGGATTTTGAGGATCAGTTCATAGCTTATGGTCAGCTTAGTTTTGGAGCTCTCTCTCTCTCTCTTATCTCCCTCATACTCTTGCAGACTTAAAGTTTTCTTGGAGCACTCTTGGAGGATTTTATGCACACTTGGATTTGGAGCAAGAAGGCAAAGGAAAATCAGGAAAGCGCAAGGGAACAACGGGATCAACACCTACAACAGGTTGTTTTGCAGGTACCAAGTTGCATGTATGATTTCCTTGCTAGTTTTGGCATGCATGGCATATGCGTGTGGTTATTTGGTTATGATATGTCATTGGCATGGAGGATTTCCTGGATTGATAGTGGTTTTTCCTAGCCTTGTCATTTCTTGGATAGTCATGATGTTGTGGATTTTCCCTTTTATGTTCTCATTGATTCTCATGTTCCTTATGGTTGTGGGTTGAGTTATTAGTCCTTGGAGCCTTGTTGGACAAATGCTCTAGAAGCCCCATAACAACTTGGGTTGAGTTACTAGTCCTGGAAGCCTTGGTTTGACAAACGATATGGAGCCCAACGAAAATTGTGGGTTGAGTTACTAGTCCTGGAAGCCGGGTTGGAACAAATGACTTTGATACCTGGATAACTTGGGTAGAGACCAATCTGGTGATGGTTAATGATGTCTAGTCGTGGGGTGGAATCACTAGTTGGGGGTTGAGGCAGTTTTGCCTCTGGAAGCCCTGGTTTGTTTTTGGTTGGTTTATTTCATGAGATCCCACATTCATGCTTGGAATATGGCATGGGGATGATTGACTGAAAGAGAGATTTGGTTCATCCCAATCTATGGTCAGGTGGTAAGTGGAAGTCATTGACTTGGTTGAATTTGCATATGTTAATAATAGATCTTTTCCTCTTGTATTTTCATGAGTTTTTATACTTGTTATTATGTGGTTTTAATAGTTGTTCCATTGCTTGGTTGGTTTATTTCATGAGATCCCACATTCATGCTTGGAATATGACACGGGGGTGATTAACTAAAAGAGAGATTTGGTTCATCCCAATCTATGGTCGGGTGGTAAGTGGAAGTCATTGACTTGGTTGAATTTGCATATGTTAATAATAGATCTTTTCCTCTTGTATTTTCATGAGTTTTTATACTTGTTATTATGTGGTTTTAATAGTTGTTCCATCGCTATTATTATTTTGGTTATATGTTGGTTACAAGCATGGTTTTATGACAGACTTGAGTTATGGCTCTCATCATGTTTTGGTTAGTGAATGAATTGATAATGAATGCATGACCTAATAGAAGATATTTCAACTATTATGAGAGGGCATTAGTCCTTCTTGACGATTTTCAGATAAGTATTAAACCCCTATGTTCAGATGTGTATTTATGACATGTACATTACATGTTCATGATGTGTTTGACGGAATGTCTATCATGGCTAGGGCTTGTTGGGTTAGGTTCTTGTCTAAATTCTGTATGGAAGGCCTTGTCCCTCTGTCATTTTTCATTTTTGAGAGTTTCATTCAGTTTTGGGCAAAGGTTTGGATCCTAGCCCTGAAAAAGTGGGTCAAATCTCGCGGTCGCTGGCATAGAACTAAGTAACAAGGACTACATTCGCTCCCTTATAGGCTTGTGCATGCAACTAGAGAGTTGCATTTGAAATCATGCAATGTTATGCTAGTGTCCAAGGGTCCATATAAATGAAAAATAGGCTTAACTTAGGGTTTGGGCACCTGGAAGGGTGGTTTATCCCTTGGGGGTCCTGTAGCATCTGAGGGAAGTCCATTGTTTACTCACAGGATCAAGGTAGATTGTTATGAGAAGGCCATTGAGTGCTTAGATGGTGATAGAGAAAAAAGAATCTTGAAGGGAAAGAAGAAGCCTATATCAATTAGACTAGTTACAACTATGCATGTTAAACACAACTATAGGAAAGGGTGTGTATTTTTTGTAGTTCATGTTTCCTGTGACAAAGGGAAGGAAGATGAGGATGACGAATTCATGAGGAAGTATCATGTCTTGCAACAATTTCAGGATGTGTTTCTTGCATATATTCTAGAGTTGCCTCCTCATAGAGAGGTGGATTTCTCTATTGAGTTGGTACTAGGAGCAACACTAACATCTAAGGCACCGTACAAGATGAGCACTCTGGAGTTGGTGGAATTGAAGTTGTAGCTTAAAGAGATGCTTGATAAGGGATACATAAGGCCAAGTGTGTCTCCTTGGGGTGCACCAATGTTGTTTGTAAAGAAGAAGGATGGTACTCTCAGATTGTGCATTGATTACATGCAATTGAACAAGGTGACTATCAAGAACATGTATCCATTGCCATAGATTGATGATTTGTTTGATCAGCTAAAGGGAGTTGTAGTGTTTTCAAAGATTGATTTGAGATCAAGATATCATCAGGTGCGCATCAAATAAGAAGACATCTATAAGACTACATTTCATACAAGGTATAGGCACTATGAGTTTGTTGTGGTTCCTTTTGGTCTTACCAATGCTCCGTCCAACTTCATGTGTTTGATGAACAATGTGTTGTTCCCTTATCTGGATATGTTTGTGATAGCTTTGATGATGATATATTAGTATATTCAAACAATGAGGAAGAGCATGCAAAGCACCTGGGAGCAGTGTTGAGATTGTTGAGAGAGCATAAGTTGTTTGTCAAGCTCAACAATTGTAGTTTATTTTAGTCTTGGATTCATTACTTGGGACATGTTGTTACCAAGGAAGGGATAACAGTGGATCTGGAAAAGATTAAAGCTAGCATGGAATGGCCAGTTCCAAGGAATGTGGATGAAGTCAGCTCATTCATGGGACTAGCAAGTTATTATAGGCAGTTCATCTGGAACTTCTCCAAGTTTGGCCATCCTATCACATCTTTGCAAAGGAAAGTAAAGACGTTTGAATGGAATGTTGAGTGTGCATCTAGCTTTGATCAGTTGAAGCATTTGCTTGCCAATGCTTCTGTCTTGAAGATTGCAGATCCTGACAAGGAGTTCGTGGTTTGTACAGATGCTTGCAAGGAAGGATTTGGTGGAGTCCTTATGTAGGAAGGACATGTGGTTTTTTATGAATCAAGGAAGTTGAATGAACATGAGCATAACTATGTGACTCGTGATCTTGAGTTGGTAACCATCATTCGTGCATTTAAGATGTGAAGGCATTATCTCCTACAAGAGGTTCGTCTTGATGAGTGATCACAATGGACTCAGGTACTTGTTTGAAAAACCCAATCTGAATGCAAGGCAAGCTAGATGGTTGGCTACTCTCAACAAGTTTGATTTTGAGACCAGGTACATCAAAGGAAAAGAGAACTGGCTTGCGGATGCTCTCAGTATGAGAGTACAGGTGAATAATATTTTAGCTGTGAGCTCTTATGGGACAAATTTACAGGAGCGAATCTTACATGCAGGGCAGCATGATGAGAGGTATCAGCATTTGAAGCAGAGATTGCGGCAACAAGGTGAAGGTGATAAGGATGAGGAGTATCAGTTCACAACAATTGACTTGGTTAAATTTAGGAGCAAGATCTATGTGTCATATAACGAGTTGAAGAAGCTTATTTTAAGAGAGTTTCATGTCAAGCCATATTTAGGCCACCAGGATATCAGAAGACCTTGATAATTGTTAAGAAGTTCTACTATTGGCCAAATTTGAAGAAAGTGGTGGTTGAGTTTGTTGCCAAGTGTTTGTACTATCAAAAGGTGAAAGTTGAATGCAACAATCCAACGGTTTTCTTGCAACCTATTCCAATTCCAGAATGGAAATGGGAGGTCATTCGATGGACTTCACTACAAGGTTTCCTAGGACATCAAGGAAACAGGACACCATCATGGTTGTGTTTGATAGGTTGAGCAAGGTTGCTCACTTCAATGTTGTAAAGTATTACAATTCAACTAGTGAAGTGGCTCAATTCTTCATTAGGGAGATAATGAGGTTACATGGAGTTCACAAGAAGATTATATCAAACATAGATGCCAAGTGCACCTCCAAGTTTTGGAAGAATTTATTTGCAGTCTTGGGGACATCGTTAGATTTCAGTACAACTTATCATCTGCAGATAAACGGATAGACAGAGAGGATTAACAAGATCCTTGAGGATATGTTGAGGATGTATTTCATGCATTAGCAGAGGAAGTGGAAGGAGTATCTTCCACTGGTGGAGTTGGTTTATAATAATGGGTATCAAGAATCCTTGAAGATGAGTCCATTTGAGGCTCTCTATGGGTATAGTTTTAGTACTCCTATGAGTTGGAGTGATCCAAAGAATAAGGTGTTGATTGGACCAAATAAATTGGCAGAGATGGAGCAGGAGATGTAGGTTATTAAAAGGAATTTAAAGTTGGCACAAGACAGGTAGAAGAGTTATGCGGATCAACATAGAGAATTCAAGGAGTTTCAAGTTAGGGAGCATGTGTAATTGCACATCAAGCCCAATAAGAGCTCCTTGAGGATTGGGTCATTGCCAAGTTAGAATCTTGATATTGTGGGCATTTTGGGATCCTTGAGAGGAATGGACCAATGGCATATATACTTGCTATGCCTCCATTAGCGAAATTCCATGATGTTTTTCATGTTTCATTGCTTAAAATATGTGTACATGATGTTGAACATGCGATTGATTAATGTGTATTGCAGGTGGAACCAAAGGGAGAGTTCCAACTAGAGCCACAATGCATATTGTAGCGAAAACAACTCGTTCTCTAGAACCGAGCAATATAGCAAGTTCAAGTGCAGTGGAAGCACTTTGGACCTAATTAAGCTACATGGGAGATGGTTGATCAGATGTGAGCATTATATCCTTATTTGTGTGTGTGTGTGTGTGTGTGTGTGTGTTTGTCAATGTAAATATTGCATCAAATTATGTTTATAAAACTCCAATAAGCAGTATGTTTGTAATGTTTTTAAGTAGTTTTTCATTGTAAATATTGCATCGAGTTGTGTTATAAAGCTTCAATAAGCAAAATATTTTGCAACAATTTGACTGGTCATAAGTGTCATAGAACACCAAGGACGATGTTCCCACAAGGGGGAGGGGTTTGTAATAGGCCCGAGTTGATTCTCTGTGTAAATGGAAGGACATTATAAAGGAAAAATAAGTCCAAGGTTATGGGACACGTATTTCAAGTTGAATGGAGGGAAAAACATTAAAGTGGGAATCACTTGTGGTTAATTAATGGCTATGGAAATTGGCATTCACATTGGCAAAAGACAAAGGGCAACAAATGACAATTAATTCAATAAATAAAGGAAAATAGGAGAAAAGGAAGATGAAGAGACAAGAATATGCATGCAAGGGAAATTAAATATAAAATAAAGGAAAACGAAAGAAAAGAGGAAAAGGGAAAGGAAGAGACACCAAACATCAATGATAAAAGAGTCATATGAGAACCAATTGATAACTTTTGATCAGTTTTCAACTTTTGATAGTTTTAGTTTTGCTAAGGAAGAAATCAAACTCCAAGAGGAGAGAGAGAGCACTTGTACACAAGCAAGTAAGCAAGCAAAGGAAAGCAAGGGAGCGCAAGAAGAAGATTGGAAGAGCAACTACAACAGGAAAATTTTGTAAGTAACAGGTTGCATGTGTGATTTCCTTACTTGGATTTGAATGCATGGTGCATGCATTTAGTTTATATGAATACTTTGTTGTAATTGACATGGGATTTGTCTGGATTAACATTGGTTATAACATTACCTTTGTCATTTCCTGGATAGCCATGGTGTGTTAGGATTCATTCTTGGTTGATCTTTGGATTGCCGAAAGATTTTGGATCCAGGTGAGGTGGTCTTAGGAAAATCCCAAGGGTTGAGGGTGGAGATGGTTTTCTCCGGGAATCTCTTGACAAGTGGGTGGAGACAGGAAAATTCCTCTGGGTATGGTGAATAAATCCTGAGGCATCCAAGCTTGTATTGGTTTTGGTGATCTCTGGACCAATTTAGGTGAGATCACTATGGCTTGAGGGTGGAGGTGGTTTAACCTTTAGAGTCCTTGTTTGGTTATATTTGGTTTATCCCATGAGATCCCACATTCATGCTTGGAATATGGCATGGGGGTGATTGGCTAAAAAAAAAATTGGTTTAGGCCAATCTATAGTCAGGTGGTACGTGGAAGTCCCTGACTTGGTTGGAATTCACATATGTTATTATGTGTTGATTCTTATTGAAATTAATGAGCCCAAGTTATGATCATATGTACTATTTCATGATTGGTTTGTCATGATTATATTCTAGTTAAATGTTTGTTACATGCATGATATACTTCTCACTATATGATGTGCTCTTGTTATGGATCCATTCCATGGTTTATGGCATCTTAGTTATCTTAAATGAATACATAAGCTAATGTGTGTTCTTGTAACTAGTAATAAAGGGCAACAAGCCTTCTTGATGATTCTTTGATGAACTTATTGAATCAATGAACATATATGTATCTATGAGCTACAGGTGTTATGCCTACAAAGTGTTTGTATAAATGACTATTGGGTTTTTTGTAAGTTTTAGTATGGTTAGAGATTGGAAATTGATTCTCGAGGTTCATATAGTTGAATGATAGAGTTCTGGAAAGTTTTGGGTAGATCTGGGTAGTGGCCTGAAGTCTAGCTTAAAAATTCAAAACATGGCTTCTAGCCGCAACTACAAAACTGGGGAATTTCGGTTGTGGTTGCATGGAAGGCGCCTTGTGCATGCAACTGGAGCCTTTTATGTGCATGCATAGCTTGGCATGTGTGCGACTGGGTTGTAAAGTTAGGTAAAAAGAAAGTTCCAGCTCAGGGAAGGATCACCAGTGGGTGTTGTCTAACACCTAGGTGACCGGGTGCCCTTAGGAGATTGCAGTCAAGTTTAAAGACAGTAGGCCCCTCTTCCATAACTGGAACTTGGTTGTTGGATCATGCATAGTAACTCTAAGCTCATGTGTACCCTGGAGAGCTAGTTTTACACTTTTCAGTATTTCATAGAGCTTATGGGGATGTTTCCTCATCTCTTTTCTTTTTTGAGTTACTTCCTTTAGTATTGTTGGTTGTCAGTTCTTGTGTCTGGAGTTTATATAGGCTATCCTTCTTTTTTTGTTTGTTAGGGCATGCGTAGATCAAGTGTTCTTGTTTACAACTCCAACATGTCAGTGTCCTTCTTTTCTCCCAAATCTTACAAGGTTTCTTTCTAGTTTTGTTAGTACGATACCCTTCCATATTCTAGCGTTTGATGCATGTTGCTACAAATTATCCTTGCATGTGAGACAAACTTTGTAGCAAGTTTGTGTTAAACTTTTCCTTTTCTTCTAGTTTTCTAATGGGTATTTTATTCTTTGATTTGCAACTCTTCAGCTTAGCTTTCAAGATCCTAAGAGTATATATTCTATTAGGGAAACTTTCCTCCTTTTGCTCATGATGGTTTTGGTCCATATTACGTTGTAGCATACTACTATCCATTCCTCTATTTCTTCATGTAAATTATATCTTCTGGTTTGTTGTTTCACACACAGAATTCTTAATTATATCAAGCATAAACATATTAATTTGTTACCTTGTCATGCAAACACTAAGCATGTTGAACTAATGGTTGTCCACATATCTAAAAACCCATGTTAGTACATAAATAGAAAGACATGTGAGCATTCTATCAAGGTCAGCAACCACATTAGTGGTAAATCCATGGAAAAATAACACATGCAATAATTAAATTGTTGTATTAATTTTTATCCATGAACCTTTTCAGGTCTAGTGTTGAACCTAAGCTCTGATAATACCACTATGTATCATAGCCTTTGTTTCTATCCCCAAAAGTCTAGTGCTGAACCTTTATTTCATATGGTGTATTTGTTTCCCTCTAGGCCCAATGTTTGATACCACTTTGTAACACTCACTCCCACCCCTTTGTACTATCTCAAGTTGTGGAAGGTGTTACTTGTTGAATTGACCCAACCTCCAAGGTTTGTTATGAACACGGGATCACAAAGTCCTCTTTTTCCAACATCTTCACATCTCAAAATTAAGACTACCATCACACTAAACTCATCAAGAGCTTTTCGGTGGTATAAAATTTATCTCAATCCAACTCCCGGATGAAAAGTTATGTCCACTTGAAGTTCATCTAATCATATTAGGCCACATTAGCATTGGGATGCCATGTGGCATCCTCGTGTAGCTCTTATGGAATTGCCATGTCAACTTGACATGGGTCCACCTCATCGCAAGTCCCTACTTGGCATCCATGTAGCCATTGCCACATCATCTTGAGAACGGAGCCCACAGAGTCCTCCCCCCACGTGTTTTTGGGGTTTTCCTCTTTATACATATTGTGTTCGAAGCCCGATCCAGATGAGGTCCATTGGCCCACGTCACACTTAACAAACCATATCTTTTTCAATATCTTATTCCAACGTTTAGAGAGTGCAGTGGTCATGGCGGTGGGCAGTAGCAAGGTTCCTTAATATAACTGCCGCCAAATTGGCTAGCCCTCGTTTGCGCACATATCACGTGTTACATTTGCATAAAGGTTTCAGTGGTGAGTGGTTGGCAATAGCAAGGTTCTGCATCGAAACCATGGCAAGATCGACCCCTTCTTATCACCACCTATCAACATATGTTAACACATCTAAGACTCATGGAGGTGGACAGTATGTACCCACATGACACTGCCACATCGACTTAGTGTGGGGTCCAACATACCTTTTCCCCTTCAAGAATTATGTTGATTTCTTGCTATATCTAGTTAATTGGAAATCTCACGGTTGTTGGGTGTGTGTTATATTCTTTCCACGACTAGCCCCATGTGCAAAGCCAAGGGGTTAGAGGGGGGGCAACCAGTCCCCCCTTCATTGTGTGGGGCGCATCAGGGGTGGGAGTCATAAGCGGGGTGACAACCCCCCCTGTTGGGGGGTTTGAGGGGGGTGGTACCTCCCTTCTACGGGGCCTAGGGTAGCGCCCCAATTTTTATTTTATTTTTTGGACCCTATATTATGTGAGTGGACCTACCTATGGTTTTGTGCATGGGTTTTGCACATGATTTTGTGCATGATGGTTTTCTGCCCATGGTATCTTGTAGATCTAGTCGAGGGAACTGCGGTTATGTTCTAATCCAGGTTTAATGGATTGGGGTTTATGGATGCTTCGACATGTATATATATGTATTGTAACATTGAAAGGAATCTAATGAAAAATCAATCTGGTAGTCCCAAGTTTGGGATCTAGGGGAAAATCTTTGTGTATATCTATTTTATGTTTTATGCTCTTGCCATTGTTTATTTTTTGTTTTTTAGAATTCATATGCAGGTAATATTTGTACAGGGTTAAAACCTACAACACTATCTTGAAGTTCAACACTTTAAAACTCATGGACCCCCATATTCTCAGATATCTAGTTGCACTTCAAACTAATCTAGCCCTAACAATTATATGATTGTCACAAGAGTGTGTACTCTTGTGTCACCCCATGATACTAGATTCCCCATATCCAACTTCTCTCTAAGGTAATACATATTCTAGTCATATCTAACCTTGCAGCAATGATGGTAATCCAAATCCATTTCTTCCACATCATATTTGGTGTAGGGCGCATTGGATGGAATCTAATTCATCGTCAATTCAACTAATTGTAGGTGCATGCACTCCTTTTCAATCCAAATCCCTAATGCAATCAATTAAAAAGAGATATCCATGTCCGCAACTTATTTGGGCCTTGCCTTGTCGGCCTTGGACCCTAGATGCATTTACCAGCAAGTTAAGAGAAAAATATTCGACTTTGGGGTGGTATGGCCTCCTCGAAGGTAGGTTGACTCCTGCAAGCCCATGACTATCTATATCATCAGGTTTTCTTGCAAAAACACATTCTAGAAGAAATAAAGGGGCTCTAATAATGCCCAAGTTACAACAATCCCATAACCAAGGGAAAGGGCATGGCCCCTAAAGCTAGTTCAACCAACTTCAATACTCGTGCAAGATGAGCTATGTAAGGCAATTCCATTCTAAAATATATTGCAAGCCAATTATCTTCTTCAATTCATTAAGATTTTCTTGATTCATTAGTAAGGAGGTATGTCAGGTTTGAGTGACCATTCAGAAGGGTTCTCAATGACATTAAAAAAATGAATTTCTTAAGGATACTATAGCTAATTTCATTACTCAATTACAACAATGTATAAGTGTGTATAGGCTCATAGAATTATTACATTAGTCATAGATCAAGTGACCGTCAGTTCTAACAAAGCGTTCATTTAACGCTCAACAAAGGAATTAAACTCATAACATGTAAGATAATCTACAATCATAAGCATCACAATGAGTTACCCAATTCATAAATGTAAAAGATAACTCATAGCTTATAAATAACATGTTAAGTAAGATACTTCAATTGACCAATCACAATCATGTAAGCAATCCTTTAATTCATGAATATGAGAACAAATACCCCATTCAAACATCCATTGGCATCTTAGACAAGTATGATATCTAGTCAACCATGAATATACAATGATTTAGGCATTCATTCAAGAATCACACATAACCATATATCAACCATTAACATAGCGAGCATAGTCATCCTTCATAATTCACATATGCTTAAATCATTAAACTGATATAAGTGAGTTAGAATTACTGGAAACTCAAGGAGGGACATCCACTCTCCAACTAACCATAGGCTAGCTACACTAAAATCTCTCTTGTAGCTAACCAACCCCACCCCCCCCCTCGAGCATGATCTAGATTTCATGGAAATGTTTGCACAAGGGAAGCTTACACAGTGGTTTGGTCATTCATTGAGCTCCATACAGACCCCAAAAGCTTAGACTAGGAGTTGCATGGTCTCGAACAACACAGTCACGAGGATTGAAAAACATGGTCACTGAGCACAAACTCAAGGTCATAAAGCACTGAATATAGGTTGTAAGCTCATTGATAAACTCCAATGTTGCTAGTAAGTTATACCACACCCCACAACTACACACCACCTCTAATCAATCTTGAATGCCTTCATATAGAAAATAGAACCAACATGAACAAGATAGAGAGCTAGAGCGAGTGAGATAGAGAACCAAAACGAATTTGAATATCCCCCTGTGCTTCTCCACTATGTGTATAAATAGGTGGTATTTATCCCTTCGTGCACTAAGGAGAGCCTCACTTGGCTCTTTAGTGCGTTTTCCCTAAGGCACCACTTTGATTGTACTCAATTTCCCTGAAGGGAAATCCCTATCCACTATCTCCTCAATCTGTGAGAGGGGGGAGGAATGGTAACTGCCCTTTGCTTCCATCGCCCAAGTCCAATCTCTTAATTATTGGTAGCATTCCAGTTCTTCTCCAATCAGATGTTTAATTGGGGTTTAATGAATCGTGGTTCTCCATGCTGGTGTTATAGTCACAATTATTATTACAAGGAATAAGGGATGTTATAGGGCATTATTACCTCTTCAACTTCGACATATGATACCTCTCGCATTAAGGCAACATTATGATATGGTTGAACCAACACTAGGATGTTTTCCATGATATTTGAATGTGCCTACATTAACTTTGATTTGGTTCAAGTAAATGTGATCCGTAATATGTATCAATTGTTTCTCCATCTCTTTGTGATTTGCGAGTTCCCCCTCCCCCCCCTTCATCTTTGAGTGAAAAGATCTTGTTATGATGTTGGCGTTTGATAATTGATTTATGAAAAAACTTTGTGTTATTTTCCCTTCTCGAAGCCAGTGATTATTGACTTTTGCCTCCATAATATTTCCTCTTGTTGTATTCTATCCTTTATTTTTGTGAGTAGTTCTCCTTCTTTTGTAGCCAGATCCTCAGTTCTCCCCTCCATAATTATTTGTTGTTGAACCTCTTACATCTCGACGTCTGACTCTTATTTTGCTTGGAAAATATTGCTAAAATCCTCTTTGTTTTATATTTTTATTTTTGAAATAATAATCTTGAACTTTTGTTGAAACTTGGCGATATTGGAGGGACCTTGGACTTGAATCTCTTCCCACCATGCCTTTACCTTCTTAAGAAAGGATGGATCCTTAAGTTAGAAATTCTCAAATCTGAAAGGCCCATATTTAGGGGCAGCTTTGATATCTATTTTTATACAGATTGGTTAGTGATTTGAACTCGTATAAAGAATAATATATTCTTCTAGGAAGACATCCACTTCCAAGAGATATTCTAAAGGTAAAAGGTTATCCAATCGTGAGGTTATTTTGTTCTTACTGTTGTGACTATTGTTCCAGCTGAATACTCCATTTATTATTTCCACCTCGACTAGCTTCGTTTGTTGCATTAGCTATTTGAACTATTGGGATTCTATGTCCAAGTGACGAATACCTCCCTTTTTTTCCTCTAGCGATGTCACCATGTTGAAGTCTTAATCTAGAATCCACAGCTTATATTGGTGATGCTCTCTGATGATAGCCAAGTCTATAAGAAACCCTACCTTGTCGTTCACCATGTTTGGCCCATAGACTGTTGCTATGCGTCTCATTTCTTTTGATCTCGGGTAGTGGAATCTACTAGAGTTTATCCTTGGGGTAGCCATCCAATCCATAAATTCCACTTCACTTGGATCCATAAGGTAACTAGTCCCCCCAATTTCCCTACATCATCTACTTGTATGGTTTAACATCCTCTCCAACAATGAAATCCTATTGAGTCGATTTTATCACTATTACATTTGGTCTCTTGTAACATCATTATTTTAGGGAGTTCCCCATGGATTCTCTCTTTTTGAAGCCTTTGTTTTAATTGGCAGCTAAGGCCTATTATATTCCACGAAATTATCATCATTGGGAATGATGTTGGGTAGAGGAAAACACCTCCAAAAAGAAATCAACTTGTCCAAAATTAAGAAGCGCATCCCCCATCTCTTGTATTAACTTTTTTTCTTCTTTTTTTTTGTTCCTTCCTCTCTTTTTGTCTTCCTTCACATGCTTGAAAGTATCTTTGAAGTTTTGTGTTTGGATGCCAAGACTTGCTAGGGATGAGCTTGCTCCATTTGAAGTTGCACTCCTCTTATTTTTTAGTTGCATATACATCTATCTAAACAACTTTTTTTGCTAATGTGGTATCTTTCCTAGGTCCTTACTTGTCCATTCTTTAATGATGTCTAAAAGTGAAATTTCATCCATATCCATGACCTCCATCCCATCATCATTCCTCGTTCCTTGTACGCATAGCATATCAATTTCCTCTATTGGTGTGTTCTTTGTGAATTCCTCTAGCACTTTTCTCTTCTGAACTTCCACCTTTGTTTTTCCATTGCCCTTCTCTTGATTCATTTCTCAAGGATGTACTTGATTTAGCATTTCCTTTTTTTCTCTAGCCACTACCTTTTAATGGTTTTTGGACTAAATGGGCTCCTTTAGTGTTGCCACATTTTGTGCTCCAGGGTTTTTCCGACAAGGTTGGAATTTTTGGAAACCTCATGATCCAATTTCTGTTGATTTTTATTTATTTTTAACCTTAGTGAGATTTAAGAGATAATCCCTAAAGAGATGGTTGTATTCATGGCACCTATGGCATCTAAACAATACATGCTCATATTCCAGAGGTTGTTTCCAAACTTCATCATGGTAATAGATTTCAATTGATTCCAACAATGGTTGGGAGATATTCATATACACATGCATCCTCACATATGACGTGTAGCATCCTCGCTTGGTTACTTCATATATTTTCATAAAATCTCTCATCACGTTTCTAAAATCTTCTAAGATTTCCTCCTCCTAAAATTCTTTCGACAAAGAAGATAGGTGAATCCAAATTGGGGCTACCAAGAAATTTTATTTTTTGGGGTGATACTTTTCTTACCAAAATTTCTCATATAGCCCCACATTATTGAAAAAATATGGGTTTTTCTTGAGTACCCTATTTATGTCTTCCAGATTTCCAAAAATCATTGCGAAGAAACACTTTTCTCCCAACTCAATATCAATGTGTTCCTTCAAATGCCATTGTTGTTGGATCCATCCAACTAATGCTCTCTTTGTTAGCCAAAAGCTGACAATCTTGCATATTAAGGTGTGATTTTCATATGGATGCAGCTCTCAATTTTGTCTAGTTTTAATTTGTATTCCAGATCCTTGATTCCCTTGGGGAGACATCTCCTTTGCCTAAGCTTTTGCTAGTTCACCCCAATGGAGTATCATCTTTGACTTTGTCCACACAACTTGGCCCTTTGAGGCTCTCTATGGGTAGATTTTTAATACTCCTATGAGTTGGAGTGATCCAATGAATAAGGTGTTGATTGGACCAAATAAGTTAGCAGAGATGGAGCAGGAGATGTAGGTTATTAAAAGGAATTTAAAGGTGGCACAAGACAGGTAGAAGAGTTATGTGGATCAACATAGAGAATTCAAGGAGTTTCAGGTTAGGGAGCATTTGTAATTGCACATCAAGCCCAATAAGAGCTCCTTAAGGATTGGGTCATTGCCAAGTTAGAATCTTGATATTGTGGGCATTTTGGGATCCTTTAGAGGATTCGACCAATGGCATATATACTTTCTATGCCTCCATTAGTGAAAGTCCATGACGTTTTTCACGTTTCATTGCTTAAAATATATGTATATGATGTTGAACATGTGATTGATTAATGTGTATTGCAGGTGGAACCAGAGGGAGAGTGCCAACCAGAGCCATAATGCATATTGTAGCGAAAACAACTCGTTCTCTAGAACCGAGCAATATAGCAAGTTCAAGTGCAGTGGAAGCACTTTGGGCCCGATGAAGCTACATGGGAGATGGTTGATCAGATGCGAGCATTATATCCTTCTTTGTGTGTGTGTGTGTGTGTTTGTCAATGTAAATATTGCATCAAGCTATGTTTATAAAACTCCAATAAGTAGTATGTTTGTAATATTTTAAGTAGTTTGTCATTGTAAATATTGCATCGAGTTGTGTTATAAAGCTTCAATAAGCAAAATATTTTGCAGCAATTTGACTGGTCATAAGTGTCATAGAACACCGAGGATGATGTTGCCACAAGGGGGAGGGGTTTGTAATAGCCCCAGGTTGATTCTCCGTGTAAATGGAAGGACATTATAAAGGAAAAATAAGTCCAAGGTTATGGGACACGTATTTCAAGTTGAATGGAGGGAAAAACATTAAAGTGGGAATCACTTGTGGTTAATTAATGGCTATGGAAATTGGCATTGACATTGGCAAAAGACAAAGGGAAATAAATGACAATTAATTCAATAAATAAAGGAAAATAGGAGAAAAGGAAGATGAAGGGACAAGAATATGCATGCAAAGGAAATTAATTAGAAAATAAAGGAAAATGAAAGAAAAGAGGAAAAGGGGAAGGAAGAGACACCAAACATCAATGATAAAAAGTCATATGAGAAACAATTGATAACTTTTGATCAGTTTTCAACTTTTGATAGTTTTAGTTTTGCTAAGGAAGAAATCAAACTCCAAGAGGAGAGAGAGAGAACTTGGACACAAGCAAGTAAGCAAGCAAAGGAAAGCAAGGGAGCGCAAGGAGAAGATTGGAAGAGCAACTACAACAGGAAGATTTTGTAGGTAACAGGTTACATGTGTGATTTCCTTACTGGGATTTGAATGCATGGTGCATGCATTTAGTTTAAATGAATACTTTGTTATCATTGACATGGGATTTGTCTAGATTAACATTGGTTATAACCTTACCTTTGTCATTTCCTGGATAGCCATGGTGTGTTAGGATTCATTCTTGGTTGATCTTTGGATTGCCGAAAGATTTTGGATCCGGGTGAGGTGGTCTCAAGAAAATACCAAGGGTTGAGGGTGGAGATGATTTTCTCTGGGAATCTCTTGACAGGTGGGTGGAGACAGGAAAATTCCTCTAGGTATGGTGAATAAATCCTGAGCTATCCAAGCTTGTATTGGTTTTGGTGATATTTGGACCAATTTAAGTGAGATCACTATGGCTTGAGGGTGGAGGTGGTTTAACCTTTGGAGTCCTTGTTTGATTATATTTGGTTTATCCCATGAGATCCCACATTCATGCTTGGAATATGGCATGGGGGTGACTGGCTAAAAAAAATTGGTTCAGGCCAATCTATAGTCGGGTGGTACGTGGAAGTCCCTGACTTGGTTGGAATTCACATATGTTATTATGTGTTGATTCTTATTGAGATTAATGAGCCCAAGTTATGATCATATGTACTATTTCATGATTGGTTTGTCATGATTCTATTCTAGTTAAATGTTTGTTACATGCATGATATACTTCTCACTATATGATGTGCTCTTGTTATGGATCCATTCCATGTTTTATGGCATCTTAGTTATCTTACATGAATACACAAGCTAATGTGTGTTGTTGTAACTAGTAATAAAGGGCAACAAGCCTTCTTGATGATTCTCTGATGAACTTATTGAATCAATGAATATATATGTATTTATGAGCTACAGGTACTTTGCCTACAAAGTGTTTGGATAAATGACTATTGGGTTTTTTTGTAAGTTTGAGTATGGTTAGAGATTGGAAATTGATTCTCGAGGTTCATTTAGTTGAATCATAGAGTTCTGGAAAGTTTTGGGCGGATTTGGGCAGTGGCCTGAAGTCTAGCTTAAAAATTCAAAACATGGCTTCTAGCCGTAACCACAAAACTGGGGAATTTCGGTTATGGTTGCATGGAAGGCACCTTGTGCATGTGACTAGAGCCTTCTATGTGCATGCACAGCTTGGCATGTGTGCGACTGGGTTGTAAAGTTAGGTAAAAAGAAAGTTCCAGCTCAGGGAAGGATCACAAGTGGGTGTTGTCTAACATCTGGGTGACGGGTGCCCCTGGGAGGTTGCAGAGAAGTTTAAAGACAATAGGCTTCTCTTCCATAACTGGAACTTTGTTGTTGGGTCATGCATAGTAACTCTCAGCTCATGTGTACCCTGGAGAGCTAGTTTTACACTTTTCAGTATTTCATAGAGCTTATGGGGATGTTTCCTCATCTCTTTTCCTTTTTGAGTTACTTCCTTTAGTATTATTGGTTGTCAGTTCATGTGTCTGGAGTTTATATAGGCTATCCTTCTTTTTTTGTTTGTTAGGGCATGCATAGATCAAGTGTTCTTGTTTACAACTCCAACATGTCAGTGTCCTTCTTTTCTCCCAAACCTTACAAGGTTTCTCTCTAGTTTTGTTAGTACGATACCCTTCCATATTCTAGCGTTTGATGCATGTTGCTACAATCCTTGCATGTAAGACAAACTTTGTAGCAAGTTTGTGTTAAACTTTTCCTTTTCTTCGTATTTTATTCTTTGATTTGCAACTCTTTAGCTTAGCTTTCAAGATCCTAAGAGTATATATTCTATTAGGGAAACTTTCCTCCTTTTGCTTGTGATGGTTTTGGTCCATATTACGTTGTAGCATACTACTATCCATTCCTCTATTTCTTCATGTAAATTATATCTTCTTGTCTGTTGTTGCACACACAGAGTTCTTAATTAATTATATCAAGCATAAACATATTAATTTGTTACCTTGTCATGCAAACACTAAGCATGTTGAACTAATGGTTGTCCACATATCTAAAAACCCATGTTAGTACTTTAATAGAAAGACATGTAAGCATTCTATCAAGGTCAGCAACCACATTAGTGGTAAATCCATGGAAAAATAACATATGCAATAATTAAATTGTTGTATTAATTTTTATCCATGAGCCTTTTCAGGTCTAGTGGTGAACCTAAGCTCTGATAATACCACTATGTATCATAGCCTTTATTTCTATCCCCAAAGGTCTAGTGTTGAATCTTTATTTCATATGGTGTATTCTTTTTCCCTTCATGCCCAGTGTTTGATACCACTTTGTAACACTCAATCCCACCCATTTGTACTATCTCAGGTTGTGGAAGGTGTTACTTGTTGAATTGACCCAACCTCCAAGGTTTGTTATGAACACGGGATCACAAAGTCATCTTTTTCCAACATCTTCACATCTCAAAATTAAGACTACCATCACACTAAACTCATCGAGAGCTTTTCGATGATATAAAATTTATCTCAATCTGACACCCGGATGAAAATTTATGTCCACTTGAAGTTCATCCAATCATATTAGGCCACATTAGCATTGGGATGCCATGTGGCATCCTCGTGTAGCTCTTATGGAATTTCCATGTCAATTTGACATGGGTCCACCTCATCGAAAGTCCCTACTTGGCATCCATGTAGCCATTGCCACATCATCTCGAGCATGGGGCCCACAGAGTCCCCCCCCCCATGTGTTTTTGGGGTTTTCCTCTTTATACATATTTTGTTCGAAGCCCGATCCAGATGGGGTGCATTGGCCCATGTCACACTTAACAAACCATATCTTTGTCAGTATCTTATTCCAATGTTTAGAGAGTGCAGTGGTCATGGCGGTGGGAAGTAGTAAGGTTCCTTAATATAATTGCCGCCAAATTGGCTAGCCCTCATTTGCGCGCATATCATGTGTTACATTTGCATAAAGGTTTCAGCGGTGAGTGGTGGGCAATGGCGAGGTTCTGCATCGAAACCATGGCAAGATCGACCCCTTCTTATCGTTGCCTATAAACATATGTTAACACATCTAAGACTCTTGGCGGTGGACAGTATGTACCCACATGACACTGCCACATCAACTTGGTGGGGGGTCCAACATATCTTTTCCCCCTTCAAGAATTATGACGATTTCTTGTTATATCTAGTTCGTTGGAAATCTCATGGTTGTTGGGTGTGTGTTATATTCTTTCCACGACTAGCCCCATATGCGAAGCCAAGGGGTTAGATGGGGGGCAACCAGTCCCCCCTTTGTTGCGTGGGGCACATCGGGAGGGGGCGTCATAAGCGGGGTGACAACCCCCCTTGTTGGGGGGTTTGAGGGGGGTGGTAGGCCCCCTCTACGGGGCCTAGGGCACTGCCCCAATTTTTTTTTTTGGACCCTATATTAGGTGAGCGGACCTACCTATGTTTTTGTGCATGGGTTTTGCACATGATTTTGTGCATGATGGTTTTCTGCCCATGGTATCTTGTAGATCTAGTCGAGGGAACTACGGTTATGTTCTAATCCAGGTTTAATGGATTAGGGTTTATGGATGCTTCGACATGTATATATATGTATTGTAACATTGAAAGGAATATAATGAAAAATCAATCTGGTAGTCCCAATTTTGGGATCTAGGGGAAAATCTTTGTGTATATCTATTTTATGTTTTATGCTCTTGCCATTGTTTATTTTATGTTTTTTAGAATTCGTATGCAGGTAATTTATGTATAGGGTTAAAACCTACAACACCATCTTGAAGTTCAACACTTTAACACTCATGGACACCCGTATTCTCAGATATCTAGCTGCACTTCAAAGTAATCTAGCCCTAACAATTATATGATTGTCACAAGAGTGTGTACTCTTGTGTCACCCCATGATACTAGATTCCCCATATCCAACTTCTCTCTAAGGTAATACAGATTCCAACCATATCTGACCTTGCAATTATGCTGGTAATCGAAATCCATTTCTTCCACATCATATTTGATGTAGGGCACATTGGATGAAATCTAATTCATCGTCAATTCGACTCATTGTAGGTGCATGCACTCCTTGTCAATCCAAATCCCTAATGCAATCAATTAAAAAGAGATATCCATGTCTGCAACTTATTTGGGCCTTGCCTTGTTGGCCTTGGACCCTAGATGCATATACCAACAACTCAAGAAAACAAATATTCGACTTTCGGGTGGTCTAGCCTCCTCAAAGGTAGGTTGACTCCTGTAATCCCATGACTATCTATATCATTAGGATTTCTTGCAAAAACACATTCTAGAAGAAATAAAGGGGCTTCAATAGTGCCCAAGTTACACCAATCCCATATCCAAGGGAAAGGGCATGACCCCTAAAGCTAGTTCAACCAACTTCAATACTCGTGCAAGATGAGCTATGTAAGGCAATTCCATTCTAAAATATATTGCAGGCCAATTATCTTCTTCAATTCGTTAATATTTTCTTGATTCATTAGTAAGGAGGTATGTCAGGTTTGAGTGACCATTCAGAAGGGTTCTCGATGACATTAAAACAATGAATTTCTTAAGGATACTGTAGCTAATTGCATTACTCAATTACAACAATATATAAGTGTGTACAAGCTCATAGAATTATTACATTAGTCATAGATCAAGTGATCGTCAGTTCTAACAAAGTATTCATTTAACACTCAACAAAGGAATTAAACTCATAACATGTAAGATAATCTACAATCATAAGCATCACAATGAGTTACCCAATTCACAAACGTAAACGATAACTCATAGCTTATAAATAACATGTTGACTAAGTTACTTCAGTTGACCAATCACAATCATGTAAGCGATCCTATAATTCATGAATATGAGAACAAATACCCCATTCAAACATCCATTGGCATCTTAACAAGTATGATATCTAGTCAACCATGAATATACAATGATTTAGACATTCATTCAAGAACCACACATAACCATATATCAACCATTAACATAGCAAGCATAGTCATCCTTCATAATTCACATATGCTTAAATCATTATACTTATCTAAGTGAGTTAGAATTACTGGAAACTCAAGGAGGGACTTCCACTCTCCAGCCAACCATAGGCTAGCTACACTAAAATCTCTCTTGTAGCTAACCACCCCCCCAAGCATGATCTAGATTTTAAGGAAATGCTTGCACAGGGGAAGCTTACACAGTGGTTTGGTCATTCACTGAGCTTCATACAGACCCCAAAAGCTTAGACTAGGAGTTGCATGGTCTCGAACACAGTCACGAGGATTGAAACACAGGGTCACTGAGCACAAAATCAAGGTCATAAAGCACCGACTATAGGTTGTAAGCTCATTGATCAACTCCAATGTTGCTAGTAAGTTATACCACACCCCACAACTACACCCCACCTCTAATCAATCTTGAATGCCTTCTTATAGAAAATAGAACCAACATGAACAAGATAGAGAGCTAGAGTGAGTGAGATAGAGAACCAAAGCGAATTTGAATATCCCCCTGTGCTCCTCCACTATGTGTATAAATAGGTGGTATTTATCCCTTCGTGCACTAAGGAGAGCCTGACTTGGCTCTTTAGTGCGTTCTCCCTAAGGCACCACTTTGCTTGTACTCAATTTTCCTGAAGGGAAATCCCTATCCACTATCTCCTCAATCTATGAGAGGGAGAAAGGAATGGGAACTGCCCTTTGCTTCCACCGCCCGAGTGCAATCTCTTAATTATTGGTAGCATTCCAGTTCTTCCCCAATCATATCACACTAAAATTATCTTAGATAATGGCTTCTCAAGTTGACAAGAAACTGTGACAATGATTTTCAGTAGGGTTTGGGTTATGGATTTTCAAAACAGGTGAGCAAGCTAGCTTCCCTCAAACCAAGGATCTGTAAGGTTGTCCCTTCCTCATTCGTGTTAATTAATTAATTTTAAATAATATTGCCAGATGTTTAATTGGGGTTTAACGAATCGTGGTTCTCCATGCTGGTGTTATAGTCACAATTATTATTACAAGGAATAAGGAAGGAATAAGGGATGTTATAGGGCATTATTACCTCTTCAACTTCGACATATGATACCTCTCACATTAAGGCAACATTATGGTATGGTTGAACCAACACTAGGATGTTTTCCATGATATTTTGAATGTGCCTACATTAACTTTGATTTGGTTCAAATAAAAGTGAACCATAATATGTATCAATTGTTTCTACATCTCTTTGTGATTTGTGAGTTCCCCCCACCCCGCCTTCATCTTTGAGTGAAAAGATCTTGTTATGATGTTGCCGTTTGATAATTGATTTATGAAAAAACTGTGTTATTTTCCCTTCTCGAAGCCAGTGGATTCTTTACTTTTGCCTCCATAATATTTCCTCCTGTTGTCTTCTATCCTTTATTTTTGTGAGTAGCTCTCCTTCTTTTGTAGCCAGACCCTTAGTTCTCCCCTCCATAATTATTTGTTGTTGAACCTCTTGCATCTCGACATCCAACTCTTATTTTGCTTGGAAAATATTGCTAAAATCCTCTTTGGTTTTTTTTTTTTTTTGAATTAATAATCTTGAACTTTTGTTGAAACCTGGCGATATTGGAGGGACCTTGGACTTGAATCTTTTCCCACCATGCCTTTACCTTCTTAAGGAAGGATGGATCCTTAAGTTAGAATTTCTCAAATCTGAAAGGCCCATATTTAGGGGTAGCTTTGATATCTATTTTTATACAGATTGGCTAGTGATTTGAACTTGTACAAAGAATAGTAAATTCTTCTAGGAAGACATCCACTTCCAAGAGATATTCTAAAGGTAAAAGGATATCCAATCGTAAGGTTATTTTGTTCTTACTGTTGCGACTATTGTTCCAGGTGAATACTCCATTTATTGTTTCCACCCCGGCTAGCTTCGTTTGTTGCATTAGCTATTTGAACTATTGGGATTCTATGTCCCAGTGATGAATACCTCCCTTTTTTTCCTCTAGCGATGTCACCATGTTGAAGTCTTAATCTAGAACCCACAGCTTATATTGGTGAAGTTCTCTGATGATAGCCAAGTCTCTAAGAAACCCTACCTTGTCGTTCACCATATTTGGCCCATAAACTGTTGCTATGCATCTCGTTTCTTTTGATCCCCAGCAGTGGAATCTACTAGAGATTATCCTTGGGGTAGCCATCCAATCCATAAATTCCACTTCACTTAGATCCATAAGGTAACTAGTCCCCCCAATTTCCCTACATCATCTACTTGTATGGTTTAACATCCTCTCCAACAATGAAATCCTATTGAGTTGATTTTATCACTATTACATTTGGTCTCTTGTAACATCATTATTTTAGGAGTTCCCCATGGATTCTCTCTTTTTGAAGCCTTTGTTTTAATTGGCAGCCAAGGCCTATTATATTCCACGAAATTATCTTCATTGGGAATGATGTTGGGTAGAGGAAAACACCTCCAAAAAGAAATCAACTTGTCCAAAATTGAGAAACACATCCCCCATCTCTTGTATTAACTTTTTTTTCTTTTCCTTCCTCTCTTTTTGTCTTCCTTCACATTGTTGAGAGTATCTTTGAAGTTTTGTGTTTGGATGCCAAGACTTGCTAGGGATGAGCATGCGCCATTTGAAGTTGCACTCCTTTTATTTTTTAGCTGCATATACATTTATCTAAACAACTTTTTTTGCTAATGTGGTATCTTTCCTAGGTCCTTACTTGTCCATTCTTCGATGAGGTCTAAAAGTGAAATTTCATCCATATCCATGACCTCCATCCCATCATCATTCCTCGTTCCTTGTACACATAGCATATCAATTTCCTCTATTAGTGCATTCTTTGTGAATTCCTCTAGCACTTTTCTCTTATGAGCTTCCACCTTTGTTTTTCCATTGCCCTTCTCTTGATTCATTTCTCGAGGATGTACTTGATTTAGCATTTCCTTTTTTTCTCTAGCCACTACCTTTTAATGGTTTTTGTACTAAAGGGGCTCCTTTAGTGTTGCCACATTTTGTGCTCCAGGGTTTCTCCGACAAGGTTGGAATTTTTGGAAACCTCATGATCCAATTTCTGTTGATTTTTTTTGTTTTGTTTTTAACCTTAGTGATATTTAAGGGATAATCCCTGAAGAGATGGTTGTATTCATGGCACATGTGGCATCTAAACAATACATGCTCATATTCCAGAGGTTGTTTCCAAACTTTATCATGGCAATAGATTTCAATTGATTCCAACAATGGTTGGGAGATATTCATATACACACGCATCCTCACATATGACGTGTAGCATCCTCGCTTGGTTAATTCATATATTTTCATAAAATCTCTCATCACGTTTCTAAAATCTTCTAAGATTTCCTCCTCCTAAAATTCTTTTGACAAAGAGGATAGGTGAATCCAAATTGGGGCTACCAAGAAATTTTATTTTTTGGGTTGTACTTTTCCTACCAAAATTTCATGAATAGCCCCACATTATTGAAAAAATATGGGTTTTTCTTGAGTACCCTATTTATGTCTTCCAGATTTCCAAAAATCATTGTGAAGGAACCCTTTTCTCCCAACTCAATATCAATGTGTTCCTTCAAATGCCATTGTTGTTGGATCCATCCAACCAATGCTCTCTTTGTTAGCCAAAAGCTGACGATCTTGCATATTAAGGTGTGATTTTCATATGGATGTAGCTCTCAATTTTGTTTAGTTTTAATTTGTATTCCAAATCCTTGATTCCCTTGGGGAGACATCTCCTTTGCCTAAGCTTTTTCTAGTTCACCCCAGTGGAGTATCATCTTTGATTTTGTCCACACAACTTGGCCCTAGAGTTAATCGATCGGGTGGTTACATCTAATAACTTGAACTGAAACCTCCATCTTCTTTGACCACATCCTTGAAGGAGGGGTTTGTCCCCCCTCTTTAGGCACTTTCCATGACCACTCTCATGCCACACCAAATGGGTAAAGTGCCAAACCAATATGGAAATAATGTGAAGGAAATTAATTTTGCACAATGTCAGATTTGGGCCCTGTAAAAACCCTAGGTCATTTATTGAAAAACCCTAGCATAACAACCACAATGTGTGCTTTGGCTTTTCTTTTTCGAAGAAAAAGAAAAACACCCGTGATTTTATTCATCGTGAAGGAAAGAACAAAATTACATTTTGCATATGTTGAAAGAATTCTGGAGATACGCCTCCTGACATTGAGATAAAGAGAAAAAACTACAAAAAAATTACAAAAGTAAAATACTCAAAGTTAAATGTAATAATAATCACTTAACTTCTCTTTTTTTCCTTTCATTTTTTGCACTTTCTACCATCCCTTTGAGTTTTATTCAACAAGAACCATTGCTAGTTCTCTTCCTAGTTCCTTGTGCCCCTCATCCCATTTTTTATATGTGCCTCATCTTTTTGCGATTTTGATGCCTAGGTCTCATGTGCTTCGATGTCATTCTACATGTGAGATATGTTTTCATTTTGGTCCCATGCTTCCACTTCATCTTGATTTGGAGGGTTCTCCATGGTGTCTTCTACTTCTTCTTCATAGAAATGGGATCTGAGGATTTCCAACCATTTGATTTGTGGGCCTGACCCTTTTTTTGGGAACTTTTTTGCTTATGGACATGAGTTTTTCTAGTGACATGTTTGGTAGCATATACGACATTAGAATGACATGTTCTCATAATTTGATTCTTGGTTCCACTGAACATTTGTATGATTCAATTGAATGTGATAAGGTAGACCTTTGCCGAGGTCTATTTCTACATAGATTTTGGCAAAGGTAAATAGAGCTTTCTCAGTTATTTCGTGGTCCATCTTTTTGAATTTTCCAAGAGTGTTTCTGATTTCATCTAAAACGTTGTGACGTTAGAAAGGAGGGGCAGATTTGGTAGCCGCACCCATACCAACATTGTTGAGACCACCATTTTTGTGGCGTCAATATATGTAAACCAAAGCGTGTTGGAGAGCATAACTCTTCCCCAAAACTAGGGCCCCTCATGTAGGACTTTCTCCAATTCATCTTAAGTATGAAATTGAACAATAAAAAATCTTTTGAGCATAAATAGATATCACAATTGGGGGTCTAGGAAGAAAAGACTCATTGATGTAAAGCTTTAGATTTAGGCCAGAAGCCATTGAACTACATATTACAACCTTGGATTGAAGATTAGAAAAAAGGTGGTTTACCTCAGGGAGGCTGACCTCCATAAAAGGTGCTTGTTTCATTTGTTCAATAATATAGGGTCATGGGTTGTCTTGTGGCTAATCTAAACGAAAGGAAGCCTTTCCTTGCTCCACATCTTTGTAGGAGGCTCATCCGTTAGGAATCCAGGGTCCCAGAGCTCCTCCTCATAGTCTCAGATTCAAGGCTATGGTTGTGTTCCTTATGATACAATAGTCTTTCATCCGGGAAGAGTCCTGAAGCAACTTCCCTTCATATAACACATTGAATTTTTATAGGGATCCCCACTTATTCTTTATGTGTTGCTTCAGGTTATTGACTAAGTCTAAGCTCCCCATCCAGAAAAGGGAGGACTTCCCATTTATATTCTTGATGAAAATATAGAAAAAATTTAGTCCCAACTCTTCTTGAGGTTCATATTGCTCAGACCTGTCAGAGTAGATGAGCACATTTTCAAAAAATATCTCCCATTTATGCACAAGCGACAAATCCACCACAAGCCTAAGCTCTCTCCATGTTAAGCAATCTTGTGTGACTAGAGTAGAGGGAGTAAAACTTGCACTCCTTGTATTCCATGATGAAACCTCATGTAATGATATTTGCAAAGAAAATCTTAAAGCCTCCTCAATAGGCCTGACCTAAGAAAACCTCGATGACATTTCATATTGAGAGGCCTTATCTCATGGGGGCATTTACTCAAACAATTCCATGCCTCATCAACACGTCCATTCTGCACAAAACCCGTGATCACAATATTCCATAAAATCATGTCCTTCTTAGTAATCTCATTCAAAAACTTCAAAACTTCATATATAATATTGTTCCACACATACCCTAGCAGCAAAATCGTCTACAATATGACATCTTGTTCAGGCATTTGGACAAACAGTTCATGTGCAAACATTACCCTCCTCCATTTTTGTATCCATATCTAGGAGGGCGAACACCACAACAACATGGGGTTCATATCGCTCCTTTTTATTTGGCCATGAATCACCATACCCAGTTGCAAAGATGACACAACAAAATGAGGCAATAAAACACTAGCACATGCGGAGAGATACGACTGGGAGCCAATACCCATCATTTGAGGGAAGAGATATAGGGCCTCCTAAAGAGGGTCATTCTTTGAATAAGTTACAAACATCACAATCCCTATGATCCCACATTGCAGTTGGGTAAAATATCGAATAACCATCGCGCATCCACCAAACATCCGCACATGGCATTCGACATCTTCCCAACACCTGCATTCTTCAGTTTTTCGCCCCTCCAATGTAGTGTGTGCTATGTTATCTTTCCTTTCAACAAATTTTCTCAGTATTAGTGTATGCTTTCTTACACTATTTTCAAGTTCTATAATGCATTTGTACTCTTTGAATTCCCATATCTTACTACAAAATACTATAAGCTTATAAAATACAAAATTAGTTCTCCACTCCTTTAATGTGTCCCCCAATTTCTAAACCCAACGGTAGAAGAATATCATATTTTCTTTAGCCATGGGCAAGAGCTCCATATGTCTAAGCAATATAAAACCTTTAAAATTTGCATGGTAATTTTAATGTAGAGTTATTTTTTTTTCCCAAGGAAAACCTTGCGGGGAAACCCCGCCCGAGTACTTCCTTGCATTTTGTAGATGGTGCTCAATATAAACCTGCCAATCTGAATCACAATGCTTGACTTATGAGGGACATCTAGTGAGGCACCCAATATAGGAAACTAACACATAGATTGACCCGAAGCCCTCCCCCATAGAACTCTAAAAACTCAACTAGATAGCCCAATGACTTTATTTTATTTTAGAGCTAAGCACTAGACATAATTATTGATTATAGATAAACTATTATAATATAGCTATATAAGTCAAACCTATGAAGTTTGCACAAGGCACATTCCTCTTTAATTTTGTCCCAAGAGGGAATTATGTGGCATAACTGCTTTGTTTGATGTTTTGTGATGTTTTTGTTATATGTTGAGAGGTGTTAAATGTGTCAAGATGCCAATTTCTTATTAAAAGCTATTGATATGTTGAGTTCAATCACTTGAGGAATTTGATATTTCTCAATGTATGGTAGATTTAAGGTTACGATGGATATGTTTTGACCTATAAATTAACATACATCAACGCATTCCATCAACAATAGTGGCATCGATAACTACAATTTACTTTATTCAACTTAGAAAAAACAAAGAAATCAACTATTTAGGCATACCGGTTTTGCTAAGTCACTGATGTTAGTTGGTAGAATTAACAAGTGTGACTAAACTTGTTTTGTATCTCTATAAGCAAAAAATGAATCACCAGTGGCAAACTCCTTAACAATGCAATTTGAACATGTTATCCACCACCCTACAAAAAACATTGATCACTTCTTAGAAAACATAATGATTCCCCTAAATCAACACACACATAGGTGTATTTTTATCGTTCTTCCACTTCAAATTAGAATTACCAAACTTGTAGGTGTATCTTCATTGATCTTTTATTTCAAAATAGAATAACCAAACTTTTTACTTTATATTATTGAAAATAATGGTAAAACACTTTACTACTTAAATAACATATTCTAATGTTATAGACTATGAAATATCACAATGATGAAATTTCATTCAATATTAACAATGTTTTCCTTATTTTATATGTTAAAACCATCACTAATACTCTTCTTTATACTTAACTCCTTATTTTCTCTCATTAAAGTTTCCTTTAACATTAACATCCTCAATAATTTTGATGTCCTCTTATTATGTCTTCTTTATAATTAAACTCCATTATTTTCTCTTTACATTGAAATTTCCTTTCACATTAACATCTTCAATAATTTTGATTTCCACTTATTGCCGGATAAATAGATGTGGGTTATTCCATAATAGGACTTTGAGAATTTACATTTTTAAAAAAATAAAAAGTTATAGATGATTTAGATTTTATAATTTCAAAATATTTTTGGTGGTATACACAATCCAACTAATAAAATTGAGGATTTCCTAAATGTCTTTTTCTATCATTTTAGATTATTATTCTTGAAAATAGGTGAAGAATTCATCAAAAATGTGAGACACCTTATCACACCACCGTGCTCTGAAAATTTTCAATATTATTACAAATTCTTAACATTGCAAATGCCACAAATATTTTGATGACCATCGAACATTTGTCAACCATTGAATTTATATGTAAAAGATTTCTAAATAAAACTATTTATAAAATTAATATCATATCAAATGAACCCTCCACCAATAAGACACACATATCGCTATGTTTCACATTGGAATATCATATCCCTATGTTAAAAGAATATTTACACTTTCGCGCAACTTAAACTGAAAAACTTCCCGTTCGAGCCAGTCATGAGAGGTTCTTACATGAAGCCCGTCGCGTCATATGACCTTGATCTTTCAAAACCTCACGCTACCCAAGGGTTTTAGAAGGTGCGCAGGGTTTTGCAGAGCTACCGTAGGAGCATAATACAAGCGAAATGGGGGGATCAAGGCGAAGGTCTAAGAAATCCAGACCCAAAGTGCAGGTCGGTCTTCCAAGGGTTAAGCCGCATGTTTTCAAGCCCGCCTTTAGTGTTCCTCCAAAGCTCAGAGAACTGACAAGGTATGAAAATTCTATTTCTCATTTCTAAAATTACAGTTGAAATTCCGTCCGGATATCTCAATGCAAATCTTCTTTCGTTCGATCGAAAGTTGTTGAAAATCATGGCGGAGTAATCGTGGCTTCGTTTTGTTTTCAATTGTTTTGCGAACAGTGGAAAGTGGGACGAGATTGGCACCGTTATTCGAAACTATCGTTCGTTCGGGGTGGCTTCTAATCCAAATTTGATTGGGGCAGTAAGCCGTTGTGGGAACATTGTCGAGGTTGAAAGCTTGCAGAAGCCGCCGGAGCCGAATCTGCCCAATGAAGACAATGGCGAAATTAAGGATCTCGAGTTTCAAGTTATCGACAGTGGCAGTGACTTAGAAGAGGATGGTACTTCCCCAAGCCCAAAACATTTTGATGGTTGCTGTTTTTGGTCAATATGCAAACCCCAAATTCTAAAATGTTTGATAGACGTAATAAACGCGAGGAAGTTTCGTTTTGTTGTTTCACCCTAAATCGGTTTTTTTTGGAGACAGAGAGATATTTTAAGCCCTAATGCCATGAGGTGCGTTTGTTGTGTCTACCAACACCCTAAACTTTTTGCCCCCGCACGGCACCTCTCTCTCTATCACACAGATATATAACTCCTTGACGTTACCAGCGGGCCTCGAATTTCAAATTTACCCTGAGCGCGAAGTGAAGTGAATTTTTTTTGATGATTATTTGTTTTTCATGCCCGTCATTTTACGTTTTATGCATATTCATGAGCGTCAAATACATTTGGGAGGGGAAAAGCTTTAGATCATAGATGTAACCAGATTATTACTCCAAGTTTGGGTCACTGACTAATATTGAATAAGGTAAAGGATGTTTGGATTGCATAAGGACAAACAGATAATCGAATTTCACATTAAAAACTGCTGGGCTGTATTCTGACGGATTTGCACCTTTGGTTAAGACGGATAATGGGTCAGTTTACATTTGCAAAAATGCTATTTCATCTGTTAGCCTAGGAGTGATGTGTCCTTCAAAATCATCTCTATCAAGATCACCAACGATTAGAATTTACGATGGGTAACTCAAATACTTGGATGTCACATATACGGTTTCAAATTTTTGTACCTGTCACTGTCGATGTTTTGGAATTTTCATTGACCATCATATACATGTAAAAACTAAAAAGCAAAAAAATGTTCCGTGGAATGTCAAATTCCAGGTTTGGTACTAGGTTGCAATAATCGTTGCTATCTAGTAATTGAGAACATAGCTGATAATAGGCACTGGCCAATCTTTGAGCACGACAGCCAAACCATAGGTGGCCTAGTTATCGACTACCACAAGAATGTCCTTATTACAAAGGAGGATGGAGCTCATCACTCGTCCAATTAGTTCTCCATTTTGTAGCTAGATCACAAGCTCACGTTCTTTTTGTTTAAAATTAGAACTTCTAGAGGTCACCCATCTCAATACTAATTGGTGTTTTTGTTTTTTTGTTTTGTTTCTAATTCAAATAAAGAACTTAAATTCGCTGAACTTTGTGAAGGGCTGCACCTTTTGAATCAGTAATCAGTTTTTGTGATTAGGTGATGTTGTGATTGATTGTGTTGTTTGGATTGGATCTTCTGGCTGAGCAAAGTGTTGCAGGCAATCAGCAATGTTGTGTACGATGCCGGTGAAAGACTTCGACAATGATGTTCAGAACTTAGAAGAAAGTAGCAGAGCTGCAATTGCAATTTGCTTCCATACAAGCAAAGCTCACTAACATTAGTTCACAACATCCTTACTTCCTCACCCTCATACAAGGTATCGTGAATATCTGTGTTCCATTTTCACATTGCATCATTGTATGAGAGTGAAGACATGCATACAAATCCACTTGTTTTTGAAGATGTAAATTCTCTGTAGTCATGGGAGCCACTTTGGACATAATCAATAAATTTTCTTCTGAAAAATCTGATGTGATGAACCATGCACCTATAAAAATGAAAAGAAGTTAATGAATACAATCTACTTGGAGGGGTAAACCTCTTTTAATAACGAATCCAATACACAAGACAAGATGCGATGATCCCAAAACTAGGCCTTTTTGGTATATATATATATATATATATATATATATAAAAGAGACAAAGGGTACAATTATAATTAAAGGGTACAATCAAAAGTTTTGGCCGACCTACTAATATGAAACTGCAAATGTGAGAACTCAATATTTGGGCTTAATAAGGGGTTTAATGCTTAACATGCCCCTCTCATTCAAACAAGTGTTGTCCTCAACATTTGACTAGCCGTGGATGTTATTGCATGAATAACTCATTTTTCCATATCGCCTCTTCCACTAATAGGTTCTTCCATTAGATGAAGTACTCAGTAATTGCTTGATTTCACACCTACTTAATCCTTGTTTCAAGGATAATTTCTAGTATGATTTTCCCTCCTTTATTACTTTTTGGTGAAATATTTTGCACTGAAATCTTGTCATTGATTGCTTTCTTTAATCGATAAACATTGAAGTTTAGGTGTACACATGAAGATGTGTTAAATTTTTTGAACCTAGTAACTTGGATATTTAATTCCTAGCATATTTATCACAAATTAACTGAATAAAAACACACTAAGATCTTCACATAAACGGAAATATTTATTGGAAGCAAATTAAATCAGCCAATCTCAATCACACAAGCATACACACATTTTCTTGCCTAATCAAACTGTTCCTCATTAAATCTTCAGAACCTACTCGGGCTCCCTTAATGGAAAATAACCATCTTGGGAAACTACATATACAACAATAAACTTGGAGTTATCCAACTAGTCAAGCCATAGATTTGTCCTTTGATCTTGCTTGGTTGATCTGGATCCGTCTCTCTTGTTGCTCCTTGCACCTTCCTTGGACCCAACACACTTGAATGGAAGTCCATCTCCACCCAATCATTGAGATGCCCTCCTCTCAATGTCATGTGCTTATTGTTTCTCTTGCGCTCTCTCCCTTAGCCTAGTCTCTCTTTTTATAAGCTCGAGTTATGATCAAATCCACAACTCTAATCTCGAAAGTTATTGATGGTTGAGATTATATCTCACCTCACTTAAGATTGATGGTTGAGATTCATTTGATTCACTAATGCAAATTGTTGAGAAATCTAGGGGCAACAAGATAGGTGATTTCTCTTACTTTGATAACTGCTTGTGATGTATTTTACTTAACTTAATTAACTTCTTCTTTCACTTGATTATATTTTGTGTTCTTTTCATCAAACAACTACCAAACCTTAAAGAACAATAAGACAAGAGGACACAAGATGTAGGTGATCAGCCAGGGCCAAAATCTCTCCACTTGAGAGGAAAACCCACAAGAATTCTTCTCTTCTTATAGTACTTCAATTGACGAATTCCAAGACATACGACCCTTGGATCAAGACCCTCCAAGGCCAAGTCAAACCTTTCCTCTTTGACGAGTTTTCCTTCTAGCAACTTCTGCAATTTCGACCTCCATCAAATTCTTTTGCACCTTTGTCCTCCCAGCAAATTCTTCTGCAACTTCGACCTCCAGTAGTTTCTTGTGCAGAAACCCTAGCCTTTGCACGTGTGGAAAATTATGGTAGTTTCTTCTTCCTTTCCTCTTTGCTTGAGTTGATTCTCTCTTGTAGAGAACTCAACTTGCAAAGTGTACTTCTTGATGCCCTAACTCGACTTCTATAACTCGGCCTTTACTGTTGCAATAAGTGCCCTGATTTCTTCACATGTGTGAGGAGTGATAGCCCAAAACCAATCCGAAATTCTCGCTCTTCTTTTCTTCTTCTTGTTATTCTATTTCTTGCACCTTTTCCTCTTCCTTGATCGAACTTGTGTGAGAGTGAGTGCTCTAAGCGAGGTCGAAGCCTCCCTTATATATAGGTCTCCTACTAGGTCGAATTGCTTCTTTTAGGCTGGCTTGTCCACTTGTGAGGGCCGACTTGATCTTTGCACCATGACAGGGCCTGTTAGGTCCCTATAATATTAGTGATTTCCCCATTACTATTGTCATTGTAGCCCTGCTCCTATTGTCCCCATATTGTTATTAGTGTGCCCCATAGAAACCCACTATTATTATTGTTGTGCCCTTATGTTATTACCGTCATGTCGGCTTGATTATATTGTGACCCCTTAGACTCCTATATATAGAAGGGAGGTTTAGTCATTTGTATCATCCAAGAATTGTTCATTTGTGTAATGTAAAGGAGATTGCCCCCTTGAAGAGACTGAATTCTAAGGCGTTGATCTATCTTTTCTATCTTTTTGTGAGCTATTTCATAACATTTGGTATCAGAGCTTTGGATTCTAGGGTTTCGCTGCTCCAAACAGGTCATTGTGGCATTTTCGCTATAACTTTTTTTCTGCGACGTTTCAGAAGCTAAAAAAAAACCCATTTGAGCCGAAATCATTTTGAACTTCAGGTCTGAATTTCAGAGCTTGTCTCGCTATATTTTCAGAGATATGATCTGAGGAAGTTAGGGTTTTTGCAGACTCTCGAATTACATTCCAAACAGGCGACCTGGGGAAAATTGTCATAACTTTTTTTTGAGCATCAGATTGAAATTTCATAAGAAGTTTCAGAAAGAGGACGACCTGTAGTTTTTTGTATATCAGTTTCAGGTACCAAGGTCAGTTTTTTGTATATCTCTTTTGTATATTAGTCTTTCGACCTTGGTACCTGAAACTGATATACAAAAAACTACAGGTCGTCCTCTTTCTGAAACTTCTTATGAAATTTCAATCTGATGCTCAGAACAAAAGTTATGACAATTTTCCCTAGGTCGCCTGTTTGGAATGTAATTCGAGAGTCTGCAAAAACCCTAACTTCCTCAGATCATATCTCTGAAAATATAGCGAGACAAGCTCTGAAATTCAGACCCGAAGTTCAAAACGATTTCGGCTCAAAGGAAAGTATTTACACACAGCTATTTATGAGAATGAAATGTTGGCAATACTACATGCACTTAAGAAATGGTGACCCTACCTAATGGGAAGACACTTCAAGGTAAAAATGGATCATGATAGTCTTAAATACTTTTTAGAACAAACATTATCCTCTGAAGAGCAACAAAAATGGGTCACAAAGATGTTGTGTTATGACTTTGAAATCATCTACAAAAAAGGGAAGCAAAATGTTGTGGCAGATGCACTCTCAAGAAAGGATGAGGATGTGGAAGCATTGTTGTGCACCATTTCTGTTATCCAACCAAATTGGATAAACGAAGCAAGGGATGAATGGAAGAATGACAAAGAAGTGTGGGAACTCATTCAAAAGATACAACAAGATCCCAGTACATCTGATACATTTAGATGGAAAAATGATTCGTTATGGTGCAAAGATCGCTTATACTTATGTAAGAATTCCCAACTCAAACAAAATATTCTTATGGAATTGCACACTTCTCCCTTAGGAGGGCACTCAGGATTTTTAAAAATTTACCACAGGGTTAAGAAGGAATTTTCTTGGGATGGCCTTAAATCAGATATTCAAAAGTTTGTGGCGGAATGTTTGGTTTGCCAATAAAATAAAGTTGAAACAATTAAGACTTCAGGTCTATTACAACCTTTATCCATTTCAAGCCAACGTTGGGAGGAGGTTTCAATGGATTTTATCACAGGTTTACCCAAGTCCGAAGGAAAGAGTGTCATCATGGTGGTAGTTGACAGACTTACCAAGTATGCACACTTTTCTACATTATTGCATCCATTTAAAGCTTGTACAGTTTCTACTGCATTTATGGAAACAATTCAAAAGCTACATGGAAACCCAAAGATTATTGTAAGTGACAGAGATCCCATTTTCATTGGAAATTTTTGGATAGAATTATTTTCTTGTCTCGGTACTCAGTTAGCTTATAGCTCATCTTATCATCCTCAATCGGATGGGCAAACTGAGATGGTAAACAAATGTTTGGAAGGATATCTTCGTTGCTTTGTATTTGATAAATAGACACAATGGGTCAAATGGTTGCCTCTGGCTGAATGGTGGTATAACACTTACTTCCATACTGTAGCAAAAATGACCCCATTTATGGCACTTTATGGATATCATCCACCATCCATCACATCATATTTAAGGGAAAATTCTAAGGTTCAAGCAGTGGAAACATCACATCGAGCATCAACAACAAGTTCTCCAACTCTTAAAGGATAACCTCACGTTGGCGCAGAATAGAATGAAACAACAAGCAGATCAACATCGCAGCGAAAAAAGTTTTGATGTAGGTGATTGGGTATTCCTACGACTACAACCATATAAACAAATGTCCTTCAAGCAAGCTAAGAAGGATAATAAACTATCACCAAAGTATTATGGTCTGTATAAGGTGTTGCAAAAGATTGGTACTATGGCATACAAATTGGAGCTTCCTGCAGCTTCCTGAGTGCACCCAGTTTTCCATGTTTCATGTTTAAAGAAGGTTATAGGTGACAAGCTCCCAGTTCAAACAATATTACCAGAACTGGATGAGGAAGGAAAAATCATATTGGAACCTGAAGCAGTCAGAAACAAGAACTCAACAACGACGAAATCAATCAATTTCAGAATATCTCATAAAGTGAAAGAACTTATCCTCTGAAGATTCCACATGGGAGGATGAGAATTTTATACAGAAGCATCCAGAACTACTCAAGCATTGAGGACAACGCTTTTCAGAAGGAGAGGGGCATGTTAGGTCCCTATAATACTAGTGATTCCCCATTACTATTGTCATTGTAGCCCTTATTGTTATTATTGTGCCCCTATTGTCCCCATATTGTTATTAGTGTGCCCCATAGAAACCCACTATTGTTATTGTTGTGCCCTTAAGTTATTACTGTTATGTCAGCTTGATTATATTGTGACCCCTTAGACTCCTATATATAGAAGGGAGGTTTAGTCATTTGTATCATCCAAGAATTGTCATTTGTGTAATGTAAAGGAGGTTGCCCCCTTGAAGAGGCTGAATTTTAAGGTGTTGATCTATTTTTTCTAATTTTTTGTGAACTGGTTTCATAACAGGGTCTTGGAGGATCTTTTGACTCTATTTTGACTCAAATAATTTTTCTTAACAATATGTAACATGCCCAGATGGGTCTCCAATACATGACAATGACTCAATTGAACTGTAGACTAACTGACAAGCCCTAGAAGCACTCAATGGGTGCTTGACCTAAAAATAAATTTCCTTTGAGCATGAAACCCATGCCTCAAGAATAACAATAATAAATTTATTTTCTCTTTACATAAAATCATGATTACATATGCCATTATGAAGATCGAACCAATTTACATTTTTCAACACAAATAACCTTTGCATTAGATTAGATTAACTCACTTTTGTCTTATAAAATAAATTATTTTAATCACTAACGTAATTTGCTAGGGTTGAGGGTCTATTAGGCAACCTTTGCATTCCTAGACACAGTATTGTGTAGAAGTACTTACCTGAGCTACAAACATTGACATTCCCTCCTAGCGAGGGAGGTAATTACTCAAGAGCCACCTAAATTTTTTTGTCCCTTTGGTCTTGGCACAATGTCCTCTGGAGGCTTGCTCTCCCTAAATGTGCTCCCAGGAGCATCCCTTTTCACGATGGCTTTTCTCCAAACTGTTGAAAATGTACCAAGGAGGTGTTTCCGAGGCTTTTCTCCTTTTGGCCTAGGGAGACACATAAATCACTTTTTGTCTAAGTGATATTATGAGTTTATTAATATCAAGGGGGCTAATGTACTTTTTATGTGGAGATGTACTAGGCACTTTATTATTAAAGTCACATGTGATTCAAAAGTTACTTTATGTGAAAAAGTACTAAGTACACTTCATTTTATTAAAGTGCTTTTTAGAATGTAAAGTGACTTTATAAGGAAAAAGTGACCATGATACTAAAACATTAAAATGTACTAAGGAGGCTCATTAATAGAAAAGGGGACCACATGAAGGGTCAAGTAGGGGACTCATCTCCACCCTCGATCTAATGGTTAGAGATTAAATCTCAACCATTAGATCCTAAGGATAGGGTTCCAATCTTTTCTAAGAGACAACAAGGGAGAAAAGGAGTTTGGAGGCTCATTCATTATTCTCATGAGAACATTGAGAAGAGAGGAGGAGCAACAAGAAGAAAAGGAGGAAGGGTTTTGTGAGAAGAAAATCGTACAACAAAGGGTACAAGAGAGGTTCAATGGTTCGATTCTCAAGGAGGCTAAGATTAAGTTGTGGTTGAGGCTTGAATCTCCAAGGAGCAACGTTGTAAACTTTAGTAACCAAGTCGAACTGTTTTTCTGAGTAAGAGGCAACGTACTGGCATCAATTTTCTCATCCACCAGTCAAATGGTAAGAGGCTGAGAATCTCGGGCTAGAGCAGTGAAATTCTTTGGCCAGACAGAGCATGCTTCTGCGTGTTTTTAGAGAGGCTTCAGTGAGGTGTATTGGGTAGAAAAAGCCTACATAAGAGTTATGTATTCAATAGAGAAATACATGTCAAAGTTCTGAAGTGTTGTCTGCTCCTAATATTAAATTCCTAGAGTTCAGTGAGCTCTAAGGAGGCGCATTATTTGCTAGAGTAAAGGACTGTGAGCAGACTTAATTCAACCCAAAAAACTTAGAGTTAAAGCAACCTTTGATAAGAAGCTTCAAAGGGATGAGATAAGGCTAAACCTTTCTTGAAATTTTGTTGTAAAAACTTTCTTTCGAGAAGCAAAATAATAGCCTCCTTCTAGCACTGGTTATCCCCAAGCAGTGGGGTTTTTCTGGGGTCAATTTAACCAAAAATCACTGTGTCTAATTGTGTGTGCGCATGTAATTTGTCTTTTGTATTAGCTGTGCTAATTAAATGGTAGAATAGTCCTAATGTTTTATATAAATGCAATTATTAGTCTCATGTTTCATGATGGGATTGGGCATTAAACCATGCAAAACATAAAACTGGGTTGGGCTACAAGCTAGACACAAATTTCTTCACAAGCCCTTCGGTCTGCTGCCATATCTAGATTTGTAGCCCTTGTGCTAAGTCCTTCTAGTGCTATTGCTGGTTTATAGATATGCAAGGAACTTCTCATGGATTTATGTCTCGGTCCTTTGAAGACACGCACATAAATATGTTACCAAACCTTTGATTGGTACAGTCTCCCTCTATACCTTTGAAAGGTAACCTTTACCAATCACTGTTGGTTGCACTAGCACTGTCCTTCGTACTAGTTCCCTTGACAACGTGTCGTTGTTTCCTTGGTTGCACTCTACATTGTCTTCTTTGTGCTTACAACTATATGTTACTTTTATGGCAACTTTTGGTTGACCCTTGCACGTTGCGCCTCCTCCACGCCCACGACTCATTCTTTGTGATTGCCTTTACTTGTAAAGCCGTGGCTTTGCGACTGCCTGTACCTATAGGCATGGGCCGATCCCAACACATTGTGCCCACTGCTCAATTCTCTGCAGTGTTGTTTCATTGTGGCTTCTTCCGCCGACCCATTGCTTGCCCTTATGCATGTCCTGACTGCCATCTTGATTAATGGTTACTCTGCAGTTTGTGTCACCTTTGCAACTATTGGTTGTAGTGGCAGTTGCAACCAATCTGCTACCCTGACACTTTTCCTAGCATCTGAACATGATTCACATGGTTGTTGTTTGGCCCACACTGTTTCCTTGTTGACTAGTTGAGTGGTTGGCATCTCTTGTGCGTGTGGCCTGGCTGTTGGCACCTCTTTTCCACCCTTGGTTGCTGGAACCTTCTTTCCTTTCCCCCTGTTTGCATGCGCAACCAGTGGCTGTCTCGACCTGCCTTGCGGTTTGTTTTCCTACTCTGGTCCCATCTCCCACTACCTCTTCCTCGTGTACAACCTTTCCGCAGTGCCGATCCCCTCACGGCCTTGCCAAGTGGCACCTTTGGTGGTTACGTGCTCTCTACATACCCCTGCATCAACCTTTCTTGGTTGCAAGTTCTTTCCTCTTGCGCTTTGTGTTGAGTTACTCCTTGGCCTGGTTGGAACTTGGTGGCACCCACTGTCGGCCGCCCTTGCACGTCCCCTCGGCCCATGGTCTTGTCGCCATTCTTCGTGTTGACAAATGGCTCCAGCCTGTTGCAGCCCTATCTCAATGGTTGTGGCTCTCATAGCTTGTAGGCCCTCATGCTTGGGCACTTTGCCTACCTTGTGGTATGTGTTGATTGGTGATAGGGCCCAACAATCTATTAGCCGTGTTTGCAACATTTTTTATTTTGTTTGTTTCTTTCAACTTTCATAACTTGGATCTTGGCCCCATGCATTTTTTTTTTAGTTTCTTTACTCAGTGATTCCTGTGCTATATTGTCCTAAGACTTAATTACTCAGCTTGAAAATATAAAAATAGTGCATCGTATGGTTGTTGGCTAAACTTGGCCTCTTGATGCTTGTACGAACCTAGCACCTGGTGATTCGAAAATTGGTTCATCAGAATTGACAATTTGATACCATGTTAAATTTTCTAAACCAATAACCTAGATATTTAATTCCTAGCAGATTTATCCCAAATCTATTGAATAAAAGCATGATTGGGATCTTGACATAAACAAAAGTATTCAATGGAAGCAAATTAAATCAACCAATCTCAATCACATAAACACAAATTTTCTGCCCAATCAAATAGTTCTTCATTATTTTTTTAGAACCTACTGAAGCTCCTTTATTGGGAAAATGACTCTCTAAGGAAATTAAATATACAAGAATAAACATGGAGTTATCCAATTGATCTAGACCTAGATTTGTCCTTTGATCTTCTTTAGCTGATCTGGCTTTGTCTCCCTTATTGCTCCTTGCACCTTCCTTGGACTTGGCACACTTCAATGGAAGTCCTTCTCCACCCAACCATTGAGATGTCCTCCTCTCAATGTCTTGTGCTCATTGTGTGTTTTGTGCTTTCTCCCTCAGCTTAGCCTCTCTTTTCTATGCTTCAGTTATGATTGAATCCGCAAATTTAATCTCCAAAACGTTTGATGATTAAGATTGGATGTCACCTCTCTTGAGATCGATGATTGAGATTTATCTAATGCACTAATGCAAAGGTTATTTGCGTTATATTAGATTAACTTACTTTTGTCTTATACAAGAAATCAATGTAATTGCTAAAGTAATTTGCCAAGGTTGAGGGTCAATTAGGCGACTTCTACATGCCTAAACACTTAGGCCTATGTAGAAGTAGCTGCTTGAGCTACGAAAATCAACAAGATAGAGGTAAATTTAATTTGTAAGCCATATTTCCAATCCTTTGCAACACCTTATAGGGGCCATAATACTTGGGTGCTAATTTTTTGCCATCCTTTTGTTGCTTGAGGGACATTTGCTTATATGGTTGAAACCTTGAAAATATCCATTCCTCAACTTGAAATTTCCTTTCACTACAATGCTAATTTGCTTGTTGTTTCATCTATTTTGTGCTTTTATTAAGTTGTCCTTCAATAGTTTGAGAACCTTCTGTTGGTGCTCTATGTGGTTCTCCACTACTTGAACTTTTGCTATCCCTTTCAAAGGTGATGTGATGGATGGAAGATGATATTCTTAAAGTGCCATAAATGGGGACATTTTTGATGAAGGATGTGTTGTACCACCATTCTGTCAAGGGTATCCACCTGACATGTTGTGTTTGTGTTAAGTTTAGGTATGTTCTATGCTTAGAGCAATTTATTTTAATTTTCATAGTTAGCTCTAAATCTTTTCCAGATTAGCAATCACATCAGCATTAAAGTAAACTACAGATAGAACATAAACATAAATCGCAGAAGACAAGCCAAGACAAGAGGACACAAGATGTGGCACTAGCCAGGGACAAACCCCAATGTGGGGAAACCCTTGATCAATTCCTCTTATATGTTCTTCAATAGTTCAGTAGAGAGAGAGAGAGAGAGAGAGAGAGAGAGAGAGAGTACGTTTACAACAAAAGTCAACACTTTGACTTATCTAGATAAGAGCATAGATCATTTCTAAGAAGATGATACATGAGATCAGTTCAAGACATGCTGCGTCAACTGATTCTCCATGGTGACTCCTTCACCTATAATCATGCTGCATCTCGTCATCATGCTGCACCTCACCGTGCTACACCATGCTGCACCCATCATCACAATGTTGCATCTTATCATGCTTCATCAATCATTACAGTACCCATCATTGTATTGCATCATGTACCATTGCTGCACCATGTTGCCATATTGACCTATGTGTTGGCTGCACCTTGCTTGCTTTTTTTCCCTATGTCCTTAGCATGCTTGCTGTTGCATGCTAGTTGTCCCTTGCATGCTAGCTGCATCTATACATGCTTACTGCACTAAGTATCATGCTGTTGTCCCCATATTAGTTTGATGTCCCTTGCATGCTTGCTGTAACATTGCATGCTTGGTGTACTTGCTGCTAAGTACCATACAACTGTCCCAATGTTAGTTAGTTGTTCCTTGCATGCAGCTCTCCTTCGGAGACAGATGCTTCGGCTGAAACCCCAGATAAACACTCCGGCAGCTCCTTAGTTCCAATCTGCGCCACGAAAAACCCCAGCGTCAGCCTCTAGGGACTGCGTCAGCCTTTTTTGCCCTCTGCGTTAGCTTTCCCAGCAGTTCTGACAGTTCCCGGTAGTTTCGGCTATTCCTGACAGTTCCAGCTTCTGCCCTCTGCGTCAGCTTTCCCGACAGTTCCGGCAGTTCCCGGCGGTTCCCGACAGTTCCGGTTGTTCTTGGCAGTTTCGACTTTTGCCCTCTGCTTCAGCTTTCTCGACTGTTCCGACAGTTCCCGACAGTTTCGGCTGTTCCCAGTAGTTCCGACTTCTGGCCTCTGCATCAGCTTTCCTGGTTGTTATGACAGTTCTCGACAGTTCCAGCTGTTCCCGGCAATTCCGGCTTCTGCCCTTTGCGTCAGCTTTCCTGACTGTTCCGACAGTTCCCGACAGTTTCAGATGTTCCCAGTAGTTCCGACTGTTCCCGATAGTTTCGGCTTCTGCCATCTTCGTCAGCGTTCCTGGCAGTTCTGGCAGTTCTCGATAGTTCCTGGCAGTTCCTGGCAGTTCCCGACAGTTCCCGACAGTTCCGGTTTCTGCCCTCTAGATTAGGGCAGCGTTATCCCTTGGGATCTCTCCTCCTACTAAAACCCAAAGACAAGTAGAGAGGAATAGATCCCAAGTGTGTTGAAATGACTTGAAGGCCACCTCTATTTATACTAAAACGTTGAGCACATGTGGGCTTTATTTGGTCGCTGGCCGACCTTGACAAATTGTTCCATAACACAAATAAATTCATATCTCCATGAATACTTATCGGAATTGGATGATCTTTAGATCAATCGTACACCTCTCTATGAGAGGGATCCAAGAAAAATATCAACTGCCATAAATAAGATGACCCACATGGAGTTTGGCCCTAGTTGCCAATTTTAACACTCCCTCTCAACTAGGGAGAACTCCATCCCCTGATCCATATGTCTGATTGTACTATCTCTGCCATCAATGCCTTGCACTGCTCTGCTGAACCATGAAGATGAAGAATTGATCGAGAATGTCTCATACCACTCTCTACTGACCTGAAGTCAGTGCCATATGAAGAGAGTGTGTCATATCACTCTCACTGACTCGAAGTCAGTTTTATTGATCCTAGATCAATATCACAAGAGAGTGTCTCAAACCACTCATACTGATCTTAGATCAGTTTCATTGATCCCAAATCAATGGGGGTCATCCTAACATAGGGAGTACGGTAGATATAACGATGCGTCCATTGATTGTACTACTGTGGTCCCTAACCCCATTTCCCTGCTCATTGATTAGATGAGAGGTACTTCCCATGAGTCCCAGACTGCATGGGTAGGATGCCTCAACAGGAGAACTAATCATCTTGTCCACAGGAGAATGAATCATCCTGCCCCACAGTCGCCATGGGAGAACTAATCATTCCGGCCCACAGGAGAACTAATCATCCTATTTCACGGTTGCCACGGGAGAACTAATCATCCCGGCCCACAGGAGAACTAATCATCCTGTTTCACAGTTGCCACGGGAGAACTAATCATCTCGGCCCACAAGAGAACTAATCATTCCGACCCACAGGAGAACTAATCATTCTGTTCCACGGTCGCCACGGGGTATCACAGGGGAAGGTTGAACTTGTCATCCTGTACATAGTGCACCACCAGGGGAGGGTGAGTTGCCCTGTGGTCGTATGTTGCTCCAGTAAGTACCCCAAGCCCCCCAAAGCTCAATGCATGCAACATGCAGGACCCTTATAAGAAGGTTTCTTAACGACTCCAAGTCGTTCGGGAAAGTCACAAATTTGACCTTTCCCTCGGGCTTTGACAAAATGTCTGCAACTTGTACATCAGTTTTAATGCGATGGGGCCTCCTCGCTCATCGACTTACCATATCCCAGATAAGGCAGTATCTGATGTCTATCTGCTGGAGCAATCATCGAATACAGAATTCCTCAATAATCGAATCCCCCTTCTAGTTGTCACAGAGAATCATAGTGGTATTCATCATGTTTACAAACATCTCACTTAAGAGCTTTCGCAACCAGGCAGCTTCACACGAGATCATACTTGTAGCTATGTATTCGGTCTCGGCGGTGCTTATAGCAACGACTTTTGCTCCCTGCTCATCCATGATATCGAAGTAGAATCCAAAGAGAACCAACACTGAGAAGTGCTCTAGTGATCCTCCACACTGCTTGCCTAGTCAACATTCGAATAATCATGCAGTTTCATATTTCAGATAATATATCTCAATCCATGAGAGATTATGCCCCAAAGATATCTCAGAAGATTCTTGGCACCAATCCAGTGAGGCTCAACCAAATATGAGCTCACCGTGCTAACTGTAAAACATATATCTGGACGGAAGTTCACCAAGAACATCAATGCAAACGAGTTTATGAAACTCAGAGGCATTTCCCAAATCTGGTCCGTCATCACCACCATATAACTTTTGAAAGTTAAGATCCTCGAGGTAGTCACTGGCTTGTAGTTTACCATTCCACATCCGGAATCCAACTCCCTCTTACTTGTGCAAGTGAGAGGGTCTGCACCTATCAGAAATAGGTCGTCCTCAGAAGGTGCCGGTATGAGAGGTATATCATCCACAACCTTCGAGCAATGGTTTGGATCGGTTTCACTCCTAGTGAATCTCAGCTTCATCAGACAGCTATCAATCCTCTCATATTATGCCCGAGGTGTTTTGCTTCAAGCCATAGAGGGCTTTCTTCCACTTGCATACGTGAGATTCCTGATCATGAATCTCAAACCCCTCGGGTTGTTCCAAACCTGTGGACCTGCTACATGAGGGGAATGGTCCCCTTGTAAGATTTTCCTTCGGTACATCTCAGACATGTACTTTCATGCTCTTTTTGAATTCAAGCATCCCTGTCACCATCTGACTCACAGACCTCCGGTGCTATGTGTCAATGGACATGGTCCCTAGTGGACTTCCTACAACTTGATACAACCTTGAACTCAAAAACATCTTTGAAAATTCTATTTTCAAACACGTACCTTTCCATCGATGAGTGCCACCCTGTAACCTTTGACTTCCATTGCTGAAATGGACACTAGGTTCTTCTTGCGATCAGGTACATAAAAGAGATTCTGTAAATGAATCGAGTTACCCTCATTCAGTTGAGGGGTAACATTCCCTACACCCTTCCCGGGATAGGTGGCATCGGCTCCAAGTATAATCCCACGATTGTTTCCATCTCTACCAAATTAGAGAGTGCACCCTTCTATTCGATGAAGTGCCTTGAAGCACTACAATCAATAAGCCAGATTCCCAAAGAATCTGAAGGAGAGGGCCAATACAAGATAACACTTCTTTATCTTATCAAAAACAACATTTGATTCTTCATACCCGGGGTTCCTTGCTTTCATTGAAGAGTCGGTTGTATCCTTGATGACTTGCATTACCTACCATTCCTCTTGATCATTGAAGATGTCCCTAGAATGATTGTTATCTTCATCAAGAGATGTGTCTTTGCCATTCAGACACTCCTTCGCATAATGGCCGAACTGCCTTTCCTTCCATCCTTAGATCCGGACTTCCATAGAAGTGATCTTTAGGTAGGCCATCAGAAGCTTCTGTTGCGCCACTCTGATAATATTCTCTGCTCTAACTTCACCCTTGGTGAATTTGAAGAGGGATGAGGAACCCATTGATCCTTCTGTCCTTTCCCAACTGTCTTAGGTGATTGCTCTTTCACTCTTGCTTGGGCTTTGTCTTCACCTTAGCTCTGATTCCATGTTAAGTTTAGGTATGTTCTATGCTTAGAGCAATTATTTTAATTTTCACAGTTAGCTCTATATCTTTTCTAGATTAGCAATCACATCAACGTTAAAGTAAACTGCAGATAGAACATAAACATAAATCGCAGAAGACAAGCCAAGACAAGAGGACACAAGATGTGGCGCTAGCCAGGGACAAACCCTAATGTGGGGAAACCCTTGATCAATTCTTCTTATATGTTCTTCAATAGTTCAGCAGAGAGAGAGAGATAATACGTTTACAATAGAAGTCAACACTTCGACTTATCTAGATAAGAGCATAGATCATCTCTAAGAAGATGATACATGAGATCATTTGAAGACATGCTGCTTCAGCTAATTCTCCAAGGTGACTCCTTCACCTATCATCGTGCTGCATCTCGTCATCATGTTGTGCATCACTGTGTTGCACCATGATGCACCCATCATCACAATGTTGCATCTTACCATGCTTCATCAATCATGATAGTACCCATCATTGTACTGCATCATGTACCATTGCTGCACCATGTTGCTATATTGACCTATGTGTTGGTTGCACCTTGCTTGCTTTTTGTCCCTTGCTTGCTTGTTGTCCCTAGCATGCTTGTTGTCCTTAGCATGCTAGCTGTCCCTTGCATGCTAGTTGTACCTATACATGCTTATTGCACTAAGTATCATGCTGTTGTCCCAATATTAGTTTGATGTCCCTTGCATGCTTGCTGTAACATTGCATGCTTGGTGTACTTGCTGCTAAGTACCATACAACTGTCCCAATGTTAGTTAGTTGTCCCTTGCATGCAGCTCTCCTTCGGAGACATATGCTCCTGTTGAAACCCCGGATAAACACTCCGACAATTCCTCAGCTCCAATCTGCCCCACGAAAAACCCCAGCGTAAGCCTCTAGGGAATGCATCAGCCTTTTTTGCCCTCTGCGTCAGCTTTCCCGGCAGTTCTCGGCAGTTCCGGCTATTCCCGGCAGTTCTGGCTTTTACACTCTATGTCAGCGTTCCCGACAGTTCCCGCAGTTCCAGGCAGTGCCGGCTATTCCCGGCAGTTCCAACTTCTGTCCTCTGCTTCAGCTTTCCCAACTGTTCCGACAGTTCCCGACAGTTCCGGCTTCTGCCCTTGGCGTCAGCTTTCCTAGCTGTTCTGACAGTTCCCGACAGTTCCAGCTTCTATTCTCTGTGTCAGCTTTCCTGGCTGTTCCGACAGTTCCCGGTAGTTCTGGCTGTTCTCGGCAGTTTCGGCTTCTGCCCTCTGCCTCGGCAGTTCTCACACAGTTCAACTCCAGAAAATCTAATCATAATGTTTGCTTATGCCAAGGACAAGTGACAGAAGAAAATATTAATTACTGTGTTGTCATTTTCTGCGATATTGTACAAATTTTCAAATATCTCTATAGATTCAGATGAGCTATTTGGCCTTTTCTCGCTGATACGGAGCTGGAAGAATACTAGCGCATGACCGAGACTGCATTTGATTTTTCACTTATGCAATATCTAAGTCACCGGATTCGTCCTAAACCCCCTGCGAATCCCGAATCCGGCGAATCCGACACGATTCGGTCCGGATTCGTGTCCAAATCACAGGACACGTCGTGTCCGTTTCAGACACGTCGTGTCCGAGGGCGTGTCGCGATTTTCAAAAGCGTGTCGCGATTTTAGGACACGTGTCCGGTTTCCAGGACTCGCTAAGCTCAGCGCGGGAATGAAAATGGCGTGTTTGCTCATTAAAATTGTCATTTGGCAAGTGATTTGTGCTGTTGGCAAGTGATTTGTGCTATTGGAGCAAGGAGTAAAGCATTTTGGCAGCGTCATGATCAAGTCTAGGCCCTAGTATTGATATGCTATTCATGGTAATGTTAAATTCTTAAAGTAAAAGTGACATTCTCCTTAATCTTCATTTTCATCCTTTTACTTAAATTTTTAACATTACCATGAAATGACTCAGGATGTTTGAGAGTGGTTTCGGCCTCATTGGATTTCATATGGAGAAAGTAGAATTTTAGATTTCATTCAAAATCCAACAGACTTATTAGTTTTTCAGGATTTTATGATTGGGGGATTGCAATGTTTCCATTGAATTTTGTCATGTATTAGGGTATGGAACTCGTATTTAATCAAGAGCACCAAACCAAGAGCTTCTGAATATGTCGCTCCCGCTCCCGTTTTCGCTCCCGCTCTTCGCTTTCGCTCTCGCTCCCAAGTAACACTGTTCCTGATGATATGGGTCTGGACACCACTGTTGAGTTGGCATTGGCCAACATGGATCTCAATGATCCAGTGCTAGAGCCTGTTAGATTTGATGACTTAGAGGGGTCAACCTACATACCAGTAGATGCAGAGGCGACCATGGATACAGTGGAGTAGGAGGATGTAGAGGAGAGCAGTGGGGACCATGATGATGGGGACAATGATGCTGATTCTGATGCTGATTGATGCCTTGAGGCTTGTATACCTGTAGTTGTTTTATATTTTCTATTTCTATTTGCCATTGGCATTGCACCAACACTACCTATGTAACACATTTTGATTTGATGACTTAATGAGAAAACTATAGTTGTCAGTGTGTTTATCTTACTATCTTGTAGTTGTAAGTTGTCTTTCAGTTATGAATTATGAATCATGATTTAAATTTTTAATAGATTTATCATTTATGTGATCAATACCACTGACATTTATTTGAATTTTGTATGTACTATGCATGCTAATAGCTATAGATGAAGATCTATGTTTGAAATCAATAAATTTGTATCATTAATTAAAATTTGTGTAAGAAATATGATAATATCTAATTTTTAATATATATATGTATATTTTTTAAATATATATATATATATATATATATATTTAATAAAATAATATATAACGTGTCCTAACGTGTCCTGTTCCGGGGGTCAGCGTGTCCGAATCCGACACCACGAATCTCGAATCCTACGTGTCCCGAATCCCCGTGTCCCGAATCCCCGTGTCAGGTGACTTAGTGCAATATTGATGTCCTTGAGAGTATTTTGACGGTATATTCTTAGCCATGCTAAACTGATAACTTTTTAAGCTTTACAGTGGTCTTTTTATTGATAAAGACGTTATATTTCTTTTCTGTAGATCTGAAATCTGCACTTGGCAAAAGACGGAGGGATAGAAAAACTGCACCTTTACAAAGGCTCACAACTATGCAGCGTGTCTATGTTGGTCGACTGATTAAGATGCATGGAAATGACTACCAGGTATAGTAAAATCGCTAATGCTTTGACTTGGTTTTATTTTGGTTCAAGTTCTTGAATTTCCTTGTCCCTACAGGATTCATTTTGCTTTTGTTTTTATTGCTTTGCAGGCTATGTCAAGGGACTTGAAACTGAATGCAATGCAACATTCAGTTGCAGCTCTCCAGAAATTGTGCAACAGATTTCGTGCTTACGAAAAACTGTAACGTTGCATAAGAGACAAGCATATTGGAGCTAAGAAGATTGTGGTGATCTGTCTTCATTTAGTTGCATATTGACATTGTCTTTACATGTCAAAAGTTGGTGATTAACTACTTTTCAACTTCATTGTTGCAAGGCTCGATCTTTGATTGATCTAAAGGCACAGTTGCTTTTTATGCTTTCCTTGTAAGCTGGCATTTGGTAAGATCTTAGCCTTTTTCTAACCGTATAGGCTAGGTATTAGAGATTTCAGGTTGATAGACTATCAATTTGATAAGGTGCTTGGACTGATTTGATAGATTATCAAACTCAGATATGCTGCTTTCTTTGCCTTCAATATCCTTTCCACGTAAGAATTCTAAAATTAACAAAAATGGGTCTGAATGGCTATATTTTGTTTCTCGTGTAGTTATTGTGTTTCAGAGCTGTGCCAGATTATTGCTCTCAGGCAATAACTTTTTCTGGCAATTGTTATATATGCTTCCGTAATATTCGATCATAGGGGTTGGTTTTAAAACCATCATAGATCCATCTTAAATACGGAACTAACATGAGCTGAGAGGGATCCAATTTCTTCACGGGCTGCGCAATAACTTCTAGATCCATTTGGTTTTCATTTTTTTTGTGCGCTGACATTATTTAGATGTTTTATATAGTTATTTAATTTTTTGTTTTTATTTTTAGATTTCTTTAAATTTTTTATTTTGGCCAACATGAGCAAAATTTCAACTTTGATGACGGACGGACAGTGTTATACATCATACTGGGCTATGGAATTAACCTCTCAGTTCAATCATACACTAGTATAGTGCATGGAAGAAGTATCAAATTGATAGTGTGCTCATTTAACATGCTGTGCAACACAGGTGGGATAGCTGGGCTAAAACACTACTTTTTTCAAAAACAACAATTAAAAGTTAATTTGGAACTAATGGTATTAAATTCCCAAATGTGACAAATCTAAGATCAATACGGATCACTAAACAAAATCCCTCCCAAAATAAGCTACACCAACAAAGTTGTGCACTAGGTTCCCACAAAAGAATGTAATGTAGATTTGGGATGAATGAACAGAATGCTTATGATTACGTATGCCAGATGAAAGAGGCGGTTGCACTGTACTTCCTGGAACCCACAAAAGAATGTAATGTAGATTTGGGATGAATGAACATAATGCTTATGATTACGTATGCCAGATGAAAGAGGTGGTTGCACTCTACTTCCTGGAACTAAAACATTTGGTGCTATCATGCTAATATGTGAGGTTCAAAATATCCTTATCTCCTATAACGTCTACTCATTTATTCTGCAGTTCATAATGCTTCTTTAGCGTAAATGTATAGATAAATATTGCAGCAACAATCCAAAATGACAAAATCCCTCCCAAAATAAAGCTACACCAACAAAGTTGTGCACTAGGTTCCCACAAAAGAATGTAATGTAGATTTTCGATGAATGAACCGAATGCTTATGATTACGTATGCCAGATGAAAGAGGCGGTTGCACTCTACTTCCTGGAACTAAAACATCTGGTGCTATCATGCTAATATGTGAGGTTGAAAATATCCTTTCTTATCTCCTATAACGTCTACTCATTTATTCTGCAGTTCATAATGCTTCTTTAGCGTAAATGTATACATAAATATTGCAGCAACAATCCAAAATGAGATCAACTGATTCTGGGTTGCTCTGGCAATGAGATTTGTATACAATGTGAAACTTTCACAAATTGGACATGGAGTGAATATTCATGGGAGCGGTGACAAAGGAACAAGAGGGGAGTTTGTTAGAAAATAAAAAAGGCAGAAAGATTTTCTTGTCTTGACAATTACTTGTGACATTCTTGTATTCTTATTAATTAATTTTTTTTTAAAGCAATCATCAAATAAAAAATATGAAGGTTGATGCCACTAGATATATGCAGTCAGCCAGAGCAAAACCCCCATAAAGGGGAAAACCCAGTCAAACTCTATCACTAGTAGATTCAAATCAAATTGAGACAATCCAAAACCTTACACCAAGACAAAGAAACTCCTACCAAGTTAGCCTCCCAAGATGAATAGACAAATGTCAATAGTCAACCATAGTCAAACAACTTCAATCCTGCATCAACCCAAATTTCAGCGCATCTAACTTCAAAATTTCGGCCCTATTGCAGTCCTGCGTCTTCGGCCCTCCAACAATAGTCTAGAAACTCGCATGTGTGGCAACAAAGAGAAATTGAACTTATTTTTGATTGACAAGTGTCTCCTTCTTTGCTAGGGTTCTTCTTTCTCTTTTAGATATTTCACTCATTTTTTCCTCATGCAACTGCAGATCGAAACTTGCTTGATGGATGTGCTAAATGAGGTCGAGTAGCTGCCAATATATAGTGGTTTGAGGCTCAAAAATAGTTCAACTTGTCTTCTTTGAGGCCAACTTGGTGGATGAGGCGTATTTGACTCATTTTACATCAAAATAGTTTTTCTTTCTTGATATACAAAGCCCAAGAAGGGTCTATTACATGATGACAATTGCTAGGACTCAAGACACAAATCCTAGAAGCCTACAATGGAGGCTTTGACTTAAAAATAAAATAAATAAAGCATGAAACCCATGCTAATATATAATAATAATAATATCTTTTGACAAATATAATTATGAACACTGGCACTAGTTACATTCTTCAACACTCCCTCTTAACTAGGGAGGTATTTAACTAAAAAATGATATGTTCTATGAAGAGTCATGACACACGCAATGTTATAGATTAGATACTTGACCAAGGTATCTAACCAGTTGGGACTAAGGTGTATTCTAAGCTTTGGCCACTATAGGTACCATCAGACTTCAACTCTAACACCAACCCACAAGGATCTATGTATCATATCCAAGGTCAGAGCTCCACAAGACCAATGATACCCTCCCTATTTTGGGATTTAGACATCATCACAGGCCGACCAAATGTCCTCCCAAGCATCTTGTTGCTCCAAGATGCTTCATCTCATCCTATAAACTAAATTAGATGTATCCACACATGCTTCTAAATATTCAAACTTCTTATGGAGAGATCTCGCACAATCATGACCCTAATTAATAACAATTTTTCAATATATGTATACATGTGTTTAGCACAAACCTCTAGGTTCTTCAACTATTTTGATGTTGCTTGGTTTATCATATTATCAAGTGTATAACGTCGGAAGCTTCCTTTTTCAACTTCTTCAGTGACACCAATTTTAGGTTCAACTCATTTTCCAAAACATCCAAGTCTTGTTCACAACTTTATCAATCACGGATATTTATCAGTAGTACTTCAACCATTCTACAATTTTTATTCTTTCTTTAGGTCTTTATTATAGTTGACACAATATGCCCTCCCTCTCAACTAGCGATGTATACACTTTCTTCAAGTCTAATAGAAACCTCTTTCTTTAAGTCACACAACTTCTTTATTTTGTAGCATCATATCATTGGAGATCTTTCGACCTTCCAAGACATCATCTCTTCAAGAACATCATTCCTTCATCTAGTATTAAGGCCATTAATGCAAATTTCAATGTTATCAAGATTCTTGCAACTCCCTGTTTCCAACATGCTTATCATCATTCAATCATTATCAAGTGTGAGATAATTAAGTATCTTGAAGACTATGTACTTGCAAATCTTCAACAAGTATAACCAAGTACAAATATACTCTACCAATATGTGGTTAGCATATCATTACAATGGGAGCATTTAGATTTATAAAAAAAAATAGAACAAACTTTAGACATAAAAAAACTAAACTTACTTAGGTTCACAAACAACAAGAGTTACAACTTTCATGCCCAAACTTTTAACATCAACCTCTACTAGAGTTTTTAACACAAACCCTAGATTTCATTGTGGAAACTAAATCATATCAATAATCAAGTTAGCATTCGAATCATAATGAAAGCATTATACTTCTAGGGTTGTCATCATCATACCCCAGAATCCAAAATTTCAATCTTTACTAGGGTTTTCTAGATACAAAAACCTTTACTGTTAGATATAGAATAACTCGATCAAATAAGAGTTTCAAGCAAACAAAAGCACATACACCTAGGGTTTCATTCCTAGTATCTTACATTAACTATTACAAGGGTTTTGCCATAAACCCTAATTTATCAAACCCTAAAAGTCTAGGGTTTTATCATATAACCTAGACATCAACAACAAACCTTAAAAGGCTAGGGTTCTATAACATAAACAAATCCTAAACATCAAGAGAGTAGGATTTCATTATATGTTCTAGATTTTATTACCAACTTTAAGTAAGCTAGGATTTCATCATAGCATCAATAAACCCAAAATATTTAAAAGGTTAGGGTTTTTTATAGAGAACCCTAAGGTTTTAGGGTTTTACCAAAATGAACAAACAGGAGATATTATGATAAGGGTAGATTCAATCTAGAGATTAATCACTCTAGCAATATAGAATCTTAATGATTCTATAGCAAACCCTAGACATGGAAGAGTTAGTAATATAGAGCAAAGTTTCAAATGAAGAATGATCATACCTTCTTGTATGAAGATCTTGCAACAAAACTTGTAGTCTAAAACATACCTTGAGATGTTCTTTAACAAACCTTGTAGAGTTTCTTTAGCAACAAGCTTACTTTCATGATACAAATCTTTCCTTGAAGGTTCCTTCATAATCCTGGTGTATTCCTGCAAGCTTTCCTACCAAGGAAAATACAAAGAAAGGATTATAAGTATGCAACACAAACAAACCTAGATGTATGAAAAAGGAAACAAAGAACAAGATACTTTATCTTTAGTAAAATGGTGGAGGCTCCCTCTTAATTTACATCAATTCAATCTTTTTGAAGGATATCTACAACTTATAAAAAAAACATAAGAATTTCTACCAAGACATATTAGGTCATGAACTTTATAAAGCAAAACATAAAAGAAAACTTTACAAAACTTGAAATAATAGTCTATGTTGTAAGTAGAAGGATATACAAAGGAAAGGCTCAATAATATAATTCTTTGACTTCAAATTCTTCAACCTTATTCTTCTTGGGTGGAGCTTCATCAACAATGGTTGCATGTTCTCTTTCTCTCTTCTTGTTCCTCAAATATTCAGGATATTGGCTCTTGTAGTGTCTCATCTTATGACAGTTAAAACGTTCAATTTTGGATAGGTCAATCTTCTTCCTTGGTCCTTTAAACTTCTTGTGTCCTCCCTTCTTTTTTGTAGTGAGCAAAATATGCATTGGATGTATTGTTTTCTTCATCTTCCTTCTTATCACTTACTAATAAGACCCGAGCTTCTTGTTTGCATGCATTCCACATTTCTTCAAAGGATGGTGTTTCTTTCCAACTGCTAATACCTGATGCAAAGGAGCTCCATGATTTTGGTAGACCTAGTAGTGCAACAATCACAAGTTATTTATTTGGTATAACTTCATCAATGGCTTGGAGTTCATCTCTTATTCGGGAGATCCTTACAAAATAAGAAGACACAGTGTCATATTTTGTCATCTTTATTATTCTTAGTTCATTCTTGAGACTAGCTACTTGACCAATGTTTTTGATGGTGAATAATTTGGAGAGAGCTTCATACATTCCTTGTGCAGTATCTATATTGGATATGTAAGGGATTAAGTTATCCTTTACTCCATCTACAATTAGATTCATGACCAAGATGTTTGTTTCTCGATAATTTTCCTATCTTGCATCATCTGAAGGTAACTTGACTTTTCCTAGTACAAAATCCAATACTTTATGCTTTGTAAGGATGAGACCTATTCTCTTTTTCCATGCTCTGTAGTTGGTGGCTCCTTTTAGTTTGTTTTCAGTGTTCATTGAAGATGCCATATACTTTACAATGTCTCGCTTACTAGATAATAGGCCGCCTTCTTCAAAAATATTATATGACCCTCTTCCTTATAATCTTCTTTGAAACCTTTTTCTTGACCCTTCAATAGATCTTCAAGCTGCGTTTTTCCTTCTTCTTTCACCTTGTCTTGACAGACAAATAGTTTCTTGTCTTGACAATTACTTATGATATTTTTGTATTCTTATTAACTTCCTTTATGTTCTTTTTTTATCTTCTTTTCATCATTCAATCATCAAATAAAAAACATGAAGAACAATGACACAAGATATAGGCACTGAGCTAGGGCAAAACCCCTATAAAGGGGAAAACCCAGTGAAACTCTTCCACTAATAGGTTCAAATCAAATTAAGACAATCCAAGACTTTAGACTTAGACAAAGAAACTCCTTTTATCCACCAAGTCATCCTCCCAAGATGAATAGACAAATTTCAATAGTCAACCCTAGCCAAACAACTTCAATCTTGCAATAACCCAAATTTTAGCCCTTCTAGCTTCAAAATTTCAGCCCTGTCGCCGACCCGCAACTTTGACCCTCCTGCAATAGTACATAAACTCGCCAAGTGGCAACAAAGAGAAAAATTCAGCTTGTTTTTGCTTGACAAGTGTCTCCTTCACTAGGGTTTCTTCTTCCTCTTTTAGATATTTCACGCTTCTTTTCTCCTCCTGCAACTGCAGATTGAAACTTTCTTGATGGATGTGCCTAATGAGATTGAGTAGCTGCCAATATGTAGTGGTTTGAGGATCCTAATTAGGCTGACTTGTCTTCTTTGAGGTCAACTTGGTGGAAGAGGCCCATTTGACTCATTTTACATCATAATGATTTTTCTTTCTTGATATACAAAGCCCAAGAAGGGTCTATTACATGATGATGAGGACTAGGACTCGAGACACAAGCCCTAGTTGCCTACAATGGAGGCTTTGACGTAAAAATAAAATAAAGAAAGCATGAAACCCATGGTAATAAATAAAATTTCTTTGATAATAATATCTTTTGACAGATACATTACATTATGACTCAAATACAATTATGAAGACCGACACTAGTTACATTCTTCAATAGGGTTTTAGATTATGTTATATTAATGGCCAAGAGTCATGGAAAGATGTCTTACTTGCAATTCACTAAAGAATAGGCAAAGGAGGAAGCATTTTGAGGGAAGTCAAAGTTTATCAAAGAGGCCCTTGGAGCAAGGAAAACATCAGACAAGAAAATAAATATTTCTTCTCACATCCGACATGGGCGACATCTTTGAAACTAAGTTCGTTGGAGAGGTTGGCTCTGTTGAAAATTGGTAGATGTGGTCAGTATTTCAATTGGCAAACCAAAGAAGAAATTATAAATTTATATGTTGACCAAGTCGATCCCACTCATTGAAAGGGTTTGCCCCTAAGGTCAAAACCCACCTCCTAGCTCATGTATAAAAATTGGAGATTGCTTGACCTCATTTGGATCCATCCATCACTCATCATATCATTTGATCTGAAATAGAAGAACAGTCCACATGTGCGAAGGAGAAGAAGAATAATTTTCTGCGTTGAAAAGCCCTCTTCTCTCTGTGTTTGACTAGCATTGACTTGAGTATTCTTGCTTTTGTTTGACTGAGGAGTTTGATTGGTTTTGGAGGCCGAAATTTTTAGCGGTTCGTTGACTTTGTTTGACTGAATATTTGCTCTTGTTGTGGCACGTTGACCGAGGGTTTACCGTGGGTGAACATCTGCACTTTGATTGAGCTTTCACTAGTATTACAGGTCGAATTCTGGCCCTTTTACTAGTTGCCTCAGGCCAAAATTCTGCCCCTTTGTTACAAACTTTGACTTGGACTAGTGTTGACTATTTCTTTCTCATTTGACTGGTTTGTCTTAGCATTTATTGAGGTCATAAGATTTGAATTGTGTTTGGAATATTCTGATGTACATTTTGATGAATTGAACTCTCTCTCGTAAGGAAAGATTTGTTGGGTTTTCTCTTTGTGGGTTTTGCCCTGGTCGTTGACCTAAATTTTAGTGTCTCTTGTCTTATTGTTTATTGTGATCTCTACTACTACTCTATTGTTGATGGTTGAAATTTTTCACGTATAACTGCTTGATGATTGGAACGCTCTAACGAAGTCAAATTGTATCATTGGAAGTAGTTATTAGTTTGAAAAATTGTACTAATCTTGATTGCACTAGAAAATCAACATGGTATCAGAGCTATGGTGAAGAAAGGAGCATTGAGATCACTCTTTTGAGGAAGCCCTAAGTAGGCCTAAGTATGAAAAAGTCATAGTTCAATTTGCAAAATACTTGTTTGTGGAAGGCTGAAGTCCAATACCACAATTTGTCATAAAATCAAGGGCTAAGCTCATTTATTCATTAAGGTTGTTGACCATGTTAATATCAAGGAAAATTCTTGTTTTCCGTGGAAGGTATCAATTGCAAGGTCTCTATATATGTGGTAGGTGACCAAGTCCAAACCCTATAATCACTGTGGAAGGCCAAACTTTTATATCTTTGTGACAAGGCGACAAGTTCAAAGATCATTTATCTTTGTGGAATGGACAAGTCTGAGCCTCTTCTCTCTAAGGTCCAAAGGTAATCAAGTTCGAGCCCATAATTTCCGTGGAAAAATGATCAAGTCAGAGCTTTAAGTTCGAGTTTACTAACCTTGTAAAAATGATCAAAGTATCCAAAAAGGTTTGAGTGTACTTCCAAGAAGTCCATGTTGACATCACTGTTAAAAAGGCTAAGAGGTTTAAACTTTGTTATCTCTAGAAAGAAATCAAGAACTTGAACTTTATCCCTGTGGTGCAGTAAAAGAAGACCGTGACTATTCTCTAAGGAAGAAGTCCGAGATTGTCCAAGACTATTCGAGCCTCTTTGTTGTATAAACTGATCCCTAAGTGGAAGAAGTACAAACTTCTTTGAGATCTTAAGAAAGGTTATAACAGATCTTGATCCAACCTATATATTGTGAACAATTGGGAGACATTCTTGTATGACATCTATGGAAGATTATCTTAGCAAAGATGAAAGACAAGATGATGCTCAAAGACGTGACAAACATGATCGTTCAAGGATTATGTGTAACTAAAGACAATGGAGTTTTTGCAAGGCTTTGTACATGAAAGAAGTGTTGAGAAAAGACCATTGGAGCAAAATAAAAAATCAAGGTATGTACCTATGACTCTTTTGGATCATGTTAAGTCTAAAGTTTGAAGAAGATATTTTCTTGGCTCCTAAGTCTTCATACAAAGCACATTACAAGGATATATATCTTGAAAATAATCCAAAGATTGATGTCTTCCTGAACTCTTTGATGTGAGGTATGAATAACCCTTGTTTGAAATATTTGATCTCTTATCACCATTAGAGGAGATCTGTCAGATAGAAAAAATGAGGGGCTAAGTTTTGCATCATAATATTCTTTGGATCTAATATATCTCAACTTGAAAACTATGTCTATATCTTACAAACTACTTACATTACCTGAAGGACAGTGTGCTTACATTTGGAAATGAGTGGTATGATACATTCAAGCATGATATGGGCTGATCCTGTGTATAAAATACTGAAGTCACTAAGTCTGAATTTGAAAAACTACCATAAACAATTTCCATTCAAGATTGAAGGCTGAAGTGTTGAACTTGAGGAAGTATCTTCATTTGTGATGCATAATCTTCATGAAATATTGTTTATATATGACATAAAAATGGTCTTGGACATCTCTTCGATTCGAGCTATGAAAGAAGTGTCCCTTGTGTCTTAAGATATGCAAGATTGCTTAAGAACATTTATTTATTTTTTTTTTTTTTTTTTTTTTATGATTAGTTTTATCTTAACACCTTTTGATGAAAAGAAAAGGGAACCCAAGAGCCTCTTCAAGGTTGAAGTATAGTTGGAGCAAAGTCTACTTGATTGAGGAACTATATTATGCCTAAGCTAGAATACATGATTGCTAAAATGGAAGGAATCATGTGACTTTTATTGGAAAGTTGCATGAAGGTAGGACATTACTTTGAAGTCTTGAACAAATCCCCAAAGACGCCAAGCTGTCATGATATATCTTTGCAAGTAGAGTCGCCTTATTTACTTTCTTTGAAAATCATTCTAAATATGGAGATGTCAAGTCTTGAATACCAAAGCCTCTCTCTTAATAAAGTAATAAATCACTAAAGACATGTCAAGTGGTTACATAAATGTTTGAGTATAAGGCTAAGACCTGGGTGACAATTTATTGCATTTTTTTTTTGAAGCAGATGCTACTGTTGTTACAATGATTTTATGAAAAAGGGTTTATTGATTAGATTAGATCAAGGATCATCATTAATTCTAATGATAAAATATCTAGGGTTTGTAAATCATAACAAGAAACAAGGCTTGGATAAGAAATCCCTAGGGTTTATGGATAAAACCCTAGGATTGATTGCTTTTGCTGATTATAGAAACCCTAGCTCCAACAAAGAATGAATGGCATGATGATGATGATGTGGATGAGGTTGATTTGCAAAAAGGATAAAGATCAAGAGGGATTCAACACATTATCGAAGGATAAGTATCTTGTATCTCATTTTTTAAATCATTAATGTTGTTGTTATTCTTCTTGTCCTTGTATATCTTGTTTGGTTGTATTTGTTCTTCCTTGGCCTCCTAGTGAGGATTGCAGGTACATGATGAAGCCTGCCAAGGCTATGGAAATAAATGAAAAGATTGGAAGAACAAATATTTTGACAAGAAGACTCGTGTTGAGAGATATTGAATTAGATGAGCCCTGGACTCAAATGGAGTAGACAAATAAGCCAGATTAAAACTTGTTTTGATATATGTTGAAAAGAAGTCAGTTGCAACTTCCAAGATGATGATGGCTAGTGACAGATTACCTTAGTAAGAGGGAGAAAAATATAAAGATAGACACCTAGTGCATGGTACTCTCAAGTTGATAGCAAATTGGTTTTACAAAGAGCAATGTTGATCCATTGTTGAAGATGAACTGGTAATTTTGATTTCTGACTTGTGCTGAGAGCTCTTTGTTCAATGTAAGAGGGAGTTGATTAAAGTAACTTGGTCTAATGCATGACTACCTAGGATTAGAAGTGTGACAAAATCCTAATTAAATATTTGTTGAGATCCTTCAGAAGTTTGGCATGGTGGATTGTGAGTCCACGAACACCCCCATGATGACCAATTTGAAGAAGTTGCGAGATTGTGATTCTTATCTAGTTGATCCCTCTATGTGTTGCAAATTGATTGGCTCATTGAACTATTTGGTGAACACTAGGCATGATAGATGCTATGTTGTAAAGATGTTGAGCCAATTCTCGGTTGAGCCCTGGCATGTGCATTGGGTTGCAACAAATATTGATATCTGCATAGCCCCATTAATTTTGGTCTAAGATACGTTTCTAATGGAAAATGAAAATTACATGTTTTTACTAATGTTGATTGCGCTGGATGCGCTGATGATAGAAAGAGCACTTCTGGTTTATGTTTTTGTCTTGGGATTTGCTATGATTTCATGGTAAAGTAAGAATAAAACTCTTGTTTCTCTTAGTACGGTTGAAGCTGAGTATATAGCTGCATGTTCAGCGCGTTCTGAAGCTATGTGGCTTTATAATCTGTTTGCTAGTTCTTTTGATCAGGTGTTGGAATCGACTATTGTATGTTGTGATGATCAAATCTGTGTAATCTTTTTGAGAATCTTGTTTTTCATGGTCAAGTCGAAGCATATTGAGATCAAGTATCACTATATCTAGGATGTTGTCCTATGTGGAGCTGTAACGCTCAAATACATTTCTATTGATGAGTAGGTTGCAAATGTTTTGACTAAGACATTATCTTAGATGAAGTTTGCTTGCTTATGTGAGAACCCTGGAGTGACTGAGAATTCATCTTGAAGAGAGAGAGAGTTTTGATTGTATAACATCATGAGATTGACAATCTTCCTTAGGCTTATTTGAGAGACCAAGATTTATGGTTGGAAAGATTGTCCTAGTTACTCCCTTGCGTCATTGATATTAACTATGAAACCAATATGGTTGGGGAGTTTTGTTTCTAGGATTGGAGTGATCCTTTAGGTCATTGTGTTTGACTGGGAGACTAGTGGGCTTGATTGGGGACACTTATTTTCAGTACTCTCCCTTAGGTCACTGCATTTGAATGAGAGACCATATTGTCGGGGAGATTGACTCTTTTGACATCAAGATCAAGATTCCTCTTTTGGGTCGTGGACCGAGAGACTATATAGGTAGGGAGTTTGATATTGAGATAGTGATTTCTCCCTTAGGTCATTGAGCTTAACTGAGAGACCCTTGTTATGGTTGGGGAGATGGACCATGTGTACTCTCTTAAGTCATTAATTTTGACCGGAGACCATTGGTATGGTCGAAGAGTTTGATCGCTTGAGTCATTGTGTTTGACTAAGAGACTAGTAGGTTGGTCGGGGAGATTGATGTTAAGTTCTCTACCTTGAGTCATTGTGTTGAGAGACCAAGTGGACTTGGTATGGAAGATTGATTTTGTGTAATCTCTTGGGTCATTATGCTTGACTAAAAAACCATTTCATATGGTTGGAGAGGTTGGCCTCATTGATTGATCCCATTGGTTAGTTGGGCACTGACGTTGATTGTTGTAGCTCCTAAAGACAACCCCTGGGTTGAGGAGAGGTCAGTGCCTAGGCTATCTTAATCTCTCTTGATAATAATTCATTTTTGCTCAAGAGATAAATGAAAATGATTTTAAATATGGGTTAATTACCTTTTCTCAGAGGCAGATATATTATACGCTGTAACAAGACATCATTCTTAAGAATAAATGCTTCAGGGTTAGTGGCCGACGCACAGAGAATGCAACTTAAATTTGTCGTTGCAGCAAACATGGAAAGGAGAAATATAATGGAGGAACCTAATGTAGAGGGCTAGATAAACACAAAATCCTATGCAATAAATCCCAATAGAATTATGGAAGAATAAGCAAATGAAATGCATAAATTATGGAGCGTATTTTAAGGTTTCCAACTCAATATTTCATGGGTACATTCTGTCACACTATAACATAGTAAATATGTAATCTCACAGGTACTGTCTGCTACAATATAACATAGTAAATCCATGATCTATAAGTGAATCCAACAACTACTTACACACACAATTTCAGAAGAAGAGAAACATATATGAAATGACGCACAAAGGAAGAACACATATTGCATATCCCAAATTCTTGGAATCACCTAAACTTCTTCATTAATCTTCCAGAATGAAAATAGATCGCATGCCTAAATAGATGAAATTTTCCAAATAAACAATATCAGCCTCAGGAATAAGACATTAGAACCAATTTTGAACCCCCTCTGAAAACAGAGTTTAGAACTCTAGAACACAGACTTTAGAATCTCTGAGAGCAGAATTTGGGAACGTTTTTAATGAGTTTCCTCCCTATTTTTATAGGGATAACCAAATCAAAACAACTTACAAAATATCTCCCAATGTTACAGTTGTCTGATCGACTCAGCTGTCTAAGCATGCGAAAATCCTAATGATTACAAAACAAAACCGATTCTCTTCTTGAAAATGCAGAAATTTAGAAAAATAACAGAAATATGAAAAACATGAGGTGTCATGATGGACACAACAAAATATTTCCATGCCGATTTCCTTGATTTCCTTAGGCAGATTTAGGCTTCGATGTCTAGATTAGTGGTGGGATGATGATCTGCCGATACTTCTGTTGCACTATTCCCACGACTTCAGAACAATTCGCTTGTCGTTTTCCTCCCTTAATAGCTTGAAACTTCTCTTCTCATAACTGAATGTGATCAAGCATGGTGGCGGAGTGGAGGTGCTCTGTACTTGGCTGCCAACCCATCCATCCTTTATTACCTCTGTGCTACACTATTAGGGCCCAATTTATCTTGTAATATTAGCATAGTGCAACTTCGAAGCCGAGGCACATCGTAACTTTATTTAAATTGATGTTATGAAAACACAAAGTTCCGATGCCTTATCCCCCTTTTCTCTTATCTCCTTATTGCTCATATACCATAGAACCACTATCTGTGACCGAAGGCCTTCATACAATACGACATTCAAGATTTTGGGGCCCACGCACATCGTAACTTTATTTAAATATTGTTATGAATTACGAGATCCCGATTGACCTTCATCTCCTTGATGCCCTTAGCCCCCTTCTTGTTTTTTTTCAATTGGACCTTTGCTTATGATCATCGGTGTAATGCTTAGGTGCTGAGGTATCAGGGCATTCATCCATCGTAACTCTATAAAAATAGAAGCTACAAAATCATATTATCCTGATGCTCTTAGCCCCTTTTCTATTGGCTTCCTTATCACAACTCCATCATAGAACCGGGTGCCGTGACCAGTGGATTGCGCACTTGGGTGCTTAAGCCTTCAGGCTTCTATCAGGGGCCTATCTCCTTTTATATTTGTTCTTCCGCCCTTGGTTCCTTGAATGCTTGCGACCAAGTGCCACATAACAATTAGAACCCTTCTCATTGGAACACTTTCGAGAAAGATTTATAAAGAAGTTATGATTTCTCTCTCTTCCGATGGGCTGCATAGTACTTGGGTGTTTGTCCATGGTCTGCGCCCTTGGTTCTTTGGGCCCTTGAAACCAAATGCTAACAACATTGCAAACCCCTCTCATTAGAGTCTTTTCAAAAACACAATTACAGCAGGGGCCCGAGATTTCTGACCTCCGATATTCAACATAGCTCCTTGGTGCTCCGCCTTTCTACGTCTTTGGTCCCTTGAGTCCTCATGACCAAGTGCTAGCAACATCGGAGCCCCTCCCATTGGATCAGAATTTTTATAAAGCATTTTAAATAGGAGGTTATGAAATCTCTTTCCTTCGAATTGCCGACCTCTGAAATGATGTCATGGTGACATCATCATCTCCACGTGGAGCCTCCTTGGTGGTGACACGTGTCACCCAGATTTTCCCCTTTAGGCCCTAAAAAATGTCGAAATCAACTACCACGTGTCCATCATATGACCACATCATGCTGATGTCATTTTCCTCGTCAGCCCTTAGGATCCAATTATTTGACGTCATGTGTCCTGTCTTGAGGAGAGAGAAAAGGTCATTGGGGTCCTCAAATGTTCAGCGTTTTCCTTCATTTTTCCCCTTTTTAGTGATATCGGGACTTGTACAAAATTATATATTCCTCTGATATTTTAGTGCTTCCTTTTTTGGTTCTCTTCTAAATTTCGGCTCCTGAAATTTCTAGTCTCCCATCTGATATTGGCCCTCGATATGTTGAGCCTTCTCTGAAATGGTCATTCGATGTGCTGCATTTCTCTTTTGATTCCCCTTTGAACAACCTAGACTGCATCCCTTCCTTGCTGTATCATGGATGGAAAACAATACCATTTGACAGAAATGCAAGAAAGTATTATAGATACAACATCGGCTCCAATTGGGGACAATGTATTGTAAGCAATGCATTGAGAACCTGTAGATTAGTGCCTTCTATCCATTGGGTATGGAGCCATTTTATTCAAGTACATGAAAAGAAAAAATAGAAACATTAAGAACTTAAATCATTACTGGTATTGATAATGACTCACCAGTATATACAATGGTTAAAAGTGGATTTCTTTAATGCTGGAAATAAAGCTTGAGAAACTGCCCATTCACAGGCAGTTCAAGCACCTAACCATCCAAATTTTCAAGCAACAAGGTGTTTTTTCCCTTTGCTTCAGATACCTTGAAGGGTTGAAACCATAAGAGATCGAACTTACCATGTTTTCCTTTGTCCTCTCTTCTGAAATACCATCTAAGTACCAAATCTCATGGTTTTAGGGCTCTGTCCCTTGCATTTCTGTCAAAGAGAGATTTCATTCTTTCTTGATAATTGATCAAATTCTAATTTACCACATTCCCTGCTTTCTTGAAGTTCTACCAACTGATTGATACTCCTAGTGAGAGAATTTGGCTCCTCAACGCCCTATAGAATTTAGCTACTGGCATTGCTAATTGTATAGGGAAAATTGCATCTTTCCCATACACTAATTCAAAAGGAGATTTCCTAGTGGACCTCTTGGTGCTAATCCTGTTAGCCCATAAGGAAAACTTCAGCTATGATTCCCAGTTCTTTTGATTCTTTGCTATTTTTTTTCTTCATAATCCTTACTAAGGTTTTATTAGAGGATTCATACAATCCATTTCCTTGTGGGTAATAGGTAGTGGAATGGCCTACTATAATGTTTTACCTTTGGCAAAAATTGATAAATTTGGCTGACTTGAACACCTGAGCATTTTTAGTGACGATTTTATTTGGGCAGCCAAACCTGGCAAGGATGTTTTCCTCTAGAAAGTTGATGACTACTGCATCAGTTGCATTCCTAGCTGGGGTAGCTTCCATCCACTTGGTGAAATAATTAGTGGATGTGAGTATCCATTTGTGCTGACCATTGGAAGGTGGATGTATTTCTCCAATGAAGTCTAACCCCCATTGCCTAAAAGGTTCTTCTATAAAATCATGGATTAAAGTAAGGGGAGTCAACCTCTGTTTCTCTGCAAACATTTGACACTTCTCACAGGCCCGAACATAGGCATGTACTTCACCAAAAAACTTAGGCCAATAAAATCTTGCTTTGAGAATTTTGTGGGTTGTAGCTCTCCAACTATAATGTCCTCCAACTTTATGAATCTCTTCTTCAACCAGACATAAGAGTAAAATCCCCAATGGGTCTTTCCAATACAGTTGGCCATTTGAGATCACAAATTTCTGGGCTTGTAGCCTCAAAGCCCTGTATTTAACTTTATCAAAATTGACTGGGCAATTCAGAAAAAGTAAATAATGGACTATATGTTTATACCAATGTGAGACAAGGTACTTCATTTGAGTTTACTGTGTTGAAGCCTTGACATTATTCTTCTCCTCTTCTCTTTCGCTTTCTCCTTCTTTATCTGTAAACAAATTTATACGCAAGGCTTGACAATTTTCTTTAAACAAAATTTATCTAACCCCTGCTCTTTGATCAACTTGGTGGGCTTGATATCCATGTCATATTCCTTTATTTTAGCAATCCACTTGCCTCTTCTTCCTTCACTATCCCATTGCACAAGGATATCTTTCGCTGCAGCTGTAGGAACATAAGATGTTATACTGGATTATAGGACATAGATTTTGAAAGCTTTCAGGGGGATTTGACTAAATCACGAGCCTGTTTCTCCAAGATATCATATTTTAGCTCAACATCTTCTAACACTTGACTAAATAATGTGATTGGTTTCTCGTGTCTTTCCTCATTTTTTTGCAATAAGACAACAACCACCATGTGGGGAGAAGAAAAATAAAAAATGAAAAATGGTTTATGACAATATGCGCTGACTAGTACGGGGCCTCTGCAAAATCCTTTTTGATTATGGAGAATGATTCCTGAGCTTCTACTGTCCACTTTACCTCCCTGTCCTTCCTCAACATCTCTGTGATTTCTTTGACTATTTCAACATAATTGGGTATGATCCTTCTTAAAAAGTTGATTCTGCCCCAGAAGACCTGGATTTCTTTCTTATTTATTGGTAAAGGAATATTGTTGATGACTTCCACCCTTTTGGGATCAATATTTACTCCATACTTTGCTACAATATGGCACAACGGCTTGCCTTCACTTAAAGCAAACTGTGATTTCTTAGGATTTAAGGACATACCGTACCTTCTACATTTTGTGAATGTGAGATGAAAATGCTTGAGGTCCTTTTCATCTGGCTCGAAGAAAACAATTATGTCTTCCAGGTAGATTACTACAAATTTATCCCACTCCACAACAAATGCTATGTCCATAACTCTCTGAAAAGTGGCTCCTGCGTTTATGAGGCCAAATGGAATTTTGGCATACATAAATGTTCCCCAGGGTGTAGTGAAAGCAATTTTCTTCTGATCTTCTTAGTGCAAAATGACTTGGTTGTATCCAGAGAATACATTTGTCATTGACATCTGAGCAAACCTTACCACCTTCTGTAGAATGTAGTCCATCTTAGGAAAAGGGTAATTATCTTTTATTGAGGCCCTGTTTAGATTCTTGAAGTCAGCACATAACCTTATTTCTCCATTCTTCTTCTAGACAGGAACCAGATTTTCTACCCAATTAGAGTACCTTAATGACACAATTATCTTATCTTGTAACAATTTCTTTACCTCCTTTTCAATTGATGGGAGCAAAAAAATATTAATTTGCCTGAGATTCTGCTTATATCACTTCACCCCATCTTTTAAGGAAATTTTGTGCTATATGAGGCGAGGATCAAAAGTATTTAAATCATCATTTGACCAAACAAAGACATCCATGTACTCCTTAAAAAGGTGCAGGGACCTTTGTTTGTATTCCCTAGGAACTCCTTTAACTAATTTGATGATTCTCGGATATCCTTTGGTGTCAATGTTATAATCTTCTACATCTTCTTCAAGATCTTGCTTAGTTGGATTAGTAGCCACATCATTTGAGTTAAAGATCCTTTCTAATGGAACCAATCCTTTGGGGATGATATTACCCTTCAACTGTAAAATCTTGTGTCCAACAATAGTTTCTCCCCAACTGACTTGTTGTTCATCTATTACTTTGTCATCCTCGTGGTGAATCAATGAGTTTGAAAACTCTCTACTAACCTCCATGAAGTGTTTGATTTGTTCCTCGTCTTCAAACACTTGCCAATACTTGACATTGTCTGGTACCGAAGGTCTGAACCTGACCTCAACTTCGTATTTGAGCAAGGGGTTTTGAGGAGGCTTGAAGTTACTAGCAGCGATATCCAAGGAATCAGCCATCCAATTTCTATCTCTGGGAAAAAAAAGGATATTAAAGGCTAAGAAAATATTATCAATCGGATCCCATACCTCATTTAGGTAAGCCTTCAATCTTGGATGATTATTTTGGCATTGATTTCTGATTTGCTTCACCACCAGACGTGAATCTCCAAACACTACCAAGCTCCCAATGTTGATATTTCTGGTAGCTTGCAACTCTAACAACAAAGATTCATATTCAACAACATTATTAGTGGCTTCAAACTCTAGCTTGAAAGAAAGACGAATCAGGGTGCCTTCTGGAGACACCAACAACACACCTGCCCCATTTCCTTCCTTGGAATAAGCACCACCGAAGTATAACTTCCATACTTTATTACACTCTAGTGATTGTTTATTTAGCTCGACATAACATTCCACCCGTGTTTCATCCATGATTTGATCATTTTCCTCTAACAACGAACAAGAGAAATCCTTCTCTTTACCATACACTGGAGAATGGTGGCATATGTTCGATAGATCCCCCAATTTTCGATCCCCATGACCTGAACAAAAGCATACCAAACCTTGTAGGGATTTCAACAACTACAATATCCATTGCAACACTTTTTACTGGGATCTGGGCCAAATTAACCACCATATCTTTAATCATCCTCACGCATTTTACTCTCTTATAATCAAAGGAGTACAAGTATTTAAATGGTTTTGTATTTGCAGCCTCAATTGTTCCAAGGCAGACAAGAGCATCAAATTATGAGAAGTTCCTGAGTCAAGCAAACAATTCTATAGTAGGAACTCATGGATTACCAAGGCAACATAGAAAGGGGCAATGGAAAAGTCTTTTTCCTCAACATGAGGTCCAAATACAACCATGGGTATTTCTTCTTAGAGGTTCAGGATATCTTGCATAGGAGTTATGGTAGGTAGACACATGAACTAAGATACTTGAGCTTTATAATTAAGTTGTTTTAACAATTCAATTAAGGGAACAAATATCTTGAACTTCTCCAACTCCTTTTGAAGATTAAAGGTAGAGGGGTTCCTATCAGCCATTGCAACTTCAACAAGTTCCTTCGCCTTACTGCAGACTGACTTGGTTTGGGGAGGCAATTGCTCTATTTTGGGAACTTCAGGCTTATAAGAAACATGATCTGAGGACCCCTTCTTGCTTTATGGGGCTGGGTCAAGAAATTTCTTTCCTTTCTCTATTGATTTAGGGGTATTTGAGTGGGGAGGCTCTTCATTTTTCTCTTCCATTCTAGACCTTTTCCTAGAAGACTGGAGGTCATATTTTCTATGTACCTAGGCATGCATGAATATTGAAAACTTCTTGCAATAGTTGTCAATATCACCATCATCCAGTAGGGCATCCAAATCATCCCCTTCTTCCTCGTGTGCTTCTATTTCATGTTCCTCATCAAAAAGAGAAAAGCACTGGTTTTCTTAAACCTCTATGGTTTCTTCAACACATTCCTCCGGATCATCTTCCAAATAAAAAGGTGGCTGAATATGATATTGCTGCTCCTTTCTCTCCCTCTATAAGAGGTGCAAGGGTGATATTCTATATTGAGGGTTGAAAATCTGGTTTGGAGATGATTGACTCTGTTGAGGCGGATTTTTTTTTTCCAACTCCAGTTTTACAAGATTTTTAGACAAATTTCTTATTAGCTTATTCATATCCTCAATCTTCTGTTCTTGGGTTTCCTTCCCATGGATCGAAGAGCTGGCTTCCCCTTTTTCCCTTCTCTTGTCACCATACTCAATTTTCCCTTTCCATTTCCCAGTGGAGGTGAATTTTTCCTAAAATTCTAAAGCATCTATTTGAATATGGTCAAAGGTACATGACTTTCTTTCTCTAAGAGTGAAACCAAATTTAGGTTCAAAACCCCTAACAAAAACCACTTTAGCAGCAACATCTGGAGGTTTAATTTCAGCTAGGAAACTATTGTATAATTTGTTAAACCTTTTTACGAATTCTGAAACATCTTCATTATGTTTTTTTCTTCATTGCATTGAACTCAGTGAGGATGTATCCATGGTCCATTTTCTCTCCCCATTTCTGCATAAAAGAATTCTCCATCTCCTCTCAGGTAGTGATTGAAGCATTGGGGAGGGCTTTGAACCATTTCCTCGCCTCTACATCTAGGATTTGGACAAAAATTCTTAACACCATATCCAAGTGTTCTACATTCAGAATTTATGCAAATGCACAGAAGGTTTCTATATGTCTTTGAGATGGGATATCATCTTCTCCAGTGAATCTTGGAAATAGCTTAAGATAATCTTGTGGAATACCATTTAGGGGTTGTGGCAAGTCCAGTGGAACATATTTATCTAGGAGGAAATCAGGGATAACCATGTTTTGTAGTGGAGGTGGTAGGATTTTTATAATAGGGCCTTGTCGAGTAGTTGTATGAATTGCAGTTGACTGAAGCTGAGTTGGGAAACTGTTAATGCTTTGTGTTTGATTGTTTATGAGAATATCTTTAAATTCCTCAAGTTCTGGGAAGGTATGAAATGCGAAGGGAGGTGAATTGACATAAGCTTCTTTGATTTTGACTCTTAGGGAAAATGGGCCAAATAGTGCACAACGTTCCTCAAGAAAATCCAAAACTTTGGAGGAAGAATCAGAGTAATTTATCACAGCCTTTTGAGAGCTAGAGGATGATACTTTTGGAAAAGAGGTCATAATAACTGGAGTGACAAAGAATTCTTTATTTTCAGACTTTATTAGATATTACCTTTTCAAGGTCGAACACAAGGGGAGTTCTTTGTAGTGAAGTATCAGAGCGATTGTGTGGCCTTTTGAAAGCTAGGATGCTCAAAATAATATTCAAACAGTGGAGTTGCCAAGGTGAGAGATATTCAACCCATACCCCTTTATGCTCACCTTACCAAAAGGTGTACAAATGTCGTACCCAGGGAAAATATTCTGATTCGTCCTCGAAAAAGACACCAGAAGATGTTGTAGCTCCTAGAGACAACCCCTGGGTTGAGGAGAGGTTAGTGCCTAGGACATCTTAATCTCTCTTGATAATAATTCATTTATGCTCAAGAGATAAATGAAAATGATTTTATATATGGTTCAATTACCTTTTCTCAAAGCTAGATATAGTATATGCAGTAACATGACATCATTCTCAAGAATAAATGCTTTAGGTTTGGTGCCCAATGCACAAAGAATGCAACTTAGATTTGTCGTTGCAACAAACTTATGGAAATGAGAAATATAAGGGAGGAACCTAGTGCAGAGGGATAGATAAACACATAATCGTATGCAACAAATCCCAGCAGAATTATGGAAGAATAAGGAAATGAATGGCATAAATTATGGAGCACTTTTTAAGGTTTCCAACTCAATATTTCATGGGTACATTCTGCCACACTATAACATGGTAAATATATAATCTTATAGGTGTTGTCTTCTACAATATAACATAGTAAATCCATGATCTATAAGTGAATCCAACAAATACTTACACAATTTCAGAAGAAGAGAAACACATATGGAATGGTGCACAAAGGAAGAACACATACTGCATATCCTAAATGCTTGGAATCACAGGAAATTATTCATCAATCTTCCAGAATGCAAATAGATCACAGGCTTAAACAAGCTAAATTTTCCAAAGAAACAATAACAACCTCAAGAATAAGACATTAGAACCAAATTTGGAACCCCCTATGAAAACAAAGTTCAAAATTCAGAACTCTAGAACTGTTAAATTATGGTATGTTCTATGCTTAGAACAATTTACTTATTTTCTTCTTATTAGCCACGGATTAGCAATGACATATACATTAAGTAAAGTGTAGATGAAACATTAAATGATCAACAGAAAATAAGCCAAGACAAGAGACGCAAGATGTGGCGGCTAGCCAGGGACAAACCCCAATGCGGGGAAACCCTTTGATCAAATCTTCTTTTATCTTCAATTGTTCAACAAAGAGAAATAGTACAAAATCAGAATTCTGTAATTTTATATCAGCAACAACAAATCCTATATCAGCAAAGTCAAACTTGGTCAAATGAGTTGAAATTGACCTCCAATATGCTTGGTCAATTTCCGGTCAACTAGCCCTCGAACAGCCTGAAGAAACAACCCTTGAATAGCCCCAAAAACACAGTCAAACTATTGTTGACTGAAGTCAACCTGCTGCCCAAAACTAGGGCAGTCAACGCTGGTCAAACCTATGGATGGATTGCCTTGATTTTTGTGCCAAAATATGTGGCCTGCCTAGGAGAGGTAGCCACACCAAAACCGCACCCTTGATGAGTCAACGCTTGGTCAATGCAGGTCAAAGAGACCTTCAACAATTTCTGCATCCTCCTTTCAGCGTCCTCCTTGCCCTAATGCATCCTCCTTCTTCCCACGTGTGAGCTGCTCCTTGTATAACCCAAAGCTAAGGGGAGAGAGAGAATAATGAGTGAGATGAGATGATGAGGAAATGAGTCAACCTCTCTTGTATTTATATGATTCACTGGGCATGTGTGCCACACATTTAGCTGCTGGTCAACCTTGACAATTTGTCAAGTAAATACAAATAAATTCAGATCTCCATAAATACTTGTCGGAATCGGATGCTCTTTAGATCAATCCTACACCTCTTGACAAGAGGAATCTAGGAAAAATATCAGCTGCCATAAATGAGGTGACCCACATGGAGTTTGGCCCTAGTTTCCAATTTTAACACTCCCTCTCAACTAGGGAGAACTCCATCTGCAATATGTCTGATCGTCACTACTATCCCAGCCATCAAATGCACTGCCCTGCACTACTTGAACTTGCTCTGCTTTGCTCGAACTATGAAGAAGAAGAAATGATTGAGGATGTATCATACAATCCTCCACTGACCCGAAGTCAGTATCAGAGTGTGTCTACCACTCTCACTGATCTCAGATCAGTATCATTGATCCCAGATCAATGGAGGTCATCCTAGCATAGGGAGTACGGTAGATACAACGATGCATCCATCGATAATACTACTATGGTCCCTAACCCCATTTCCCTGCTCATTGATTAGATGTGAGGTACTTCCCATGAGTCCTAGACTGCATGGGTAAGATGCCTCGATAGGAGAACTAATCATCCTATCCACAAGAGAATGAATCATCTTGTCCAACAGTCGCCACAGGAGAACTAATCATCCTGGCCCACAGGAGAACTAATCATCTTGTTCCATAGTCACCACGGAGAACTAATCATCCTGGCCCACAGGAGAACTAATCATCCTGTTCCACAGTCGCCATGGAGAACTAATCATCCAAGCCCACAGGAGAACTAATCATCCTGTTCCACAGTCGCCACAGAGAACTAATCATCCTGGCCCACAGGAGAACTAATCATCGTGTTCCACAGTTGCCACTGAGAACTAATCATCTTGGCCCACAGGAGAACTAATCGTCCTGTTCTACAGTTGCCACGGAGTGTCACAGGGGAAGGTTGAACCTTTCACCCTGTACATAGTGCACCACTAGGGGATGGTGCGTCGCCTTGTGGTTGCATGTCGCTCCAAGAAATACCCCGCGCCCCCCTGGAGCTCCCAGAGATGAATACATCATACTCGACTCTCATAAGAGGGTCTCTCAACGACACCAATTCGTTCTTGGAAAGTCAAGAATTTGACCTTTCCTAGGGGCTTCGTCAAAATGTCGACGACTTGTTCATTTGTACCGATATGTTGGAGCCTTATTGCTCCTCGTTGCACCATATCCTGAATATAGTGGTACTTGATATCGATATGATTGGAGCGATCATGAAATATGGGATTTTATGATAAACGAATCCCGCTCTGGTTGTCACACAGGATCACGGTGGTATCCAATGTAAATCCAAGAAGCTCACTGAAGAGCTTTCGCAACCAGACCGCCTCACAAGAGGCCATACTAGCAGCGATGTACTCTGCCTCGACAATGCTCAAAGCCACTGACTTCTGCTTCCTGGTCATCCAGGATATCGAGGTAGATCCCAAAGAGAAACAACGCCCAGAAGTTCTCTTTTGGTCCACCACACTGCCTGCCCAATCAACATCGGTATATCCATGTAGTCTTACATCTCCGGCAGTGTATCTCAACCCATGAGTGATTGTGCCACGAAGATATCTCAACAGATTCTTGGCACCAATCCAATGTGAGTGGTGAGGCTCAACCATATATTGAGTCAACGTGTTGATTGCAAAACATATATTCGGACGAGAGTTCACCAAGAACATCAATGCTTCGATGAGTTGACAATACTCGGTAGCATTTCGTAAAACGGGTCCGGCAACACTACTGCTTAACTTCTTGAAGTCAAGCTCCATTAGGGTAGTCACGGGCTTGCAGTCTACCATACCGAATCTCTCCAATCTCTTCACCACATATTTTCCTTGAGATAGGAAAATCTCCCCTGGGTTCTACCAAACTTCCAGTCCTCGGAAATAGTGCATTAGTCCTAGGTGTTTCATCTCGAACTCATAAGCCAACTCCCTCTTACATTTGAGAATGACAGGGTCTACACTGTTAGAAAGAGGTCGTCAACGTACAACACTAGTATGAGAGGTTTGTCATCTTCAACCTTAAAGTAAAGGTTAGGGTTGGCTTCACTCCTAGTGAATCCCAACTTCATCAGGCAGCTATTGATCCTCTCATACCATGCTCGGGGTGCCTTCTTTAGCCCATATAGGGCTTTCTTCAATCTGCACACGTGAGATTCTCGATCGTGAATCTCAAATCCTTCGGGTTGCTCCACATAGACCTCCTCTTTGATCGCACCATGCAAGAACACGGTCTTGACATCCATCTGATGGAGGTTCCATCCTTGCGAAGCAGCAAGGGCTATGATCGAGCGGATGGTGGTATATCTGGCAACAGGTGCAAATATCTTGTCATAGTCTATACCTTCCTTTTGAGAGAAGCCACGAGCGACAAAACGAGCCTTATACTTTTCCGCACTTCCATCAACTGCATGCTTTATCTTGTAAAGCCATTTCGAAGTGACAACTGCTTTGTCCTAGGGTCTGGGGACCACATCCCAGACATCGTTTTTCATGATGGACTCATATTCCTCAATCATAGCATCCTTCCATACTTGATGTTTGACCGCTTTAGTGACTGATGAAGGCTCATTTTGGATGATCGTGCTCATGATGGTCAAGTATCCCTGATACCTGGTCGACTTCTTACTTTCCCGGAAGATTCCCTTGGGTGCAACGTGCACTTCAACATCATCAAGTGTCCCCCTTAGCCATGAAGGCCTCTTCCTAGAAGAGGAAGACTCTTGCAGAGGGGGATCAATAGGATCCATAGGTTCTTCCACATCAGGCATTGTCTCATCTTCTTTTTCCTTTGGTTCCCTGTTGTCAGCTTCTTTAGATCCCCTTTGAGTAGGAAGATTGTCAACTTTGCTAAGAGCCATATCTTTGTCAAAGGTGACATCATGGCTAATCTCGATTTCCCTTTGACCAGCCACATAGATTCTATAGCCCTTAGTGTTTTTGCCATAGCCCACGAAGATTCCTTTCTTTCCAGATGCACCCAATTTATTTCTCTTCTCCTTCAACACATAAAAATATACCGGACTTCCAAAAAGTCTAAAATGAGATACATCAGGTTTCTTACCAGTGAACATCTCTTCGGGAGTCTTGGAACCCAATGCTTGATGAGGGCATTAGTTTTGCACATATACGGCGGTATTCACAGCTTCAGCCCATAGAAACTTCAGAAGTCTTTGATCATGGAGCATAGCATAGACAACTTCCACAATCGTACGATTCTTCCTTTCCGCGACACCATTCTGCTCAGGAGTATATGGTGTTGTAGTCTCCCTCTTAATGCCAGATTCTTTGCAAAAGTCATGGAACTCATTGGATTCATACTCAGTCCCATTATCAGTCCTTAAGATCTTGATTTTCTTTTCAGTTTGATTCTCGATCAAGGCTTTGAAGTGAAGAAATCAAGTGAACACTTCATCCTTCTTTTTCAAGAAGTATATCCAAGTCTTGCCAGAATAATCATCTGCAAAAGTGAGGTAATATAAATATCCTCCCAAGGAGTTCACAAGCATCATACCAGGTATGTCTGAGTGAACTAACTGCAATATATCGGAGGTCTTGCTTAGGCTTGAGGGGAATGGTCCCCATTTTAGCTTCCCTTCGGCACATCCCGGACATACACCTTCTTGCTCTAATTGGAACTCGGGCATCCCTGTCACAATTTGTCTTGCATTGGGTAGAGCTTTATAATGAAGGTGAGAAAACCTCCGATGCCATAGTTCGGACTTAAGTGATGTGTCACAAGACATGACACCCAGCGGACTTCCTCCAACTTGGTATAATGAATCGACTCAAAACCCAAGAGTGAAAGCTTCTTTAAAATTATTTTTCCATACACGTCCCTTGCCATCGATGAAGGTTACCTTGTAGCCTTTGTCTTCCATTGCCGAAATGGACACCAATTTCTTTTTGAGATCAGGTACATATAGGACTTCTTGCAAATGGATTGTATTACCTTGATTCAATTGAAGTGTGACATTCCCTACGCCTTTCATGGGATATTTTGCGTTGTCCCCAAGGACAATTTCCAGGTTGGTCTCCTTCTCTATCATATTAGAGAGAGCTTCTTTGAAACCTGTGAAGTGCCTTGACGCACCCCTATCAATAAGCCAATTTCCCGCTGGTAGACATTATGCACCTTGCTTATTGTTAACAACGTTAGATTCATACCTGAAGTTTCTTGCCTTCTTGAAGGGTTGTCCTATTCCTTGATTTCTGAAATTTCTTTTACCTCTGCCATTGGACTTGCCATTCCTTTGATTTCCTTGAGAGTGATTTTGGTCATCGTCATGGTGTGAGTCCCTTTTATCAGGGCACTCCCTCACATAGTGGCCCATTTTATTGTAATTGTAACATCGTCCTTTTCTTGCACCCTTCAGTCCAGCCTTTACTTTGGATTTAGCCCCAGAATTGTTTCTTCTTTTAGTATGAGAAGAAAAGGCAAATGGATGGCCTTTAAGTGCGAGCATTTCTTTCTCTTACATCCTTGTCTCTTCTTGAATACATCTAGCCATCAATTCCTCAAATCCTGGGATGACATTATTGTTGAGAAGAGTAGTATTGAATATATACCATTCAGGTGGTAGTCCTCCAAGAGTTGTGATAGTCATTTCCCTGTCAAGAACTACTTCCCCAATAGATAGGAGATCATTCTTGATCTCGGTGATCCTTAAGAAATATGCTTGCATACTCTCATCTTTTACCTTCTTAATTTCCTTCAGCTTATTTCTAAGGAATAAAACTTGATTTTCATCATTAACTTTAAATAAACTCACCAGTCTATTGTAGATTTCCTTGGAGGTTGTCAACTTGGAAACATAAGCCACCAGGCGCTTGTCGATAGAGTCCCGAATGATCTTCCTTGCTTTGACTTATCCCTTGGACTACTTGCTTTTGGCAACAACAGATGCATTTGATGGAGGCGCAACAACATTGTCTCTCACATGGTCCAACACTTCCTGATCTTCTAAAGTCAGATCAAGAGACATCTTCCATCCGTGATAGTTAGACTTCTCACGGAGCTTGTCTTCGACGGGGAAGAGTGTTGAGGACCCCATGAAGTTTTTAGGATAGCCTTGCCAACCTTCTCTTCAGTGATTGCTCTTGCTCTTGCTCTTGCTTGGGCTTTGTGTTCACCTTGGCTTTGATACCATGTTAAATTATCGTATGTTCTATGCTTAAAACAATTTACTCCTTTTCTTCTTATTAGCCACGATTAGCAATAACATATACATTAAGTAAAGAGCAGATAGAACATTAAACGATCAACAAAAAACAAGCCAAGACAAGATGTGGTGGCTAGCCAGGGACAAACCCCAATGCGAGGAAACCCTTTAATCAAATCTTCTTTTATATTCAATTGTTCAACAGAGAGATAGTACAAAATCAAAATTCTGTAATTTTATATTAGCGACAACAAATCCTAGATTAGCAAAGTCAAACTTGGTCAAAAAAGTTGAAATTGACCTCCAATATGCTTGGTCAATTTCTGGTCAACTAGCCCTCAAACAGCCTAAAGAAACAACCCTTGAACAACCCAAAATACACAGTCAAACTGCTGTTGACTGAAGTCAACCTGTTGCCCAAAGCTAGGGCAGTCAACGCCGGTCAAAATGTGGACAGATTGCCTCGATTTTTGTGCCAAGATTTGCTGCCTGCCTAGGAGAGGCAACCACACCAAAACCGCATCCTTGATGAGTCAACGCTTGATTCCTCCTTTCATCGTCCTCCTTGCCGTAATGCGTCCTCCTTCTTCCCTCGTGTGAGCTGCTCCTTGTATAAACCAAAGCTAAGGAGAGAGTGAGAAGAATGAGTGAGATGAGATGATGAGAAAATGAATCAACCTCTCTTGTATTTATATGATTCATTGGGTATGTGTGCCACACATTTAACTGCTCGCTGACCTTGAGAATTTGTCAAGTAAATACAAATAAATTCATATCTCCATAAATACTTGTCGGAATCAGATGATCTTTAGATCAATCCTACACCTCTCCACAAGAGGAATCTAGGAAAAATATCAGCTGCCATAAATGAGGTGACCCACATGGAGTTTGGCCCTAGTTTCCAATTTTAACAAGAACACAGACTTCAAAACCTATGAGAGTAGAATTTATGAACCTTTTTAATGAGTTTCCTTCCTCATTTTATAGGGATAACCAAAGCAAAACAACTTACAAAATATCTCCCAATGTTGCAACTGTCTGATCGACTTAAATGTATGAGCATGCGAAAATCCTAATGATTACAAAACATAACTGATTCTCTTCTTGAAAATGTAGAAATTTACAAAAATAACAGAAATATGAAAAATATGAGGTGTCGTGATGGACACAAAAAAATATATCCATGCCGATTTCCTTGATTTCCTTAGGCAAATTCAGGCCCTAATGTCTGGATTAGTGGTGGGCTAATGATCTGGTGTTACTTCTATTACGGTATTCCCCACAATTTCAGACTAGTTCGGTTGTCGCTTTCTTCCCTTAACAACTTGAAACTTCTCTTCTTGGAACTAGCTGTGATCAGGTGTGGTGGTGGAGTGGAGGTCATTAGGGGACTTTTGAGGTCTAAAATGGGCCTCCTAAGAAAAATGTACAATAAAAATGCACTTTTTAAGAACCAATAGGATTCAAGATGATGATGCCAACCATGGAGGATTCAAGCTGATGATTTCAATCACGTTTTTTCACGTATTTCTCATTTTTCGTTTAGAAAGGTCCATCGAAAGTATGCAACATGGGTAATCCTTGGATGAGGAATTAAATTTTGCATCCAACGAGTACTCCCGCTCGAAATTTGAGTAAAACCTTAGGGAGATAAGTTGAAAATACAAGTTGAAAAAGTAGTTTTATTATTTTATTATTTTTATTTTTTTACTCCAAAAATGGTGAATCATCCCCCATGGTTGACATCATCATCTTGAATCCTATTGGTTCTTATAAAGTTCATTTTGGTTGTACATTTTTCTTAGGAGGCCCATTTTAGACCTCAAAAGTCCCCTAATGACCTCCACTCCACCACCACACCTGATCACGACCATTTCCGAGAAGAGAAGTTTCAAGTTGTTAAGGGAAGAAAATGACAGACAAACAAGTATGAAATTGTGGGGAATACCCTAATAGAAGTAACACCAGATCATCATCCCACCACTAATCTAGACATCGGAGCATGAATTTGCCTAAGGAATATTTTTCATGTATTTCTCATTTTTCGTTTAGCAAGGTCCATCGAAAGTATGCAACATGGGTACTCCTAGGATGAGGAATCAAATCTGCATCCAACGAGTATTTCCACTCAAAATATGAGTAAACCCATAGGGAGATAAGTTGAAAATACGAGTTGAAAAAATAGTTTTTCTTTTTCCCTCTAAAATTTGATGATGTAATCTAATCTTATTTTATTATTTCCACTATTATTTCCACTATTATTTTATAATTTCCTTAGGAGGCCCATTTTAGACCTCAAAACTCCCCTAATCATCTCTGTACTTAGATGCCGATCCATCCATCCTTTATTACCTCCATGCTACATTATCGAGGCCTAATTCATCCCGTAATATTAACATAGTGCAACTTCAGAGCCGAGGCGCATCATAAATTTATTTAAATTGACGTTATGAAAACACAAATTTCTGATGCCTTAACCCCCTTTTCTATTAGCTCCTTATTTCTCTTATACCATAGGACCACTACCTGTGACCGAAGGCCTTCATACAATACAACATTCAAGATTTCGGAGCCCCCAAACATCATAACTCTATTTAAATAACATTACGAATTACGAGATACTGATTGGCCTTCAGCTCCTTCATGCCCTTAGCCCCCTTATTGTTTTTCCTCCATGGGACCTTTTCTTATGACCACCAGTGTAGTGCTTAGGTGCTAAGGTATCGGGGCCTTTGTCCATCGTAACTCTATAAAAATAGAAGTTACGAAATCATATTATCCTGATGCTCTTAGCCCCTTTTTTATTGGCCTCCTTACTTCAACTTAGTCATAGAACCAGGTGCCATGACTAGTGGCTTAGGCGTTTGGGTGCTTAAGCCTTCGGGCTCTTGTCGGGGCCCTATCTCCTTTTATATTTTTTCTTTCACCCTTGGTTCCTTACATTCTTGTGAGCAAGTGCCACATAAAAACTAGAACCCTTCTCATCGGAACAATTTCGAGAAAGCTTTATAAAGAGGTTATGATTTCTCTCTTCCGATGGGCTGCATAGTACTTCAGTGTTTGTCATTGGTCCACACCCTTGTTTCTTTGGGCCCTTGAAACCAAATGCTAACAACATCGGAAACCCCTCTCATCGGGGTCTTTTCAAAAGCATAATTACAACAGGGGTTCGAGATTTCTGACCTTCGATATTCAACATAGAGCCTTGGTGGTTTGCCTTTTCTACATCCTTGGTCCCTTGAGTCCTCATGACCAAGTGCGAGCAACATCGGAGCCCCTCCCGTCGGATCATAATTTTTATAAAACATTTTAAATAGGAGGTTTTGAAATCTCTTTCCTCCGAACCACTGACCTCTGAAATGATGTCATGGTGACATCATCATCTCCACATGGAGCCTCCTTGGTGGTGACACGTGTCACCTAGATTTGCCCCATTAGGCCCTAAAAATGTCGAAATCAACTACCACGTTTACATTGTATGACCACATTGTAAGGACCTGATTATGACTATATACAAATTTTTTTATTTTTTTTATTTTTAACAACAATACGACCAGAAAAGAAACGCATTGAGGTTTCAAATTTATTCAACACACACATTGCCGGCACTCATTTTAGGAAACATAACATAACATTTACATACTTTTAACTAAGATCAATTAGTAACAAAATACATATGTACCGTTCACCAGAAGGCGAGACTCCGCTTGCTTTGTTGTTACTGGTATTCCCTTGTTGCCGGTCACTTCTGTGAGTGAATGATGACGCACTTGATCCGAATGCGAAGACCCACCGGTTAACCTCCCAGCCTACTCCTTGGGTACTCTTCTTCCCCGCGGACCCCCGAGCTGCAATGGGGTTGTACAATGAAGGAAAGCTCTAGCTGGCAAAGGAGAGCACACCTTGGCTCAAGAGTCCCCTCTCTAAAAATCCTCTACCTCACCAAACTCACTGTAGCTTCGTAGTCACTGCTCTGCTCTGACATCATATCCTCCATTCATCAATAGGGTTCAAAAGTCCCCTCTCCCATGGCTTGCCCCTTCTTTTATAAGAGTCCTCATAGATGACACTTGGCATGTCATGCATAATTTTATATATATATATATATTTGATTTAATAGCTTGATTATTCACCTACCCATGTGCCACTCTCTCATGAAGGGTCACCCAAAATTATTTACTTAAATTTTTATTTCAAACTAATATTTTCCTCACCTCACAAGATTCCTATTTCTTCTCCTAGTTGTCTCTTTATTCCCCCCCTTTTATTCCTTAAATTGTGTTTATTACTTGAAGTCAATTAATGAGTCAAGATTTTATCCCCAATCTACTCCATAATTTAACTCAGGTTATCTCTTAGATGGATATTCTTATGTTGGTTGAGCCACATGGAGCTTCTCTACATTTCTCTAAATTTAATTTATTATTCTTATTTTAATTCACCTTCCTCTTTTCTTAATTAGGTTTAATTAGTTTAGGATTAATCTTCATCCTTATAATTATATTCGTCTTTCCCCTTTTACCTAATTAAACCACCTAATCTACCTAGTATTTTCCAACAGGGGAAGGGTAGAGTTTTTAAGGTACTCTATTTTATTTCTTCCTATGATCCTCCTTATTCCAAGTTTTATTTTTTTATTTAATTACCTTGGTTTCTAATCATCATTTACCCTTGATGTAAATTTACCTAGTTTTCATTCCTTATATTTATTTATTATTATTTATTTTTAATGATTCCAAGGGTGCCAAGTTTGGTTGTGCCTTTCAAGAACTTCCCTAGAAGTTCCAAGGGTGTCACACCTAATAGTTTATTTGTGATGCCAAGGGTGCCAAGTTGGTCGTGCCCTTCAAGAAATTCCCCTGAAGTTCCAAGGGTGCCACACCACTTGCCCTTCAAGCATCCAGTGACTACGAGGGGAGTGCAACGTCTTAGACCACTATCATCTCTTATGTTGCCTGCTATAGTGAGACTAATGGTGCCGGGGATCAAGGAATCCGCCTTGATGCGCGCCCCCTACTAAACTCCCGATGAGCGACCCAACTTTGGGACCTGCCCTCATGGCATCGTGATCTTCAAGGCGAAGGTGTTTCAACCCTTCTAGCCCAAGTCATGGCGGGAGTGCTAGTGGGTGAGATAAGGGACTTTGTCCCACCCCTCCCATGTAGTTCCATCCACCTGTACAACCCCATCACCCATATGTGAGTCATTCGGCCAAGAAAATAATATGTGCCTGCAACCATTAACATATTATCAGAATATAGATAAACATATATAGCAGGTTTCGAAATCGACTTAGAATGTCAAAGATAAAATAATATAAATTTTCATCAAACCAGGTGTCGTCAACTCGTCATGTGCGAGTTCCTCTGGTGCTTTCCTGCCATACTCAATAATAATTAGTAACCAGGTTTCTCAGTGTTAGTCATTGTCATAATAGCATTATTACCATCACCTGGTCATTCACATCATTGTTCATTGTGAACCATAACTATTGTAAGTAGCTAACATAGGGGATACCTCCATCATGGTTAGCATCATCATAACCTTAATGGAACCATACATATAGATCAAAGCTACCATCATTATAACATCAATAGAAAACATGTCTATCCTTTACTACTATCATCATCATGATATCAATAGAGAGTACAGATAACCATTAATTATATCGTAATCACAAGATTAATAGAGAACACACATAACCATCACATTCACTAATAATAGAGTCACGTGTCTAGATCCTCAACCTGAGTTCCTCATAGACTAAAGTATCTAAGATGATGTCATATTAGGGTCAGAAAACTAGAGTGGGCACTACATACACCCCCTCTTAACAATGGACTTCGTCCCGAAGTCCTTAGAACATAAAGGAAAAACGACGACACATATCCTAAGAACCCTTCCTGAAACTCTTGCTAACCTTCTGGTGGGCAAGCTATAATTTTCCCAAGGTATCTATACCATGAATTCCGTTATAACTAAAGGACTATATCTGTGGAACATTGCAGCCCAATTTTTTTTTTTTTTGGACTAAGCAATAACAAGACAAGGGCAGGATAATCACAATCAAAATTCATCTCATGGTACAATTAATATATTATGCTTTCAACCAAGTAAAGTCGTCCACTCACTGTACTCCTGTAGCTTCCAATTATAGTCGTTCATTTCAAACTACATCTACATGACCCTATAAGTGACAATGTCGGGTACACAAAGTGATTTGTATGATCATCATTGCATATGGTAGAGTTCACTGTCATAGATGTTGCAATAATATTGTCGTAGAAGAAAAGATCGTATAAATTATCCATACGTTTGATATTTTTCAAAAAGTCTTAAATTCTAAGTTATCCCTTCTGATAATTCTGCAATATTTTCCCCAATATCTCAATAAGTGTCATTTTGGACCCTTGTCAGTATATTCCCTAAAATGATAATTGTAGCATTGTATTTAGGCCATAGGCGGAAAAATGTCGAAAGAGGTGGACAAGTAAGAATAAGAAATTCAAATGGTGAACTTAAGCTCACAAGCTAGTAAAAGATGAAGGACTTTGATGTCAAAAGTGCTAAAAATTAAAATATTCTTATTAGCAATTGTAAATAAATAAATAATTAGATAAATTACAAAGCAAGTGATTGTGCGTCAAGATGTAGTGTTCCATGAATAGTTCCTAGGAGTTCATCCAACCAAGAAACTCTTTGAAACATCACCACATTACTTACTTATAGATAATATCCTAGTAAGTAATGATGTTAGTGTCTCAACTAGTTAGAGATGATGTGGCACATGACCTAACAATGGAAGAATCTAAACATGCAGTCGACAATATATTGAGCATTGAATTGGGCATAAAGAAGAATACTCTAAATAAGGAAGTTATGCCAATAAAACAAAAACATACTTCCAAATCCGAGGAAGTTGTCTTCTATTTGCAAATGTGGGAAAATTTTGTTTTAGCTACATAAAAACTATCAAGATGAATCAAATTGGTTATAACACCTACCACACCTCACCTATCAAGAAAGAGATAGTGACATCCTTGCTATCACTCAAGTTTATCTCCAAGAAAGATCCCAACCTTTTCCAAAGAAAACCCAAGGATACTTTTAAGTGATCACAACTTGTGACCAGTGATCACTCCACTTCACTTACTCATGCATAAATTATCAAATGATCATAGCAACCTATTGAAAATATGATATCCCAGTTATAATATATTTTTATATCAATCATTGTATTTATGAAAACTATAATTTAATTCAAATTATTATTAACAATTTCAAAACAAATTAATTTAATAATATTTTAAAACACACTCCTAATTTTTCATGTACCCATAAAAAAAAACATCCTTTTTGCAATCAATATTTAATTATTGACTTCTCTTTAATACATACCAATATATAATAAAAAAAAAATCTATACAATTGATGTAAATATTAAATTTAACCAAGATATTACTACATAAAACATAATTTCCATATGTCAATTTATAATGTGGCACTTTTAACTTGTTATTAATTTTTAAAAGAATGGCTTGAATATTGTTAGAGCATTAAAATGCTTCACATCCAACCACTCATAAAGCCTAGACCAAGAAAATTTGCGTATGACGAAGTGAGGATTAAGTTTTTGGTATTATACGATGAAAAGACAACTTATTGAAATGATATGGAACTAGTTTCATTAGTCAAACTTATTTGTATGTTTTATTTTATTGTTATTAATTTCTGGTGATTGTTAGTCATTAAATTGTTATAAATATATTAAGCAAACATGTGCATTGACCAGTCTATTTTAAGGATGAGTGCTTCTCAACTGTATGTTTCAATACCACCCTAAGCAAAGTCTCCAATTCTTTAATTTTAGCAATTCAATATGTGTATTAGAAATTGTAAAATAAATTCCATAATCCATTAATTCATAAATAAAGCTTCTTTCTTAATTGATTAAATTCATTGAAAGGGTCCCATTGGTACTTGCCAGTGATATTTAGTGTCTTCATAGATTTGGTCCAAATTTTTATTGACTTTTAATAAATGATTTTGCAAAAAATCAAGTACTTTTATAGAATTAAATTTGTAATGTTTATCTAGAAAGCTTCTCACTCTTGCAATAATTTTCAAATTATAGTAGTGTCTAGCATAAAATGAGTATGTTTGAGGTGCAAATTGTATGGACCAGTGCTATACTATATATATTTTTATAAAAATACCAAAACTATTTTTATAACTTCATAATTTTCATTATAAGAGCAATTTTATGAACCACGATTTTATTCTCTAGAATACTTTTATATCTTCCCTCAATATTGATTAAAATGCTTACCTTTAAAAAACACCCTACTAATATTCTAAATTGTTTTGAAACCCATGTTTAAATTTATTGTAATTCATGTTGCATAAATCTAAACATGGAAATCTCAAATTTCATATAAAATGAATTTTGTTCCCAATGTCATAAAGCATAATGTCACAAAGAAATGCAAATCTCAACTTTCATATAAAACGAATTTTGTTCCTAATGTCATAAAGCATAACGTCACAAATCATAACATCACAAAGAATTAGTCTAGATATATTAACATTGGTATTTTAAAATATTTGGACATAGCTTCAAAAATTAATTTAAAATATGCATTGGCCAAGAAACAATTAATTATTGTGAATTAATGGTTTTCATATTGGTCCTGAGACTAACTCATGATGCTGACGCTAATGCATGAAACATTCAAATCCTTGGAGATTCCCTACTAGTTATTCAATGAATGTGGAAGAAAATAACAATGAGTAATTTCACATTACAATAACTGTATAATATTATTCATTCTCTTCTATCAATTTTCTCACATATCCACAGGGACGGGAATAGGATTGTTGATGGAGTTTCTAAAGATGGAACACAGAATCTAGGATGTTTCTAAACAGTGAGGGCATTGTCTCAGATTATACTTATGATGCATGGCTGTAAATCTGTTTTATTAGAGAATCTGGTGTGTTTCAGTAACTAGTCACATTACGGATTTGGTGGACTTTCAACAGTTCATAAAATTTCAGATGTATGCATGGATGCCGTCTAGTTTTTTTTTTTTTCCATGTAATGTTATGTGCTTTGTCTAAGTAAAAATATTTGTTTTGTTATACAATTTATTGACGTTTTATACTCCATTTTTCGCAGTTAATATCATTCTAACTTCAAAGCAAAATTGAACCATTTTTTTTTTTTTTCATGGCAGTCTATTTCTTTTCGAACAAATATAATCATAATTTTGTGAGGAATATTTGACATATATTGTATAACAAAACTTGGTTACCTATATTTCATCATATTCCTTTCTGTCCTTATTCCTCGTGTACATCACGGGGCTTGTGACATTGGGCCTGTGGTGTATCTCCATGAATAGTGTATTAACATAAACAATAAAACAGATAATGAAAACAATCATGTCAAATATTTCTGATATGATAGGCAATCATGGTGAGTAAGGCCACTCACTACATGTACAAATTGAATTACGTGCAGCTCTGGAATGTGGGATATCGTGTCATTCTAATCAGCCCCATTGACATGTCACATGCAGGTCCATGAAGGTGTTGAATGCATAACATGAAAGAATAAAATGAAAGCCATAATTTAAAATATAAATGCGGAGGCGCTATAATCCAGTCCAAATGACAATTACACCGTGACCAGAAGAAGACTGGATTTTTGAAAAAAGGAAAATGTATCTAAAACCTAAAAGCACGAGAGATTTTTGAAAAAAAGGGAAAATGTATCTAAAACCTAAAAGCACGAGGGATGGTTCAATTTGGTTCGACCTGTTGAGGCACTAAGAGGGGAAAATCCACAGGATGCTTGACGCTGACGAAGTACCAGCTTCCCCACTCTGAATGCTTAATACGCGGACAGCTGAAAAGGGAAAATCCAAGGGGTACCAGCTTCCTTGGACTGAAAGACTAAGAGGCCAGATGGAGACTTCTCTTTCCGGAAAAAAAAATAAATTAAAAATTACAAAGACTGAGGCACTACCCTCGCAACGGACCAAAACTTTCAAACTGATTAATGTGCTAATTTTTTTTGAAAGATGCATCAAAATGTACTACTCTATCACCCCACTTATGGAATTTCATTTAGCTTAACCAGCAGCTCTTCTCTCCGCCATTGAATTAGTACTCCAGTTGTGTTTACAAGCTAAAGGCAAGTCTTTGGTTTGTCAAATTTTGAAAATTTCCCTCAAGTTTTGCCTTGTGCCTGGTGTAACAGAAGTGATTGACTGATAAATTTTATTCCAAATGTGATTACAAAATAATTCTGTCGAATTTAAATTTAATTCTCTGGAGCTCTAACTGCCTGTTCCCTATTTGGATTAGATTTCAACTTGTGAAGCAACAACTGGCTATATTGAATTAATCCGCATTTTTCTCATCCAAAATAAAAAAGTGTAGTCTTTGTCGTGTAGTCTTTGCTGATATCAATATATACTACAACTCAGAGTAATTCATGCCTAAGTCACCTAGTTTGTGCTTGTGTTCGATGTTGGGGACAATGAAAGTTTAGCCGTCAGGGAATAAAGTTAGCCAGTGCAAAAAAATGAAAAAAAATTGCCATCAGTGGATAAAAAGACACCGCACTAAATTTAAAAGAAAAATGGATAAACAACAAGCTCCATTGGAACCATTGATATTAAGGGTGGCCAGATGCATTAACTGCTTAGATTAGAAGTGAGAACATAAACAAAGATAGAGATGAGAAATGCATATAAATACATTTTGATAGTGCCATTGGGTCCAAGATTTGTCTTGAGAACATCTTGTAAGCCCTTGGCGGCATTGATATTCATATATAATGCTGTTGATTTGTTTAGAACCTCGACATTGGGATTTAACACACGCAGCGCCATTGTTAGATTTTGTTTGATATAGGGCTGAACCCTAGGTCACTACGTTCGGCCCAATCCAGTGAGGAAATTCGCAGAAAATTTTGAGGGTTTGTTCTAAAGAAGAATTTCTCAGGTATATTATGTGATTATGTGGTGTAAAATCTGAGTTTTGCAAGGTCTGTCTAGGATATTCTCTACAGTAAAGAACAACGCTGAACATCTGTGGTCATCTAGTCCGAAATTTTGGGGACCGTAGACCTGTTTTTAGACCACAGGTGCAGCCCAGGTGTGCGGGCCACAGGGCCTACCCTTAGACACCTTTGGTAGCAGCAACAACAAGTTGGTGGAGGGTTGTGCTAACTAAAGAAAAGGGACTAAGCTGTCAAGCATATTTTTCTCCTTGTTTTGGTGAGGTGAATGGATTGATAACCCCGTATTTTCCCCAAGTCCATTGTATATGACTCCAGGATTCCATGAAATTCCACTTACAGGCGACGACGTCATTCAGGAATTTTGACAAACGATTGGTGGACAATAATTGGATAGGGTACAGGTCAAAAGCCAATTAACCAGGCAAACGGTTTACATTTATTTCACAAGCACAGACGCACAGATTACCATTCATCCGAGAGGCTAAACAGATACACAGAAATGAGGAGGCAGGCGATCTTAATACCGCTAAAATTCTCTGCATCAATCCCCAATTAAATTCGCCGCAGTTCCAAAGTTCACCCCTTTTTTTTTCTGATTTGTGAATGGACATTATTTATGCTACAAGCACCATAGTTTAACTGCATCTGATCCAATTCTCGCATAATAATTTGTAGAGAGGAATGCTTCCATTGATCCACCATTGGATTCTTCATCAATTCATTTACGGGCTTTGGTGCATCGAGTTTACGAAGATCAAGTGAAAGGCCTCCATGCTTGGTAATATGGTGTTGCTTTATCTTGTATTGTTCTTTGGTTTTAATTGGAAAACCATCTTTAGTCCAAACTACATGTGATCATAGTTTTGAACAAACAGCGTTGCTGACATTGTAAGCTCAATCTATAGCGTTCCAGATTTAAAAAAAAAGATATGAATTTAGTATATACACCTTGCTGCTTTAAAAGGCGCTGTCGACGGGTTTCGCAGTGATGGGAACTACGCGTTTTACGGTAAGATGTCATCAACACAGTACTATAAACACGACAACTGTGGGATCCATGACTCGGTGGTCTGCACGCGTTTCTTAAAGCTGTGGTGGATATGAACTTGCGTTTCCGCTGGGAAAAGAATAAATCAAAAAAATAAGTAATTTATTATTATTATTTTGAACTTATGCAGAAAAGTTGAAAATAATCAAGTACGAAGTACGACTACAATTCCATAATGCAGAGACTCGAGTCAAGGTGGGATCCATTAGAGGGTAGTCACCGACTCTACGTTTAGCTGATTGAATTGTGTTACTTCTTGGAAATTACTGAAGTTATAATACAGGCTTCATCTCACTTTCATATACCCTTGGGAATGGACTTATGAAAAACATCTGGATGATGCCATGAGCACTCAACAAAATCATTATTGCTCAAGTTTGGAACAACAATTGAAAAATTATAAATGTAGGAGATATTGAACAAAATTAGTCATGCATGCATGGGCCCATAGGCCTCAAGGGTTTAACTTGGCTCTGATACCAAGTGTAAGGACCTGATTATGACTATATACAATTATTTATTTATTTATTTTTATTTTTTATTTTTAACAGCAATACGACCATAAAAGAAACGCATTGAGGTTTCAAATTTATTCAACACACACATTGCTGGCACTCATTTTAGGAAACATAACATAACATTTACATACTTTTAACTAAGATCAATTAGTAAAGAAATACATATGTACCGTTCACCAGAAGGCGAGACTCCACTTGCTCTGTTGTTACTGGTATTCCCTTGTTGCCGGTCACTTCTGCGAGTGAATGATGACGCACTTGATCCGAATGCGAAGACCCACCGGTTAACCTCCCAGCCTATTCCTTGGGTACTCTTCTTCCCCGCGGACCCCCGAGCTGCAATGGGGTTGTACAATGAAGGAACGCTCTAGCTGGCAAAGGAGAGCACAACTTGGCTCAAGAGTCCCCTCTCTAAAAATCCTCTACCTCACCAAACTCACTATAGCTTCGTAGTCACTGATCTGCTCTGACATCATATCCTCCATTCATCAATAGGGTTCAAAAGTTCCCTCTCCCATGGCTTGCCCCTTCTTTTATAAGAGTCTTCATAGATGACACTTGGCATGTCATGCATAATTATATATCTATATATATATATATATATATATATATATATATATATATATATATATATTTTATTTAATAGCTTGATTATTCACCTACCCATGTGTCACTCTCTCATTAAGGGTCACCCAAAATTATTTACTTAACTTTTTATTTAAAACTAATATTTTCCTCACCTCACAAGATTCCTATTTCTTCTCCTAGTTGTCTCTTTATTCCCCCCCTTTTATTCCTTAAATTGTGTTTATTACTTGAAGTCAATTAATGAGTCAAGGTTTTATCCCCAATCTACTCCCTAATTTAACTCAGGTTATCTCTTAGATGGATATTCTTATGTTGGTTGATGCCACATGGAGCTTTTCTACATTTCTCTAAATTTAATTTATTATTCTTATTTTAATTCACCTTCCTCTTTTCTTAATTAGGTTTAATTAGTTTAGGATTAATCTTCATCCTTACAATTATATTCGTCTTTCCCCTTTTACCTAATTAAACCACCTAATCTACCTAGTATTTTCCAACAGGGGAAGGGTAGAGTTTTTAAGGTACTCTATTTTATTTCTTCCTATGATCCTCCTTATTCCAAGTTTTATTTTTTTTAATTTAATTACCTTGGTTTCTAATCATCATTTATCCTTGATGTAAATTTACCTAGTTTTCATTCCTTACTTATATTTATTTATTATTATTTATTTTTAATGATTCCAAGGGTGCCAAGTTTGGTTGTGCCCTTCAAGAACTTCCCTAGAAGTTCCAAGGGTGCCACACCTAATAGTTTATTTGTGATGCCAAGGGTGCCAAGTTGGTCGTGCCCTTCAAGAAATTCCCCTGAAGTTCCAAGGGTGCCACACCACTTGCCCTTCAAGCATCCAGTGACTACGAGGGGAGTGCAACGTCATAGACCACTATCATCTCTTATGTTGCCTGCTATAGTGAGACTAATGGTGTCGGGGATTAAGGAATCCGCCTTGATGCGCGCCCCCCAGTAAACTCCTCATGAGCGACCCAACTTTGGGACCTGCCCTCATGGCATCGTGATCTTCAAGGCGAAGGTGTTTCAACCCTTCCAACCCAAGTCACGGCGGGAGTGCTAGTGGGTGAGATCAGGGACTCTGTCCCACCCCTCCCATGTAGTTCCATCCACCTGTACAACCCCATCACCCATATGTGAGTCATTCGGCCAAGCAAATAATATGTGCCTGCAACCATTAACATATTATCAGAATATAGATAAACATATATAGCAGGTTTCGAAATTGACTTAGAATGTCAAAGATAAAATAATATAAATTTTCATCAAACCAGGTGTCGTCAACTCCTCATGTGCGAGTGCCTCTGGTGGTTTCCTGCCATACTCAATAATAATTAGTAACCAGGTTTCTCAGTGTTAGTCATTGTCATAATAGCATTATTACCATCACCTGGTCATTCACATCATCGTTCATTGTGAACCATAACTATTGTAAGTAGCTAACATAGGGGATACCTCCATCATGGTTAGCATCATCATAACCTTAATGGAACCATACATATAGATCAAAGCTACCATCATTATAACATCAATAGAAAACATGTCTATCCTTTACTACTATCATCATCATGATATCAATAGAGAGTACACATAACCATTAATTATATCGTATTCACAAGATTAATAGAGAACACACATAACCATCACATTCACTAATAATAGAGTCACGTTTCTAGATCCTCAACCTGAGTTCCTCATAGACTAAAGTATCTAAGATGATGTCATATTAGGGTCAGAAAACTAGAGTGGGCACTACACACATCATGCTGATGTCATCTGCCTCGTCAGCCCCCTAGGAGCCAATTATCTGCCTCCAAGTGTCCCGTCTTGAGAAGAGAGAAAGCGTCCGTGGGGTCCTCAAATTTTCAACGACTTCCTTTGTTTTTTCTCCTTCTTAGCGATATCGAGACTTATACAAAATTATATATATTAAAAGGTTACGAGGTCCTAATTTTTGATGTCCCAAAATGAACGACCCTCTGAGATTTGGGTTTTGATGTGCACTCTGCTCTGATGTCAAACCTTCCGGTATCGGACCCTGATATACCTTCCTTCACATTGTTTAGATATCGGGCTCTGACATGATCACCTCTCGAATTTCGACACTCCCCTTTTTATTTTGGCCTCCGATATTTTAGCGCTTCCTTTTTCGGCTCTCCTCTGAATTTCAAAGCCCGAAATTTTGGGTCTCCCATATGATATCGACCCCCTATTAGTGATCAAATTTGAAGGGAAAGTCTTAATTTCAATTAGAAAGGAATATATTCATGTCTCACTTCCATAATGAAAAACTTAAAAAGAGCATTACAATTGACAACAATATATTATCTTTACATTTCATTTTCATAAAGAAAAACCCAACAATATTTGTGTTGATAAAACACTGTTACATATAATAGAATTATCAAAGTATATCCCATTTTGGATGAGAGATTTGAAAGATCAAAGGGCATGTTGATTATTATGTATTAACCGCCAGGCCTTAATTTTATTAGACATGGAAATCCCATCTGAATAGACAATAATCGAAGGCAAGAGTGTGTTGGAAATACTGAGAGTGGGGGTGAATCAATATCTCTTTTCAATTGTTATTTTTACCAATTAAATCAATTATATTTAGAACAGAAAATGAACAATAGGAATAAATGCTTTCATTAATATAATCTTTACAATAAATTAGGTATAATATATATAGGGCTCCAACCTGTTGCGATGCACCAACTTGGTATTTTGTGAGGCTCCAACCTCTAGGGCACCAACCTTGTCTTGTCAAGGCACCAACCTTGGATTTAGGAGCACCAAATACAAGGACACTAATCCTTTCAATTCTGAGGCACCAACCCCAAGGGATCTGACCCTATCTTGTCAAGGCACCAACCCTGTCTTGTTCGAGGCTCCAACCTTCAGGGCACCAACCCTATGGGCTCCAACCCACTGCTATATTTTGTCTAGATATGTTTGATAGTAATTCACTGCTCCCAAAATATTCTTCACTGAATTATGTCAACCTACAACATCACTACTATATTCATGACAACCTGTCTTCATATGAAGGAATCTTCACAACTCTTCATATTTCCCAAACATATTCTGTAGAAGTTACCTCATGATGATTTTAAATAGCCATCATGATTTCCAACAATGTCTCCAAGATCAACTGATGCTTTTCAACTTGATATCTTTGATAGGTTGTTCTGAGCCCTCAATGTATGCACAAAGATAATTATATGTTTTCAACCCTCTGTTCTATATTGTTGTGGTAACTGTTTTAGGAGTGACTGCTTCTCATTGTTCTTATTGTCGCGATATCTTACTTCGAAGAAACAAACTCACAAACGCTTCAATGCTGGTGTTGTCTACTGCTCCCTTCAAATGATGACAGATGCAACTTTATTTTCCTTTCACAGAACTATTCTGTACTTGATTAATTCATCATAGGTCTGAGCCTTTCAAATATTAACCCAATCAATAAAATTACTCGTCCTTTGACTTCTTTCCTACTGGACCTTCAACCTTTTTCCTTCTTGCTCGATCTTCAGCTTCCTCTGTTCCTTCAAGTTCACGAGTTGTGAACTGTTACTTCTTCTCTATGTAATCGATGCCCAATTACATACATCAAGTGAAGCGTTTCAACTTGTATATATATCTATATATATATATATATATATATATATATATATATATATATATATATATATATATATATAGATATGAGTTCGCCAATAAACGAAACAACCCGTTCATTGGTGGAGGGGACGACTTGTGCATGAGGTGGTATATTAAAATATATCAGAGGGCCTTTTGTTAATATTCAAGCAATTATAACTTAACATTTTTACAGAAATCGCATTATACCCATATTATAATAGAAGTCTAGCGGTCCCCATATGCCACGTCATCGCTAATCGCAATCACAACTTTTCAAAGGTCTCTTACTACGCAATATATCGGAGAGGCCCTTTTTAATATTCACAAGACCCATATGGAGGTCCCACATGCCACATTATTAATCGCAATCACAATTATACGAAATCTTGCAATCACAACCCTTCACATCACTGATGTAACATGGCCGATATTCATATTGCCGATAAAACATACACGATATAATATTAATCAACAATTATTAAATCTGTCAGGTCCATAGCTTCATCGTAATCGGTTATCCGTCGGGGCTATCACAATCGGTGGTTCGGGGTCCATACCCTTATCGCAATCGGCGGTCTAAAATACTATCGCAATCGGAGGTTTGGCTATGTCAACTCTTAAGATTTGTGATATGAATCCCGACAAGGTAGACACGATATAACATAATGCTGTATTGTAATGGTTCGAGGGTCCCAAATACACACATCGCAATCGGTGGATTTGGGGTGGTGATACATAATAAAATTTTATGGTTTGTGATTTGCAACGAGTGATATTGTATTAAGGCGTATTGCAATGGAACCATCGGGTCTGCAATACATATCACAATCAGAGGATTTGAATGTAACAAGGCTTCAAGACTTGCGATGTGGTGGATGCGATATTGTATAGGGTTGTTACCATAACCTGTTTCGGGTTCGCAGTAATATCGCAATCGGGGTTTTACGTGGTGACAACCCTTTAAGACTTGCGATATGAAACTTCTGATGCGATAGATGTGATATTCCTTTAAAGCTTGTTCTATTGGAACGGTCGGGTCCGCAACTCAAATCGCAATTGCAAGTTTTGTGCGGTGGCATATAATAAAGTTGTCAATAAAGAGCCGATATAAGTGTCGATGTGTTTTGTGGTCTTTAATTTTAACTCCTTCATTATGCCTTCTCTTCCGATAGCTCTACTCCTTGGACATAATGTTCCTCCTTGTTCTTCCGATAGAACTTACCCTTGGGCATATGCGATAACTTTCTTTGTCTTGGTTTGTCACTCCTGTGGCTTCTCTTTACTCCTACGACTTCTGATAGATCTTCTTTGATGGCTTCTGATAAATTTCTCCGATGGATCTACTACTTTTATTTTGTCTGTATATATGTATTTAATCCACTTGGATCTTCCATCTCATCATATCGTCATATATCAAACATTCATCACTATGAGCATTATGACTAATGGGCATCAATAGGAAAATCATGTATCAAAGAATTTGCCATCACAAACACTACTATATTGACATCAATGAAAACGTAGATTAACAATATCCCCCTTTGTCATTGATGGCAATATTCTTATTCTCTCTCCCTTTGACATCAATGGAAAAGGTGTGCACAAGGACTCTCTCTGTCGAACTGCTCCTCTTGTCAAACTGCTCCCCATGTCATGGTTCTCTTCTTATTGCTCAAGATAGAAGGATTGTTGTCCATATTCTGTTGTCTCCATAGTTAGATTTAAAAGGTCTTAATAGTTCGAAACAAGAGAGAAAACCACTGAAATTGTATTTCTCGCTATCTTTCTTTAAATCCGAGGTCCTTTGTATTTTTGCGCTTCTCCTTAAATTGTTGCCATTCAATATTTTAACATTATTGCATTCGGATGAGATGGTGAGAGATTGTGCCTCACTGTTTCTATTTTCCAAAGTGACCAACATTAAACTGAGCTTATATTCGACTGTGCAACATTATTCTTTCTATAGTACTTTTGATGAGCCATTTTCCCTTGTGTTCTAGTACAAGTTTCTACAAGTTATTTTTAGTAGCAGATTTGACATCCAATCTGTGACTATCTTTTCAATTCTTTTTACTAATTGGCAAATTTTGGCAATGCTTCAGTTTTGTTAGATGCTTCCAACTGCTCTTGCTTCAAGCTTCATTCCCAGATGTATCTGTTTTTTTGAAGGTTGCCTCTATTTGTGTCCATAATTTACTTGTTCTCACATCAACTCCCTAAGTCGAAATATTCAACTTTTGTAATAACAACAACATAGTTATTCGCTTATTAGGATTAGATTGCCTTCTGTTGCTCGAATTTTTGTTTAGAGATCAAGTGGAAAATATCTTTAACAACATTCCATTGGATAGATAGGAGATTATGTTCTTTCAAAGGAGTGTTCCTGAGAAATGATCTATCAAAGAATGATTGTTAATATAGCTCATCCAGGATTTCATAAGGACCCTTTCATGGATAGCTTCTGCAATAATGATCAAGAATCACAAGCTCCCCCTAACTGTATGCATGGTCTCTCTTGGAAGAATCCCATCATCAAACACTCGGAATATCAAGGATATCTTCATCAAGTCAACAACATGTGTTGTTGGTTGGAGAGTTCAAGAGATTTTCGGATTGTATTTGCTTTCTTCTGCATACTTGTGTAATTCTCTTCTCTAGCATGGTTCTATCTTGTGTAGGATCCCAAGTTAATTTACAACCACATGCCATATGACCAATGTTATGATACTTGAAGCATTCTATGTTGTTCATGAATAAGAATTCACGATTTCTTCCTGTAGAATTGCTTCTCAAAGATTGTCGAGGACCATAATGTCTATCTTTGTGGTATGCCCTACAATCTTTTTCCACGTGTCCAAAGTTTGTATAAGAATAACAATAACCAAGAAATATACTTTGGTACATGAGAGAAGAAGGTTTCCTTGATGTACTTTTGGAGTCTTTCTGCCTTGAGATCCTTTGATTATAACCATTTCTTCATGCATCCTTGACATCATCTGCATTTATTCTTGGAATAGTATTTCCTTCATTGTTTCCTCGAATATTATCCTTGCCTTTGCTAGAACTGGGAGCATCAACATTTCTTTTTTGGATTCCTCACATCCTTGTTGTTTGAAGCATTATCATTCTTTCTTGTGGATTATCCTTCATAGCCAAGACCTGATTTATCAAATTTGGATCTTTGATGGCTGAGCATGTCATCCAAGGCTTGAGAGGTCTTCAAATTTTTTTCCATCCCTTCAACCTTTTTCCTGAGGGAGACAATCTCTTCTTCCGATATTTCACAATCATTATTCTTCTTAGCAAGTTGTTTCTCAAACTCTTCCTTGATACGTATTGCTTCATTTGCTTCTATTTTAAGGGAGATGATATCTGATTTCATTCTGAAGATTTCTTCATTTTCCTTAGCTAGACTGCTCTCCATTTCTTCCATTATCCTTATCGCTTTACATGTTTCAACCTCAATAAGGTTGAGGTTAGATTTTAGTTTGAATATTTCTTCATCCTTTGCTTTTAGTTGGCATATCATGGTGTTTTTCTCCTTTTCTGCTTCATCAACCGGTCCTTCTATGATTACCAATGCTTCCATTGTCTTCTCAATTCCTTGTGCTTATTTCCTTGATTCTTCTAGTTGTGATCTAAGGGAGGACACCTCTTCCTTATATTGACCAATCTCTGCTTCAAGTTTGTTCAAGCTCTTGTGCCTTTGTTCAAGGTGGCTTGACAATTTATTTTCCCATTTCTTTGCTTTATCTAATTGATTTGTGATGGATATGACTTCTTCATGATGATTTCTTTTGCTTTGATGAAATTCCTTCTTAAGATTGGCAAGCTCTTCATCCCTTTCTTGTACTTGAATCTTGACAAGGTCAACTTGATTCCTTGTTTGGTATAGGTCACCACCTAGTGCTTTCTTCTTAAGTTCCTCATTTTCCTTTTTCAAACTGATAATATCTTCCATGGTAGCCATAAGTTTAGTGTGGAGATCTTTAAAATATTTTTCATTCTCTTCATCTTCTAGGTCTTCTTTAGCCTTGATGTCATCATTCTCATTTTCAGCTTCTATGATGGGTTTTGGCTTTCCTTCTTGGTTTCCATCGTCTTCTTGACTATTGGTCATGCTCGATGCTCCTTTTGAGTGAAGGTCATGAAGTTTGTCCCATATACCCTTTGCCGAAAAACATTTTCCTAAATTGTTCTTTATAGAATTTGGTAGTCCATTCAAGATTGCCTTCATTGCTTTTGCATTATGCTCCTTGGATTCTCCATCTATCATGCTATCAACAATCACTGATTTCCAAATTCCAATGCCTAGAGTCTTTAAGAAATTCTTCATTCTTGCTTCCCATATATCAAAGTTTCCACTGAACCATGGAGCCTTTACTAATTGATTGATTTCAACTTCGATGGTTGAGGAAGACACATCTTTAGGAGGATTGGAGACTTTCTTCCCTGGATTTTCCATTTGTGTTCTAATTGATCAACCTTCAAGTTGTTATGCTTTGAGTGAAGGTACTGGCTCTGAAACCAATTGTTGGAAATATTGAGAGGGGGGTGAATAAATATTTCTTTTCAATTGTTATTTTTACCAGTTAAATCAATTATATTTAGAACAAAAAGTGAACAATAGGAATAAATGCTTTTATTAATATAATATTTACAATAAATCAGGTACAATATATATAGGGCTCCAACCCGTTGCCAAGCACCAACTTGGTCTTTTGTGAGACTCCAACCTCTAGGGCACCAACCCTGTCTTGTCAAGGCACCAATCTTGGATTTAGGAGCACCAATTCCAAGGACACCAATCCTTTCAATTCTGAGGCACCAACCCCAAGGGCTCCGACCCTATCTTTTCAAGGCACCAACCTTATCTTATTTTAGGCTACAACCTTCAGGGCACCAACGCTATGGGCTCCAACCCACTGCTATATTTTGTCTAGATATGTTTGATAATAATTCACTGCTCCCAAAATCTTCTTCACTGAATTCTGTCAACCTACAACATCACTGCTATATTCATGAAAACCTGTCTTCATATGAAGGAGTCTTCACAACTCTTCATATTTCCCAAAAAGAGTATGCAAAAGTTACCTCATGATGATTTTAAATAGCCATCATGATTTCCAACAATGTATCCAAGATCTGTTGATGCTTTTCAACAAGATATCTTTGATAGGTTGCACTAAGCCCTCAATGTTTGCACAAAGATAATTCTCTATTTTCAACCCTCTGTTCTTTATTGTTGTGGTAACTGTTTCAGGAGTGACTGCTTCTCACTATTCTTACTGTCGCGATATATTACTTCCAAGAAACAAACTCACAAACGCTTCAATGCTGGTGCTGTCTACTGCTCCCTTCAAACGATGACAGATGAAACTTTATTTTCCCTTCACAAAACTGTTATGTACTTGATTAATTCATCATAGGTCTGAGCCTTTCAAAGATTAACCCAATCAACATAATTGCTCGTCCTTCGGCTTATTTCCTGCTCAACCTTCGACTTTCTTCCTTCTTGCTCGATCTTCGGCTTCCTTTGTTCCTTCAAGTTCACGAGTTGTGAACTGTTACTTCTTCTCTCTGTAATTGATGCCCGATTACATACATCAAGTGAAGTGTTTCAACTTGTATATATATATATATATATATATATATATGAGTTCGCCGATAAACGAAACAACCTGTTCATTGGTGGAGGGGGCGACTTGTGCATGAGGTGGTATATTAAAATATATCAGAGGGCCTTTTGTTAATATTCAATCAATTATAACTTAGCATTTTTACAGAAATCACATTATACCCATATTATAACAGAAGTCTGGCGGTCCCCATATGCCCCGTCACCGCTAATCGCATCGCAACTTTTCAGAGGTCTCTTACTACGCAATATATTGGAGAGGCCCTTTTTAATATTCACAAGGCCCATATGGAGGTCCCACATGCCACGTTATTAATCGCAATTGCAATTATCCGAAATCCCACAATCACAACTCTTAACATCACCGATGTAACATGGCCGATATTCATACTGCCGATGAAACAAACACGATATAATATTAAACAATAGTCAATAAATTTGTTGGGTCCATAGCTTCATCGTAATCAGTGATCCATTGGGTCTATCGCAATCTGTGGTTCGTGGTCCACACCCTTATCACAATTGATGGCCTGCAATACTATTGCAATTGGCGGTTTGCTCGTGTCAACTCTTAAGATTTCTGATATGACTCCTGATGAGGCGGACGCTATATAACATAATGGTGTATTGTAATGGTCTGGCGGGTCCCCAATACACATATCGTAATCGATGGATTTGGGGTGGTGATAGATAATAAACTTTTATGGTTTTCGATTTGCGACATATGTGATATTGTATTAAGTCATATTGCAATGGAACCATCGGGTCCGCAATACATATCGCAATCAGTGAATTTGAATGTAAAAAGGATTCAAGACTTACGACGCGGTGGATGCGATATTATATAGGTTTGTTACCATATCCTGTTTCGGGTCCGCAATAATATCACAATCAACTTTTTACGTGGTGACAACCCTTTAAGACTTGCGATATGAAACTTCCAATGCAACAGATGTGATATTCCTTTAAAGCTTGTTCTATTGTAATAGTCGGGTCCGCAACTCAAATCACAATCGCAAGTTTTGTGCGATGGCATATAATAAAGTTGCCGATAAATCGCTGATATAAGCCGCTGATGTGTTTTATGGTCTTTACTGTTAACTCCTATGTTATGGCTTCTCTTCCGATAGCTCTACTCCTCCTCCGTAATGTTCCTATTTTTTCTTCCAATAGAACTTACCCTTGGGCATATGCGATAACCTCCTTTGTCTTCGCTTGTCACTCTTGTGGCTTCTCTTTACTCCTATGAATTCCAATAGCTCTTCTTTGATGGCTTCCAATAAACTACTCTGATGGCTCTACTGCTTTTATTATGACTATATATATGTATTTAATCCAATTGGATTTTCCATCTCATCATTTCATCATATATAAATCATTCATCACTATGAGCATTATCATCAATGGGCATCAATAGGAAATATCATGTATCAAAGAATTTGCCATCACAAACATGCTATATTGACATCAATGACAACCTAGATTAACAAAGTGTTATTAGATTTAACCGTGAGCAAGGAAAATGATGAAACATGGCATGTGATAGGAATCCACTTAGTCCACAATTATTGGAAAACAAACACAAACATATATACTAGTATAAACTAAACTACTCACCACATACGTGTGTATATGACCATATTAGAATACAAACAACGCATTAAAGTTATTTGATTGCAATCAATGGAATTTACATTAATCTGTATATCAATTTGGGTTATATAGATATTAATACCATGCAAGTGAGGTAGTTTGTAGTTACCCAAAGGAAAAAAATGTCTGAAAAGGTCAATGATTGATACAAATAAGAGGAGAAATAGTATATACTCATAATGTATTGGATATAATTATAGTTGATGTTGTGTATCTATCAATCAACACAATGTATACAACATAAGAATTTCATAATCACCAAACCTGAACACTGAATTCTCAGTGACTTAATATGTGCAAGACCTAAATATAAGTGAATTTGTTAAATGGGTGGGAGTAATATTTGGATGAGTTGAGTGGGTGTCATACATATATTCATCAGAAGTAGGGCCACTGGCTTTTTGAAACCTTCTTACAAATGGTTTTTTTATAGACATTGTTCTATAACAAACAACACTGTGAAAATGAATTCCATAGGGAGTCCATGTTTGGAGTCCCTTCATGATATGGATGGTTTAGTTGACAATAAACTACAAATGACATATTTGTGTTGATTTCAGTGCTTAGGTCAGTTTCCTGTGGGAGGATTACCATGGGTTGATTCTGCATTTGCTGCTTCTGAGGACTCCATACTTTGGCTCCAGATTATCTTGATTTCTGTGTTGATAGCCACTGCTAGTGCTAATCTAGTGGCTTGAACCTGGTTGCTGCACTGTTGAGTTCTTGACTGTTCCATAAGAATTGAACAACGGTGAAGGAGGCTCCATCTTGCATTGCTTAAATATGTCGTTGGAAATGTCAGCATGAGTCTTGAAGATATTACTATAATAATTTGGCTGGATACCACTGGGATAGAGGAGATTGGAAAATGTAGGGAAGTTAGAATTAGGGCCAATGGAATAGGATGGAAGTTGAGCAACATGATTAGACATCTGTTGTGGGATATGTGTAGGACTGTTGTTGGAATTCACAACCATTAGAATATTTTGTAGAAATGTGGAATCTGACATGTTAGAAGAAGTGGAACCCAGGTTTTGTTGAACCTGATTAGGGGGCATCCCAAAACCTTGGTTATTGTTGGTGTAACCTGATCTGAACTTAAACAAGAATGCAACAAGTTACAGCGATAACCACAAATACAAAGATGCATAAGAAATAACACTTCATTTCATTAATATCAAATATTGAAATATTCTTACAAACAAAATGGAAATAAACTAGCTCGTGCGATGGTAGCTTATCTCTAAGAAGAGATGTGGCTGCTACATGCCTATGAACTCTGTTACGATAAGACTCAAGGGAATATTTATTATTTAACAACAAGGGAAAACCCTAAACAACCAAAACCTAACCCCAAGAGATGGAATGCCAAGAGCTTTTGGGCCCTGTTGGGTTAGTTGGGCAGCTAACTTCCCGGGGTCGTAACTTGGTCTTATTATCTCCGTTTGGCGTGCACGATGCCTTGTTGGAAAAATATCTCCGAGTGCTACAAGATTTGCAGCGATTCTATTTGGACCTACTTCGAACCTCAAAAAAATGCCATTTAGGGGGTCAAAATTGCTTCAGAAGTTCAAGACTCGAAAAACTGCTAAAAATAGTAAATATTGCAATAAACAAGGAAATAGATGAAACCGACTAGAGGTATAGGTGGAATAGGCGAGTGGCCACCAATATCCACTTGGATTGATCCTTCCTTAGGAAGCAATGGTCCCAATTGCATGCAGAGCCTCCGTGAGGTGAGGAAATTTTTGTTGAACCTAACCCCTCATGAACCACTTGCCCTAATGAAGGAGGTGGTTTGCTTTGACAACTCGATATAGCTGGATCCTTTGTTGGCGAGTGTTCTTGATCTGTGTTTCCATGATATGATTAGTTGTGGCCTGTGCCATGCAGTTTGGGTTTAGCTCTGTTGGTGTGAGTTTCTCTGCAATGTCGGATGTGTCCAAAAATGGTGGAAAGTATGGCCGAAGGTGGTCTACATTGAACACTGGGTGTAGACCAAGGAATGTGGAATGTTGAGATCGAAGGAATTGTCCCCTACAAACTTGGTGATGGTGTATGACCCATATCAGAGTGGGAAAAGCTTGTGGTGGGGTCCAATAAGGCACTCCTTCTGCAAATGTGGCCAAAATTGTTCGCCCACCTGGAACTTGTGCGACACCTGATGTTGATCATGGCGCTGCTTGTACTTAGCATTGGCTCTGTCCAATATATCATGGACTTGCTGGTGGATGTGTTGAATGCGCTCAATGAAGCTATTAGCCCTGTCAACGTTAGACTAAACATGAGTCGAATCTTCCTGAGTCACTGCAAATGATATGGCCACATCGATGGGACATAATGGCTAAAATCCCAATCCTACCTGAAAGGGGTTGTGTCTCGTTGAGCTATGGAGAACTTTGTTGTAGCTGTGCTAGAGATATTGGAGGGTTTCATTCCATGTGCGTGGATGCTTTGAGTTGTACATGCCCATAATGTTTACGATCATCCTGTTGATGACCTTTGTTTGGCCATCAATTTAGGGGTGGAAAGTTGTGTACTTAGTAAGTCTGGTATCCAACATCGACCAAAGACTTGACCAAATTTCACTTTGGAATCTATTGTCCCGATCTAAGACAATGGACTGTGGGATCCCAAAGTGCACTCACACTTGCTCAAAGAAGAGATTAGCAGTGGCCTCTACTATGATACTCTTCTTGCAGGCCACCATAATGGCCATCTTAGAGAATCTGTCGACAACCATGAAAATGCAGTCGTTGCCGTGCTTAGTATAAGGAAGGCTCGACATGTAATCCATGGAGATGGATTACCAAGGTTGACTAGGAGTAGGAAGAGGAGTATATAGGAATTTTTTCTTGATGGTTGGTTTGGAAATGGCGTAGGCAATGCAGGATCTAGTGTACTTCCTAACATCCCGATGCAGGTTCGGCTAATAAAAATACTTCTGCAATACTTCCATTGTTTTCTCTACTCCGAAATGTCCAATGAACCAATTGTAGTGCGCCTCTCAAATAATCTTGGCACGCTTGCTGAAGGGAACACAGATGTGTCCCAGGTGGCATAAAAATGCATCCTGGAGGTTAAAATTTGGAACTTTCTTACCTTCTAGGAGTGTCTGGCATGTGTTGCCGAAGTCTGGATCACTATTGTAAAGATGCAGCCAACCCAAAGTCTCGTGACCACAAGAATCGAGCACAATGATCAACACCATGACTGGTGGTCGAATAAAGAAGTCTGCAACATTATTGGCACTTCCCTTCTTGTGCTTAATGTTCAAATGGAATTGTTGCAACTATGTGGACTATTTTTGATGGCGATCGTTCTGCAACTTCCCTTATGTCTGTATGAATTGCAGGGGTCGGTGTGGATGACCATTTCCTTCCCGAGAATGTAATGCTTCCATTGATGACATGCCTGCACAATGGAATGCATTTCTTTGTCATAGGTGGGATAATTTTAGACTATGTCTGAAAGTGTCTCACTGTGGTAATCCACTAGATGTCCCTGTTGAGTAAGAGCTACACCAATAGCATAGTCGGAGGCATCTTTCTCAATCTCAAATGGTTGTTGTAGGTTTGGTAATGTGAGCATTAGTGCAGAGCAAAGGCGATGCTTCAACTTGGAAAATGCCTTCTATTGGGTTTGGTACCAAAATAAATTTTCTTTCGCTCAACCCTTGGTGACTAGACTTAAATGCCAAGTGATATGAGAGAACCCCAACATGAACCTGCAGTAGAAATTGGCAAGACCTAGAAAGCTGCAGAGCTTTGTTAGAGTGGTTGGGGCTGGCTAATCCCAAATGACTTGTATCTTGGCAGGGTCCACATGCACACCCTTCTCATCAATGATGTACCCCATATATTGAACCTGAGTCATGCAAAAAACACATTTCTCCAAATTGGCATACAACTTGTGTTGTCGGAGGGTTTGGAGGACCTGTCGAATATGGTTGAGGTGCTCCTCCCAACTTTGGTTGAAGATCAAGATGTCATCTAAATACACCACCATGAATGAATTGGTGAAGTGTCGCAAGATGTCATCGATCAATCTCATGAAGGTTGCGGGGGAATTTGTTAACCCGAAAGGCATGACCAACCATTCGAAAAGGCCCTCATTGGATTTGAAGGCAATATTCCACACATCAGAGGGTTCAATAGGCACCTGGTGATAACCAAAATCAAGTAAATCCTTCTGAAATATTTGGCCCCCTTGAGCTAGTCCAGAAGGTCAACAATCCATGGGACTGAGTACCTATTCTAGACAGTGATCTTGTTCAGCGCCGATAGTCAATACAAAGTCTCTAGGTCTTATCTTTCTTCTGTACCAACACAATCGGGCTCCCACAGGGTGATGTGTTTGTCCTGATGTGCCCTTTCTACAACAACTCTTGAATCAACCTCTTGATCTCATCGTTCTACAAAACATAGCGTTGATAGATCAGTCCATTGGGCAGCGAGGCACATAGGGTTAGATCGATGGAGTGATTGACCTGATAGTGTAGAGGTACCCTCGTAGGTGAGGCGAAAACGTCCCTGTACTCCTCCACGACCTTGTCCATCTATAGCGCCTGTGTGGAGGAGCCCTGTGTAGAAGCTGTGGCAACAATCTTCTTCTTTCCCTGAGGGTGAATAATAAGGAAAACAAATTTCCTGGTCCGTGAAATGATCTTATTGCATTGCTTTGCGGAGATCAAAGCGATGGCGGTAGGCGGGGCTACCTCCAGTATCTTGTACAACTTATTGCCTAAAGTAATAATCACAGAGTGAGGTATAGACTCATATACAACATGCCACTTCCACAAATATGGTTGTCCTAATAATACATCACAAACTTCAAGAGGAGAAACTTCACACAATACCTCATTCTTGAAGGGTTTGATGCTATAGGGAAGGCAACACTGATGGCTGATGCAGAGATCTTGTCCTTGGTGAAGCCACCCGATGGTGTACGATTGCGGATGTGCTGTAGTCAGTTGGACTAGCCGCTTCACGACCTTTGCTGAAATTAGGTTCTTTTGGCTCCCGCTGTCAACAATGAACTGTAGCGGATAACCCTTCATCCACATCTGTGAGTGGAAGAGGTGTTCCCCCTCATCTGCATTTTTTAGGTTGATTCTTCTGGATCTTGGTGGTGGCCACTGTGGCACTAGGCTCCGCATCAATGATCTTCTTCCATTTATTATTCCCCTTGCCGGGTTCTGACTCAGAGTCTGAACATGCATCTGATTCATAAGCCTTCATCTTGGCCACCAATGACTGCTTGGAATGAAACTCACTTGTGTTGTGAGTGGAGCTCTTATGGAACTCACATCATTTTCCCATGTCCTGTTTGTATTCATGGTGTTGTTATTTTCTTGCAGCTTTGACGGGTTGTCCTCGGTTTCCTCGCCTTGAATTTGTCCTTTGCTCTGCGGTTTTGGGGCGTCTTTTCCTTGCTTTGGATTTGCAGATCCAAAGTCTCGCATCTTCTGTTTAAAATTCTGCTCAATCTTGACAGCATATTGGTACGTCGTTCCGAGTGAGGAGATGTCCAAAAACTCCATCTCGTCCTAGATGTACCTGTGTAGACAGTCGTGGTACTTGAGTGCCAAATGTTGCTCAGAATCCTTGATACCCAACTTCGTGAAAATGGTATGAAAAACATTGGTAAACTTCGACACTTCTTTGTCCCTTCCTTGCCGCATCGTGGTCCACTTTATATATTTATCCTCATACTCCCGATAGGGTAATAATTCTCCTTGATGGCTTCTTGGAATGAATTTCAAGCGGGTGTGACCGAAAATAGTGAGGGTGTACTTTCGTCCTTCTCACAATAGGTTTTCCACCAGTCCTTGACATGAGGGGAAACTTTGAGAAGTGAAAAGTAATGTTTTCTCGGATGGAAAAATCATGAACAGAAAAATATCCTTATAGCAGATTTAACCATTTATCCATGGTGTCCACGGGGATGTCAAAGTTAACTTGTACCTTAAAGGGTGTGGTGCTGGAAGGGGACGCGTCGCCTTTTAGTAGCTACTGAAGGATTTGGGCAAAGTTGTCCATCTTCGCGTTCCTCTATTGCTCGAGGGATTCTTTGAGCAAGATTTTGAAAGGATCTCCTGCCCCCTCATCTTTCTTCTCTTCCACCATGGGAGGCTGTCGGGATTTTTGAGGCTGGTCTGGCAAAGATTCAACAAGTTTGAGCCCTAACTCCTTATATCTCGACCTCGTTGGGGACATGCAAAGAAAAATAGAGAAAGAGCAAACCGCTCTGATACCATTGATCCAAAATTAAACAGGAACACAACAAATTACAAATATAACCATAAATACAAAGATGCAACAAAAACAACACTTCATTTCATTAATATCAAATATTGAAATGCTTAGAAATAGAATGGAAATAAACTAGCTTGGGCTATGGTAGCTTATCTCTGAGAAGAGATGTGGCGACTACATGCCTCTAAACTCTGTTACAATGAGGCTCATGGGATTATTTATTATTGAAAAAGTGAAAACCCTAAACAACCAAAACCCTAACCCCAGGATATGGAATGCCAAGAGTTTGTGGGACCCGTTGGGGTTAGTTGGGCAACCAACTTACCGGGGTCTTAACTTGGTCATATTATCTCTGTTTGGCACATACGATACCTTGTTAGAAAGATCTCTTCGAGTACTACAGGATTTGCAAAAGGCCATTTCTTATGAAATGGTCGTACTACGAACCTAAAAAAAACACCGTTTAGGGGGTCAAAACTGTGCCATAAGTTCAACACCTGAAAAACTGCTAAAAATAGTAAATGCTGCAATAAACAAAGAAATAGATTAAACTGACTAGAGGTCTAGGTAAAATAGGTGGGTGGCCACCAATATCCACCTGGATCATAACCTGGAGTGGAGAAGAAGGTCACATGCTGCTATTGATCCATGGCAGATCCTGTTAATTCACTTTCAAAATATATTGCATCCCCAACACTAGTGGGGATACAAGGAGACTCCAAAAGTCGAGGCAAATTTGGAGAATCAATATCAAGATAACTTGAACTTCTCGCAAGACCTAATGGGACATTTTTATCTCCAAAAGATTTCCCTTGGATGATCCCCTGGGAATCACTAAGACTTGGGTAAGACGTGATGTTTGCAATTACAAAGGGGTCTTTTGTGCACGTGCCTTATGGTGGGCTCTAGTATTGTAGCAATAATGCTACAACTCCTGGGGCTCCCTATCTATAATTTTATCAACCCGGTAGTTCGTACAAGGAAGCGACGGTGCTGTATGCACAAGTACTAGCTCTTGTCACAGCTGTCACTTGGTCAGCTGGCACAAGTCCGCTAGGGCTCAAGCCAACTTCTATATGCTCTCAGAAGAAGCTTGCTAAATGATGGACGAAGGCTATCTCAAGGGAAATTGATCTACTTTGCAAAAATGAACTGAAAGCCAACCAAAGCATGGAAACCCTAGTAAACCCTAATCTGACTAGTTTAACCTCTATGATGCAATAGTGAGAGTGCAACTGTCTAAAAAGGATGCCATTACTTCTAATGATGTGAAATGCATGAATTCAAACTACTTCTATGAAGGAGAACATTGTTTTTGTATTTTTGCTTAAGTGATGGAGTGATTATGAATTTGTCCCTTATTAGGGTTTGGCTGTGCAGAGGTGGTGCGAAGGGAGAGAAAGCTTGGGAAAGGTCAGGATGGCTAGGAGAGGTCCCAGAGGGTCCCTAGCATTAGTCCACAGAGGTCTACAACATTCAGATGCTCGGCAACCAAGTTTGCAGGCTTCTACAGGATGTCTGCAGGGGATCCTATAGGAAACTAAGGAATTCTACAGGAAGTCTGCTAACTTCTATAGGATGTGTTGTAAGTGGAAGTTTGGTGATGGTGAAGGGATGGAATGGTTTTGGGTGGATAGGTGAGGTGGAGATGGAACTTGTGACGGCTCAGGGGTAGAGGAATAGGACAGAGAATGAGTGCACGAAGTTGGTTGGTGGATAGAAGGATGGCAGCAACGAGAGGTCAAAAAGATGAAGCTACGTGGCAATGGATGAGTTGGAGGGTAAACGAGCTGGACAAAGGCCGAGTAGGGCTTGAGGAGAGGTCAAGAAAAAGAGGAAGGAAGTGGAATGATATGGAGCAGTGCAAATGAAACAAATGACTTATGTCTTGCACCAAAAACGATAATTTATTAACCTATGATACCTGTGCCATTAAACCTATGAACAACAATGTAAAACCGAGAAAAGAAACCGTGCATGGAATGGAAAATGTAGAAGTATGGTTCAATATCAACAGTGCATGGATGGATCTTCAATGACTATGTTGCAGCTTGCATGGAAGTAAAAGACTGCGTTTCTTTTTGGTGGTTGATATGGACTGCACCCCAATCCCTAAACAGAGATGGCAGTGATCTCTAACAACCTTTTTCTTGGAGCTCCTGTGTATTACAAACCTCCTATCGAATCTAAGCAACTGAAAGCAAAGTAACCATAAGCTAATCCTACTCAATCACACAAAAACTAAATCAGCAGACTGTAAATTCGAATTGCATGTCAAAGTAAAGAAACAAAGTGCTGGAACGAAAGGAAAATAACATTACAACACAGAGGAGGTCTATTGCTCTCAGGTTGGGACCTAACCTGAGAGCTATAGCTCCCTTAAAAACTCAGAATTAGATCCAAATCTGCCTGCCTTTATTCATAACCAAAAATCTGATGTCATGCCAAAACTGGCTTACAAAAAGAACCAACACCGAGCTGTAGCTCGTCCTTCGAAATTACAATAGTAATGCAAAAGTTCAAAAAAGCTCCTATCAAAGGCTATGACCTTAGTATTTATGCAAAAAGATAATCCAACAGGTTTCCTTGATTTGTGGAGCTCGGCTGTCCAACTGAAGGTTAAATTGCTGATCTTGTAGAACAGTTGTAACTGCTGTTCCTGTAGAACGGTTGGCTGCTTCTAAGCTCGGTGGGGAGATTGGTTGGAGCTCGGAGCTATGGTGGGAATCCCGAGGAAGGTCCCCAAGACTGTGGACATCCTCTCCTAAAAACCAGCAGTGCCACCTTACTGTCTCCTTGTCTCCTTTTTCGTGGTCTTTGCTCCCTTTTAATGCCAAAAACCTGAAATCATCATGTATTAGTCACGTAGATAGAATGCCTACCCTTATTCCTACAAACAACACGAATAAACCAAGAAATGAATGCATAAGCAATAAAAGATGAATGGTTTGAGCAAAGCAAGTAGGCCAAATGAGCCCAAATTGTACCAAAAATTGGGGCTCATCATCACCCCCCAGCTAAACTATTTGCTCATCCTTGAGCAACTTAGTCCAAATCTTCATCCTTCATTGCTTTCACTGCTTCCCTTGCATCCCAAGGCTCTGTGGTAGTGTCCTCTCTGTGGATATGAAACCCTACTTTCCTGTTCACCTCTTCCCATTGTTGACTGTCATCCTCCTCTGTATTGCCTTCAGTCAATCCTAGCAGTAGTGGTGGGCTGAGTTTAAGGCCAATCCAGCTGGCCTGGAGGCTTTGCATGGATTTCTTGTAAAGGTCAACCCTTGCCAAAGCTTCCCTCATCCGAATGGGGGTATGGTACTCTCGGATTTTCAAGCTGTGTGCCAGGGTATTCCATCTGCGTGCACATGCTTGGACAGCACTTTCTCCCAACAACCTTTCCATGTCTTCAAAGTGAGCTATGGCTTGGGCCTATTGGTCCATAAATCTCAAGGAAGCTGTGGGATCCGTAGCCAACTGTTGGTGGGCTGAGATGAGTGCCACCGGATCCTCTAGTTCTGGTCGAATGAACAGTGGCTCGCTCACTTCTCGGTTCATGACCGATTTTGCTTCAACTGCTCTTTGATCCTCATGGTTTAACCATGAGGCGAACGCCATCAATTGCATATCACCCAAGGCAATATTGGGATCCTAGGAGACTTCATTAGGCAAAGCCAAATTGTGGAGGTAAAACTCTGCTAATTTGGCTTTGTATTCTGACGAACTAGTACTGCACAATTCAGAAAATTGTTGTGGGTTTTGGATATGTGAAATACCTCTTTGTGCCAAGGTGTTTATTTGGAATTGCAGCCATTGATCTTTCAAATACAATCCATAGGATTTTGCAGGTGGTCTGCACTGTATTGCCTCCATGGCCCAACTGGCCATGCAGGTCAATTGTGCTTCCTTTTGTTGCAGCTGTTCTCTTAGAGCTTGCACTTCGATTTTTGTTTGCTGTTCTGCTTCCTGTAGAAGTGTCATTGGCTCTTCAAGACCGGTGGTCAGCTCCTTTTCACCTTGTTGTTCTTTTGTGATGTCCTTGGAGGATGTTCTTACCCCTGCCCTTAGTTCATGTAGCTGCAATCTCAGCTTCTGATTTTCTTCCTGTAGAAGCGCACGTTGGCAATTAGCCACATGTTTAGCCATGGTGAATTCACTCCTAACCTCCTTGAGTTGCTCTTGTAAAGGGCCTATGTCCGCCACACCCTTTGATTTGGCAATTTGCATCCATGTGTGGGAACAGACTCTTTCTTCCTCTAGTGCAAAAAATAGAGGCACAGTAAATTTCTGCGATATGATTTTGCTCGCCTCTAAAAAGGTGTAGTATGAACTCAGATTAGGCGAAGGGCTAGGTTCTGGTATATGCTCCCTTTCTATCACTTCAGGCGGTTCTACCTCCCCCTCCCTTGGTGGTGATGAGGGTCCTTCTCCTTCCCTCTTTTCCGTTTCCTGTAGCCGGGCCAGAGTGTCCTGTAGAACATTTTCAGCTTCCTGTAGCCGAGTTTTTTCAGTCAACAGGTCTAACCTTTCTTGCCACGTATTTTTCTTTGGACTCCCCTTCTCGTAGGTGACTGTGATCCTGGAGGGTGACTTTTCCTTGGGAGAAGCAGGTGTATCTTCGATGACAATCGGGCTGCTGGACTTAGGCTGTGGCTTGCCCGTTTTTATCCTAACACTTCTTCGAGCTTTAAAGTATAGAGGGGTCTCCCTCTTCCTCTTTTCTTTTGGCTTAGGTGGCGTGCTGAGGCCAGCTAATATAGCTGCTGCCTCCCGTGCCAGAATATCCACCTTCTTCTCTTTGGGTTTCACCTTTTCGGGGCTTCCTGTAGAAGACCCTTTCTCTGTCTTCGGGCTTCCTGTAGAAGCCTGTTTCTTAATGATTTTCGGGCTTCCTGTAGAAGCCTTTGTCTCTGTTTTCGGGCTTCCTGTAGAAGCCTGTTTCTGCTTTCCTGTAGACACAAGTGTCTCCGCCTTTGCTTGCTTAGCTGCCTGAGTTTTGCTTTTTGCTTTGGTTGCAGGTGCTGATGAGGTACTTGGGCTGACGTGGACCACCTCAGATTTATCCATTCTGCTCTTCAGCCTCTTTTCTCTTGCTGACAAGATAGGTGTGCCACCTTTTTCTTTGTCATCCTTTTCCTCATGCTTCTTCTTTTGTTCTTTCTTCTGCATTGTGGTCGGGGTCTTCTGGCCTTTTCCTCTCTTTTCCTCGGCCACTGCTTCTTGTTCCTCACTGCTGGAAGAACCCATTTCTTCGATCAACATTTTAATGTCTCCATCTCTTGTCAAATTCCGGAAGGATTCCCATGAGAGGGGAACCTTATATGAATGCAGCGCATCTTCCACAAGAAGCTTTATCAGCCCATGGTGGGCTATCTGATCCGGTATGCCCTCTTTCAGCTTTGTGGCACACTCCATTAGAGACTGCAATAGGAAATAAGGGATGCTCAGTTTTTGTTCTACAGGAAGATCAATCCGGTGCCTCAATTCAGTGAGCAACCGAAAGTGATATGCATACACGATGCTAAAACGGCCTTCACAAGTTATATATTTCATGATTTGCAAACTGACTTCATTCCATGGTGGCAACAGACTCTTTCTTCGCACCCCATTTTTGTCCTCTGAGAATTCCTCCTCAGGTGGAAAGAATTCCTTCTTGGCTTGCTGGCTCAACTTTCTTTCTTCCTTATCCCATGGCAAACCCATCGGAAGTTCAGTGATCCGACTGATATGTTGCGGGGTGAGCTTGAGGCTTAGACCTTTGAAGTTCACTGTGGCCAGTGTCTGGGATTTTGGCCTCAGAGCCTGCAAGAATTCTTTGGCCACTTCATCATCGTAACCCTGCAGCTTATCACAAAAAGACATCCATTGTGCTCTTGTGAAGAGCTCTACCACTTCCTGGTTTTCCCTTAATTTGGCTGAATAAATGGGTTCTCGTCTAATAAACCCACCCGGCATGATGAACACGGTTGTTTTAACTAAAGGTGGCAAATGTGAAAGAGATTTGGTCTATTGAGACAGAGCATGCACATAATCCACAAAATTTATCCCTGCGGATCTCAACACAGTCTAATTACACTGACATCCTGTAGAACGACAGTATAGGGCACAACAAACAACAATCTCACCGATATCTTTATGACCAGACTGTGGACGATGATCCTGCCACCTTTGAAAACCAATTGCATGAAGAGTTTCAGGGTTACCTTTTTCTGTCACCTTTTTTTCGTGGGGAACCCGCCTTCCTGTAGAACTGCGTCCCTGTAGAGACTGCGTTCCTGTAGAAACTGTGTTCCTGTAGGAGCAGTGCGCAAATTTCGGGGAGGACTGTAGTTGGCTTGCGCTCGAGGTGTGCTTCACCGGCGTTCTGGTAGCCAAAAGCTCGGCATATCAAAGTGCAGAAGAGATCAGAATAGCCACTCGAGTTTGAAGTGGTGGTTGATAAATGTATGCGCACAATCTAGCTGATTAGATTTTGAATCGACACAATCCGTGGCGCGGGGGGTGAGCTGTCCCTGCCGGACCGTTGGGTGACGTCATCCATCATTCGCCTACGTATTCATTTGCTGCCGCATCCATTCCCACAGATCTGCCGCCACCTCTTTCTGTTACTCATTGCTTCCGACGGGAGTGTTCTCACGTGCGCGCTGCTCATTCTCTTTGTCGTGGCCGCCACCCAAACATCCAACTATACCATAACTAGCCGACGTAGCCAGTCGACTGGCCATACGACCGCTCAACCATTCACTTTTACGCTGTGCAAACAACTCAAAGTAAAATTCATGCGATTTGATGGAAGGAAGGGTCGAGACACTTACCTGCGTGGCTGCACACGATTTTTCCAGTTTTTGGACGATGGTGAGTGGATCTACCTGCTGCATGCGAACTTACACAGACCCGGAGGCTCATGGTTACAGGTTGCCGACGATGGAGTGGATGTTTTGGTTGCATGCGCCCGCGTTTCATTGCAGATGGCGGTGCTGTGAATGGTATCCACTCTAGCAGGTTCAACTGTTACAGGATTCCCGCGGGGTGTCTCGTAACAGTTCTTCCTCCTTGGGTGCATGCTGCACGACGGAGGATCTGGCCTTTCGATCACGCTCCAGGAGCTTTTGATGCCTGTGGTATGAGATCTCAGCACTTGTTTATCTTTGAAAATGGCTTTTCCCGCGAGAACTCATCGATCTGCTTTGCTGGTGCAGGGAACTTGGTTGCATGTCGATAAGGATGGTGGAGCAAGGTAACAACAATGTGCAAGGGTGCCAACAGAGGCTTGCATGCGTCCAAACCGATCCGTGGTCGCTAGATCTCCTTTTAACATGAATTCTGGGCCATCCCAAACTTCTACAGGAAGTTTCCTGTAGAACATAGAGCTTCCTGTAGAAAGTTCGGGTTTCCTGTAGAAAGTCTGCACTTTCCTGTAGAAAATCCGCGTCTTCTTGTAGAAATACTGCATCTTCCTGTAGAAGATTCAAACCATGATAAAATTGCACATACCTTGAAAAAACATGGGTATCCTTGGAGGAGGTGCTAGTGAGGTCCCTTGACAGCATGATAAGGACCCTTGGCTTTGAGTTGAGAGGCTTCCTCTCCTCCATAGAACATCTGCAACCTGCATGCAATTTTACCATATTTTGCTTATTGTTTTTTTTCTTTTTTTTTTTCTTTTTTCTCCTTTTTTTTGAAAGATAACAGGGGCGCTTCAAAGAGGTTTTCACCCGTACCATCTGCCCTGAGCGCCTCAGAGAGGTTTTCACTCAAGGATCTTTTTCAAACCTTTTTCCTTTTTTTTTTTTTGAAAGACAATAGGGGCGCCTCAATGAGGTTTTCACCCCTACCACCTGCCTTGGGCGCCTCAGAAAGGTTTTCACCCCTACCACCTGCCTTGGGCGCCTCAGAAAGGTTTTCACCCCTACCACCTGCCTTGGGCGCCTCAGAAAGGTTTTCACCCAAGGATCTTTTATTATTATTTTTCTCTTTTTCTCTTTTTTTTTTTTTTTAGATTCTTCAGGGTGTGCCCAAAGCAGAGGCAGAACCCTTCTCCATGACCAACACTGCCTTCTCCATAGTTTTGATGAACTCTTGTCTTGAGGGAGGCTTCCTGTAGATCTTCAATCGATGCCCATTGACAAGCATGGGGATGGCTTCCTCATCAATGGTCCTAATAAGCACAGATCCATTGTCATGACATTTTTCCACTGAATATGGCCCTAGCCATCTGGTTCTCAGCTTCCCCTTGAAATCCTTGTATCTGGAGTCATACAACAAAGCCCAATCTCCCGGCTGAAATTTCTTGTCATGGAGATGTTGGTCATGCCACACCTTTCTCTGAAGTTGAACCACTTCTGAGTGAAGGAGGGCCTGCATTCGGTGCTCATCCAGGCCATTCAGCTGCAATAGCCTTTCTTGTTGTGCATGGCTGAGATCTAGGTCCAGCTGAGCTGCCATCCTCAAAGTGTTGTATTCAAACTCAATGGACAACAAAGCTTTCTTCCCATAGACCAGCTCATAAGGTGTGAAGCCGGTGGTGGTCTTCCAAGTGGTGTTGTAAGCCCATGTGGCTTCAACCAGGTGATCTGCCCAGTCCTTTCTGCTGCTGCTCACCACCTTAGTCAAGATCCCTTCCAATGCTCTATTGGTGACTTCCACCTGCCCATTTGCTTGAGGGTGATAAGGGTTGGAAGTCCTATGCTTGATCTTGTGATGAGCTAGTAGATCTTCAACCAGGTTGGAGGTGAACTGGCTCCCTTGATCGGTGACCAGCTCTCTTGGATAGCCAAACTTATAGAAGATGTTTTCTCTTAGGAACTCGGCCACCTTTTCTTCTGTTGCTGCTTTGATTGCTTTAGTCTCTGCCCACTTTGTCAAATAGTCAGTACACACAATGATGTAAGACCTTTGCCTCGAAGAAGGGTTGATTGGGCCCACAAAGCCAATGCCCCACTTCTCAAATGGCTCAAGAGTCACTTGAGGTTGGAGAGGCATCTCATCCCTTTGGGTTGGTTTCCCCATTCTCTGGCATTGGTCACACTGGCTGACATATCTTCTGACATCTTGATGAAGTGTGGGCCAATAGTAGCCTGCCTGCAGGATCTTGAAGGCAGTTCTCTTTGCTGCAAAATGTCCTCCACAAGGCCCATCATGACAAGTGAGGAGGATATCAAAGACTTCCTCCTCCCTTACACAACGCCTTAAGATCTGATCGGGGCCAAGCTTGAACAGATTGCCCCCGATCCAAGTAAATGAGGCACTTTTTCTGATGATTCTGCTCTTCTCTTTGAAAGATAGGTGCGGAGGGAACTGTGCTGAAACAAGGTAGTTTGCTATATCAGCAAACCATGGAGAGAGTACTGAAATAGAAAACAGATGTTCATCGGGCATCTGGTCATCCACTGTTCCATCCTCATCTGCAGATAAATCCAATCTAGATAAAAAGTCAGCAACAACATTTTCTCTACCTGGTTTGTCAACAATGGTCAAATCAAACTGTTGCAATAAAAGTAACCATCTAATAATACGAGCATTCACATCTGGTTTATTCATTAAATATCTAATTGCAGCATGGTCTGTATGTACAAAGGTCTGGTAACCAGTAATATAATGTCGGAACTTGTTCAGTGCATGGACCACAGCCAAGAATTCTTTCTCGGTTACAGTGTAATTCAGCTCAGCTTTGGACAAGTTTTTGCTAACAAAGTAAATAGCATATGGAAGTTTTTGCTCAACCTGTCCTAAAGCTGCACCTATGGCTTTGTTCGAGGCATCAGTGTGGATGTGGAAAGGTAGGGCCCAGTTTGGACCTCTCAGGATTGGGGCTGACACCAACTTGTCCTTCAATTCATTTAAAGCCCTCTGACAATCGTCAGTCCATTTAAACTCCACATCTTTTGCCAACAGGCCAAACAATGGCGAGGCTAGCTTGTTGAAATCTTTAATGAATCTCCGGTAATATCCTGCTAATCCCAAGAAACTCCGGACATCCCTTACCTTTTGAGGAGGTGGAACCCTCTTGATGAGAGCAATTTTGTTAGGATCCACCTGCAACCCTTGGCAAGAAATGGTATGGCCTAGCACGGTCCCTTCAGTCATTAGGAATTCACATTTTTCAGGACTAAGGGACAAGTTCATCTCGATGCATTTGGTTAGGACTTTTCCCAGATTGGACAATGGTTCCTGGAAGTTGGCCCCATAAGGAGTAAAGTCATCCATATAGATTTCCACTGCATCATGGACCAGCTCCGAGAAGATGCTCAAAACAGCTCTCTGGAAGGTAGCAGGAGCATTGCACAGCCCAAAGGGAAGAACTCGGTAGGGAAAGGTACCCCAAGGACAAGTGAAGGTGGTCTTATCTTGGTCTTCCGGGCTGATTTGGATTTGGTTGTACCCGCTAAACCCATCCAGGAAAGAGAAGAATTTCTTTCCTGCCAGTCCATTCAACACTTGGTCTATGAAAGGTAGAGGGAAATGGTCTTTCTTGGTAGCTTTGTTCAGTTCTCGGTAGTCCACACAGATTCTCCATTTCCCATTTTTCTTGGGAACCAACACCAGAGGGGACACCCATTCACTATATGAGATGGGGTAGATGAATCCTGCATCCAACAGTTTTTGCAATTCTTCCTTGACAATGTCCTTAAGAGCTGGATTCATTCTCCTCTGGGGTTGCCTAACTGGTTTACAATCCTCTTTGATGTATATATGATGGGTACAGACCGAAGGATGGACTCCTTTCATTTCCTTATAGCTCCAAGCAAAAGCATCTAGGTGGTTGGCCAACAGGCTACACAGCTCCTTTTCCTGGGAAGGAGATAGAGAGGAGCTGATCTTGACCGTTCTCTTAGGGCCGAACTCCACATTCTTGACTCTGGGAGTGACAGGGTTGGTTGTACAAAGATCCACTAAAGTGCTAGCTTGGGCATTCTCCACCAATTTCTCTAAGGGTAGTGCACTGGAAGGTGGATTCTGGATCAAGGTCTCGATCAAGTCATCCTCGGTTGGGGGGTCTCTTCTAGTGGTCTCTAAGGTGCACAGAGGTGCTGAGTACACCTCGTCTTCCTCTCCTTCTTCCAACCAGAGTGGTAAGTCATGCTCCAAGGAGGGTTGGGCAGGAGGGTATAGGACTAGCTGCTTGGACATGGGACCATTTTTGATGGTCATGTTTCCTGCACGACAACTTATGTAAGCATCTGCAGTAGCTAACCAAGGCCTTCCCAAAATGAGAGGATATCCAGTAAGCTTTGCCTTTGGTTGCAGAACCAGGAAGTCTGCAGGGTATTCCCAAGAGTCAATAGAGACCAAGACATCCTCCACAATCCCTTCGGGAGTCACGGTGGAGCGATCTGCTAATTGCAGTACTGTCGAGGTCTTCCTCAAGGAACCCTGAAGATTGAGTTTGAGCATGGTATCCCTGGTCATCACATTAATGGCAGCCCCCAGATCAATCAAGGTGTGAGGTATGATGGTGCCATTGATGTGGACATCTACTACAGGACTTCCAGGATCTAGGTACTTTGGGCAGATGACTTGTCCTAGCATCAGGTCAGACAGTTGTCCTATGACATTAATGGTTGAAGCATCTTTCTTTCGCCTGCCTGGGTGTTTGAAACACTTCTCCTTAACCAGTTTGTTGTATATTGGCACATCCTTGATGGCTTGGAGAAGGGGTATTTTTACACACAACTGCTTGAGCTCACCCAGAAGCTCATCCTCCTCTGGGTTGGGTTGTGTGGTGGCTGTTAGTCTCTCAGGAAAGGGTGGAATAGCCTTTGGTTCACTTTCCTGTTTATCTTCCTCATCCTCTGGGGGAGGAGGTTGGCGATCTGGTAGAGTCTTTCCAGATCGAAGATTGATCTCCTAGATCTCCACAGCATAGGTAGGGCATGAGGTTTCCCCAGTGTATACCTGCTGGGCCTGTCTATTGTTGGGGTTTGGGTTCGGTTGAACAGGCATTTGAGGTTGCCTTGGAGGAGCAGGAGGTAATGGCTGAGGTTGAACTAGTGGTGGAGGCAAGATGGCAGGAGGAGTGTTGTATTGGGGCCTCCACCCCGACTGAGGTGCATTCCATTGAGGCTGTGGCTGGGCATGCGAATGATATGAATGAGAAGTAGGTTGAGTGGGGTACTGAGGTGGATAAGACCATGGAGGAGGCATGGACCATGAAGGATGAGCATTCGTTCTTAGGGTGTCTCCTTGTGCACCTAGGGCAGAAGACAGCCAAGACTCTCTCAGCTTCTTCTTTCTTCTGCTGGATTCTGAATGTGTCCAGTTGCATGGCAATGGTCTGTCTCACCTCACTCTTGAGATCTTCTAGCTGATTTGCAAGCTCATGTTTGGAGAAAGGGACACTAGTTGAGAGGAGGTTTCCCCTACCTTGTTTCCTAGCTGCCCTGGAGTGGTTTCTAAACACAGTCTTGATGTCCTCATAAGGCAGTTGGTAAATTCCCCCCCCAGCTAACATGTGAAGGGTATCTAAGAGGTCTTCAGGGACTCCTCGGAGCAGGACCAACTTGAGGGATTCAGGGTCAAGTGTGCACCTGGCCCGCTTATAGCTTAGTTGGAACCTTTCCTCATAATCCTCTAAGGACTCATCATTTCCCATGGTCATCCTAAAGATTTCTCCCTTGGTTTCCTTAGACCTACAATAATCCCTGTACTTGGTATTGAAAGCTTGCTGCATCTGAGCCCAAGTGGTGATACTATTCCCAGGTAAGCCCATGAACTAGCGTAATGCTGCATCCTTAAGAGTTGAAGGGAAGAGTTTCAGCTTTTGCTCATCTTCAGTATAGTCATAGGTTCTACAAAGGACAACAAACTCAAACAGGAAGGTATCAGGATCTTCAGTAGTCAGTCCATGGAAGTGAGGTAAGGCGGAGGGGCTAATGTTCTTCATTTTCATTTCTCCATTGGTCTCTCGGATGGGGAAGGCACCTTCTATTCTCTCATCTTCTCTTCTATTGTCAGCCATAGCTTCAGATGGAGTGGTCTCTAACTCTTCTTCTACTATAGGATCTTTGTATATCTCTGGATGTTCACTTATAGGTTCTTCTGGGTCACTGTCACCAAAGAAGAGAGAAGGGTGACTCAGTAATGTGGTGGGGGTGTTTGGTAGGAATTTGCCTGATCTATCTCGGTTCCTACGAGGCATGAAATGGAAAAGACTTTCTTTTTCTTTTGATTGTTTTTGCTTTTTTTTTTTCTTTGGTACCTGCAAAACTGAAACATATTGATCTACAACTAACTATGAAAGATGCAGAATTAAACTGAAAGCAGGAAAGAACTAATCTACTTTGCTCAAATGAAATTGCAAGAATGGAAATGCTAGTCTACGCTTGCAAAAAGGAAATGCTAATCTATGAAAGCAGGAAATGCTAATCTATGAAAGCAGGAAATGTCTATGCTACTTTTGCAGAATGGAAATGAAATAAACTACTTAGCAGAAGGCAAGAGTAAGAAAGTAGAAGAAAAGCAACAATTACTAATACTCTGACGCTTCCCCGGCAACGGCGCCAAAAAGATGGTGGGCTCCAGTATTGTAGCAATAATGCTACAACTCCTGGGGCTCCCTATCTCTAATTTTATCAACCCGGTAGTTCGTACAAACTTGGAAGCGACGGTGCTGTATGCACAAGTACTAGCTCTTGTCGCAGCTGTCACTTGGTCAGTTGGCACAAGTCCGCTAGGGCTCAAGCCAACTTCTATATGCTCTCAGAAGAAGCTTGTTAAATTATGGACGAAGGCTATCTCAAGGGAAATTGATCTACTTTGCAAAAATGAACTGAAAGCCAACCAAAGCATGGAAACCCTAGTAAACCCTAATCTGACTAGTTTAACCTCTATGATGCAATAGTGAGAGTGCAACTGTCTAAAAAGGATGCCATTACTTCTAATGATGTGAAATGCATGAATTCAAACTACTTCTATGAAGGAGAACATTGTTTTTGTATTTTTGCTTAAGTGATGGAGTGATTATGAATTTGTCTCTTATTAGGGTTTGGCTGTGCAGAGGTGGTGCGAAGGGAGAGAAAGCTTGGGAAAGGTCAGGATGGCTAGGAGAGGTCCCAGAGGGTCCCTAGCATTAGTCCACAGAGGTCTACAACATTCGGATGCTCGGCAACCAAGTTTGCAGGCTTCTACAGGATGTTTGCAGGGGATCCTACAGGAAACTAAGGAATTCTACAGGAAGTCTGCTAACTTCTACAGGATGTGCTGTAAGTGGAAGTTTGGTGATGGTGAAGGGATGGAATGGTTTTGGGTGGATAGGTGAGGTGGAGATGGAACTTGTGACGGCTCAGGGGCAGAGGAATAGGATAGGGAATGAGTGCACGAAGTTGGTTGGTGGATAGAAGGATGGAAACAACGAAAGGTCAAAAAGATGAAGCTACGTGGCAATGGATGAGTTGGAGGGTAAACGAGCTGGACAGAGGCCGAGTAGGGCTTGAGGAGAGGTCAAGAAAAAGAGGAAGGAAGTGGAATGATATGGAGCAGTGCAAATGAAACAAATGACTTATGTCTTGCACCAAAAACGAGAATTTATTAACCTATGATACCTGTGCCATTAAACCTATGAACAACAATGTAAAACCGAGAAAAGAAACCGTGCATGGAACGGAAAATGTAGAAGTATGGTTCAATATCAACAGTGCATGGATGGATCTTCAATGACTATGTTGCATCTTGCATGGAAGTAAAAGACTGCGTTTCTTTTTGGTGGTTGATATGGACTGCACCCCAATCCCTAAACAGAGATGGCAGTGATCTCTAACAACCTTTTTCTTGGAGCTCCTGTGTATTACAAACCTCCTATCGAATCTAAGCAATTGAAAGCAAAGTAACCATAAGCTAATCCTACTCAATCACACAAAAACTAAATCAGCAGACTGTAAATTCGAATTGCATGTCAAAGTAAAGAAACAAAGTGCTGGAACGAAAGGAAAATAACATTACAACACAGAGGAGGTCTATTGCTCTCAGGTTGGGCCCTAACCTGAGAGCTATAGCTCCCTTAAAAACTCAGAATTAGATCCAAATCTGCCTGCCTTTATTCATAACCAAAAATCTGATGTCATGCCAAAACTGGCTTACAAAAAGAACCAACACCGAGTTGTAGCTCGTCCTTCGAAATTACAATAGTAATGCAAAAGTTCAAAAAAGCTCCTATCAAAGGCTACGGCCTCAGTATTTATGCAAAATGATAATCCAACAGGTTTCCTTGATTTGTGGAGCTCGGCTGTCCAACTGAAGGTTAAACTGCTGATCCTGTAGAACAGTTGTAACTGCTGTTCCTGTAGAACGGTTGGCTGCCTCTAAGCTCGGTGGGGAGATTGGTTGGAGCTCAGAGCTATGGTGGGAATCCCGAGGAAGGTCCCCAAGGCTGTGGATATCCTCTCCTAAAAACCAGCAGTGCCACCTTACTGTCTCCTTGTCTCCTTTTTCGTGGTCTTTGCTCCCTTTTAATGCCAAAAACCTGAAATCATCATGTATTAGTCACGTAGATAGAATGCCTACCATTCTTCCTACAAACAACATGAATAAACCAAGAAATGAATGCATAAGCAATAAAAGATGAATGGTTTGAGCAAAGCAAGTAGGCCAAATGAGCCCAAATTGTACCAAAAATTGGGGCTCATCACCTTAGACAAATTATGTGATAGATTTGTCGCTGGGATTGACTTGGATCATGGATTTCTTAAAGGATTCTTGGTTGAGGAACTGGACATACTCACTGATATTTCTCTCTTCCATCTCAATACCAATCGTTTCATTGGGTCATTCCTCTTAGCTTCAAGAGTCTCACACTTTTAGCAGAGTTGGATGTGAGTAACAACTAACTCTCAGGGAATATCCCTATTGTGGTTCTTGAAGTGCAGAGTCTGGTGTATTTGGATTTGAGATTCAATTTCTTTATAGATCATATTCATGCAAATATCTTCAACAAGAAGGAGATGGATTCTATCTTTGTGAACAACAACCATTTTGAAGATAAGGTTCCAGACAACATGGGGAACTCTCCAGTCTCTGTGGTGAGCTTTGCCAATAACAAGCTTTCTGGAAGCATTCTTAGCAATGTTGGCAACATGGCCCAAAGGTTTAACGAGGCGTTGTTTCTCAACAATGCACTGTCTGGATTCTTGCTACATGAAACAGGTATGGTGGATCAACCCAATGTATTGTATGTGAGCTTTAATCACATATGAGGTCAAGTTCCATTATCTCTTGGTTGTCTTGGTAACATTGAGCAACTCATTCTGGCTCGCAATGAATTATGTGGATCCATTCCTGATGTGCTTTGCAACATAAGGATCCTCTTGAAATTTACTGTTTCCTACAATTATTTCATAGCAAAGGGTGCAAGATGCCCCTCACTTCCAAGTAGGGGAGTGCCATTTGATGATTCATAAAATTTCATTCCAGGTCATCCTCTTCAAAGATCACAACAAGAATGTGTTGCATTTCGTGCCCAACCCAAGACTTGTACTGATATGTCTATTTCTCATCTGCAATGTACTCTACCACCTCCCATTATATCACCACCACCATCAACTTCACCTCCTCTTCAAGTACCTGATGCTAGATATTCTTCACCACTGCCTCTTGCTGTTCTCACAGGACTTGAATCCAGATATGCATCCCCAACGCACCATTGTTGTCTGCTATGTCTAGTCCTCTACTATCACCACCAATGTTTGTTGATTCCATTCCCTTCGCGATTGATTAGTATATACAATATAAGTCATTGGAATATATAACAAGAGATCATCAACATTGCTTATTGCTACCCTTGCCCTAAATCCTTCATTTTCCTAGTATATACACCATGAATTTATAATGATATAGATACCACACAACCTTTTTCCCCCGTATATCTCCCTGGTATTATAAATCCCTCATTTTCCTAGAATATATGCCATTAGTTCATACTGATACATATTATAAGTGATAGTGGAAGAGGGTTGAGGAGTGGGATTGATGCACTAGCAACCATCATCATGTTGTCTTTGCCAGCGTAGCAGAGCTTCCAATTTTCAGGGTGCGAGAGAATTCTTTTGCCATATCTATCCAAGCATTAATTCCTATAGAAGTATAAATAGATAGAGACATAAGCGGAGAGAGTATAAATATATAGAGTAGTGGAGGGAATGCTAGCGTTGAAGGTAAGCCATGGCTTGGAGGAGGCAGAGGGGCAAATCGAGAAAGGGGTCTCGGTGATGGTGATGGAAGATGGGGGTATTAAAGTCGTAGGCTACCATTTGACAATGTGAGGGCACACATTTTTCAAGATCAAAAAGAGATCCCTCAGAAAATATTGTCTAAAATAGTGAACATGTTGCCTAACTAGAGCCTTGCTAAATTAATAAATGCGAGTCTAATTAATAAATTGGCAAGAACAAATCTGGTTTGATTCGTTAGTTGATGGAATTCTACGAGAGACAATCATAGTTGAATTCAAGCACACAAAGGAACCCATGGATAATCATTCAAACACTCAATACACGACATGTTAAGGCTATTGGATGTTGTTCTGTAGAATCATAGAAAGGGATAGTCTACAGAAGTCCAACATATGTATGATGATCCCCAAATAAGGCTCTTTGCTCCAATTTTGTTATCATGTTTTCTAATATGGAAAATTGATTAAAGTCCCTCTGTCGATATGCAGTCTTTTTAAAATATAACTTATGGACAAATATTGGGTCGAACATCTTTCAAACATAGGTTGAGATTGAGGTTGAGGCTGCAACATACCTAGTTTTTGTTTGTCAGCGTTCGATTGAAGAAGACGCTTACTCTTGAGTATGAATGTGAAGCAGAGGATTCAGGAATGGCTCTTTCACTACAAAAATGGCTCTTTGGCAGACTTCAATTATTCTCTGGTTAGATAGGATGAAAAAAGAAAATCCTTCGCACTGGCAGGGAAAAATATCAGTCACTGCTGAGCCTTCCATTATGATTGTTGGCTTGGAGATGGAAGTGGAAAATTGCAGCTCAACAACCTCCAGAGTCCAGATCCCTTACCATTAAGCTTCTTCAATATTACAACAACCTATGAATTTTGAAAAAAACCCAAAGTCCAGTGATGCACTGTCAAACTCCCTTACCATTAATCTTCTTCAATGCTGCAACAACCACTAAATTTTGAAAACAACCCAGAATCCAGTGATGCACTGGTGTTACAGTGTACCCTAGGCAGAGTCTATACGTGTAACATGGTGACTCGTGACAATTCAAACTTCAGTCAGAGAACAACACGTTACGCAACTGCACTACATTCTGAGTCCGCAATTTGTAAGTTTGTAATTGTAACGTTACCTAAGGTCAGGTAGATTGGTAGTGGTAAATCGTAAAACCATAATTTTTAAAAATGTTTTGCAGACTGACAACCCTTCCTAGGAAATTTCATAATATTATTCAATTTTTTTAAAACCTGCAAAAATCAAATTTTAATTTTTTTTTTTGACTAGTAAATTTTGTTGACTACTTTTATGACGCGTCAGAGGCCTTTTGAAGGGATTTGACGTGCTCAATTTTGAACATTGTCCCCAATATGATGAGCCTTATCTGAAATGGTCATTCGATGTGTTTCCTTTTTCTTTTGATTTCCCTTTGAACGACCTAGACTCCATCTCTTCCTTGCTGTATCATGGATGGAAAAAATAATCATTTGACAGAAATGCAAGAAAGTATTACAGATACAACATTGATACAATTGGGTTTTGTCGTATGGGATGAGTTTGATGCTATGTATATTTCCTTATGATGGGACTTGTACATATGATCTCTCCCTTGGGTTGTTACTAAGAGACCAACAGATTGGTCAAGAGATTGATCTTGAGAAAGCGAGAGAATGAAAAGTACCTCCCTAGTTAAGAGGGAGTGTTGAAAATTGGTAGTTGCGGTTGGTATTTTCATTGGAAAAACAAAGTAGAAATTATGAATTTATATATTTACCAAGTCAACCTCATTTGCACAAGTCAAATCCACTCAATTAAAGGGTTTGACCCCAAGGTCGAAACCAATCTCCTACCACGTATAAATTGGAGTTCGTTTAACCTCATTTGGTTCCATCCAGCACACATCATATCATTTGATCTGAAATAGAAGAACAATCCACAAATGCGAAGGAGAAGAACATTTTTTTTTGCAATGACCAACTTTCTTGTTTCTGCCTTTGACTAGTGTTTACTTGAGTATTCTTACTTCTGTTTGCTCGATATTTTTGTGTGTTTTTGGAGCCAAAATTTTCACTGGTTCATTGACTCTGTTTGACCGAAAATTTTCTCCTATTCTAGAATTTTTATTTATCTTTGACTATTGTATTACAATATGAGTTTTGACCCTTTGACCAACTTCCTCATGCTGAAATTCAACCCCTTCGTTGTAGACTTTGGCTTCGATCACCGTTGACTATTTCTCTCTCATTTGATTGGTTTGAATTGGAATTTATTGAGGTTAGAGGATTGTATTTTTTTTTGGAATATTTTGATGTACATTTTGATGAACCAAACTCTCTCTCATAAGGAAATATTTGTTGGGTTTTCCCTTTGTTAGTTTTTCCCTGGCCACTGACCTAAATTTTGGTGTCTTTTGTCTTATTGCTTATGTGATCTCTATTTCTTCTCTATTGTTAATGGTTGAAACTTTTCATGTATAGCTACTTGATGATTGGAATGATCTAAAGAAGTCAAATTGTATCATTGGAAGTAGTTATTAGTTTGAAAAATTGTACTAGTCTTGATTGCATTAGAAAATCAACAGGCTCGTAAGTATAACTTGGATGTCATTTTTATTCAGTGAATTATGTTAAATGAAGAGTATGATTTATTTCATCACTGTCTTGTATTTATAAAAATGATTACTCATACATATCTTAGCAACGTTGGACATGCAATGTTAGACACAAAAGCAAAAGGTTCTAGAGCATTGTTGGAAGAAATACTACAATATGTCATAGAAAATCCTAGTGAGGCCACTTCATAGTGAAATAGTACACTTGTGGGACTTCACTATTTAGAAGAAAGTTATATGTAGCCTTGATTCCTTTGTAACCAAAGGGTCAATATTGAACAACCTTCCTTGAATAATGGGCTTACCATTTTGTGCATCACTAGCAACATAGATGGTGTCCCATAATTAGAAAATTAGTGAAAATAAGAGTGCCACATTATGACAAAACAAAGGCGGTTTTGCTCAAACCCATCCAGTACTTGTGACTAGGTCAAAATAAAGCGAACTTAGCCCCAAATTGGCTAGAATCGCCTTACTAGAGCTATAGGATACCATATATTAGGGATGGATATTGCTAGGGTTTGAGACAAATGCCACTCAAAGCATAAACACCATCCTTCAAATGTTTGTCTGTATGCTAAGTCGTTGAAAAAAAACCACTACGAACATAAAATGTTGAATAGGGTACACCAAACTAACACCTATGAAACACTATAAAAATTCATCATCTAATAAGGGATCTTTGCCACCTTATTTAAGAAAAGCCTCTTAAGTGACTCCATGAATTCCAAGTAGATCTCTAGTTATCAAGTAAGAGAAAATATGTTGACTAAGAACCCATGAGTGCCTAGGGAGTGGCGAAGTCTTGAGTGGAGGTAGAGTTTCCAAAAAGTTCCCATGGGCATAAATCACCAAGTAAAATAAAACATTTCCTTGATGTAGGAGCACATGGTATTTCCTTTGTACTATGGTCATGGGGATAGGTGGGAGTTCGAGCTTGTTGAAATATGTAACTAGGTTTGGTCTTCATAATGACAGATGTAATCATAATTTTATGTATTTAATGAAAATAAAAAAAAATAAATTTATTATTGTGAGTCTTGAGGCATGGGTTTCATGCTCAAGAGAATTTATTTTTGTTGGTCAAAGCACCCATTGCATGCTTCTAGGTTTGTCATAAAGTCATTGGGTCATTGTCATATATGTATGACCCATTTGGGCATGTTACATATTGTGAGATTTTTTTTTAAAGTCAAATTAGAGTCAAAAGACCCTCCAAGACCATGTCAAACATGCAAACTTCAAGTCGGCCTAAGGACACTTCAAGTAGACCTAAAAGGAACAATTCGACCCTATGAGAATCCTATATAAAGAAGAACTTGACATCATCTTGAGACACTTCACTCTCACACACAAGTTCAATCATAAGGACAAGAAGAAGTGTGAAGAAGAGGAAGACAAAGGAAGGAGGAAAAGTCGATTTATTTTGGATTTCTTTTTGGGCTACTTCTTTCCGCACGTGTGAAGGAATTAGAGAACATATTGCTGCAATGATGCGGAGTTGCAAAAGTGAAGTTAGGTCATCAAGAAGAGATGTTTTGGAAGACAAATTATCTAAGAGAGAGAATCTACCCAAGAGAAGAAGAGAAGTCACAGTTTCTGGGCAAGTCGAAGTTGCAGTGTCTGAGCAAGTTGAAGTTGTAGTTTCTGGGCAAGTCAAAGTTGCAGTTTTTGGGCAAGTCAAAGTTGTAGTTTCTGGGCAAGTCGAAGTTACAGTTTTTGGACAAGTCGAAGTTGCAGTTGCTGAGTAGGTTGATTTTTCTAGAAGAAGAATCTATTGAAAGAGGAAGTATTGACTTGGTATTGGAGGGTTTCTTGGTCAAGGGTCTAGGTCTTGGAATTCATCAATTGAAGATTATATAAGAACAAGAATTCTTGTGGGTTTTCTTCTTAGGTTAGATAGGTTTTGGCATTGGCTGATAACCTCTATCATGTGTCCTTGTCTAACTGTTCTTTATGATTTGGTAGTTGTTTGATGAAAAAAACACTAATAAGTAACAAGCGAAAGAAGAAGCTAATTAAGAAAATTAAGAATACATCACAAGCAATTATCAAAGCAAGAGAAATCATCTTACGTTGCTTCCCCTAGATTTCTCAACATGGTATGAGAGCTAAGGTGACAAGTCAAGGAAGGGAAGCTCATTGAAGGACAATCAAGGACCAAAGTACTAATAGATCATCAAAGGAATCAAAGCATCAAGAATATCCTCTTATCTCCAAGGCATTTTTAAAAACAAGGACTACATCATCATCTTGAAGGAAGTATCAAAACCTTAACTCACTCAAGGAAAGAGTCTACACTTGAAGAATTCTTGGGAATCTCACTCAAATCATCATCTCAAGGAAGAAGAACTCAAATACCCTATGCGAAGCATCTTGGAGTATTTTCATCCAAGGGAAATAAAGATAAAATGCGTTGTCATCATCATCAAAATATTGAGGTGATCTCCCCTTGCTTTGGTCAAGGATCTCTTTTGAAGAAAACCATCTTCATCAAGGAGGAGTTTTCGATTACCTATGTCATCATCAAATTCAAGAAGGAAGCAGGTTGAAGGAGAATATTCAAAAGTAAGTATATTTATGTCTAAACCTGAATCTGTGTAAATGTATTTTTGCAAAGAAAGCAACAAGTTGGTTGGGGCTTCAAACTTTCTTGCATGGAAGAAAAGGACAGATCTGAACCTCATAGAAAATAAGGTCATGGAACATTTTAAGGGCTCAATCACTAAACCTGCAAAGGAATAAGCTTAAGAACTTACAAAATTCATGAAAGGGGAAGTAAGGGCTCAAAGGATTCTCCTAGAATCTATTAAGGATCCCCTCATTCACTATGTATCAAAATTAGAAACTTCAAAAGAAATGTATGAAAAACTTGTAGAATTGTTCTCTATAAGCACTACAGGAGAAGTGGTCTCATTAAGACAAGAGCTCTACAAGATAAATATATCGAAATAAAAAGGAATAAACTCATACTTTATGAGGGTTTCTGAAATAAGGGACCAACTGCAAGAGCTAGGAGAAATAATGTATGACAAGGAAATGAATACCATAGTGCTAAATGCACTACCACAGGAATGGGGAAAATTCACATCCAACATCTATGGGAAGAAGGAAGCTACTCCATTCAATTAACTGTGTTGACTATGCAAGATAGAAAAAACTAGGTTGAAGGCAAGACATCACTCGAGCAAGCTCAAGCATTTTCTGCCATGGCTAGAAGAAAAGGGAAGTTCGGGAAGCTTGGTCCTCAGAAAAAGAAGAAAAACATGTCGAAGGTTCAATGCTATGGCTGACATGAATATGGGCACTACAAGAGAGATTCTCCAAATCTCAAGAAGGACAACAAAAAAAGAGGAAGGGAAGAAGCTCAGATCACTAAAGAAGTGGAAGAAGCTGAAAAGAAGAAATCCAAGAAGGACGAAGTAAAATATCTCTACAATGATTGAGATAGTCTTCCTCACTTAGTTCTTTTCAAGTTTATATTTAAATTTATCTTTTGTAAAGTATAAGCTATCATGGTAGGAAACATTAAAAGAATGATAAGATGCATAATGTTAGGAGATGGCATCAAGAAATCATATGAATGAAGCAAGAGAATCATCATAAGAAGCTTGAAAGATAGCTGAATTAGAAATCTATGACAATAGAAGGAAGTAACTCTTAGTAACCTCATTGGAAGCATAAGTAGTTCTTATGGATAGAATAAAGTCACCAATAATGGAGCTCATCATACATATTTCAAAAGGAGAATTTGTAGGACGAGGATGATCAATATCCTCTTTTGGACTCTTTATTGGAAGGTTCACATACTGGAAGAAGAAAGTGTCTCGCTAGGAATTCCAACTGTATGGAATTAATGGGATGATGGTATGATGCCAAATGAAGTGAAGCAGTTCAAGATGATTGAAGTACTTTCAATCATGGAAAATAAAGCTACCAAAGGAAGTCTAGATGACTAAAAGTAAGAGATGAGGTATGTATGCTTGTATTTGGTAAAACTGAGTCATGTCATATAGTTGCAGATAACATGGATAAATGAGCATGATCAAGAAAAAGGGATCACCTCCTTTGAAAGGATGCATGAAGGCATGGTTCACATATTGACTAAGATGAAATCAACATAATAAGTACTGATATGGAATATGAGGTGGTTGACAAAAATAAAGGAACTATGGATGGAAGTTCCTGGGATGCAATATGTGAAGAAAGTAAGGAGAGATCATGAAAGATGCAACTTTGGTCACATAGAAAATGAAATCAACATCTGATGACTAGAAGGATTGACTGTTTCATTTCCATGAAAATGGTAGGAAGACTTTGATGAAGTCTGAAAAAGGAGACCCTTGACATTGTATATCTTGGAGATGTATCAATATGTATGCAGGATGTTGATGTTACAACAAGAAGATGTCATGATGAAAATACCATCACAAAGGTAAGTTTGATTTAATGTTCATTATTGATTTTTGAACAATATTTGGATGGGATAATGCAAGGCTACCAAAGGAAGAGCTGTAGATGTCATATACGACTAATACTCATTTGGTAGGATGAAAATCATGAAGGAAACATGATGTGAAAAAGGTAGAAAGGTATGAAGGAAGGCCATATATGAACTAATGGATCATTTTTCGATGAAAGAAAGGATGACAGGATTGACGTGATTCATAAATGAAAGTGATGGATGGTTGATGCCCTAAGAAGAAGTCCCAATAGATGTAGGCTCCATAACAAAGAAGAAATTCATGACATTGAAAGAGGGAGTCCTCCAAGCAACTGGTTATACCATGATATCCACCTAAAAAGCTACTGAAAGCAAGTCCCTGGTTAAGGGGAAGCTTGGTCAAGTCGCTGGTTAAGAGGGAGCTTGGGTACATTCCTTTTATAGGAATGGGTATATCCTCCCCAGTTAAGAGGGAGATATAGACACATAATTCTTTCCTTAACTTGGGAAGAAAAAATGGAGGATTGGGTAAGCATCTAGCATCCAATACGCTTTAAGGATGTGTTAGGGAATCCAAGATAAGAGTAGTCATAGAGGACCAATATTATTTGAGGACTGAGAATCCAAGATAAGAATAGTCCTGATGGAACATACTCTAAGAAGAACCTGGGTGAGTTATGTTCTAAGAGAGATAATGACGAGGGTGTCTATAAATCATTGGTCTCACCAGCATTGTGCTATAACCTTGTTGAGATATAGAGCTATTAGTCAAGGCCTTGCTTTGTGACAATGATGGTTGATATGATGATATACAAATGGGTTACGAATCTGACTCTTCTTATGAGAATTCTTCAGATTGAGAATGTCCAAGTGTTGAACCTCAAAATTACCTTCTCCTTGACATTTGTTCTCACCTTTTTCTCTCATTTTCTCATAAGACTATAGATTCAATCAATGATAAATGATAGGTTTTGTCTTAGGAAATCATTAAATGATCACCATATTATATTTTCATGTTCTTGCTATTTTAATATATTTTTGCAAATTAGCTATAGAACGCACCCTATTCTGCAGCTAATTGTGGATTCCGTAGCTACTCTCATGGTTTGGTAGGTTAAAGGTGTCAAATGAAGAACTGGGCCACATGGGCATTTCCAGAATTATCTCCACATGGATTCTATCCTATTCACTCGGTCCAGATCGACATAAAAGCATGCCTAAAGTCATGGTCAAAGGTGGAGTCAAATACATTATATAGAAGCAGTAGGACTCTTGATTTTATTTTTCGTAGCTAATCAAGAGTCTAACAGTTCCGTTGAAGAGTTAATTCGAATTAAGCCCTATAACTGATCAAAAGTTGGACAGTCCTATTACAATTCGAATTAAGCCACCTGTAGCTGATTAGAAGTTGAATAGCCCTATTACCATTCGAATTAGCCACCTGTAGCAAGTTTTTCTCTTAAAACAATTATGTTATTTTCCTATAAATATCGGTTGCATGAAACTGAGAAGTAGTTAGAAGCTAGAAGGAATTACAGGTTTTTTGCTGATACTCTGTATTCAGACTTCGTTTTTTTCATAATACAAACTTCGTTTTGTCAATGATGGTTTAAAGTGCATCTTTAACTAGCTAGCATTCCAGCCACATCAGTTGCAGAGGGCCCCTGCATTGAAGGAGGTTTTTCACTTGTTGTTTTCAGTTTAATTTCTATTACTCTGTTTTCAACAAGTCTGTTTTATTTAATTTAGAATGATGTTTCATTTCAATTTTTAACCAATAGTGTAAGGATAAAATCACAATTGTGCAGCCTTGTTCTTCTGAAATATTTTATGGAAAAATGACTTTGTTTCAAAACTAAATAAAGATTGAAGTAATAAGAATACACAGTTGCTTAGTTTTCTTATTGTTTTGTTATTCATTTTCTTAGAACAGAACTGTCAATTAATTGTGTTAATAGATGTTCTCAAAAACCATTTCAAAATGATGATGATCTTAACTTAAATGGTTACATATCTAATTCATACAGTGATTGAATTTATTCAGTACATTGCTAGTTTTACATGCTTTTACTTTTTCTTTTTTGCTTTCAGGGCGTTACTTAGTTGCATCACTTGACATTCCAAAAAATCATTTCAAGGACATTGATTCCATCATATTCCAAAATTGAATGGTTGAATGTTTAAATGAATGCAATTACTGAGTTACCTTCTACATCAATATCACTTCTGGTTTTAAGAATTAGATCCATGGATTAGGACTAATGATAAGGTAAGATAGATACTCTGTTTTCTTATTAGGTTCTAACTAGTCAATAGTTCTTGGTCCATTTTTAGGAGATTAGACTAACTTAGGAACCTTCCCTTTCCTTTAAAATTCATTAGATCCATCTAAATCTCTCATAGATTTTATGTTCTTAGACACCAAAGAACATAAACCCCTAAAACAAACATAAAAATACAAAACAACGAAGTAAGAGAAAAGTTAACTAAGCACATATAGTGCATCACATTCATCAGTCTACAAACCTCGGTTGATAATTCATGCAAGCAATTTAGGACACTAAATTGACTAAAATTTTGGTGATGTTGTCGGGGAAGTGTAATTAGGTAACTTCATCTCTTACATCAAAAAAATGATATGCGTAGAGAAAGAGACTCTAGGGGTAGATTCATAGCTAGAGGTAGGAGTTCAATTCCTACAACACCACCTACTCTACCAAGACTAAGAAGAGATACACCTCCATCTCAAACTCATATTCATAGCCATAGACCTCTTGAAGTTCTAAGGTTAGAAATTCAATCAAGAGGATCTCCTACTTCATCTACTGAGGCAGTCCTAGAGGAAGAAAATATTGGATCTCCAACAGAAGGAGTAGCCTTTTTCACCTCTACAGGAGAACATATTTTAGTTGAATAATTAAGAATACCTAGTGGAGAAGAAGAAGTAGAACCTTTCTTCCACATATCATTGATAGAGGAACCAGAGGAAGAGAAATTAACCTTGCAGGTTGAATCTTATATTAACTTTGAAGAAACTATAATGGCAGAAGAAGGAGAGGATGGAGAATTTTCACTATTTGGAGGAGGAGGAGGTAGAGGAAATAATGGAGAAGGTAGAGGAAATAATGGAAGAGGTAGAGGAAATAGGGAAGTTGATAATTATTTTGGATTCCCTATAGTTGATGAAGAAACAGATGCCATAATGAAAAATACCTCACCTTCTGTCCTCCCAAATTTTCATGGATTAAAAAGCGAAGATCCTAAAACCTTCTTATTTGAATTTGAAGTCTTGTGTAGAACTTATGATTATTTACATGACTCTCAAAAACTCAAATTGTTTCCTTCAACATTGAAAGGAGCTACTTTAAAATGGTTGATGAGATTAGTCACTCAGTCTATTAGAACATGGAATGACATGAAGAAAGTGTTTTTGGACAGGTATTTGGATTATTGCATGCCTATCAATCACAAAGATGAAGTGTTCAAAATGATGCAAAGAGAGGATGAAAATTTGGAGGATTTAATTGAAAGATTCAACTATAACTTAAAAAGAGCAAAAATGGATAACTTAGATCAAGATACTTTAAAAGCTCTTTTATTAAAAGCTATTAGAGATGAGTGGATATATATCCTTAACATGACGGGGAAGGGAGATATCTCTCAACTCCCATTAAGTGACATTGGATAATTATGTGTTCATCTCTCAAGAGGAAAGTCCAAAACTGGGAAAGGTCCAAGAGATCCTTCTCTTGTTAGAGTGAATAAATCTACAACTGGATTAGTGAGTAGGGCAGAGATTGGAAACATGCTTGATGAATTTAAAACAAATATTCTAGGGAGCCTTAGTGAACAGATAGACACCCTTAAGTTACAAAACAAGCAGAAAGCCGAGACTGATGCTTTAGCTATTTTATGTCCAAAATGCAGAAAGAAGCACGCTTTAAGAGAATTCCCTTTGGATGCGTAAATCAAAGAGACTTGTGTGATTTGTTTAGAAAACCATGAGACCAAAAGTTGTCCTTCAATTCGTGGCCTTAAGGCTGTTTTTCAAGAGGAAACAATTTCAAATCGAACAAAATCTCTTTGCTTTGTCTCTAGAAGACCTTGGTAAGGGCAACAAAACCAGGTTTTAACAACCAAATGTATATGCAACCCCCTCCAAATTGGAATTCTTGGCAACAACCTTGGCCTTAATCTCAATCTCAAACTCAACCTTGGGCTCAAGGAATGCAAAATCCTTATGGAAGATTCTCTCCATACTATCAATATCCTCCATCATATCCAAACTATCCTCTCCAACAAATTCCTCAACAAAATCAATAACCCCAACTTCAAAACCAAAACCCTCAACTTTCACTACTATTTCCACAGAGACCAAATCAGTTACTTGAACAACCATTACCAAACCCCAACAATAAAAATCCTCACAATACCTATATGGTGGAAGGACAACAATTTCCAACTTATATGATCACCCCATTAGATCTCAATGATGTGCAATTGAGATTTGGTAGGATATTAGAAAAGAAAAAGCCTTCTGTAGTTATTCAAGAACAAGACAATGCTGAGGAAGATTCTCTACAAAAAAATTAAAGTTTTGAAGGAACATCTCCTCAAAACGAGAATACTAAAAATGAAAAATAGAAAGAACCAATAAACTCAACTCCTATCACAGACAACCACTAGTATCCACTTCTACACCTCTTTTTCTAGAAAGGTTACAAGTTGATAGAGGGGTAGAAAAGCATATTATGTTGCCTAATTATGATTTTCTAGATGAATTGAAAAATGTCTGTATCAAAATCCCTTTGTTACAAGCCATTAAGGAGATCCCAATTTTAGGTAAAACAATAAAGGAGTTGAGCATGAAGAAACCAGGAAGAAAAATAAAAGAAATAAAAAGAATTCAACTAGCAGGAAAAATAGCAGACATAATGATGAGAAAAATTGCCATACAAAAATATGGAGATCCAAGAAGTCCAATTGTAGAAACAAATATAAATGGAGTTGAAATTCCGAATACTCTGATTGATTTAGGAGCAGCAATAAACATCATGAGTAAACAAACCATGGAACAACTCAAACTTCCCAATCTTATTTATACACCTACATTACTGCAATTGGTAGATAGATCTATAATCAAACCAGATGGTGTGTTAGAAGATATTTCAGTGTCCTTAGACTCTTGGGAGTACCCTGTTGATTTTATGATCCTAACCCCAAAGAACAATCTAGGAGGACATCCACTTATATTAGGAAGACCTTGGCTGGCTACAGCTGATGCTTTCATTAGCTGTAGATCTGGTGATATGTATATCTCTGATGGTAATTCAACTAAGAAATTCACTCTATATCCTCCAGCAAGAACAATCACAGAGATAGATGACAAAGAATGGATTGATGATGAAAATGATATTCAACCTCTCTTTACTATTTCAACCATTAGTGAAGATAGTCAAATCTTAAATATAATGGAAAATTTTGAATCATCTCCAGAATATGAACATGATCAATTTCAAGAAAAATCCAATATTGAATATTTGTCATCTAGGCAAATGTCTCTTTATTCTATGGAAGAATTTGGTAGCTCTATAGTTGAAATCTTTCCAGGGAAAACATTGAACATAAACAATAACTTGGAAAAATTACAACAGGAAAAGCTAATCAAAACTTTACAACAACATTCTTCTGCATATGCATGGGAATACACTGACATGAAATGAATTAGTCCTAAGACTTGTATACATCACATATACATTGAGGAAAATTGTAAACCTATCTGACAACCTCAAAGAAAGATGAATCCAAATCTTAGGGAAATTGGGAAAAAGGAGTTGCAAAAATTGCTGGATGTAAACTTCATTTACTTAATTTCAGACAGCCAGTGGGTTTCTCCTCTAGTGATTGTGCCTAAAAAGAATGGTAAATGGAGGGTATCTATTGATTATCAAGAATTGAATAAAGCTACCCTGAAAGATAATTTTCCTTTGCCCTTTATAGATCAAGTGTTAGACACATTAGCAGTTAAGAAGTATTTCTCATTTTTGGATGGTTTTAGTGGTTATAATCAGATTAAGGTAGCACCTGAAGATCAAGATAAAACCACATTCACCTACCAATGGGGAACTTATGCCTACCAATTACTCCCTTTTGGATTGTGCAATTCACCTGTAACATTCTAAAAAGTAGTACTAGGAATTTTTTCTGATCTAATACATGATTGTGTGGAGGTGTATATGGATGACTTTACAGTTTATGAGAATACATTTGAAGAAGCTTTAGAAAATTTGGAAAAAGTTATTAAAATATGTAAGGAAGCAAACCTTTCACTAAGCCATGAAAAATGTTTTATCATGTTTACAAAAGGGATTGTTTTAGGACATCACATTTCAGGAGATGGAATTAAGGTTGATAAATCTAAAGTTGAATTCATCTCGAAATTATCAATTCCAAGTTATCAAAAGGATGTTAGAAGTTTTCTAGGATTCACAAGATACTATAGAAGGTTTATAGAAATTTTCACTAAACTAGCATCCCCACTCTTCAAATTACTCACCAAAGATTGTGAATTCAATTGGAATCTTGATTGCCAGTTGGCATTTGAGACCTTCAAAGCAAAAAATTTCTGAGGCACCCATCTTAAGAGGTCCAAATTGGAAACTACCTTTTCACATTTCAACAGATGCTTCAGATACAACTCTGGGAGCTGTATTAGGACAAAAAGAGTTGATCCTTTATGCCATCTATTACACAAGCAAGAATTTGACTCCCATTGAGTTAAATTACATCGTAACTGAAAAGGAATTCTTAGTTGTTGTTCATGCCATCAACAAGTTCAGACATTACATAATAGGCTATGAAACCTTTGTTCATATAGATCACTCTGCAATTAGGTACTTAATGAATAAACCTATTACTAATGGCAGAGTTACAAGATGGTTATTACTCTTGCAAGAATTCAACATCACTGTTCTAGATAGACTTGGAAAACAAAACATAGTTGCTGATTTCTTGTCTAGAATTCAAAATATCAAAGATGACACTCTAGTTGAAGATAAATTTCTTGATGAATATATTTTTGCAGTAACTACTCAAACCCCTTGGTTTGCATATATTCCTAATTGCTTAGTCACAGGAAAATTACCTTCACATTTGTTTCCTAAGGAAGAAAAATCATTCAAACAAGTGCAAATTACTCATGGATTACTAATGAATTGTATAAAACAGGTCTAGATCTCATGATTAGAAGATGTGTTCGAGAAGATGAAATGCTTGAAATTCTTAAGGCATTTCATGATGAACCTTGTGGTGGACACTTTGTTGACAAGAGGAAAACCTATAAAATCTTTCATTTAGGATATTATTGGCCCTCCATCTTTAGAAATGCCAAAGAATATGTCAAAAGGTGTGACAGCTGCCAAAGGGTAGGGAAACCCGCTCCTTCAGATGAAATGCCACTACAAACTTAGGTACTCATTGAACCTTTTGAAAAATGGGCCTTGGATTTTGTTGGACCAATCAATCCTCCATCTAAACAAAATAAGTATATTTTGGTATGCACCGATTATGTCACCAAATGGGTAGAGGCTAAAGCATTAACTTTTGCAAATGAAAAATCTATAGTTAATTTTCTTTTTGAGGACATTTTCACTTGTTTTGGTGTTCCAAGAAAAATGTGACAGATCAAGGATCTTAATTTACATATAAAATGGTGGAAAGACTTGTGGAAGAATACAAGATAAAACATAGAAAGTCTACTCCTTACCATCCACAAGAAAACAGTCAAGTTGAATCTACCAATAAGGTGATTGAAGGAATTCTCACTAAGACTGTACATCTACATAAAAGAGATTGCGAGGAAAGGCTTCTTGAAGCCTTATGGACCTACAAAACTACATGGAGGAACATAACAGGACATACTCCCTGTGAGCTTGTTTATGGGAAGCAAGTCCTGTTTCCTATAGACTTTCAAATCAGAACCTTCAAGATGGAAATCCAATTGGGAATGGATTTATCAGAAGCACAAAAACATAGATTGGAGCAACTCAATGAGGTCGATGAAATCAGGCAAGATGCAATTCAAAAAACCAGTTTAGTCCAATAGAAAAGGGCTAAATGGCATGATAAGTATATCAAGGAGAAGAAGTTTCAAGCAGGGGATTGGGCACTTTTGTTCGATTCAAAATTCAAAGATTTTCAAGGGAAGTTTCAGACTCATTGGCTTGGGCCATATGAGATTAAAGAAGTCTTTAATAATGGAGCAGTGAGAATAAGGACAATAGATGAAATAAAGGTACCTCTTCTTGTGAATGGTCATCGGTTAAAGATATATCATAAGTCAATTTCAAGAGAGGATTTTGTTAGAATTTTCTAAGATAACACTGAAATGAAGTTGGTGAAGAAGAATTATTCTTTTCCACCAATTTAGTTTTTGCTGTATATATATATATATATATATATATATATATATATATATATATAAAATGTATAAGTATGAAAACCAATTGTTCATTGGCATACTTATACAGGAAATATAGGGTGAAAATTAGAGATTTCTGACATCTTATATTTCCTATTTTCTTTCTGTAATAAGTAGTGACATAAAGCTACATTCATTTGCAGTTCTTAATCTGCAAATTCATTTCATTTCATTTCATCTCACTTCACTTTCAATCCCTTTCACTGTTATATTCCATTTCCATTTCATTTCACATTCATGTTCCATAACCATACTTTGGTTCAATACTTTATCATGTTCTGCAGCTAATTCCAATCCACAACTAATTTGATTCTGCAACCATATCTCATTCTGCAACTCTGTTCCAAACAATTGATGATTGCAGGGAATTGAAGAATCTTGTTTTTGAAGGCCGATATGCTAAAAAGAGTATCTGCAGATCAACATCAAAGAAAACAACAAACGAAAAGGTTAATTTCTAAGAGGTAAATTGCAAAAATGTATTTTAAATAGCAAGGTTAAATGTTATGAAACCAGCTCAAGAAAAGATAGAAAAGAGAGATCAACGCCTTAGAATTCAGCCTCTTCGAGGGGGCAACCTCCTTTACATTACATAAATGAACAATTCTTGGATGATACAAATGACAAAACCTCCTTTCTATATATAAGAGTCTAAGGAGTCATAATATAATCCAGCCGACCTAACAATAATAATATAAAGCCACAAAAATAACAATAGAGGGATTCTATGGGGCACAGAAATAACAATATGGGGGTAATAGGGGCACAACAATATAAATAAGGGGTATAACTACAATAGTAATGGGGTAATCACTAGTATTATAGGGACCCAACATGCCCCTCTCCTTCAAAAAAGTGTTGTCCTCAACGCTTGAGTAGTTCTGGATACTTCTGCATAAAATTCTCATCCTCCCATGTGGAATCTTCAGCGGATAAGTTCTTCCACTTGATAAGATACTCTGAAATTGATCGATTTCGTAGCTGTCGAGTTCTTGTTTCTGTGACTGCTTCCGGTTCCAATATAATTTTTCCTTCCTCGTCAAGTTCTGGCAATATTGTTTGAACTGGGAGCTTGTCGCCTATAACCTTCTTTAAACATGAAACATGGAAAACTGGGTGCAATCGAGAAGCTGCAGGAAGCTCCAATTTGTATGCCATAGTACCAATCTTTTGCAACACCTTGTACGGACCATAATACTTTGGTGATAATTTATTATCCTTCTTAGCTTGCTTTAGGGACATTTGCTTATATGGTTGTAGCCGTAGGAATACCCAATCACCTACATCAAAACTTCTTTCACTGCGATGTTGATCTGCCTGTTGTTTCATTCTATTTTGTGCCAACACGAGGTTATCCTTTAAGAGTTGGAGGACTTGTTGTTGATGTTCGATGTGATGTTCCACTGCCTGAACCTTAGAATTTTCTCTTAAATATGATGTGATGGATGGTGGTTGATACCCATAAAGTGCCATAAATGGGGTCATTTTTGTTGCTGTATGGAAGGAAGTGTTATACCACCATTCAGCCAGAGGCAACCATTTGACCCATTGTGTCTGTTTATCAGATACAAAGCAACGAAGATATCCTTCCAAACATTTGTTTACTATCTCAGTTTGCCCATCAGATTGAGGATGATAAGATGAGCTATGAGCTAACTGAGTACCAAGACAAGAAAATAATTCTGTCCAAAAATTTCCAGTGAAAATGGGATCTCTGTCACTTACAATAATCTTTGGGTTTCCATGTAGCTTTTGAACTGTTTCCATAAATGCAGTAGAAACTGTACTGGCTTTAAATGGATGTGATAATGCACAAAAGTGTGCATACTTGGTAAGTCTGTCAACTACCACCATGATGACACTCTTTCCCTCAGACTTGGGTAAACCTGTGATAAAATCCATTGAAACCTCCTCCCAACGTTGGCTTGGAATGGATAAAGGTTGTAATAGACCCGGTGTCTTAATTGTTTCAACTTTATTTTGTTGGCAAACCAAACATTCCGCCACAAACTTTTGAATATCTGATTTAAGGCCATCCCAAAAAAATTCCTTCTTAACCCTGTGGTAAGTTTTTAAAAATCCTGAGTGCCCTCCTAAGGGAGAAGTGTGCAATTCCATAAGAATCTTTTGTTTTAGCTGGGAATTCTTACAGAGGTATAAGCGATCTTTGTACCATAACGAATCATTTTTCCAGCTAAATGTATCAGAAGTACTGGAATCTTGTTGTAGCTTTCGAATAAGTGCCCACACTTCTTCGTCATTCTTCCATTCCTCCCTTGCTTCGTTTATCCAATCTGGTTGGATAATAGAAATGGCACACAACAATGCTTCCACATCCTCATCCTTTCTTGAGAGTGCATCTGCCACCACATTTTGCTTCCCTTTTTTGTAGATGATTTCAAAGTCATAACCCAACATCTTTGTGACCCACTTTTGTTGCTCTTCAGAGGATAATCTTTGTTCTAAAAAGTATTTAAGGCTATCATGATCCGTTTTTACCTTGAAGTGTCTTCCCATTAGGTAGGGTCGCCATTTCTTAAGTGCATGGAGTATTGCCAACATTTCCTTCTCATAAATAGCTTTGCTTAAAAACTTTCCCTTGATTGGACGACTTTCAAAAGCAATGGGTCTTTCATCTTGCATTAGAACAACACCAATTCCATTTCCTGAAGCATCACATTCCACAATAAAGGTTTTTGTGAAGTCCGGTGTAGCTAAGACCGGTGCTTGGCACATTGCCTCTTTAAGATGTTCAAAGGCCTTTGTTGCTTCCGGAGTCCATGAAAATGAATCTTTCTTCAATAATGTTGTTAGAGGTGCTGCTATTCTCCCATAATTCTTAACAAACTTGCGATAATACCCTGTCAACCCAAGAAATCCTCGCAGATGCTTTATGGATGTGGGGATTTTCCATTCCTTAATGGCTTTAATTTTGCTAGGGTCTACCTTAACTCCTTCATGAGATACAATATGACCCAAATATTCCACCTCCTGGACTCCAAAGAAACATTTGGATCTTTTTGCATATAATTGTTTCTCCTCCAATAGTTGTAGCACCTTGTCAACATGTTCAACATGATCCTTCCAAGACTTGCTGTAGATTAGTATATCATCAAAAAATACTAACACAAATTTTCTAAGGAATGGTTTGAAAATTGAATTCATCAAACCTTGAAATGTTGAAGGTGCATTGGTAAGGCCAAAAGGCATGACCAAAAATTCATAATGACCCTCATGAGTTCTAAATGCCGTTTTCGGAATGTCTTCAATCTTCATTCTGATTTGATGATATCCCGAACGAAGATCCAACTTGGTGAAGTAAATTGATCCATGCAATTCATCCAGTAATTCATCAATGACAGGAATGGGGAACTTATCTTTAATAGTGAGCTTGTTGAGCTCCCTATAATCTGGACACATGCGCCATGATCCATCCTTCTTGTGCACCAATACTACTGGAGCTGAGAAAGAACTTTGACTCGGTTGAATTATACCAGCCTCTAGCATTTCTGCAACCATACGTTCAATTTCACTTTTTTGGACATAGGGATATCTGTACGGCCTGATGTTTGGAGGAACACTTCCTGGAATCAGATGAATAGCATGATCATGATCACGCATAGGTGGGAGACCTTTGGGAGTCTCAAATACCTTGGAATGATTGTCCAGGACTTTTTGGAGATCTGGAGAAATAGATGATTCCAATGTGGAAACATCTAGCGAACATAATTGTGCAATTACACCTCTTTGCTCCTTTTTTAGAAGCTTTGTCATGCCATTAGAGCTGATTATCTTTCCTGGTTTCCCTGCAATACCCCTTAATTCAACTTCCTTTCCTTCCACAGAAAATTTCATGAAAAGTTCTTGAAAATTAAAAGCTATTGTACCCAAGGATTGTAGCCATTGGACTCCTAGTACAACATCAGCACCTCCCATTGGAATGGAAAGCATTGGGCTAGTCAATACATATTCTCCCATGGATAGCTTGATATTATGGCACTTTCCAGAACAATTTATTGTTCCTCCATTTGCAATCATCACTTGACACTCTGGTGCTGGATATAGGAAGCAATTCAATTCTTTTGCTACCCTACAATGAATAAAATTGTGGGTGCTTCCTGAATCAATCAACACTATTACCTTTTTCTTCTTGATTTGTCCTTCTATCTTGATGGTTTGAGGAGTGGTAATTCCCGCCAATGCATTACAAGATATGGTCGGATTTATTTGTTCTTCATCTAGGCTTTGTTCCTGGAATATATCCTCTTCTTTTGACCTTTCTTGCTCCTTTTCTTCTTCCTCTTCACAATCTATGTAGAATAATTTCTTCTCAGCACACTTATGACCTTTGTGTATTTGCTATCACAATTGTAACAAAGCCCTTTTGCTCTTTTTTCTTCCAATTGTTGTGGTGTCAACCTTGTAGGTTGTGGAAGACTATGGGCAACAACACTTCCGTCTTTATAGTTGTGAATGGTATGCTTCCTAGTTGCCATAATTTTGCTTTCCATTTTTCTTGCTAACCTGAATGCCTTCTCTAATGAATCAGGTTCCCAAAGGCGCACATCATGTTGGATATTATCCTTTAAAGACCCTATGAACACATCAATCCTATGCTCCTCTGGAATATCTTTTACCCTTATGTTCAATTTTTGGAACTCCTCAATGTGCTCCATTATTGAACCCTTTTGTTTGAGACTTATCAATTGGCTAAAAAAAGTGTTGCTTTTTGTATCCTCATAATGTGCTATCAATTCTTCCGTAAAAATTGCCCAAGTGATAAATTGTTTACGAGAACAAAGCCATTGATACCATACAAACTGATTTGGTTCCAAATATAAAGTTGCCATACGTACCTTTTGTGTGTTTTGCACATTATTGAGATCGAAGAATTGCTCCATCTGTAATATCCATGTGGCGGGATCCTTGCCATCAAACTTCCTCATATCGATTTTTGGAATATGGTGAGTCTTCGATCCAACATTAGAGTCTATGGAATCATGATTAACATTTCTTTTGTTCTCATCATGAGTTTCCTTTACTACTCTTTCACCATTAGTGACCATTTCTTGTAGCAACTTATTCATATCTATCTTCAATTCTTCCATCTTATCATCCATGCCATCAATTTTAGCTTCCATTCCATTCATCTTAGCTTCCATGCCCTTTATCTTAGATTCCACGCCATTTATCTTAGCATCTGTTAGCTTTTGTGAGCGTGACATTTGTTGCACTTGTTCTTGTAATTTTGATATATCATGTAGCATTTCTTCCTCTTCTTCATGAGTCATGCTAGAGCTTTCAGGTTCCTTACTAGGTGTTTGCATTTTCTTTCCTCGGGGCATCAGTTACCGATAATAATGCTTTACTATGCCCTTTGAATTCCTTCAAACCAAGCTTATGCAAAAATTAAAAAAAAACTACACACCTTTTTTCACTTTGTAGAAGCCTGATATTGAATCTGATGTATCTCTGTAATTTCGAATCATCCAGTTCTGAAATTGTGACCTGTAGTAGCCTTCTATGTCCTCTTTCCAATGCCACTAGTCTGATCCAAATTGGATTCTCCAAGAAAGAGTTATGCACAATCTCCCACAGTGACCTGATTATAGACTAGTTCAGTAGAGCGAACTTGTACGAAGTGCCACGTGTCACTGTTTCAACCTTTGACTCTAAAAAATATATAAAAGAAACTACAGTCCGTCCTCTTTCTGTACCTTCTTACGAAATTTCAATCCGATGCTCAGAAAGAAAGTTATGACGATTTTCCCCAGGTCACCTGTTTTGAATGTAATTCAGGAGTCTGCAAAAAGACCAACTTCCTCAGATCATATCTCTGAAAATATCGTGCGAAAAGCTCTGAAATTCGGACCCAAGGTTCAGCGCGATTTCTTCTCAAATGGGTTTTTTTTGTGACTTCTGAAACGTCACAGAAAAAAATTTATAGCGAAAATGCCACGATGACCTGTTTGGAGCAGCGAAACCCTAGAATCCAAAGCTCTGATACCAAATGTTATGAAACCAGCTCAAGAAAAGATAGAAAAGAGAGATCAACGCCTTAGAATTCAGCCTCTTCGAGGGGGAAACCTCCTTTACATTACATAAATGAACAATTCTTGGATGATACAAATGACAAAACCTCCTTTCTATATATAGGAGTCTAAGGAGTCACAATATAATCCAGCCGACCTAACAATAATAATATAAAGCCACAAAAATAACAATAGAGGGATTCTATGGGGCACAGAAATAACAATATGGGGGTAATAGGGGCACAACAATATAAATAAGGGGTATAACTACAATAGTAATGGGGTAATCACTAGTATTATAGGGACCCAACATTAAAACATAAAGCATATATAATATGGGTATTCATATGTTTTCCTTGACGAATCATCATTTGATTTGATTGCAATCTCCATCGGACTGCATATCCGCCACATTCTCCATATTCTGTCACATAACGGTTCATAATTAACCCCTTCATTGTTTTTAACGGTCAAGACTACGACGTGACATACTTGTCCATGTTTCTCCAAAACCCTACCATCTACTTATTTCATACAAACCCGCAGTTCCTTTCACCATATTTGTAGTTAGTCCATAAACCAGGAAGGGTAATTATGAAGGTTAAAGAACTCTGCGTAATAGAAGGCACGGGGCTAATTGTCAGATTAGAACTAGTGGGATAAAAGTATATGGAAGGATACCCACATCATAAGGAACTCTTGCAGAAGGCTGGATGGCTCAAATTCATAAAGAAAGTTGATGGCTTTCATAAGGAGATTACAAAATCCTTTGCTAGATCTTTTGATGGCACATAGGTAGAAATCAGAGATATTAAGTTTACAGTAACTGAGTCATTCATAACCGAGGCTACAGAACTTCCAAGGCATGGTGAAATATGGATCAAAAACAAGGAATTCCACAGTGAATCATAGAAAGTAATACTCAGAAATCCAGGTATGGATGTCTCTGTTTTTAGGAAAGGAATTCTCATTTTAGCTCTTAAAAGTAAGTGGAGGAACATGCTTTTGATATTACAGAAATTTATCACCTGTGAAGGGAGATTCAGTTGCATGTATGTCTACCATATCCGTTTACTGATGAATTTCCTAGAAAACGGAGAAATCAATCTTCCTTTCTTCCTACTAAATAGTTTAAGATGGATGGCCTTAAATGTGCAAAAGAAAATAGAGTTCATAGATACAACCATGTATCATCATGGGTTGATAAAGGTACTGATTGAGTTTCATTTAAGAGGCATAGGAGATACTTGGGAGAATTTCCTCATTAGAAACCATTTCCAAGAAGCATGAGAGTCACCTAAAGAAGATAATGTTAGAAGAAGCAGAAGAAAGAAGACTGATATAACTATTAAAGACCGACCTGAGTCTTCATTACAGGAATATGATGAAAAATTAATCTTTGAAGAACTGACAAAAATCAGGAAGAAAATAAGGGCAAGAGGAAAAATAAGAAAGGAAAAAAAGGTCACAGAGGAGGAGAATGTAAATCATCCACAACTTAGAAGAAGCTCTAGATTTCGAGGTTTGGTAAAAAAAACATCGTCAAAAGGGAAAGAGTTTATAAACATAGACAAGGAAACCCCATAAACATCTCTTTTTAACATCCCTTCTGCATACAGTCCTCAAAATTCTTATAATCATCATTTTGAAGGTAGCCCAAGCATAAGATCTCCAGGAATAGACCCAGTGCAACAACAAATATATGATTATATAGAATCAATGGAGAAGAGAAGTGCCTCAATGAACCCATAACTTTCTTTCAATCCACAAGAACCTTTAATTGACTCTCTCAAACAAGAAATTTATGAATAAGAGATATTGAACAAACATATCAAACTGGAGAATGAAACCTTGAAGGAACCAAATAAATTGGACAAGGCAATTCATGATAATACCATTCTGCATCTAGGACTGTGGTATAATAAAAACCGGAAGTTGAAAAGAAAGGACAAGATTTTGAACAGAACAATCATTAACCTCAAGTACAGGCTTCTTATGAGAAAACCCAGAATGACAGTCACTTCAAAGAAGAGCAAAATAAGAATATTGGATGTACTAGCAGAGGTGTCTGAGCAAATGCATTAGAGAAGAAGAACTAACATTTTTGGAAAATTGCATGAGGATATGCAATGATTTTACAATGGGGGTATGTTGAACCTCATAATTACCTTCTCCTTAACATTTCTTCTCACATTTGTTCTCTCATTTTCTCATAAGACTACAGATCCAATCAATGATAAATGATAGGTTTTTTCTTAGGAAAGCATTAAAATGATCACCATATTATATTTTAATGTTCTTGCTATTTTAATAGATTTTTGAAAATTAGCTATAGAACACAGCCTATTCTGCAGCTAACTGTGGATCCCGTAGCTACTCCCATGGTTTGGCAGGTTACAAGTGTCAAATGAAGAACTGGGCCACATGGGCATTTTCAGAATCATCTCCACATGGATTCTATCCTATTCACTCGGTTCGGATTGATAGAAAAGCGTGCCTAAAGTCATGGTCAAAGGTGGAGTCAAATACGTTATCTAGAAGCAGTAGGACTCTTGATTTTCTTTTTCATAGCTAATCAAGAGTCTAATAGTTCTATTGAAGAGTTTATTTGAATTAAGCCACCTGTAATTGATCAGAAGTTGAATAGTCTTTTATGTAAAAAACTAGTTAATTTTAGGTTATTATTTAATTTTAGGTTTAGTTAGACGAAAGGGCACGATCATAAGATCATGCCCTTTCCCAAAGGGTGTCCATGGCGGTATATAAGCCAGGAACCCCATTGTAATCAATCATCATCGGTAATTCATCTTTTTAATAAAATATTTCTATATATATATTTCTGTCTCTCCAGAAGTTTTATGCTTCATCTGGTATCAAAGCCAACACGAACTGGTGACACCCACAAGTTCTGCTGCCCATCAAGCCCTACGGGCTTTCAAAAAAACCGGTGCATGTGGACTATTCTTGTACTGCCTGGAGGTGTTGTTACGGTGCTTTGCGGCTAAACAACAGCTACGTTTTCGTGGCTGTGCGTGTTCTGGCCAGTCGCTGGTTGTCAGGGCGTGGCTACACCGAGCTGTAGCATAAACTCCACGGAATAATTCTGCGGTTGACACGTTGAACCAGCGCCGAAAATCTGCGTCGTGGACTATCCTGTGTGGTGGACCTGCGGTTAATTGGAATAAGCGCTGCGGTGACCTTCGCTTTAGGGTTTTTCTTTTGAATGGTCAACGGGAGGTGACCACCAATAGACGTGACTGTCCGCAGTGAATAAAATATAATATATTTATAACATCAAATATATAACGTTTATTTATATATAACGTCAAAAATATATATAACGGATATATATATATATATTATATATATAATATAATTATATATATATGTTATATATAATACATAATTTAATTTAGTTATAAATTATATATATATATATATATATATATATATATATATATAGGTTAATTTAATTAATTAAATTTATTTTAATTAATTAAAAAGTTATATATATATATATATATATATAGGTTAATTAATTAATTAAATTTATTTTAATTAATTAATTAAATTTATTTTAATTAATTAAAAGTTATATATATAAAATTTATTTTAGCTAAAAAAAAAGAGGAAAAAATAAAAATATTTTAGCTGGCAAATAAATACACGCCACCACAAACCCGCTCAATGTCGACAATGACAATGGCGGATTTCCAAAAAAAATTGTTGGACGCGGAGCATAAGATAAATAGCAACCACGATGAGGTCAGTAAAAGATTAAATGAATTCCAGATCAAGCTTGGGGAGCAAGCTGACGAAATCAAAAATCTTCACGATACGACAAATAGAATAGAAATAAAGATGGAAAATTACCATGTCCAAACAGAAGCAGGCATCAGAGAGGTCTTAACAATGCTGAAAATTTTGTGTAAAAGGTCGAATTGTACACCCAAACAACTACTAAAAGAAGGTGAAGAGAATCAAGAACACATCCCGTCATATTCAACAAAGTCAACAGACTCTCATGAAAAAGTTGAATCCCCAAAAAAATCAGCAACACCCCACCAAGAAGCAAGTAACACAGCCTTTACAAACAAGCAACTCTGGGACAACTTTACCAATCAAAACCCTTTTTTCGCTCAACCATTAGCAACATACCAGCGAAGGGCAAAGGTCGAGATGCCTAAATTCGATGGAAACGAAAAGAACAATGTTGCATGGATAAATAAAGCAGAAGAATACTTTGAGATATATGACATCAATGACGATGACAAAAAGCTCAGGCATGCATCCATGAAAATGGAGGGAGAAGCATATAATTGGTATATGTGGTGGAAAAAGACAACACATGTCATTAGCTGGAGGAAATTTAAAGATGCATGCTTTAAAAGATTCCAAGGTATAAAGGAAGAAGAGTTCTTTTCAAAACTCATCAAATTACAACAAAAAGGAAGTGTGGATGAATACACTCAAGAATGGGAGACCTTAGTAACACGAGTACCTGGGTTATCAGAATCTCGTCTAATTCAGTCATACATCTCGGGACTCAAATCCCATTTACAAACAGAACTTGAGATGCATGACATTACATCAATAGAAGTAGCAAGACGAAAAGCAAAAATAGCTGAAAAGAAATCTGAACCAATGTTTTGGTCAATAGCAGAAAGAGCATATTCAAGACGAAGGATACCCCAGTATACAGACTCAAATAATACAAGATATGTTCCACCACATCGTCGTGAAGATGAAAAATCTAATATGGAAATGAAAAGGATAAAAGAAGGTAAATGTAAACACTGTGGTGAGAAGTGGGACCCCAAACATAGATGTGCTAAAGGAAAAGAACCAAAGAACCTATATAATTGTGAAGCAACCAATGGTTCAAACAGTGAAGATTATGACATAGAAGAAACAGAAGATGCCCCATAATTCTCACCAGAATTAGATGACGGAAGTATTCCGCAAGTGTCATTATTAGCTATGATAGGTATATCACAACCTCAGACCTTAAAGTTAAAAGGACACATAAAGAAGAACAACGTAGTGGTTCTCATCGACTTTGGAAGCACACACAATTTTTTAGATGCAACCGTGGCAAAGAGACTCAATATATTTTCATTTCCCTTACCAAACATGAAAGTGATGGTAGCTAACGGTAAGAAGATTGAAAAGGTGGGGAAATGCCATAAGGTCAATTGCAGATTCAAGACTTTAATTTAGAGTCTCCATTCTTCATGGTACCATTAGGAGGAGTAGATGTAGTCTTAGGTATCCAATGGCTACGAACTTTAGGTACTTATGCCACCAACCATCAAGTACAATTTATAAAATTCAAATGGGGAGGTCAAAAGTACAAACTACAAGGATTCCAAGCACCAAAAAATCAAGTTGTATCATCATCTCAGATGATGAAGCTGAGTCGAAAAGGAGCACTTGCTTATGTAGTACAATGTCACCAATTAGAAATGTTATCTGCAAATATGACCAGAGAAGAGTCACCAGAGATACAAGATCTGATTCGAAAGCATGAAGTATTTCAAGACCTACCTATGAAGATGATGCCTAATAGGGAAATTGAGCATAGAATAGAAGTCAAGGCAGGGTCAGACCCCGTCAACATCAAGCCATACCGATATCCACAACTCCAAAAAGCGGAAATTGAGAGATTAACCCAAGATCTTTTAAAGTGTGTGACTTTGATCATCTTGGAGTATCTGATCAAGTGGAAGAACTTACCTGAAGAAAATGCTTCTTTGGAGAAGGAAGCATTTTGTCAACAACATCCGTCATTACATATGCTTTGAGGACAAATAATTCTTTCAAGAGGAAGGCAATGTTATGTAAAAAACTAATTAATTTTAGGTTATTATTTAATTTTAGGTTTAGTTAGATGAAAGAGCACGATCATAAGATCATGCCCTTTCCCAAAAGGTGTCCATGGCGGTATATAAGCCAGGAACGTAATCAATAATCATCGGTAATTCATCTTTTTAATAAAATATTTCTATATATATATTTCTGTCTCTCCAGAAGTTTTATGCTTCATAGTCCTATTACCATTCGAATTAGCCACTTGTAGCAAGTTTTTCTCTTAAAACAGTTATGTTATTTTCTTATAAATATCGATTGCATGAAACTGAGAAGTAGTTAGAAGCTAGAAGGAATTACAGGATTTTTGCTGATACTCTGTATTCAAACTTAGTTTTTTTCATAATACAAACTTCGTTTTGTCAATGGTAGTTTCAAGTGCATTTTTAACTAGCTAGCATTCCAACCACATCAGTTACAGAGGGCCAGTACACTGAAGGAGGTTTTTCACTTGTTTTCAGTTTAATTTCTATTACTTTGTTTTCGACAAGTCTGTTTTCTTTAATTTAAATGGTGTTTCATTTCAATTTTTAACCAATAGTGTAAGGATAAAATCACAACTGTGCAGCCTTGTTCTTCTGAGATATTTATTGGAAAAATGACTTTGTTTCAAAACTAAATGAAGATTGAAGTAATAATAATACATAGTTGCTTAGTTTTCTTACTGTTTATTATTCATTTTCTTAGAACAGAATTTTCAATTAACTGTGTTAATATATGTTCTCAAAAACCATTTCAAAATGATGATGATCCTAACTTAAATGGTTAAATATCTAATTCATACATTGATTGAATTTACTCATTACATTGTTAGTTTTACATGCTTTTACATTTTCTTTTCTGCTTTCAGGTCCTTATTTAGTTGCATCACTTGACATTCCAAAAAATCATTTAAAGGAGATTGATTCCATCATATTCCAAAATTGAATGGTTGAATGTTTAAATGAATGCAATTACTGAGTTACCTTCTGCATCAATATCACTTCTGGTTTTAAGAATTAGATCCATGGACTAGGACTAATGATAAGGTAAGATAGATGCTCTGTTTTCTAATTAGGTTCTAACTAGTCAATAGTTCTTGGTCCATTTTTAGGAGATTAGACTAACTTAGGAACCTTCCCTTTCCTTTAAAATTCATTAGATCCATCTAAATCTCTCATAGATTGTATATTCTTAGACATCAAAGAACAGAAACCCCCAAAACAAACATAAAAATACAAAACAACGAAGTAAGAGAAAAGTTAACTAAGCACATATAGTGCATCACACTTCATTAGTCTACAAACCTCGGTTGATAATTCATGCAAGCAATTTAGGACACTAAATTGACTAAACACCAAGTACCATGTATGAATACCTCCCTAGTTAAGAGGGAGTGTTGAAACATATAACTAGGTTCGGTCTTCATAATGACAAATGTAATCATAATTTATGTATTTAATGAAAAGATAAAACTAAATTTATTATTGTGCGTCTTGAGGCATGGGTTTCAAGCTCAAGATAATCTATTTTTATAGGTCAAAGAACCCATTGAGTGCTTATAGGTTTGTCATAAAGTCATTGAGACATTTTTATGTATGTATGACCCATTTTGGCATATTACATATTGTAAGAAAAATTATTTGAGTCAAATTAGAGTCAGAAGACCCTCCAAGACCATGTCAAACTTGCAAACTTCAAGTCAGCCTAAAAGGAACAATTTGACCCTATGAGAAGCCTATATAAATAAGACCTTGATATCATTAGAGACACTTCACTCACACACATAAGTTGATCACAAGAACAAGAATAAGTGCGAAGAAGAGGAAGACAAAGGAAGGAGGAAAAGTCAAGTTATTTTGGATTTGTTTTTGGGCTGCTTCTCTCCGCACGTGTGACGAAATTAGGAATATATTTCTGCAGTGAATTCGAGTTGTAGAAGTGAATTTAGGTCATCAATAAGAGTTGTTTTAGAAGTTGAATTCTTTAGGAGAGAGAATATACCCAAGCGAAGAAGAGAAGTTACAGTTTTTGGGCAAGTCGAAGTTGCCGTTTTTGGGTAAGTTGAAGTTTTAGTTTTTGGGCAAGTCGAAGTTTTAGTTTTTGGGCAAGTCGAAGTTGGAGTTTTGGGCAAGTCGAAGTTGCAGTTTCCAGACAAGTCGAAGTTGCAGTTTCTGGGCAAGTCAAAATTGCAGCTGTAGTTGCCGAGTATGTCGAAGTTGTTGGAAGGAGAAGCTATTTAAAGAGGAAGCATTGATTTGGTCTTGGAGGGGTTCTTGGTAAAGGGTGTAGGTCTTGGAATTCCTCAATTGAAGATTATATAAGAAGAAGAATTCTTGTGGTTTTTCCTCTTAGGTTGGAGCGGTTTTGGCCTTGGATGATTGCCTATATCATGTGTTCTTGCCTAATTTTTATTTATGGTTTGGTATATGTTTCATGAAGAAAACACTAATAAGTAACAAGCCAAAGGAGACACTAATTAAGAAAATTAAAAATACATCAGAATAATTTATCAAAGTAAGAGAAATCATCTTATGTTTTTGCCCCTAGTTCTCAACATAGCCCTATACCCTCTGTTGTATTCTCCTTCATTTTCTTTCTCTAAAACGATAACCATGTTATCTTCAAGGAAATCCCATCATGTCCACTATCATATTCAAAATAAAGAGGATTTAGTTTTGAATAGGTTTCTATTAGCCCACTTAAAATTACATTAACTTAATGGGAATTCATAGCAAGTGGCACTACAGGTAGATTAAGAGGACTAACATTGGGTGGAAGCACACTTATATGTTAAAGAAATTATTTTTCTTGATTCAATTTTCATTTGTACTTTTTATGTGAAGGATATAAAGAAAGAACTAAAATTTGCAAACTTTTAAGGGCCATATAACAATAAGAGGAAAATTGGTTAAAAATTCATAATGAGCTTGCATTCCCATCTGATTTTTCGACTGATATAGAGGGGAAAGAGGAAGCCCTGATATTTTGTCAATTTTATTCTAACATCTTTTCCAATAAAATGAATTGTATATGTAGATCTTGTAGATATAACCCTTGATGAATAAACAAGAGATTAGGTAGAGAATTGTTAGCTAAGATTTTTAGGCATATACATTGTTTTAGTCAAGGCTTTAGTAGAGGTGGTGTTAAAGGGAATGAAAAATCATCTACTTTTTTTATTAGATTCTAATATTGAAGACCTCCATGTCTCTTAGTTCAATTCTTTCTACTTGGATAATGAAGAACACAGATATAAGGTCACAAAGGAATGGAACCATTTATGAACATAATGAGGGGAATACATAATGATAACATTCCAAAATAATTTTAAAATAAAGAAATATTTGACAAGAGTTTGTAAAAAACTAAAATGATCAAAACATGATAAATTAGTAGGACACAAAAGTTAAGTTATAACCCTTATATGGAAACCTTAATATGGGTAACGTACTAGAGATCACCTAAGGGACATGAAAAGCCATGATGGAGAAGAATGCTATTGGCATAAGAGGAAGCTCACATGGTGCAAATATGTAGAGCCATATGACCTTAGGAAGGGGAAGAAAACACATTTTTTAAGCGAGGATGAACAAGCACCCAAGGCTGATGACACTATATGTGAGATTAAAAGTAAAAATGACACTATACATAGGGCATGAAGGTATTGTTAGGGAAAACCTAGATCACTATAAGGAATATTATAATCCCACGTGTAAGGAAATCTTAGAGGAATCCTCTTTGTTGTCTTTAAGCTCAACAATTCGATTAAGAGGAAATGAGTAAGGATGTAGTAGCCATTGTAGAGGAGGAAGCACTAAAAGAAGTCTTGTATTCTTTTCAAAAGGACAATACTTTTGGATAATATGGATGGTTCATGGAGTTATGTTAAAACATCATTGAGGTGATAGGAAGTGATTTGTTTATTGTGGTATTATAATCTAGGAAGATGGGGAAGAATTATGAACTCCTCAACTTCACTTTTGTGACAAAAATTCCCAAAGTGGAAAATTCTCCTACTTTTGACTCTTTTACATGAATCTCCCTTTACAGTTACTTATAAAGGATTATAGTCAAAGTTATCTCAAGTATATTAAGGAATTCATGTTGCAAGACATTTTTAAGTAATCAATTTGGTTTCCTTGAAGGAAGATTGATATTTCATGTAGTAGGGGTGGTACAAGAAACATTACACTCTATAAAACAAGGAAGAATATCTATGATTTCATCATTGTTGAAGGCATATTACAGGGAATATTTGACATTTCTGATAGTTTTTATGACACATACATGGTTCAATTTAAATGTCATTAATTGGATTGAATCATATTATTCCTTAATGCCTTACATAACTCTCGTAGACATAGCAATGACCCAAATATTTGAACCCTCCATGGGTTTAGAGCAAGGGTGCATGTCATGTCTATTTTTGATTCTTCTAGTAAATGATGGGATGCACATGTTAATGGACAATTTGAAGCATGGAGGAGAAGTAAAGGGAGTTACAACAAATATATTATGTACTATGTCGTATCACCTCTTTGTAGACTATATTTTTTATTTAGGAATGGGTATATAAGAGAAGCCAACACCATGGATAAAGTTCTTGGACATTTTCATTGCAAAGCTACATGGATGGAGAAACTTTCAAAAATCTAGTGTGGCTTGCCACAAACTAATAGATACCTAAGTATTCCAAAGGAAAGGAATCATCCTACTATAATGAAAACACTTTGATGGTAGTGTCAAGTCCTTTGGGTTACCACTTAAAGAGAAATGATAATATCACAAGGTAATGAGTGTGAATAGGGGATAACGTTAACAAGGAAGACGATTCATGGAATAATAGATGGATTTCCAATGATGGTTACTTTTTTCAAAGTGTAATAGAAATTATTATCTACTCAATGATCTTAGCTTCCTTTCTTAAATCCCCCATCAACAAGATAAAGAAGATAAGCTTCAATCACCCATGAATTGGAAAAAAGGATAACTATGCTCATTTCCTTAATAAGATGACAAAACCTATACCAAAAAGGTTAAGTGGATGGTGGCTTCAAGACCTTAATATCTTTGAGAAATATTTGGCTAATAAAATTATGTGAAGATTAATGTGAACTGGGGCACTATGGACATTATTATGAGAAGGAAATATATAGATCCCTTACTTATAGAAGACTGGTGCCGATCTTTGATTAAGCTTGCTACCAAAGGAAATTATCGATATTTGATTAATCTTATCTTCTTGACTGGTATCGATCAAGAACATAAGCTTCAATCACCCACGAATTGGAAAGAATGATAACTATTCTCATTTCCTTAATAAGATTATAAAACATATACCAAAAAGGATAAGTGGATGGTGGCTTCAAGACTTTAATATCTTTGAGAAAGCTTTGGCTAATAAAATTATGTGAAGATCATTATGAATTCGGGCACTATGGCCATTATTATGAGAAGGAAATATACAAAGCCCTTGCTTATAAAAGATTGGTATTTATCTTTTATTAATCTTTCTACCAAAGGATCCATAGAATAATAGGATCTAATCCTTGGGTTGGTAAAATACGAGAACACATGTTGAAGAAAGTGTAACTAGGTTCGGTCTTCATAATGACATGATCTTTGTAAATGATGAAATAAAAGAAATGTAATTATTTTTGTATGCCTTGCTACATGGGTTTCATGAGAAAGAGGTTTATTTGTTAGTGGATTCCATTGAGAGCCTTATGATTTATTATTGAGTCAAAGAGTCAATGTCATATGAAAAAGCTCTTCTTGAGCCTATGTTTAATGTATACAATTCTATAGAAATGTTTGACAACCCTCCAAAGACAAGCATAATCCCTCTTGAAGAAGTCAACCTCCAAACAATGTAAAAAGAAGTCATGTCGGCTTATAGTTAAAAGACACATCTCTTCTTTGGTTCAAGTTAGCTAATTTATGGAGGAACAACTATTATAAATACCCAGCTAGGCTCTGCGCAAAAGGAGAGGTACAAAACTCAGATTCCTCTGTAATTTTTAGATGGGTACAACAGTGCACATGATCTCAGGTACCTCTGCAACTTCGATGGTAATTAAAGTGGGTAATTACTGTAACAATCTCTAAGATTTCGTGTTATGTTGCTTGAAACTATCTCCTTGCAATATCGACATATCGATGATTATGAAGAGAACACAATCACTATTTCAACATACTAGATAGTATCAATATATCTATGATGATGAAGATCTCGGTGCAGGGAGAAAACACAATAATGATCTTGATATATTTGTGATGAGGAGATCTCATAGTGACATACTCTCTCTCAACATACCTCTAAGATGCAGTCATGATCTTAGCATAGATTCAATTATGATCTAAGTATAGATATAGTCATGATATTGATGGAGATATAGTTACAAGATGAAGATCTTAGTGAAGGTGTAGCTATGGTGCAACAATAATGATCTCGTTGTTATGATGAATATATCAGTGAAGGTACAATAATGATTACCTTGATGAAGTAGTAGTGATGATGATGATCTCAGCAATGACAAAGAAGAGGATTGGTGTTTTAGTCTTGGAGTGGCCTAATAGGTCAAGGGTCATGGTATTAGTATTTTCCAATTGGAATCTCTATAAGAAGAATTTTGTGCGGGTTTTCCTTTCAAAGAGAGAGGTTTTGGCCCTAGAAAAAATCCAACATCTTGTGTTCTTGTCTCTTTTGTTTTGGTATCTATTTGATGAACTAAGAAGACACACTCTAATATTAAAGCAAAGAATGTGCTAATAAGAAAAATTAAAAAGTACCTCACAAATATTTATCATGGAAAGAATAATCTTATTAACTTAACTTTCCCTAGATTCTTAACACGGTATCAAAGCTAAGGTGCTGAAGTCAAAGAAAGGGCATAAAAGAGACTTTCAAGGCTCAAGTTTCTAGAAGGGCAACAAATCAAGTTGAAGGGATTTTTTCTATGTAATCAAGGAGACAATCTACAACAACAAAACAATTTAGTCCTATAGTAAGACTGATTTGGATCATTATCTAAAGTTCTCAGATAGTTTACCTCAGGCTTAGATTCAGACTCCCTTCTGAAATCTTCGGATGGTGATTACATACCTACAATTTGGGTATGATCACATTCTCCCACAGTTTGATAACTTATACTTAATCTCAATCAAAATGAAGTCTCGATGCTAGTGCTCAGAACTCGGATCACAGTCAAAAGAAGAGAAGGTAATTTTCAGTGCTAACTCAATCTCTCTATTTAGTCTTGAAATAACCATGGTGCTAGCCACAAATTTGGTGTCATTACAATCTTTGTCATACCACAGTGATCTCAATAAATTATAGTCTAGAGTAGTTTTGGTGCTTGGTGCTGGACAATGCAATAAGGTCTCAAAGGAGATTGTTGAAAAGGGATTTTAGTTGTTCATGATAGGAAACTACAACAAGGATCTATAATAAAATCACGTCAACTCGAAGATCACCTAGAGGAAGCATCAATGCATCTTCAACATGATCAAGGTGAAGATTCTATCTTCTCTTGCCAAGTAAGTATCTTTCATTCTATAATCAAGTTTTATTAAAAGACTTTGTGTTTGCAAGGATATTTATTCATTGGTTGGGTCATCAAAATTACTTGCATAAGAAATGAGGATAGATATAGTCCTTGGAAGAGAAGTCATTGGCATCTATGGAAAAGTCTCTAAAGGTCAAGCATTGTTTGAATGCATGGAAAAGGATCAAGGGACTCATAGGATTCTTATGAAATCAATCAAAGGTCCTCTCATCCCTAAAAGAGATATACGAAATGCTAGAGGATATACTCTCTGAAATGTAATGAAGAAGGTAATATCACTTAGACTTGATTGAATCAAGGGATATCTTCATGAGATCTCAATTGGGAGATCTGGGAGAGATGGTAAGAAGATAATAATCATTGATCTAATTGATAGAAAAGGTAACAAATGTCCAAAAAAAAGAAGGTTACCTGATTCAACAACTTATGGTCTTTATTCTAGATAGAAAAAGACAAGTTCAAGGCAAAATTGTTGAAGCTTAAAGGACTCAAACATTTGCAAGAAGGAAAGGGAAGTTTGGTCCTCAAGCAAGACAAAACAGTGCTATGGAAAAATTATGAAAATAAATCTCATATCGCCGAAAAGATAGAGGAAGCTGAAGAAAAGGACCAAGGAAAGAGGGAGTAACATATCTCTGCTATGATGATATGGTATCCCTCACAAAAGGGTCCTATCAAAGCTCCTAAATCTTTTGTTATAGATATGACCATGATAATAAGATGCATTGTGGCATCATGGAAGCATTGGAAACAAGATCTTGTGACATCACCATTGGAATAATGAAGGAAAAAATCCATGACAGTCAAACATGAAGGATATATCTCTTGGGAACCTCATTGGACATTTTAGGAAAGGATGAAGTCATCTAGGACAAGGCTCATTATACATCAAGTCAAAAAGGAAACATCTTCTAGATGGGGATATGCAAGATCATCAAGACTCTCTGATGGAATCCTCATTGGAGGGATCACTAATCTAGGGAGGAAGAAAGTGTTTTATAAGGAAATCCAACTTATGTAATTCATGGGATGATGGTATCAAGGGATTGAAGATGTTTTCAATCAAAGGAGCTGTTGAAAGAAGCCTAGATGGCCTACAGGTAAAATGAGGTATGTATGCTTGTATTGAATATTATAAAGTCATGTTGTATGGTTGTAGGTAACATGGATCACTACTTCTATCTTGAGAAACATGATCAAGGGAAAGGGATCTCCTCATTTGAAAGGATGCAGGAAGGCATAAGTCACTCTAGATGAAATCAACATAATATGTCCTCATATGAAGTATGAGGTGGTTGAATACAATTAAGGAACTATGATTGGAAGATCTTGGGAATGGAATGTGTAAGAGGAAGATATCATGAGATACGCAACCATGATGAAGGCAATCAACATCCAAATGGCTAAGAGTATTTTACTAGGAAATCTCCCGGAAAGACATAAAAACTCCGATGGAAGTTTGAAAAGATGGAGACCCTTGACTATGGATATATTTGGGAGATGTGTCAACATGTATGCAAGATATTGATACCCACAAGAAGATGTCTCACGATGAAGAGCCATCTCATAAGGTACTATTTGAATCAATGTTATGTTTTGATTTATTGAATAATTATTGATTTGAGGCTTCTGCAATCTATATTTTGTGTGGTGTTATCTTCCGAAGTCATCGCATACATATTTGATGACCGTTTCGAACCACCATCTGTGGTTCATCATCAGGATAGATCCATGAGTGAAAAAGTCAGAACTCAATAGTGCAGTTGAGATCTAACTTCTTCTTTGAAATCAGTGATCTGAATCATTCTAATGTATGAACTTCTTGTAATTTATCCCTCTTGTACAGGTTGAAAACTATTAATTTGAGGCTCCTGAGATCTATATTTTGTGTGGTGTTAGCTTCCGAAGTCATCGCATACATATTTTTGGAATCGACATTTCAAACCATCCTTTGTGGTTCATCATCAGGATAGATCCATGTGTGAAAAAGTCAAAACTCAATAGTGCAGGTGAGATCTAACTTCTTCTTTGCAATCAGTGATATGAATCGTTCTAATGTACAAACTTCTTGTAATTTCTTCCTCCCGTACAGGTTGAAAATTATTGATTTGAGGCTTTTGCGATCTATATTTTTTGTGGTGTTATCTTCCGGAGTCATCGCATACATATTTTTGGAATCGACGTTTCGAACCATCCTTTGTGGTTCATCATCATGATAGATCCATGAGTGAAAAAGTCAGAACTCAATAGTGTAGGTGAGATATGACTTCTTCTTTGCAATCAGTTATCTAAATCATTCTAATGTACGAAATTCTTGTAATTTCACCCTCCCATACAAGTTGAAAATTATTGATTTGAGGCTTCTGTGATCTATATTTTGTGTAGTGTTATCTTCCAGAGTCATTGCATACATATTTTTGGAATCAACGTTTCAAGCCATCCTCTATGGTTCATCATCAGGATAGATCCATGAGTGAAAAAGTCCAAACTCAATAGTGTAGGGGAGATCTAAATTCTTCTTTCCAATCAGTGATCTGAATCGTTCTAATGTACAAAATTCTTGTAATTTCTCCCTCCTTGACGGGTTGAAAATTATTGATTTGAGTCTTCTGCGATACATATTTTGTGTGGTGTTTATCTTCTGAAGTCATCGCATACATATTTTTGGAATCGACATTTCGAACCATCCTCTTTGGTTCATCATTAGGATAGATCCATGAGTGAAAAAGTCAGAACTCAATAGTGCAGGTGAGATATGACTTCTTCTTTGCAATCAATGATCTGAATCATTCTAATGTATGAACTTCTTTTAATTTCTCCCTCCCGTACAGGTTGAAAATTATTTATTTGAGGCTTCTGCGATCTATATTTTGTGTGGTGTTATCTTCCGGAGTCATTGCATACATATTTTTCGAATTGATGTTTCGAACCATCCTCTGTGGTTCATCATCAGGATAGATCCATGAGTGAAAAAGTCAAAACTCAATAGTGCAGTTGATATCTGACTTCTTCTTTGCAATCAATGATCTGAATCGTTCTAATGTACGAAATTCTTGTAATTTCTCCCTCCTGTACGGGTTGAAAATTATTGATTTGAGGCTTCTGCGATCTATAGGTTGAAATTTGCCTTCTTGAATAATATCTGGATGGGTTTACGCAGGGCTACTGGAACAAGAGTTGTAAGTACAAGTACAACTGACATTCACGTGGTGGATGGAAATTCCTAAAAGAAACATGATGATGAATAAGTAGCCATATGACGAAGGTTCCAGATATGTATCAAGAAGGAAACTTCTCATGAAGAAAGGAATTACATAACTAACCAAGAAGGAAAGTGATGGATGGATAATGCCCTACAAGGAATAAGCTCAATTGAATTTCAAGACATCAATGAAGGAAGTTGATCAAGTAGCTAAAGGACCCATGGAGAAGAAGTTGCTGATGAAAAGGAGAGTCCCTAGTTAAGAGGGAGCTCTGGAAAGTCCCTAATTGAGAGGGAGCTTGGGCAAGTTCCTGGTCAGAGGGAACTTGGGTACATTCCTTTACAGGAATGGGAATATCTTCCCTATTTGAGAGGGAGATATAGACAAAACATTCTTGTCTTCACTTGGGAAGAAATAATGGAGGATTGGGTAATCATTTGGCATATGATGATATTTTAGGATGTGTAGGGCATCCAAGATAAGAGTAGGCAAGAGGACCAATATTATTTGAGGGTTGGGAACCCAAGATAAGAATAGTCCTATAAGGTCATACTCAATGAACACCTGGGTGGGTATGTTCCTTGAGAGACAATGATGAAGTTGTCTAGTCATTGGTATCGCCAACATTGTGCTCTGATCTAATGAGAGAGAGCTTTCAGTCAAGGCCTTGTTGTGGTAACAATGTTGGTTACTATGATGCTATACAGATGGGTTACCAATTCGATTCTTCTTATGAGAAATTATTCAAATTGAGAATGACCAAGCACCATTATGAATACCTCCCTATTCAAGAGGGAGCGTTGAAGAAAGTTTAACTAGGTTCGATCTTCATAATGACATGATCTTTGTAAATGATGAAATAAAATAAATGAAATTATTCTTGTATGACTTCCTACATGGGTTTCATGAGAAACAGGTTTATTTGTTAGTGGCTCCCATTGACAGCCTCGAAATTATTGAGTCAAAGAGTCAATTTCATATGAAGAAGCTCTTCTTCAGCCTATGTTCATTGTATACAAGTCTATAGAAATGTCTAACAACCCTCCAAAGATAAGCACAATCCCTCTTGAAGAATTTGGCCTCGAAGCAATGTAAAAAAAGTCATGTCAGCTTATAGTTAAAAGACACATCTCGTCGTTGGTTCAAGTTAGCTGATTTATGGAGGACCAACTACTATAAATAACTAGCTAGGGTCTGTGCAAAAGGAGAGGTACAAAACTCAAATTCCTCTGTAATTTTCGGATGGGTACAATGGAGTACATGATCTCAGATACCTCTGCAACTTTGGTGGTAATTACAATGGGTAATTACTGTAACAATATCAGATTTCGTGTTATGTTGCTTGGACCTATCTCCTTGCAGTCTTGACATATCCATGATGATGAAGAGAACACAATCATTGTCTCGACATACTAGATAGTCTCGGCATATCTATGATGATGAAGATCTGAGTGCAGGGAGAAAACACAGTCATGATCTCGATATATTTGTGATGAGGAGATCTCACAGTGACATACTCTATCTCAACATACCTCTAAGATGCAGTCATGATCTCAACATAGATTCAATTATGATCTTGGTATAGATATAGTCATGATCTTGATGGAGATATAGTTACAAGATGAAGATCTCAGTGAAGGTGTAGCTATGGTGCAACAATAATGATCTCATTGTTATGATGAATATACCAGTGAAGGTACAATAATGATGACCTCAATGAAGTAGTAATGATGATGATGATCTCAACAATGACAAGAAGAGGATTGGTGTCTTGGTCTTGGAGTGGCCTAATAGGTCAAGGGTCATGGTCTTGGTGTTCATCAATTGGAATCTCTATAAGAAGAATTTTGTGCAGGTTTTCCTCTCAAAGAGTGAGAAGTTTTGGCCTTGGAAGAAAGCCAACATCTTGTGTTCTTGTCTCTTTTGTTTTGGTAACTATTTGATGATCTAAGAAGACGCACTCTAATATTAAATTGAAGAATTTGCTAATAAGAAAAATTAAAAAGTACCTCACAAATAGTTATCATGGCAAGAATAATATTATTAACTTAATCTTCCCTAGATTCTTCAACAACATATACTCTCTTAGGGCTTAATGAATCATCTTCATGTAAGAAATGTTCCTTGGAAACTGTATACGATGGGAATACCATGGGATGGTGGTCAAATGGATGAACACATCGGTGTTAGGCCTATAGAATTATTGGGTAGGGGAATGGAAACAATAGAAATAATTAGGGCCATGAATTGTATTAGGCTTGGGGATTCTCATGATGTGCTACTCTGGGTAGCAAACAACACATGGGGATTATACAAGGTGAGCATTGGACATAAAGTTTATTTTTAAAATCAAGACAATCAAGACAATGAAGATGAATGGAGTTGGAGTTACATTGGGAAACTTAAGGCATCTTTGAAATTGAAAATTTTTCTTTAGCTTATTCTATAGAATAGTATTCTTACATGGGATAATCTAAAAATAAAATGATTGCAAGGACTAGGATTTTTCACCCTATACAAAGAGAAAGAAGATAGGGATTCATCATTTGTTTTTATAATTTAATTTCATATATAATTTAATTAATTAATTAATTCTTTATGCTTTTGCAGTTAAGAAAATCACTAATTATATAGTTCAATGGGAAGGAGAAACTAGAGAAAGTTATTCCAAATTAGTTGGAGAACATTGACACTAGGAAGAAGAATCATCTCCTTTGAATGTTTGTATTGTGGGTAATTTGGTTGGCAAGGAATGTTGTTCTTTCTCAAATGCGGTTACTCACTCCAAAATTTATTTTGTACTACATACATGGATCACATAAAGCCTTTAGGCTGAGTGAAAAATGATAAAATCCAATGTGATAGGAGATCCTTATATAAAAAAAACTATCCCACATGACTTATTTCATGGAACTTCTCATCTAAACAATAGAAAAATGTGCAACAAGAGGAGTTCTGTTTCTATTTAGGAGGAATTTTATTTGTAAGTTCCATTGGATCAATTTTGGATTTGGTTTGGGAAATCAAACCAACAATTTACTGGAAGTAAAAGCCGATATAATTCTTGTTATGATAGGTTTATATGTTGGAGAGACTTAAAACATATTTTAGGTATTCTAAACTCATAATATCATGGATGAAGGGAACAACAAATCAACGGTCTAACATCATGGGGACATAAAACATGGCAAAGATCTCAAAGAAAATTTTCAGCAATTATATTTCCAACATCTTCACATGGAACATAATGCCTGTTAAAATAGGTTATGTAAAAAAATATGCAATAAAGGGAATGAATTTCCATGATCATCAAGAGTAGAGGATGTCTAGCCTCCAAGTCAACTAATTGTATGTCTTTATCTTGTCGAAGTTCTAGTTTGGCATATATGGGTATGCAGGTTTATGTTCAACTAGAAACCATATTTGGTAAGATAAAAGTTTTAACTATTTTACTTTTAGAAAATGGAAAAAGTTACTAGTCACTCTTTATACAAAATAATTAGCCAAAAATGAAAGTTTGAAGAAGTGAAAACTAGAGAGCCATTAATAATTTTGTAATCATTGATGAAGTACACCTTATATGTTTTCCTATAGGCACATTTCCATATGGATGTTCTCATCATGACTCACCATTACATAGTTCAATTATATCATTTTTATTGGAATATGTTGTAGTGAAAGTCCACCCCTGTTCTTCCAAGGAAACATCTGATGAAATATTCTTTATTGACTACATTTAAGGGAATTTTTTTGAAATATAGTTTAATGACTACATTCAATGGAATATGGTTCCTTTCTAGTAGTATAAATATGCCTTTAAATGTTTCTAATGCAACAAGGAGTTATGTTGGCCATATTTTTAAAGATTTAATACACATGTTACCTTCAACCATTATTGGTGGAGTGTTTTAATTAAATGCTTATTCTAAGGTTGTAAAGGGATTAGCACAAAGATCTTGTTCATCATCATATCAAATTTAGATCAATGAATAGTGGTATTCACTGGGAGAATTATGTTAGGGACATCAAAATACTTTTGTTGTTGGATCAGGGAAAATCCATGGTGGGTGGAAGAGCATCCAAAAAAAATATCATTATATTGTGTCAATGTCCTATATCATTTTCCATAGACTCTACACTTGACATATTTTTATTAATAAAGTTATGAAAAGGAATTATGTTAGAGGCACATTTGAATCCTACTTGTAACCTATCTACTGACACCTAGTGAGCCATGGATTCACCATTAAAACATGACACACCATCGTAAAGCGGTTGCCACAAAAATGGGGTTAACAAAGAGACTTTTAAACATGTTTCTATGGTGATTTTCTCGATATGACTTAATGTTATAACAACAAAAACATTGTTCATATTTTATCACACTGACACCCAAGCATTGGAAAGTTCATTGATGTATAATAGAGATAAAAGGTCAATGATTTTTTCTCAACATTATTCTTAGTAACATTAACAATGTTTTAATGAAAGTGTGCCATTCCAATGAAGAATAGTCCCACATTTAATTTTTTGCACTCAATTCTATGATTTCTTACTGACATATTTTATACTCTAGGAGAAAGAATACAAATCATTTGATCAAATCCCATTTGAAAATGGTAAGTTTTGGGTAGGGTTTCTTCCCAAGATCCTTGTCATAACTACTTATGACCACATCCTCCATTTTATCAAGGGATTTGAAAAATTTCTCCCTCATCACTTGATAATTGTGAATCAATAAAATTGGATGGATCAAGTTAACCTATAAATTCTAGTTGATGGTTGTTATGGAATTTACGGAAAAAGTTTGCACCATCCAGTGTACCATTACATTGAAAAAATTGAAATCCATTACACATAACTCATGGTATGTTGACGAGATGGAATTCTCCACCAACAACAAAGGGGATCTCCTCGGTGTAGGATCCTAACTAGACCCTGCACCGTTTGATTTAAGGATCCCGTTTGGTATGTAGGCCCAACTACTGTTTAGATGTGTTGAGCTTGCTTTGGATGAAAGTGAGATGCGGGCTCAATTGAACGCATGAACTTCAATAAACGCAAGGAAATAATCGACAAATATCTTATAACGTGCATACCATGAATAACCATATTATAAACAACATAAACCTTACGTAAAGTAACTGTTAACAGACTTCAAATAAGACTCATGTTCATAAGATAAAGTGCTTAACAACTGTAAAGAAGTTCATAGAAATCAAACATCAATAAGCATAAGTAAACATACGGTCAATGATAGATTATGCCAATATCAACGAAACAGTTCACCAATACAAGCATAGAGTTAGCAAATCATATACCATCCACGCGTAGCAACACAAGGTTTGTAGTATGAGACAGCACATGAATAGACCATACATCAAAGAAATATTAGGAATGTCTGATCCATCAAGCGAAAATACTCATGGAATTACGACATAAATGGTTTGAAGCATCCAATATTGTAACATGACAATTACTCCCTGCATGAATTAGAAGAGCATAAGTTCTCTCAAACAATATGTCTCAAAAATTCCTTAGCTCAAGAGTCCTTACTAATGTGTCATGAAGGTGTATTTATAGAATGAGGGTGACTCTTGGCCTACCCCTGACTCTTGGACTTCCTCATGACCTTTCAGCTACCTGGTGACTCTTGGACTTCCTCATGACCTTTCATATTCCAAAAATGTCTTATCCTATCAAACTACAAAAATCACAAAATAAGCTGCTAATCTAATCTATCAATTTAACATTAGTGAGTTCAGGGATGTCAAGTTTGAGTTTCTCTGTTAAGTTGTAGAGGAGTGTTGACAATAGAGAAAGAGGGGCAGTAGAAAAGTCAACTACAACACATTTTTCCCAGTAGACAATTTATTTTATTTCAGATGCTTCTTAGTTGCAGATGTTACGGTAGCAAAAATAAAAAAGAGAAGCGTTTCATGCAGTACATTCCAAAGGTGAGGGATCAGGGTAGTTGTGAATCCATTTCTTGCTGAGAGGGAGTGTTGAAAAATGCAACAAGAAATTCCTAAATTATTTTTTTCCTAATTAAATTGGGAGAAATTTGAAATTCCACATCAACGGACAACTTGGATGAGTTAACTGAGGTGACATGGTTGTTATCTCTTAGTTAACTTACTTAATTCGAGTTAGGGGCATGAAATTCAGTTGTGTGCAGTGATTCCTAAGTTTTAGGAGCCCAGGTTGAGTTAATTTCAGTTGTAAAAATCTAATTTAGTTAAATTGAGTTACTGTTAGTTAAACTAATTCTAACTATTGGATGAACTAGTGGAAGGTCAAGTAGTGGGATGTAACTTCAGTGATCAACCAATTAACTAATCAATCAAACAAAATTAGCTCATGCATGCAGAGAAATCGAGTTACCCAGTTGAGATGAAGAGTCAAGGGCAGTGTACTATCAATTGTAAACTATTCCAAGTTGTACAGGTGGTGCATGCAGTTAGAGATTGGCATAAAGGAATTGCACAATCTAGATTAAGGAATTTCCTAATTAAAATGGGCCTAATTCATCAAGGAATAACACAAGGAAATAGGAGCTTGGCAGGCTAAGAAATTGGCTAAGTATTGGTTAGAGTCAGTCAATGAAGCAGAGGGATAAAATATACACTTGCTGAGGTTTCTCATGCATTTCTTCTCTATTCTTTGATTGATGAAATATTGATAGGAAGGGGTTTTGAGCAGTTGATTTCTAGTAGATAAATCTTTGTGTATGTGTGTTGAATATTTGTGCATGTTTATGATATGTGTTCTCGATCGCAAATTTCTTTCCGCAGATGAGTATACTAGATTTGAGTCTTATGATTTAATAAATTTCATGAGTAGTTTCAAATCTACATAGAATTTATACAAGAAGGATCAAGTCGCTAATGTTGAAGAGATCAAGTAGATGTGGACCAAGCATATATAGATCTCTTTAAGTTGGTTAAAGTGGCCCACATCAAGCGAGCATGATCAAGGTCCAAGAGGCTAAAAAATGTATATAGCTGCACAAAGCAAGATATGAAGAGAGATATTAGAAGAAGGTTGTTATGCTACTAGAATCAAGCTCCTAAAATCAAGAAAAAGCGAGATGAGGAAGTTTGATGGCAAGGATCCGGTAAATTGGATACTACAGATGGAGAAATATTTTGATCTACATGGTGTACCACTGTTACAATAGGTATGTATTGTATCTAATTATTTAGAACTGAATCAATTTTTATGGTATAAAGGGCTTTGTTCTCGTAAACCACTTGTCACGTGGTCAATTTTCACGTAGGATATGATAGCACATTATGAGGATACAAAGAGAAACTCCTTCTTTAGCCAATTGATAAATCTCAAACAAAAGGGTTCAATGGAAGAGCACATTGAGGACTTTCAAAAATTGAATAGAAGGGTAAATTGTATTCCAGAGAAGCAAAGGATTGATGTCTTCATAGGGACTTTAAAGGATAACGTTCAACATGAGGTTCGATTTTGGGAACCTGATTCATTGGAGGAGGCATTCGAGTTGGCAAGAAAAATTGAAAGCGAAATTATGGAAACAAGGAATCCCACTACTCATGACTATAATTATGGAAGTGTTTCCTCTCCTAGCCTTCCACAACCTACAAGGCTTACACCACAACAATTGGAAGAAAAAAGAGAAAAAGGTTTTTGTTACAATTGTGATAGAAAATGCACTAAAGGTCATAAGTGTGTTGAGAAGAAATTATTTTACATAGAGTAGGAAGAGGAAGGAAAAATCATATTGGAACCTGGAGCAGTCACAGAAACAAGAACCCAATAGCAACAGAATTGATCAATTTCAGAGTATCTCATCAAGTGGAAGAACTTACCCGCTGAAGATTCCACATGGGAGGACAAGAATTTTATACAGAAGCATCAATAACTACTCAAGCGTTGAGGACAACACTTTTTGAAGGAGAGGGGCATGTTAGGCCCCTATACTACTAGTGTAACCCCTTATTGTTATTAGTAAAACCCCCTTATTATATTGATGTACCCATGTAGTGTCCATATTGTTACTATTGTGCCCCATAGAAGCTCACTATTGTTATTATTGTGCCCTTACATTATTATTGTTATGTTGGCTTTGATTATATTATGACCCCTTAGACTCTTATATATAGAAAGGAGGTATTTTCGTTTGTATCATCCAAGAATTGTTCTTTTGTGTAATTTAAGGGAGGTTGCCCCCTTGAAGAGACTTATTTCTAAGGCATTCATCTATCTTTTCTATCTTTTTGTAAGCTGGTTTCATAACAGGCACATTGTGGTCGAAGCTTGGATCATTACAATATAAATTTTCACCAACAAATGGTTCCATTGTTGGGACACGAAGATTAATTAGGGCTCTTAGATAATGGTGACTAGGATTATCGAAAGTAGTATTTGAGAATGGTGGGAAGAGAAGCTTGATTCATTTATTTATCAACATGATGAGTTATAGTAATTTTTTTTTAAATTGGGTTAGGGATGAGATTCTCTTTGCGGAGCCTGCATGTGATCAATACAAGATCTTTGGGTGAAAATTTCCTGATGAATTTTATCATTGATTGAGTATGTTGTAGCATACGTTGGGAACTGGAAATGTTGGGTGAATCTTTAGGACCTAGACCACAACTGATCTAGCTTCTTTGCACTAGATGGACAACGAATTGACAAGGGATGCTGACTTTTGGATACAAGCCACATTAGAGGGATATATCATTTAGTTTTCTACATAGAACCATCAATCATTTTCTAAGGTGTAAATAATGTCCAAGTACGGAATAAGAGGACAATTGCTCAAGGATATCTCTATGGATCAAAGTTATAATGGTGGAAGAAAGGTTACTATTTTTTCAACAATCTAGTATGGAAACGTAAACCTTTGTACTTGGGGTGGGGATCTTGGGAGAGATGCTGACTAGTTGCAGAAGATGCGAGGAAGTTGCGATGGACAAGGAGGAGTTGCGGAAGGCGCGGTATTTTAAAGCACTAAGAAGGGCACATATAGTTGATGAATGGAGGGGGTACAAGTTTTCTGAGATTAGGATAATATGATGAGAGTTTCAGTAGATAGGTCAAGTGTTGAGAAGTCAAAGGTTGTAGAGAGGAGAGATGAGCAATCCAAAGTTGGAGAATGAGACAATAGGAGAAGGATATAATTCTAGCACAATAAGAGGAGCTATAAGAGATGAGATTAGAGATAAGAATAAGAATAGCGAGGCACATAAGAAATCAAAAGAAGTCCAAATGATAGAAACACTAGGATATAAAATTATGATGAGAGATCCAAATACTCCTGCAGATGAGGAGATTCACTTTGTCATGAGAAGATTGTTCCATGAGGATGATTTCTTCCTCGCAAGTAGAAACCCGTAAGGTATCTGTATGGTTGGCTCTCTCCCTACCCTTCTCCTTCTACCCTATCAAGATTCTATAAGTTTTATTTCCAAGCTAGTCAATACTTTGAAGTTTCAAAGAATTCATAAGGTGTATGCAGCTGGTAGCTTTGGTAGCAATAATCAGGCGCATCCAAAAACTTGTTCACAACTTGCTTTGAGAGGATTTATTCTAGTTTTTCTTGGTCATATTTCAATGGCTGGGAACATAGTAGGATCATTTACTTGGTACCTTGATTTTTTAGGCCGAGGAGATGAGGATACAAAACGACATTGGTACATGTGTGAAACTATTTGGAGGGATAGAAATACTCCAAATTATTCTAAAGTGATTGAGTTCCAGACCACCTTGAGGAATAGAGCTCTTCGGTGGTTCGTTAAGTGGTCAAAGATAACACAAAATACAACTTTCGATATGGTCAAACATGAATTCATTAAGGAGAAGAATTCCCCTAAAATCGAGTAGTAGGGCTTAGCTAAATTGTGGGACATTAAAAAATGGGAGGGAGAAACTACATGGGAGTGTATGCAATGGTTCAAGGATGTTGTTGGGAAACTCACTTATCCTATTCATAAAAGCATTGTTTTCATTGATTATAATTACCTTAACACAAAAGAAGATCGATACTATACGTGATGCATTGGAGAAGGTCATGAAGATTGAGGCAATGGTGTGGTATCCTCATAATTTTAGAGCTAGTTCTGCTTCTGGAAATCAAGCAAAAATTGGTTTACAACATCAAATTACTAATTTGACTGAAAGGTTGAATGATATGAATGCTTCTAAATCTAGTTGTACGCAAGTTTGGTGTACCATTTATCATACTGAAGGACATCATACTATAGAGTTCTCGAGTTTGAGAAGTGCATGACCTTCTACTATACCTATGGGACCACCTTCACCACAGTCAGAACCTTTTGGAGGAGTCTTGCAAGTTTCAACAAGAGTTCCTTTCCATGGACATACCCAGTGCCATGCCTTCCCTAATCAAAAAGGTATGTCTGTTAACGAGTATTGTGAAATATGTCCACGATCCTTAACTTTTTCATGTACTACAAAAATATTCAAATGTTCCCAATAATTTATTCCGTGAGTTTTGTGGCTCTCTCACTCATCATACAGACCAATGCAGAGCCTTCAATTCTCTGGCTAATCGTCTGGATCATACTACATTTCAAGTAAATGAATCCCCTCAAAGAAGAGGGGTGAGTGGTTATAGAGGAGGAAGGACAATAGGTAGAGGTCCAGTTTGATGTTAAGATTGTGACCAATGTTGGAAATAATACTGAGAGGGGGGGTGAATCAGTATTATCACATTAATAAAACTTTTTCATTTCAATATTCAGATTCATATATGCTACTTCCACAACTTCTTATGATTCAGTTAGTTGATCCTTAATGAGTGCATTAGAACATTATCAACCATATTAACAGTAAACTGGTGCAGTAAAATAGAACAGATCATCACACATAAGTCACACACATGAACACCATGATATAAGGTGGAAACCCAATGTGGGAGAAAACCACCTGCTGCAAGTCTCTATCTTCTTTCAATTAGAAACTCCTTTTACAATGATTTTGTACTGGTGCAGTCCTTTACTAGTACGCAGGCTGCAACCTGCAGAGAGCTACAACTCTCTCTCGTTTTCCAGCCTCTCCTGGAAGGGAGCTACAACCCCCTTACTTCTTTCAAGGACCACTTTTCATAAATTGTCAAACTCGATCCAAGAAGATCAAATGATCATAAAGTATAAATGATTCTTTAGAAATACCCAAACCTCATATCAATACATGTTTTCTTTATACAGAAGATCACCCACGCGCCAACCCATGCACTAGCTATAAATAAATATCTGATCTGGTCACCTTTTAATCAGAGGTTGTATATGCCTGAATCATACCATAATGCAGAGGTCATACATGTTATAGAGCACCCAGAGGCTAGACACAAGACAAACCCAATATCCGGACCCAGAGACCTTTAGCGAATCAACAGAAGACGCTATATCAGAGTTAAGGAATGACTGCTACTTCCCTGCAGTTGGCTGCTCTCAACTGAACTGCAATACCCCCGAAGCGATGCGGATCTGCCGTCCTACGCGCATTCTTCTTGAATTCGGTTCAGTAGATTGCTCCTTGACAGATCATAAGAATGCCGATCTATTCTCCCTTAAGATCTTCAATTCATTATCCATCCTTGCCACCGGATCCCCTTTTTCTTTATATAGCCATGCTTTTGATAATACCATGAATCGAAACCAGAGGATCCGAAACCTGAGGCACAACTGTTTTGACCAATTCTCTTAAGAGAAGGCTTAAGCGGGAAAACTATGATAGCGGTCCAAAACCACAAAAGGCGGGCTTTTAACTTAATGCATCCAAACTAATAATATATTGGGTCCAATCCTTATTGCTATCGGCGCCTGCCCATCTCATGTCCGATCCGATGGATCGGATGCGACATGCCCCATTAACCAGCCTTTATTTATATATCGGGTCCGCTCCTCATCGCTAACAATACATGCCCGACGTCCGATCCGATGGATCGGATGCGATATGCCCCATTAACCAGCCTTTATTAATATATCGGGTCCGCTCTCATCGCTAACAATACATGCCCGACGTCCGATCCGATGGATCAGATGTGATATGCCCCATTAACCAGCCTTTATTAATATATCGGGTCCGCTCCTTTCATCGCTATCGGCGATTTGAAGTGGGAGGCTTATGGGTGAACACCGCGGATGCGATTTAATATGAAATGCTTTTAATTCCTTCATCGGGTCCGACCCCTCTTATCGCAATCGGAGGATTTCACCAAAGTCACATAGCCGGATGCGATATTGTTATGAGCCATGTTTGATGCCACCATCGGGTCCGCTCGCAATCGGAGGATTTCACCAAAGTCACATAGCCGGATGCGATATTATTATAAGCCATGTTTGATGCCACCATCGGGTCCGCTCGCAATCGGAGGATTGGGGTGGGTGACCCTTTATGTATTCCGATATACTGCGGACGCGATATTTTTATAAACCATGATTAATGCCTTCATCGGGTCCGCTCCCAATCGGAGGTTTCAACGAAGTCACTTAGCCGGACCCCCGACGCGCATGGATGCGATATTAATATAAACCAAAGTTAATGCCACCATCGGGTCCATTGCGATATGCTTCCGGGTCACACAGCCGAAACACCATTGCGCCGATATGCCGAAGCATATATATATATATATATATATATATATATATATATATATATATATATATATATATATGTGATATGCCGAAACTTCGATGCCGCAATTATATTATTCATGTAACCGCCGAAAGGGGATATAATGCATATATATGGGTTTTACGCACCCAACCAACTCCCGATAATATAAATGCATGCATATATGGGTTTTAGTAAGCCCGATAGCTCCCGATAGTGATAATGAATACATATATGGGTTTTAAGCACCCAAACACCTCCGATAACATTAATACATGCGTATATGGCCTTTCTTCTCTAATACATGAATATATGGCCTTTCTTCTCTCCTCTTAGCTCTTCTTGTCCCCATCATGGTGTATATAAGAGAAATGACCGTCTAAGAGAGGGTTGCCATCAAGTTCAACATATGTTCATAGTGCCATAATTCCAACAACCAATAAGGCCATGTTTCTTGGGACTGTCCATTGCCAAGGAGGCCTTGGTGTTCTCATTGCTGAGTGAATGATCACTCAAGTGAAGATTTTATAGAGTTGATTTCTCACTGGGAAGTGTGAAATTGGAAGATAGGTGCTAACTTGATTAATGCAGAACCAAGAGAGTCCGAACCAATCCCAAAACCTAATATCAATATCATTACCAGAGGGGGTAAGCACACTGGAGATGATAATGATGTGCCTAAACAACCTCCTTTTATAAAAGTTGCATCTCCAAGGAAATCATACGATCCTATTCAATAGAAGGAATATTATAAGGAAGCTACTAAACTTTTGAAACAATTAATTTCCTATTATATCCCTATAGCTGGAAAATAGGGGAATATATAAGTGGATAGTCCTTGATCCCCTCGAGATACGTCTCAGCCCGTTATGGAGTGGTTCAAACTATTTTTGCATATTTTAAGTAATGAGCAGTTGTCTGGTCAGTTGGGGGAGAAGATGAAAAATGTTGTGAAGGATGAAGAGTTTTTAAAGCATCCCATTTCCACCAACTTGTTAGAGTGACATTCCAGACGAGTCTATTGCAACAATCATAGAATTGGAAGAGAGTTTCACATCAATTATGGGATCACAAGGTACCAGATTAAAAATACTCTGTTAGATTTGAGTTTCGATGTAAATATCTTACCGCATAAGACCTGGGAAGAATTAGGAAGACCCAAGTTGATATTCTCTTTGATCTAGTTGTGTATGGCCAACTAGTACTGCATTCTCCCTATTGGTCGTCTATAGGATGTAGAAGTAGATGTTGTTGGAGTAAAGACCTATGCTGAATTTGAAGCCATTGACATTATTGGCGATAAGGATCCTTAACCAAACTTTCTGGGAGTTGATTGGGAATTTGAAAATTATGCCATCATTGATCTCAAGTGAGAATTTAAGGTGGATGTATTCAAGTTCATACAGCGATTGGATCCTTACTAGGGTCCTAGGTTTACAGAGCCTGTTATTGATTCAAAGGAGAATTATTTTTTGGATCAGCTATATCACTTAACTACAAGGAAGAGGGAGGATTAAATTAATCCTATAATATATGGTTCTCTTAGTTGGATGAGTGTTCATTATATGAAAGTTGGTTTATAGGTTGCATTGGAAGAATGGAAATAGGGAGACCATGAGCTATACTCCAAATGTTGCACAACTATTTGTTGTGCTAGATGGATTGGTACAGAGGTAAGACATTATCCTATTTTTAATGGTATTAGTCCTATAGCTGATTTTGTTCAAGACGTTGAATTAAACATTGAAGGAAGTCAATGTATTCCTTTAATGGATGCTACCTTACAACCCACTCCTGTGCGATGGTTGGGAGCTCATCGCAACTAGTTCCAAACTTGGGACTCAGTTAAATATGCTATGCTATGTCAGTTTACTGTACCTGAGAAGGGTATGAATGCAATCCTTATGTATGAGGGTTACACTAGCCCACAAAAGCATGTTCAAACCTACAACACTATTTGGACAAAGACTAGATTTCCTGTTGAGCTTTGGGTGCATCAATTTATACATACTTTGGGAACTCATCCTCAAGCTTAGTTCTTGAAGGAAGAAATGAAGAGGTAGAAGGAATATTGGGATGCATTGATAGCCCAATTTTGTAGTGATTTTAATTTCTCATATGAGGATCCATAGATCATTGAATCCTTGAAAGAAATCAAGAGGGTATTGTTTCAGGGAAAACAAGTGTCGATTTGAACTGCTAGTCCCACTATGATGGGTAGCTATCTTAGAAACAAAAAATCAAAGCAATTCGAGATTTCCTTTAAGTGTAATAGATAAGAGAGAAGAAAAGAGGACCGACCTGGATCTTCCGCTTTGATCCTTGCTTGATTTCTCTTTCCTTTGATGGAATTTGCCACTCCTCTCCTACTTGTCCCACTTCAAAGAGTACCTGTAGAGTCAAAGTAACAGAAAACCATTAAAGCATCTCTATCTACAATATCATAAACAATGCAGAATCAGAAACACATTGACCATAAAATTGCATTCATAAACAATAAGATTCACAAATACACGATTATATAGAGGAAAACTCAAAGAACTTTATTAATAGTAGAAGAGAGGATTACAACCCAGCTGTCTAATCCAACATCATCCTCCCAGCATAGAAGCCCTCTTCACCTCATGAAAAGCAAGATCACCCAAAAATACAATGTCTCTTCTCACAGATAAACCAACAACACTTCCTTACAAACTACAAGATTCTAGCCTTCAGATATCTCAGATGAGGGATCCATTTATAGATGTCTTGCAAGGGTGTGAGTCAGCTCTGGGTTTTTGATTAGTGTCATTCCACTGATAGTTCTTGGTTCCACTTGGAGATTTCATTGATCTCTTACTCATCCCTGGGCGAATTCAGAGAGGCAAGTGTCACAAGAGAAGTTTTCTAGAAGATTCCATGATCTTCCACTTAGCAAATTGTCTATGCCATTTGTCTATTCTTGCTCATCGCACCCTAGAGAAGGCCATTTCAATATGCATCACACCTGGCTAGTGTGGTAGCCAGTATGCATCGCACCTTGACCATGGAGCAGTCAATATGGTCCAGTTTTGCCAGTTCTGAGTAGTTTTTTAGGTGGAACTTCTGGGAAATGATGTAATCAGTTGACCATAATCCTTTAGGGTATGAAAGAACACTTTTAGGGACTAAAGAGCCCTTTGTTTATGGACATATGAGTATGGGGTTGCAGTGCATAAATATTTCTATAATAGCTACCCCCTAAAGCATGAGGTCGTAAATCTTCTGATGTTGGGTGAAATGCTTTATCATGAGGATCCGAGGTACTTGAACTGGAAGGTGACCTGTATAAGATACAATACAATACATCATCATCATATTATTTTCATGATCTAGCTGAGGCGGGCATTCCCATGCTTAGCTTCATAAATTCATTTTCATGTACACAGGACAGAGTGATTCTTCATATGAAGAGTCATCTTCTTTTGCTTAGATGACTATCTGTGTAGCTTCTGTGCACATTTGATGTCTTTATGTTCCTGAATATATCACAGCCTAGATGGATGAAACTAGATCTGGGGGCTTCAAACTCATTCAATCTTCGCTCAATTGTACAAGTCGATCCATGTGAAAAAGATGTTTTGAAGTCGAACATGGAAGGACATCGCCTGATTACCAGCCAATAATGTAAGTTGTTAACAAGCGCGAGAGGAATCACCGATAATGATAATGACCCTCAAGGTACTACAGTACAATTCACGTGGTGTGAATATATGAGCCGATGTCGAACACCACGTAAAATATTTCGGTCGAAGGTCATTGATGTAAACCTGTCGCCAAAAGTGAGAAACTTGCCATTAAGGAATGCAAGCTTCAAAGTACTGAAAGGGTTGTCTCTAAGTCAACTTCTTGGATAATGAGCTGATGTCGACAAGAAGTGACCTGTCGTAGGAGGGCCTTGATGTATCCCACATCTACGACGTGAAACGAAGCAAATGATTTTTCTGGAGGTGAAAACGATCTGATGATATAAGGTTTAGGAATGGCGATCATGAAAAATGAAGGGTGGAGGTATTGCAGTGGATGAGGTGTTTTCTGGATGGTGAATTCTCTGAATGACTTTTCTTGAACATGTTGGCGACACTGATATGGACTAGTAGCATTAACCCCATGGATGGTATGGAAGACCAATGGTAATATGGTGAATGGAAAAACCCAACCTAACTCAATCATGGCGGTGGGAGTGAAAGTGTCATGTTCAAGAGCGACCTGCTACCAATAAAATTCTTCAAGTTTTCTTCCCTTTTTCCCTAGTCATTGCTGACCAGTACCTGTTTATTTTTGTTAAGATTGAGGAGGATAACATATGCTTGGTCTATAATTTTCCCTTCAGGCGAACCTATCGTTCTGTTTTTAGCGAGCCTAGCGTCAGTGAGACTCATTCTTGTCTGGGTGGAAAAGTTTGTCACTATTGTTTTAACGAGTTTAACGACAAAGATAACTTGGTCCTTTTCTTATTTAGAGAGTTTGAAAACGGACGAAAAGGAAATTCCAACAGTCCTTTTTCGTGGCATAATCCCTTAAGTATGAAAAAGTATAAAATAATACGAAAGGGATGATTTTTCGATCGCTTTAATGAGTTGAAAAAGACAAGTGCTCGATCTTTTTGTTTGATAATCCCTCAGGTCCAAAAAGATTAAAATATATGGGAGGTATTATGTTCCCCTTACTTTAACGAGCTGGAAAGGCCAATGGCTTGACAATATTTTTATATTTAACGAGTCTAAAAAGAGTTTAAAAGGGACTTGTTTTTGAGGAACGAGTGGTATTTTTGGGTAGAAACTGGTTCCAGGTAAGTTTGGAACTTCTCAAAACATGGCAGTGTGAAGAGGGTGGCAATTAGAATCACTCGTCGCAGTTGTTCCTCAAAAGGGTAAACAATCAAGTGGGAGCGTATGGTTGACCAAATGAATGGAGGTGACGGTAGGAACGCAACCAAGGTTCAAAAAGGCTGATAGCAAGGCGATCACAAAGGTTATTTACCAAAGGTGGTTTCGTTTTTTAACGAGCTTGAACCAGGAGAAACTATGCTTAGCGGCAGGTTTATTTTTTAATGAGATTGAAACTTGTGGGAACATTGCTCTTACCAGTCATTTGAAGATGTCTCTTGGTAGATTTATTTTTTAATGAGCTTGAACACTACTATAACATGTGCTCATTGCCTTTTTATGTAGGTTAGAAACGACCAAGCTAAGAGGCTAAAGGGTTGAGAACCTAAAAAACTAAAAAAATCAAAGGTTGTTTTTCACTTGCATACAAAGGTTTGCATGCCCCCAGGTCTTTCAGAAAAGGAGAGTTTCCAGGTTACCAAATGGAAGTTCTTGTGGTTAGGCAGGATTGTTCCTGTCGGCAGACAAAAACTCTTCCTTAGCTTTGTCCATCGAAATAGACGAAGGTGAATGGTGTGAGCTTCCAATCACATAACATATAAGGAAATATCTGCTTCAGATTGATCACATATCCAATCAAGGAAATGATTTTTCAATCCAATATATGACCTTCAAGAAAATCTCTCTTTTCCTCTGGGTTCGCTTGCCGAAGCAGACCAGGGTGCATGCCCCCTAAACTTCAGAACATTCACCGAACTACCCGCAGTAATTAGGTGGGTGGAATGAAGGTTGAAGAGACATTGTTGACGCAAAGAGACCATTTAGGGATGATGGTTGACGTGTAGCTGTGTTTGAACCAGGAAATGAAAGCTGGTCGACAAATTGCACTAGTTTGCCTTCATGTGGAAAACACATCACTCGAAAGAGTGTGGAAACAATAGCTTCCATGCTATATATATAGTCATGTCCAAGGAGTAGATTGTAATCTAAAGGCCCTTGAGCTACCATCACGTTCAAATTAACGGTTTTCTTTCTCAAAGTTATCAGCAACTTTGGAAGGATCCCTAACGGTTGATTGATTCCTTTGTTGAAGCCTGACAAATTTTGTGTTTCAGGCAGAAGCGATGGTGAACCAAGCGCTTTCTAAGTAGTTGAGGAAAGGATACTCACTGAAGCCCCTTCATCTATGATGGTGCCAAACACGATAATTTTGTAAACTTGTACTATGATCCGGAATGGTATGCTAGATGGAAGGCGAGGTTTTGCTAGTTGATTCCAATCAAAGAAAACGACTAGACTGCTCGGAGGAGGTACCGGATAAACGGCCGGATAAATCTCATGAACTGGGGGGGTTTCTTCCTATTGTAAAGGAACGGGTGGATTGCCCCTAAGTTCATTAGATTCTGTTTTGACAAAAAGAATTTGAACAATGTCGTTCTCATTCTCTTTGGAAATTGTATCATCCGAAGGTGGGCCTTCTTAAGGAAAGATTGAGTCGACTGCCATCTCAACCAGTTGACTTTGGTCTGGTATGGACTCAGAAGCTTTACTTTCAATGATAGGCGATTCAATCGACAATTGAGTTATGTCAATCGGGTTCTCAACTAGCGAAGGAATTGGCAAGAGTTTCCTGTATCCAGGTGGAAGTCGCTGCGGTGAAGCATGACGGTTATCCAAAATGATTTTGGCTTCGTCCAGAAAAGGACAACGGGGAAGAGTATGATTACCTTCGCATAACCCACAGGGAAATTGACATGTCCATTAACTTTGTTTTCACTAGCTGATGGTATGCTGTCAACCTGACTGCTAGAGGTTGATGACACCGAAAGGTGCAAACGGGGAGACCATTCTCTCAAGATCCATGGAATGCAAGGGCAATCTTGATGGTAATGGTTTCCCTTGCAAATTATGCATGGAAATTTATTTTGGAAAGTTTAGTGTGTGGATTTTCACTGGATGATGCATGGTTGTTTCCTTGTTTAGCTGGCTTATTCTTCTTTTCCTTCCCTTTCTTTTTCTTCTCAGCTACTTGGTTTTTAGTGTCACTAGTTTCACCAAGAGAAGAGGAAGAAGGGGAATGAGAAACAAACGAAGTAGAAGGTGAAGGGGTAACTTCAGTATCATCTGGTTGCTAATTAGATTGTTGAGGAATTACAGTATTTTGAACGACAGAGGTCAAAAAACGCCATACTGATTGTGATTCCTGGAAGGTACAATGTAGCCATATATGGAGAACCAATATCTCCCCAAGAGGAGAAATGACTAGGATTCCCTCCAAGAGGGATTCCTTGATTGGTGGACTCCATTATCTCAACCTCAGATCAACGAAGGAACATGGATGTTATTCCGATTTAAATAAATTTTAAAGACGCTTTGACACAACTTGCTTTTTCAAATTTTAAGAGTCGAGAAAAATCTAAAGGTGACTCTAGTTGCCTTCGATTTTTAATGAGCCTGAAGTGATAAGTGCTTAGATGGACCTTTTGTTTTAAGGAGTCGAAAAGGAACGAAAGTAAATACTGTGGAAATCTAGACAGAGGGATTACAAAACTGATCGTAAAACTACAAAATACACCATGGTGATAAATGATAGAGAAATTACCAAGGACTTGTGTACGACAGTCTATCTTCCCGAATGCTGTGTTCAACGCATTACGATCGATAGGGTGGCAGACACGACTTCCTAAGGATAAAGGATATCAACCTATTGTGGTCTCCCAATATATACTCAACGGTACGGGGAGCACAAGTCCGTACTGGCACTTGTCGTATCAAAGAGGAGGAATCACCCAACCTTTGATGAGAATGATAGTTACCAGGTTTACGACGTCGTGACACGTCTCTAGCCTAGACTTCTATATGTGTTGCGTTAGGTTCCAAAACGTTTTTATGTTCATTGAGATTTATTTTAGAGTTGATCTTGCTTATAAGTTTGTCTTTCAAGGTTCACCGTGTGATGTAGATGTAAAATTCCTAAATATGTAATCTAAAATGATAAACAATCGTTTATTTTATTTTAGCAATGAAAATTTTAGCTACAAAGGAAAGAAGATTATGATTTTTATTTTATTTTATTTTTTATTTTTTATTTTTAATTTTTTAATTAATTAATTAATTATTTTTATTTTTATTTATTTTATTTTATTTTATTTATTATTTATTATTTATTATTATATATATATATATATATATATATATATTTTTTTTTTTTCCAGCAGAAAGCATAGAGCACACACTAAATGCACTTTCCTAAATCATATTCTGCACGCAGTCAAAATGAAAATGCACATGCATGTATTTGTTTTTCATTTCCTTAATGTGTGAATGCTAAAAAGGAAAGCTAAGTACAGATTTGAACTATTTTCTTTTAAAGCGACATTTTTAACAATTTCTTTCAAAACGAAAGGAAGACTAAGACGACACTTTTCGATTTCGAATTGAAAACTGCTTTCGACACTTCAAATACTAATAACTCAAATCAAGTACAAAGACTTTACGACACTCTTCTTTTGATTCAAAATGACAATTACGACACTTGTGTCAAAAAACAATAGTTCGATTAAGCTACTCTTGACAAAGGAAGACTGTAAATGATTTACAAATACACAAAAAACATTTACAATTCCTAACCAATGGAGGCTGAATAATGTAAAGGAAGAAGGTTTCAACAAGAAGATATTGATCATGAACAACAAAACTACTGAATAGATCTGAAAACAAGGAGGAAAAACCAAATTTCAAAGAGAGAAACAGTATCATTCAATCATCGCACATGCAACACAGGGAAACATGGATGCATCTCACCTGAAACACACGGGAGGTGCGATGCATACAGGCTGCCTAGTTACAGATAGTGCGATGGAATAGGGAGCGAAACTGAGCTTGGTTTTTGCTCAAAATTTGCAACTAAGTTCAGTGATTTAGGCTGAGTTATGATGGACAATAAAAACAAAGTATAAGGGTATGATCTTATGAGGTTATTGAGCTACCACAAGGGCACTTAGAATGCTTGTAAGTCAGATGTTTAGTTCATAAACCAACCCGGAGATTGACTGAAGCAGCATTCATCTACTTCACAATTGCATAGCAAAGGCGGTTTGAAGGCTAGCTGGCTAACTTCAAGCTCCGTCTGTAGTTTATAAAGCAAACAATAAACAAACAAAAAAAACTATTCGTTCCTCCACGGAGTCACCATTTTGTTTCAGGGAAAACTAGTGTCGATTCGAACTGCTAGTCCCACTAAGATGGGTAGCTATCTTAGAAACAAAAAATCAAAGCAATTCGAGATTTCCTTTAAGTGTAATAGATAAGAGGGAAGAAAGAGGACCAACCTGGATCTTCCGCTTTGATCCTTGCTTGATTTCTCTTTCCCTTGATGGAATTTTCCACTCCTCTCCTACTTGTCCTGCTTCAAAGAGTACATGTAGAGTCAAAGTAACAGAAAACCATTAAAGCATCTCTATCTAAAACATCATAAACAATGCAGAATCAGAAACACATTGACCATACAATTGCATTCATAAACAATAAGATTCACAAATACACGATTATATGGAGGAAAACTCAAAGAACATTATTAATAGTAGAAGAGAGGATTACAACCCAGCTGTTTGATCCAACATCATCCTCCCAGCATAGAAGCCCTCTTCACCTCATGAAAAGCAAGATCACCCAACAATACAATGTCTCTTCTCACAGATAAACCAACAACACTTCCTTACAAATTACAAAATTTCAGCCTTCAGATCTCTCAGATGAGGGATCCATTTATAGATGTCTTGCAAGGGTGTGAGTCAGCTCTGGGTTTTTGATTAGTGTCATTCCACTGATAGTTCTTGGTTCCACTTGGAGATTTCATTGATCTCTTACTCATCCCTGGGCGAATTCAGAGAGGCAAGTGTCACAGGAGAAGTTTCTAGAAGATTCCATGATCATCCACTTAGAAAACTGTCTCTACCATTTATCTATTCTCACTCATCGCACCCCACAGAAGGCCATTTTAGTATGCATCGCACCTGGCTAGTGTGGCAGCCAGTATGCATCGCACCTTGACCATGGAGCAGTCAGTATGGTCCAGTTTTGGCCAGTTCTGAGTAGTTTTTCAAGTGGAACTTCTGGGAAATGATGTAATTAGTTGACCATGATACTTTAGCGTATGAAAGGAAACTTTTAGGGAATAAAGAGCCCTTGGTTTATGGACATATGAGTTTGGGGTTGTAGTGCCCAAATATGTCTATAACATGTATTTTTCTCTACTATAAAATCAATTTATCAATATATCAGTAATATAAGCTATGGAGTTCTACTTGATTCAGGATTTCAAGAATCCATTGCTTTTGGAAAAATAATCAGGGAACCTGAAGATGATGATTTGGAAGAGTTAAGGCATTTTTCCTTCAAAGAGTCTGAAGGAGAAAGGAGTATTAACAATGATCTTGTAAAAAATGCTCCACATTTGAAGCCTTTAAAGTTGTGCAAGAATAATATTGGGACTGAAGACAAACCCAAGTTGGATTCTATTGGTGATTATTGGGATGAACAAACTACCAAGCCGAGATCTTTGATTTACTAAGGGAATATGAAGATATGTTCCTTGCATCATTTTTAGAGCTTAAAGGCATTAAAGGAGATCTGGGAGGGATGAATATTATTCTAAAACCTGATGCTAGAACAATAAAGCATTGACCATATCGTCTGAATCCAAGAGTGAAAGAAAAGGTCAAGAAGGAAATTGACAAGATGCTAACAACGAGACTAATTTTCCTGTTGATGAAGCTGAAAAAAGTCCTATTGTTATTCAAGATAAGAAATATTCATGCGATATTAGGGTTTGTGTAGACTATTAAAGCCTCAACAATGTTTATGTTCATGACCCATTTCCTATTCCTTTCAGTGATGAAGTATTAGATAATGTTGTGGGGTAGGAAGCTAACTTGTTTACAGATGGGTTCCCTGGGTATCATCAAGTCATAATTGTTAAGGGGGACAAGAAGAAAATCACCTTTACCACTAAATGGAGATCATATGCCTTTCAGTCTCAAGAATGATCTAAGTGTCTTTTCCAAAATAGTTATTGCTGCTTTTAGGGAGTATATACATAAGTTCCTTGAAGTTTATATGGATGAATGGACAATTTACAATCTTTTGAAAAAACACTCTAGTTTATTGTGGGTCATGTTTGACATATGTATGCAACTCCAGATCTCCTTAAATATAAAGAAATGCATCTTTGATGTGTCTTTTGGAACTCTGTTGGGACATATTGTATGCAAAGATGTTGTATTAGTGGATCCTACCAAAGTTGTGGTAATTATTAATATGCCACTACCTATAAGCATTAAACAATTGCAGTCTACATTTGGGAATATGGGTTATTATTGTAGATTTATATACAACTACGCTTTGATCGTTGCATGACTAGAGAATTTGTTGAAGAAGAACAAGCCTTTTAAATGGAGTGTTGAGTGTGATGATTCTTTTGATACTTTGAAAGAAAAGTTGGCGAGTGCTCCAATTTTGGTCTATCCAAACTAGAATAAAAAATTCCATGTACAAATTGATGCATCTGGTATTGCTCTCAATGCTATTCTTGTGCAAGATAGAGAAGGTAATATCGACCATCCTATTTAATTTTCCAACCAAAAAAATTATACTGTTGAATGCAACTACACCATAACTGAGTGTGAGGCACTTTCTATGGTATATTTACTTCAAAAATTTCAACACTATTTTCTTGGAGGTCATTTTAATTTTTTCACTGATCATTTGGCATTGAAATATTTATTCAAAATGCCTGTGCTAGAAGGAATGATTTGGTGATGGTTTTTGTTATTCTAGGAGTTTTCCTTTGAAGTTATTGTCAATTTAGGTCAAACTAATTTGGGGCCTGATCATCTATCGTGTTTGGAGTCAAGGGAATCTGGAGGTTTAATAGATGATTAACCACCTGATGCAGACTTGTTGAGAATTGAGGCTGTCCCAGATTATCTTGAAGATATTGCCCTTTTCTTAAATGTTGGTAAGTGTCTAGATGATTATTCTTCCACACAAAAGAGGCATTTGTTTCTAAGAGAAAATGATTACTAGTTAATTGTAGGTAAACTGTACAAGGCCAAATATAATTCAAATTTTTGTATGCCATTAAAAATGGCAAGAGTTTCTTTTTCTGCTGGAAAATAATTTTTCTGATGAATAAGAAATTCTCCAGAGGCATATGCACATAAAATTTCTTCTCCCGTCTCTTCCTTTCTTTCAAAAAGGATGGCTGCCCAAAAATTATCGGACGCATCAGTTTGAAGGATGAGAAATCCATTACCTGGTGGTTTGAGCTCGGGGAGATTTTTGCATTCAGCTTTTAACATTTGAACTGCTGCTGTGGCTTCTTGTGACCATCTAGAATGCAAATGTCTTCTAATTGGAGCAGTTTTTTCTGACAATCTAGGAATGTATTTATGCACATAGTTGAGTATTCCTAGAAATCGCTGAATCATTTTAGTATCCTGTAACTGATTGGGAAATTCAGATAATTTTGTTAAAACATGGGGTTGCATCTGAATTTTACCATTGATAACATGGATACCCAAAAAATCAATACTATCTTGAAACAGAAGCATTTTCTTTTCTGACAAAACAATACCATGCTGCTTTGCTTCTTCAAGAAATATCTGTAAATGCTTCATATGTGATTCAAGATCCTGACTGTGAATCAAAATGTCATCAATATAGACAACAATAAAATCATATTTACCAAAAATATAGTCCATTCGCCATTGAAAGAAGGCTGGAGCATTCTTCAGACCAAATGGGACTACTCTCCATTGGAAAAAACCTGCGGGACATGTGAATGCAGTTTTGTGATGATCTTCTTCTTTGATTTGTATCTGGTAATAACCAGACTTCATGTCGAACTTACTGAAGATCTTGCTATTCTAAATTTTTTGCATAATTGTTTCCTGGCGGGGCAGAGGATAGTTGAAGCCCTTCGTGATTGCATTCAATGGTTTATAATTAATGACCATTCGATCTTTTCCTCTGACTATCTCTGAGTGATTTCTTACCAGGAAAGAAGAATAGGAATAATGAGAAGAACTAGGTTCGATTAACTTGAGATTTAAGAGTTCTTCAACCTGCCTTTTGATTTCTTTTTTCATCTATTGGAGTACAGGGTATAAGCTTTCCTGTAACCCCGTTGTCATGCAGAGTAATTATTTCTTGCTGAGGGCTTTCTTTAGTCCAGAATGCTCGAGGATTTTCAGAACGACATTTCAACAATTCATCATAAATAGTCATTTGTTCAGGAGACCAATCAAGATTTCTATTTGCCTTTTGTTTTGATTTTGTTTGACTCCTTTCTTCATAAATTTGCAATACTTCTTGCCAATTATGAGAAGTATTCTGGGATTTTTTCATGCCAGCCTTCTTTTGGCTATTTTCTTTTCTGGCTTCTGAATTAGCCAAAGTCAATCTTGGAACTGAGATTGCCTTATTTTTTATATTCAGAATAACTTTTTCATCACTAATTGTAACTGGCAACACAAAATTAATAAATGACATTCCAAGAAACAAACTTGCAGAGGCATCATAGTGCTGAATTGTAGAAATTTTTACAATACTCCCCCCTACTCTTAAAGATACGTTATCAACATAGTGGGTGAGATTGACAGAGCCACCAATGGTCTCAGAAATCAGAATATTTTGTAAAGGCTTCCATAATCCTTTGAATAAAGATGGGCGTGCTAAGTTATTGGAGCCACCTATATGAATGAATGCATCCACAGTGATCCATTCACCTTTAACTTGGACTTCAACAGGAATATAGAGAAGATTGTTAGTTTTAACAATCTTTTTGAGAAAAGAACTTTCATCGAGATTAACAGATGTGGGAATGGGCAAAGATGAAGATGACTAAGAAATTGTCTTTGGGTAAGGACAAAAAGAATTCAACGTGGATTGTGGAGGCAAATAATTTAAAACAGAGTGTGAATTCTTAGTATCTCGATCGGTAGATAAAGAGGGAACAGTAGAGATAGCATCATCTGAAATGGATTCAGATGTCTCATTAGTGTAGTCATCGGAGCTATACTCATCACTAAAATGCAAGTCAGTTTCATGCTCAGATTTAGAACAATGATATAAAATATTCATTTTCTGGCATGTGTCGGGAACTGACTCAGTATCTGACAAGGAAGCATTAGTTAAAATATATAAATTTGATACTTCATCTTGGGAATCAACAATTGACCAATTATCTACAAAATCATCAATCTCTATACATGCTTTCAAATTGTTGGAAGAGCTTTTGGGACATTTTCTGGCGAAGTGACCTTCTTGTTTGCATATAAAACATGCATTGTATCTTTTTGGTTCCCTGCGCTTTTTTAAATATTTGAACTTGCGGAATGGCTTTCTAGGATTGGCTGCTCTCTTGGGCCTGAATTTTCCATATCTTCTAGATTTTCTCTTTTTGAATGGTGTCCATGGTAATATAGAACGACAAACATCTAGACTAGGAGAAAAATCTTGAGCTTTCTTCTGCCAACAAAGATTTAACTTTTTCTTGACACCGAAATAAGAGATCTATCCAATAAGTCTGTTCAATCTTTTTCCCTTGAATATCTAGATCTTTCATTATCATATCACCTAGATTACCAGGCAATTTTGACATGAATGAAATATTTTGAGTAGAATCATTGGTAAGATTAGCTTTATAGATCTTGGCCATATAATCATTACCAAACTGATCTAAAAACTTTAAATCCTTCAATTCCATTCTTGCTAGATCTGTTATAGTCTGTTTCTTTTCATCTGCCGGTTCAGGGACAAATTGGGTTTTGAGTAGCAATTCTAATGTAGCTAATCCTGCAGCAGATACATGCATCTGTTCTTCTTCTGATGGTCCCATCCACCAGTCATATACCATTCCGGCCATTCGTTTTTTTGCTAAGGCAAAAATAGATAGATTATCTAATTTAGAGACAATTTGCATTTGATATACGGCACCAATCCAAACTCTGATGGATTTAGATGGATTTGTAGATTTGTCTAAGTCTATAACATATCCAGTGGCATTGGCTGCAAACAAGTCTTCTTCAACCCTTGGGTACTTATGTACTTCACGAAGTACATTGGATTTTTGGAGAGATGGCAAAATGAAGGAAGGGAATTTAGAGGCAACATTTTCTAAAGTGGCTATCTCACTTTTTGATTTTTGAAGATTTAGTGATTTTGCTAGTTCTAGTCTATGTTCAGCTTGGGCGCTGCATTCAGCTTCACTGCCCTCTTGCTTTTCATGTATATCCCAATAGTTAGGAGTATCCATGGAGATAGAAAATTTGGGAACCTTTGATTCTCTCCTTTTCTTTTCTTTTTTATTTTTCTCTTTTGCTTCTCTTCTTGCTTTTTCTTCTTGCTGTTCATCATGGAGAAGCTTAAGATTAGCTATAATTAGCTCAGACTGAGAACCTAAATCATCCAGAACTTCCTTTGCATGTGCACATCATGTGGTAAGGTAATTAGCAATCTGATAGGTCTGATCTAGGTCAGTGGTATTTAATGCATTATTCTCTATCAAGGGAGCACAGTCAGCTTGGGTCGGCTGTTGTTTTGACATAGAAGAGGTGGTGCAAAATTTTGTCTTAGGAGGCCATTTCCCACCTTTTACAAAACGATGATTTGTGTATTTCCATTCTTCAACAGGAGGAAACTGGGTATGAGAAATACGATGCATTTTATTTACAGCTAAAAAAGGTTTAGATTCAGGTATATACAGTTCAGTTGACGACAACTGTGGTTCAGAAAGACTGACTTCTTCAACTGGAGGGAGATCTACGCGTCTTGAAGAAGAAGCTTCAATAGAAGGTACAGGGATTACATAACGTCGTGGCCTGACGATAGGTCAAGGAATTTGTGGTTTTGCAGGAATAAGCTTTACTTGACCATTATTAATCGAGATTCTTTTTAGTTTTGACTCAGGCTTGCGATCATCTGCAATCGACTTATATTGAAAATACCAATTGCTTGGCAATTTAGTTTGATCATACAGAACACCTTCAACTTGAGCATTTGAAAGACCAACAGTAACACAATCTTTTAAAATGGGTTGTTTGAGTTTAGGGTGAGCTGTGTTGGTTAACTGAAAAGAAGCTTGAACCAATGTAGAAAGATACTCAGTATCTTCTATCATTTGAAGTCCTTGAACTCCTACCAGGAGTTTCCAACAATCTTTAAGATGGATATCGGCCAGGTTGATTGAATAATCAAGAAATATTGTACCATATTGACACCCAGTAGATAGATTACCCAAAATTGTTCCTATTCTTGCATGGTCATAAATCTGGTGACGGGTATCAAAAATTTCAGCAATACAGGGAGTATTTAATCCATGTCGGAACAAAGGAGCAAGACCAATTCTAATGCCACCAAAATGAAGATAGGAATACTTCTGATCCTTTACATACTGTTGAAATTTCTTGATCTCATCATCAGAAAATAGATTTAAAGCGACTATTTGGACTGCGGGACCAGAAATTTTTATAGTAACTTCCACTTCTTTCAAAAAAGATTTTCTTTTAAAAACAAACGACATAGGCAATTTATAGACATCAGTAGCATGGAGAGAAGGACGATTCCAGCTCTCAGGATTCTCAATTGCTTCAAAGTTTTCAGTAGATGCAAGGTCCGATTCAACAGTTCGAGAATAGACTTCAGTTATAACTTTACGATCAATAGACGAGAAGGAGCGTAACAGATTTGCCATAATTACAAACTATACCAGAGATTGACTAAAGTAGCGTTTATCTACACAGCAATTGTAGAACAAGAGCTTTTTGAAGGCTTCCTGGCTAGCCTTAGACTCTGTCTATAGTTTATAACTTAGGACCAGAACAGGGCTTTGATACCAATTAAGATGATGGACTCAGTAACTTACTTGAACCTCTAAAGAGTATGCTGAAATTCCTCACACAATCCACCTCGGGCTCGAGAAATACGAGGACACACGACTCCTTCGGTCTTCAACTCGCTTTACAATCCCGACTTAAGGCGATCCTAGAACAAACTGTCCTCAAACAGGTGGCCCAACATGCTTCAGAATTAATTCAAATAAAAATGTTACATACCAAGTTATGCCTCAGAGTAGAGCTTTCTGGTCTCTGATCTCTTAAAGCACAGAATACAAACACTCTTTCACACACTCACACATTCACTCACAACACAGACATGTCTCTCTACACACACAAGACTCATACTTATAAGTTTAGAAACATATGAGAATTATTGAAGGTCCTGTCAAACATTTCTTAGTCCAGACGGTGTCTGTTCAATATTCTCGAGTACAATAATTAAAAGAAAACGCACTACCAAGGTCCCATCGGACTTCGATCACTATCATAATCGGAATCAGGATCATGTGCTTCTGATGAAGATGAGGGAAGCTTTTTCTTTAACCATGATTGATTTAACCACTCCAAATATTGTGTCTCCCATGTGTGGTCATGTTGCTCTTGAGCATCTTGGTACAAATCCACGAAAATAGTTTCTTTTTCGTCAGATACCTTCTCTTTTCCTTTTGTCGTAGCTGCTTTTTCTTTTTTCAGGACTGTAGAAGATTCTCCTTTTAGTGGTGCCTTGGATGATTGTCCTGTATCAAACTTTATTGTGTGAGTCGTAACATAGAGATTCTTTTGTGGAAAGAGATATTTATTGTCCTCTTTCGTCCACCGATTTACATAAGCCATTGGATCTATCTCAATGTCAAGGAAAGAATCTTTTTTGCTTTTACAGAATTCAGGCATTATTTGAACTGACAATTCGACTCCATCTAATAATTCCCATTTGAAAATTTGAAACATGCTGACAGAGCGTTCTATGGCACATTGGACCCATAGCTTGCAGTTATGATTGATATTCTCTTGATGCTGCCAACCTAATTCAAAAATCATAGATGAACAAACCATGGTTGACAATAATAAATTTATCAAACAAACTACATCATCACTCCAATTTCCTACCATAACACTAATAGTAATTAATGCATTTGAATTGATCAGTGATTTGATTACTCCAAATCTTCCTTGAAGTGTTTCTAAAGTTCTGATCATAGACAATTTTTCAGGTAACTTGAGGCTGTGAAATTCTTTAAGCCAGAGAGTGATTTTCTTAATTTCTTCATTATTGTTGGCTATCACAGAGGCAGCAACTCGTTCAGGGCCATATAATTGTGCAAAAGGATTTGGGATAATAGGATTTCTGAACTCTAAACTTTGATAATCCCAAGGTGTCGAGAATGTTCGCAGATATTGCAATGTCCTTTCAACACATTGAGAAGCTCTTGTCTGTGGCTTCTTTTGACAATGGCCATTTTTTATTTCCCAATCTAAAAATGGTTCAAAGAGTTCATACTAGGGAAATGAATATGTTCCTGAAAAATTTTCATCATTTCTTTGAAGAAATGCAGCATCAAGCTCTTCAAAAAGATCAGGAATTCTTAACGACTTTAGAAACCTTCCTACCCTTTTGGTCATATTTATTTCATCCAAATCCAACATTTTAGCAGAAGTATAAACAACAAAAGAGAAATCTATACCTCTAATGATTTGATAATAATTCAAAGTTTGCAAAACCTTGATCATAAATTTAGTATATTCTTTAGTCCAGTAATCATCAAGAGTCTTGAAATTAAGTTTTACCTTCATATTTGGCAGAGGATATACCTTTACCAATTCTTCATGTAGACCCAATAGAACACCAACATTTTTCGACTGCCAAGCTTGACATCAGTGTATCCATTGATTTCTTCTCATTCTCAGTCCAATATCCTTTTTAATTTCTTCGACCACATCACCAAGAATTAATTCAAGAATCTGAAATCTTTTTACAAAAGTTTCAAAGATATCATCTGCAGGGGTCTTACCAGGAATAACAAAAATATCAGTTCTTTGGTTATGAACATGGGCCTTGTTCATTTCTTTGGTAAGAGAGTCGGCTAAATAATTGGAAATACCTAGCACCCATTCAACATCAAAATCATACATTTGAAACCATATCTGCCATGCCAAAAGTCTACCTCTTGCAAGCTGTTTTGATATCTTGGCTGATAGGAAATATTTGAAATTCATTGAGTCTGTTCTTATCAGGAACTTGGCAGGGGCAAATATAATTCAAATTTTTGTATGCCATTAAAAATGGCAAGAGTTTCTTTTTCCGCTGGAAAACAATTTTTCTGATGAATCAGAAATTCTCCAGAGGCATATGCACATAAAATTTCTTCTCCCGTCTCTTCCTTTCTTTCAAAAAGGATGGCTGCCCAAAAATTATTGGATGCATCAGTCTGAAGGATGAGAAATCCATTAGCTGGTGGTTTTAGCTTGGGGAGATTTTTGCATTCAGCTTTTAACATTTGAACTGCTGCTGTGGCTTCTTGTGACCACCAGAATGCAAATGTCTTCTGATTGGAGCAATTTTTTCTGACAATCTAGGAATGTATTTATGCACATAATTGAGTATTCCTAGAAATCGCTGAATCATTTTAGTATCCTATAAATGATCGGGAAATTCATATAATTTTGTTAGAACATGGATTTGCATCTGAATTTTACCATTGATAACATGGATACCCAAAAAATCAATACTATCTTGAAACAAAAGCATTTTCTTTTCTGACAAAACAATACCATGCTGCTTTGCTTCTTCAAGAAATATCTGTAAATGCTTCATATGTGATTCAAGATCCTGACTGTGAATCAAAATTTCATCAATATAGACAACAATAAAATCATATTTACCAAAAATATAGTCCATTTGCCGTTGAAAGAAAGCTGGAGCATTCTTCAGACCAAATGGGACTACTCTCCATTGGAAAAAACCTGCGGGACATGTGAATGCAGTTTTGTGACGATCTTCTTCTTTGATTTGTATCTGGTAATAACCAGACTTCATGTCAAACTTACTGAAGATCTTGCTATTCTAAATTTTTTGCATAATTGTTTCCTGGCGGGGCAGAGGATAGTTGAAGCCCTTCGTGATTGCATTCAATGGTTTATAATTAATGACCATTCAGTATTTTCCTCTAACTATCTCTGAGTGATTTCTTACCAGGAAAGCAGAACAGGAATAATGAGAAGAACTAGGTTCGATTAACTTGAGATTTAAGAGTTCTTCAATCTGCTTTTTGATTTCTTTTTCATCTATTGGAGTATAGGGTATAAGCTTTCCTGTAACCCCATTGTCATGCAAAGTAATTATTTCTTGCTGAGGACTTTCTTTAGTCCAGAATGCTTGAGGATTTTCAGAACAAAATTTCAACAATTCATCATAAATAGTCATTTGTTCAGGAGACCAATCAAGATTTCTGTTTGCCTTTTGTTTTGATTTTGTTTGACTCCTTTCTTCATAAATCTGTAATACTTCTTGCCAATTATGAGAAGTATTCTGGGATTTTTTCATGCTGAACTTCTTTTGGCTATTTTCTTTTCTGGCTTCTGAATTAGCCAAAGTCAATCTTGGAACTGAGATTGCCTTCTTTTTTATATTCATAATAACTTTGTCATCACTAATTGTAACTGGAAACACAGAATTAATAAACGGCATTCCAAGAAACAAACTTGCAGAGGCATCATAGTGCTGAATTGTAAATGGACTCAGTAACTTACTTGAACCTCTGAAGAGTATGCTGAAATTCCTCACACCATCCACCACGGGCTCGAGAAATACGAGGACACATGACTCCTTCGGTCTTCAACTCGCTTTAAAAGCCCAACTTAGGGCGATCTTGGAACAAACTGTCCTCAGACAGGTGGCCAGCAGGCTTCAGAATTAATTCAAATAAAAATGTTACATACCAAGTTATGCCTCAGAGTAGAGCTTTCTGGTCTCTGATCTCTTAAAGCACAAAATACAAACACTCTTTCACACACTCACACATTCACTCACAACACAAATGTGTCTCTCTACACACAAGACTCATACTTATAAGTTTAGAAACATATGAGAATTATTTAAGGTCCTGTCAGACATTTCTTAGTCTAGACGGTGTTTGTTCATTATTCTCGAGTACAATAATTAAAAGAAAATGCACTACCAAGGTCCCATCGGACTTCGATCACTATCATAATCAAAATCAGGATCATGTGCTTCTGATGAAGATGAGGGAAGCTTTTTCTTTAACCATGATTGATTTAACCACTCCAAATATTGTGTCTCCCATGTGTAGTCCTGTTGCTCTTGAGCATCTTGGTACAAATCCACGAAAATAGTTTCTTTTTCGTCAGATACCTTCTCTTTTCCTTTTGCCATAGCTGATTTTTCTTTTGTCAAGACTGTAGAAGATTCTCCTTTTAGTGGTGCCTTTGATGATTTTCCTGTATCAAACTTTATCGTGTCAGTCGTAACATAGAGATTCTTTTGTGGAAAGAGATATTTATTGTCCTCTTTCAAATTTTATGTGCATATGCCTCTGGAGAATTTCTGATTCATCAGAAAAATTGTTTTCCAGCAGAAAAAGAAACTCTTGCCATTTTTTAAGGCATACAACAATTTGAATTATATTTGGCCCCTGCCAAGTTCCTGATAAGAACAGACTCAATGAATTTCAAATATTTCCTATCAGCCAAGATATCAAAACAGCTCGCAAGAGGTAGACTTTTGGCATGGCAGATATGGTTTCAAATGTATGATTTTGATGTTGAATGGGTGCTAGGTATTTCCAATTATTTAACCGACTCTCTTACTAGAGAAATGAACAAGGCCCATGTTCATAACCAAAGAATTGATATTTTTTTTATTCTTGGTAAGACCCCTGCAGATGATAGCTTTGAAAATTTTGTAAAAAGATTTCAGATTCTTGAATTAATTCTTGGTGATGTGGTCGAACAAATTAAAAAGGATATTAGACTAAGAATGAGAAGAAATAAATGGATACACAGATGTCAAGCTTGGCAGTCCAAAAATGGTGGTGTTCTGTTGGGTCTACATGAAGAATTAGTAAAGGTATATCCTCTGCCAAATATGAAGGTAAAACTTTATTTCAAGACTCTTGATGATTACTGGACTAAAGAATATACTGAATCCATGATCAAGGTTTTTCAAACTTTGAATTATTATCAGATCATTAGAGGTATAGATTTCTCTTTTGCTATTTATACTTCTGCTAAAATGCTGGATTTGGATGAAATAAATATGACCGAAAGGGTAGGAAGGTTTCTAAAGGCGTTAAGAATTCCTGATCTTTTTGAAGAGCTTGATGCTGCATTTCTTCAAAGAAATGATGAAAATTTTTCAGGAACATTCATTTCCCTAGTATGAACTCTTTGAACCATTTGTAGATTGGGAAATAAAAAATGGCCATTTTCAAAAGAAGCCGCAGACAAGAGCTTCTCAATGTGTTGAAAGGACATTGCAATATCTGCGAACATTCTCGACACCTTGGGATTATCAAAGTTTAGAGTTTAGAAATACTATTATCCCAAATCCTTTTGCACAATTATATGGCCCTGAACGAGTTGCTACCTCTATGATAGCCAACAATAATGAAGAAATTAAGAAAATCACTCTCTGGCTTAAAGAATTTCATATCCTCAAGTTACTTGAAAAATTGTCTATGATCAGAACTTTGGAAACACTTCAAGGAAGATTTGGAGTAATCAAATCACTGATCAATTCAAAGGCATTAATTACTATTAGTGTTATGGTAGGAAATTGGAGTGATGATGTAGTTTGTTTGATAAATTTATTATTGTCAACCATGGTTTGTTCATCTATGATTTTTGACCTAGGTTGGTAGCATCAAGAGAATATAAATCATAACTGCAAGCTATGGGCCCAATGTGCCATAGAATGCTCTGTCAGCATGTTTCAAATTTTCAAATGGGAATTATTAGATGGAGTCAAATTGTCAGTTCAAATAATGCCTGAATTCCATAAAAGCAAAAAAGATTCCTTCCTTGACATTGAGATAGATCCAATGGCTTATGTAAATCGGTGGACGAAAGAGGACAATAAATATCTCTTTCCACAAAAGAATCTCTATGTTACAACTAACACAATAAAGTTTGATACAAGACAATCATCCAAGGCACCACTAAAAGGAGAATCTTCTACAGTCTTGAAAAAAGAAAAAGCAGCTACGACAAAAGGAAAAGAGAAGGTATCCGACGAAAAAGAAACTATTTTCGTGGTTAAATCAATCATGGTTAAAGCAAAAGCTTCCCTCATCTTCATCAGAAGCACATGATCCTGATTCCGATTATGATAGTGATCGAAGTCCGATGGGACCTTGGTAGTGCGTTTTCTTTTAATTATTGTACTCGAGAATATTGAACAGACACCGTCTGGACTAAGCAATGTCTGACATGACCTTCAATAATTCTCATATTTTCATAAACTTATAAGTATGAGTCTTGTGTGTGTAGAGAGACACATCTGTGAGTGAATGTGTGAGTGTGTGAAAGAGTGTTTGTATTTTGTTCTTTAAGAGATAGAGACCAGAAAGCTCTACTATGAGGCATAACTTGGTATGTAACATTTTTATTTGAATTAATTCTGAAGCTTGCTGGGCCGCTTGTCTGAGGACAGTTTGTTCCAAGATCACCATAAGTCGGGATTGTAAAGCAAGTTGAAGACCGAAGGAGTCGTGTGTCCTCATATTTCTCGAGCCCGTGGTGGATGGCGTGAGGAATTTCAACATACTCTTCAAAGGTTCAAGTAAGTTACTGATGGAAGATGGGACTCGATAATGTCTTACACATATGTTTTTTGAGCCATGAGGGTGATGGAATCATGTGGGAATGTCACAGTGGTATTGTAGGAGGACATGAAGGGGGGAAGCTACTAAAAGAAAGGTATTACAAGTGAGACTATGGTGGCCAACTTTATTTAAAGATGTGAAGGAATTTTCTAGTAATTGTGATGCATGTCAACGAGTTGGAAGGCCTTCTCATTGTAATGAAACTTCACTGCACCTAGTCCAAGCATTACAAACCTTTAAGAAATGGGTTGTTGATTTCATTGGTCCCATAAATCATCTTGAGCGAAATTCACATGCCCGATATATCATCATCGCAACTAATTATCTAACATGATGGGTAAGTGTTATAGCATCATTCATGCTCCTGTAGACCTGATGCTCTTATACACTATACACGCGTACACATTTTTTAAATTGAAAAAATAAATAAAAAGATATTTTTTTGGGCGGGGTTTACAGGTTTTACCAAGAACCCACCTACATGAGACCATGGCCTAACTGAAAAAACAATTTGAGGTGGTATATATACACCCCTTGGGTAGCCTTAATGGATATGAGAAGAGAGATATCGATATTGCACGTTATTTTCCCCAGATCAAGTATACTTTTCCCATGCTTCCTACAGCCCCAATCTCTAGGAAACCATGATTTCCTTTGCAAACATGCTCAGTCCCCTTATCTAACATCTCCTTGCATATGTTAGAGAGGTTATCTTTGTGTTTTAGGATGGAAATATCTGGAGGAAGGCTTTGTCAGTGCCTTTGCCCTAGGTCAGATTATATCTATCATGTACTTATTGTTATTCATCAATAAAGAAACTCATGTCTTGTTCCTGATATATGTTGTCATCTTATGAATGATAGTCTAAATTTCTATTTATGATGATCTAACATATTCTTATGCATGTACTTTGAATTTTGTATTCTATCTATGCTTATGTGATTGATATTTAGGTCTTCATATTTTGGAGGAAGTAGAGGGTTTGGACCCTATGAGAACATCTTCAAACGTAGGACCCCTGGGTACGTTCCTAATCCCAATTTTAGTAATTCGAATGTTTGGCATGCTGGATTGAGTGTTCTTTGTTGATTGATCTATTCTGCTTTGTTGGGGCTTCCAACCCTAGCCTTAAGGATTATTTCTCACCAACAAAATTGGTGACCATACTAGGGATTACCATTAGGTATTTCTTAGAAGGGTTGTTTTCTTTGATCTGGGTTTTAGTCTGTTGTTTCCTTTCTTTTCAACCTTATGAAGTCTTGAGTAATTTGGTCTTTCAACCTGATCTTTTAGATCTAGGATTTCTCTTTTATTTTTCCTCAGTTTTCTTTCTATATGCACTTTTCTTTATAGACAATCACGTACACATGCAGCTGCTTCCGAAGCAACTCACGTATATGATGGTTTCTTCACACACAATCACGTACATATGATGAACTACGTCTAAACAATCACATATAGATTTGGAAAAATGAAAAATTTTCATTTCTTGAATTTGATGAGGCTTTGACCAAGTTTCTTTAAGTTTTTTTAATCTTTGTAAGGCCTGGAATCATCTTGGTAACTTATTTTGTTGATATCTTTCCTCTTGTTGGAGAAATGCTTATGTCAACCTAGGGTTTTGAGTTTTTGAAGCTATTTACAATGATGGACCTGCCAATATTCAAAGGTGTCTCCCTGATATGCGGTCCCAATTAGACCTCACACTATTTGGTATAGGAGCCCCATTTGGAATATGGCCCAGTTTCCATTTAGTTAAATATTTTCCTTTTGGATTTAGTTGTCGGCAAGGGAGATAATCACATATGTGCCTTCGAAAATCATGTTAGTTTTCCTGGTGAATGTTTGGTTGTAAGTACATCAAGGTTTTTCTCCTGCGGAGGGAAGAGGAAGTGAGCCTCTAAGAGAGAGGTAATACTACCACTCTAGCAGAAGCACACACATAGGAAAGATTCATCTAACATCCATCATAATAGTCCACAAAGATGCAACAATCATTACAACCATTACAACACATTCTCAATATGATAAGTGATAAAATAAATGAAATAGTTCAACTACTTTAGTGTAGGTGAAAAACAAACATGAATCATAAACATTTACAGAAAAATATTACAAATATTCATAATCCATCCATGAAATACAAGTTGGCCATTAAGATTCATATATTAAGTAAAAGTCCCAAGATTCATGTATACAAAAAACATCACTTAATCCAATAGTGGATCGTCAGATCCACTACTTCCTCCTCGAAAGTACTAAATCTGTCTCTTTGATGCCTTATGGGAGAATCCAAGGTGAAAATTCATTTGCTTGTACAATGAGGGTGTATATATAACCAATGGGGTGATCCTTCACCTCCCTCCCTCATAATTGTTTGACTTCCCTATGATTTTTTAACTCTTACATGAGTCTTTACATTTTGTACTCATCCTTTAGACTTCCACTTTACAATTTATTTTTAAATAAGAATTTACAATAATCCACAAAATGATGTGGCACATGATGAATCATGACATGACATGACATGACACTGATGACTTGGACTGCATGATGACATGGCGTTGATGACTTGTAATGTATGATGATATGGAAATTTCAAGCCATTCTTGCTGTTACTTTCTTTGTGTCTTCTTAAAGATGATTTCTTCTTCCACCTTCATATGGATTAGAGATGAGGAGTCTTCAGTGTTATTAGATCTTGAGTTGTTGTCACAAACTGATGTCCCTTTGCTTCCTCCTGATTGATCAACTTGTATCTTCAACTACAAAGGTGTCTTCTAACATGGTCTCCTTCTCCATCTCCTTCTTCATCATGTTGTCATAGCATGATAGAGTACCTGCATTTGCAATTCACTCATGACAAGCTGACATCAATCTGATAAAACCCTAGTTTGAGATGGTGCATGATGATCCACTAGCTGAGATGAAACTAGGTGGTAGGATGAGAGAGAGGCTCATGGAATGTGCAATTGCATGGGTCAGGTTGTCATGGGTCAGGATTTAGCATTGATACTACACAATGCACAATTAAGGCTGGACTGGGTTTGAGGATTGTGGATTTGAGGTATTCAAGGAGTATGGATGAGGGCTTTAGCATTGAGATTTCCCACTACACAGTGCTAGAAGGACAGGGAGACCAGATGATTACAAAATTGTGCATTTTAGGAGCTCAAGGCTAGGGCTTGAAGACTGAGACTGTACAATGTGAAGTTTAGGGTTGACTGAAAGGAAATATTGCACTGTTTTGGAGCTCAAGGTCTTGGTTTGAGCATTAGAATTGCACAATTCATAGTTAAGGGAGGCATAAAATGTGCAATGCATAGTGCCAATAGAATAGGTTACTTTTTGAGGGCTGAGACTGCACAATGCGTAGTTTAGGAAGGCTGAAAGAGGCTGAGTGGCTCGATCAGGGAATTTTTCCAATTTTACTAAGTGTCGAATCAGTGAAAGGAAGATAGACAAAAGCATGACTCTGAAAATGATCACACACTTAGATCACTTGATGACACAACATGGAACACTCGGAACACATGAACAATATCCTTTCCCCAATGCGACAACTTTACGGTGACCTACACCAAGTGCGACACCAAAGATATACTTTGCAACGACCGTTACAACACTTGTGTTACAATTCTTGAAACTTTGGAAATGAGTGCGATACATGTTTAAATGGTAATACCAAATCATTTACACAAATGTTACCCTTGGAAACCACCAAAACTAGCTTTTGTGCATTGTGCGACACTCCACATGCTAAAAGACAACACTTTGATTTTGTTGCAAATGGGACAAGGAAACTTAAAGAAAACACATGAAATAATTATTAATTCTTGCGGCGACAACATGAAAAGTAGAAGTAGGCTCCAAAATTTGGATGTAGGCCAAAATTTTGGAGGGTGTTGTAGCAATGACAACACTTGGTGACACACTGATTAAATTCTAGTTTCTATACCTTGGTTAATTCTATAGTGCGAGGTTTAGTTCTTCAGGGAGTATTGATTCAACGTGAAGATCACTTTGGTTTCCTCACTTAACCCTTGAATAAACATAGTCCCATATGTCCTTTATCGGTTGAACACAAACATAGCACCAAAAATATCATAATGTTTTGAATAAGGAAAGAGTAGTATAGTTTAGGATATTTATACTTTCACAGTATAGTTTTTCATCTCTGGTGTTGCTTCGATGCCAACAGGATTGGACAGTACCCCGACAAAGCCACTACAGGAACACAAACATTGCTCCACTTCTAGCGAGCTTGGACAGTTTCCCAACAAATTTGCTTGCTTTATCTCCCTGTAAAAGAAGCCTTTCTCTTCTTTCACCCTTTATTTATGTATTTTATATAGGAATGTTCATATGCAATTATTCATTTCATGGGAGGAAGAGGGATCCCGACTTATTGAGAGCATAATATCCTATTCCTTTAGAGAAGCATATAAATACCTCTAATTTAGGTTTTCTCATTTAGATTTTTCCCCTTGTCCTTCTCTACTTGATTGTATAAGCATGGAAACACGAAACATAAAGAATCAAGCATAGGTGTAAGGTTTCCATAATAGACACGGGTATCATGGCTTAACACAAAACTCTCTTTACGAAAGGATCATATTTTCCATCAGAACATCATTGACCAAAATATGTAACCAAAACAAAGAAGAAGGACCAAAGGTTAGCCAAATGTTGTAGTGTCACAAGACTCTTTTCAATTCAACCACACATAATGAAGATAGAAAAAACATTTACACACGCCACTTATTTACAAAAATAGAAAATGAAAACACAATACCAAACAAAACAAACAACCAAAAGAACAAACTATCTACATAGGGTAGGGCATAGCCCTATACCATCATTGAAAATATTGTTTTAAATATTAGCCATTAAGAGGAAGAGAGTCAATATTCCCATTTAAATATTGGAGACGATATGTGTGTTAGCCAATCTTCTCATGCACATATATGGTATGATCCATAGGGATTGGAACTTAGTATGTTTACCTTTGCCTTCATGGGATTTGTCCCACTTCAAGATCAGGTCACCCACACTGAATTAATTTTACCAGAAGACTTATTATCTAACCATCTTTTGATACGACTTTGATGGAGGGAAAATTTTCCTTTAGCTTTATGTCTTTCTTCTTGTAGCTTGCGAAGGGTGTCTACCCTACTCTGAACCAATAGGCATGAACTACTCTGGGACTCTTGTAAATGTTGAAGGGTAGGAAAATAGATGTTTGGTGGTAGGATGGATTTTGTTCCACACACCAGTAAGTAAGGAAACCTATTTAGAGAAGGATTAGGCATGACTCAGTCATCCCATAGGGTGTTCACCAAAGAAGAGTGCCAATTCCTCTGTTAAGATAAAATGATCTTCTTAATGATGTAGATAAGGTTCTGATTAGTGGAATCAACGAGACCATTTCCATGCGGATAGTAATTAGCAGAATGTTTCAATATAATACCATTTTCCAATGAAAAATCATATAATCTCAATGACGAAAAATATGTTGCATTATAAAAAACAAGTGAAGTCGGAATTCCAAACTTGGAAATGATATTCTATTTGAGGAAGTTGATGACTTCCTAATCATTCACTTGCTTGAGTAGAACCACTTCTATCAATCATGTAAAGTAATATGTAGAAGTAAGATAGTGATGTTGCTTCAATGAGTGCGGAAAAATCTCACCGATAACATCCAAACCTTGTCGTTGAAATGGTTCTTCCACAGTGATAGGATACGATGGGGCGACTGACTTCTTTCCCTGGATGACACACTTCTGACAGACGAGACACTTGTGGGCACATGCGTGAGCATATTTGAATAGTGTGGGCCAATAAAAACTTTCTCGGATGACTTTATGCGCTATAGTGTCACCCGCAAAGTGTCCTATGACTGGTCCATAATGAAGGTCACACAATGCCTTTTCCGGATCTGGTGCTTCGAAGCATCTCAACAATACTTCATTATGGTGCTTTCTAAAAAGCACCCCATGTACCAACTGGTAAGATAAATATTTTAATCTAATTTCCCTCTTTTGTCGTGTGTACAAATAAGAGGGTAAAGTACCATGCTCATGACACTGTCGCACATTTGCATAATAAGAGTTTGATGTATTAGTGAGGGTATCTCTCTCAACATTATACATCTCAATCTCCTGCTCCTATCCAAATAAATCATCTTCTGGTGTATTCACCACTTCTATTGCTACCTAGCATAGACCATGGCCCTTGATGGTGTGAACTGGTTTGAATTCCATATCATACTCTTGTAAACCATTCATCTAGTTTTCTCTTCTCTCACCCAAATTTTGTTGGATAAACAACAATCTGACTATTGGGTGAGTCACAAAGATAATACAATGATTCTTCAACAAATAGGGCTGGAAGTTCTTTACCGCCTTGTAAACCACATAAGCATGTTTATCAACGGCGGGATAATTGAGTTTATTCTAATAATATTTTTGCATAAGAACAACAATAAGAGAAGTATCAAAAGCAAATGTGTAGATAAGGAAATCCTTCTTGAAATTTGGGTTGTACATGGCTGGTGCTTCTGTGATTGCTTGTTTAATATGGGAAAATGCATCCTTTTCACTTTTATCCCAATTATATACTGCATCCTTCTTGACCATCTCTTGCTTGGGTTTCACTATTTGGGCGTAATCAGAGGTGAACTTGAGGAGAAAGTTCGTCTTCCCCAAGAAGGACTACATGGATGTGTTGTTCACTGGGAAGGTAATTTACATGATAGCGTTGACCCTTTCAGGGTCCACTTTAATCCCACTTTTTTCTATGATGTGGCCCAAGATATTTCCCTCGGAAACTGCAAAATGATCTTCTTGGGATTAAAAGTTATTCTGTATTTTCGACATCGCTAAAAAATTTGCTTCAGGTGATGTAGGTAGTTGGATATCTTCTTTAAAAACACGGTGACATCATCAAGATACACCACCATGCTCTGACCAATCATGTAGTGCCCCACTCTAGTCGACTGACAGTGATATGACATTAACATTTATTTAGCCCTAAGGCCCACACTTTATTCTTTGAGGACCTCAGGTTGAGGATCCGGACACATGACTCTATTATTAGTGGTTTTGATGTTTATGTATGTTCTCCATTGATATTATGATAAAGATAGCACTAATGGTTATGTATGTTATCTATTGGTATTATGATGATTGTAGCATAAATGATTATGCATGTTCTCTATTGGTATTATTATGATTATAACATTAATGGTTATGCATGTTCTCTATTGATACTATGATGATTGTAGCATAAATGGCTATGTTTGGTCTCTATTGAATTTATGATGATGAGAGCAGTAAAGGATATGTATGCTCTCTATTGATATCATGATGATGATAGCTTTGATGGATAGAAATGTTTTCTATTAATGTTACGATGTTGATAGTTTTGATGGATATGTATGTTTCCATTGATGTTATGATGATGATAGCCATGATGGATGTGTCCCCTATGTTACCTACTTGCATTAGTTCTGGTTCACAATGAACTATGATGCAAATGACTAAGTGATGTTAATGATGCTATTATGACAATGACTAACACTGAGAAACCTTGTTACTAATGATTATTGAGTATGGCAAGAAACCACTAGAGGCACTCGCATATGACGAGTTCACGACACCTGGTTTGATAAAAATTTATATTATTTTATCTTTGAAATTCTAAGTCAATTTTGAAACCTGCTATATATGTTTTTTGATGATATGTTAGTGGTTGCAGGAATATATTAGTTGCTTGGCCGAATGAATCACATATGTGTGATGGGGTTGTATAATTGGATGGAACTGCATGGGAGGGGTGGGACAGTGTCCCTGATCTCACCCATTGGCACTCCTGCCATGACTTGGGCTGGAAAGGTTGAAACACCTTGGCCTTGAAGATCACGATGTCATGAGGGCAGGTCCCAAAGTTGGGTCGCTCATGAGGATTTTACTAGAGGGCGCACATCAAGGCGGATTCCTTGATCCCCAACACCATTAGTCTCACTATAGTAGGCAACATAAGAGATGATAGTGGTCTCTGTCGTTGCACCTATACTTCCCCCTCGTAGCCATTAAATGCTTGAAGGGAAAGTGGTGTGGCACCCTTGGAACTTCAAGGGAATTTCTTGAAGGGCACGACCAACTTGGCACCCTTGGCATCACCAATAAATTGTTAGGCGTGACACCCTTGGAACTTCAAGGGAAGTTCTTGAAGGGCACGACCAAACTTGGCACCCTTGGAATCATTAAAAATAAATAAATTGATAAATATAATCAAGATATGAAAACCATTTAAATTCACTTCAATGATGATTAGAACCATGGTAATTAAATCAATAATAAAACTTGGGTTAAGGGGATCATAGGAAGAAGAAACATATTTTACCTTAAAAACTCTACCCTTCCCATGTTGGAAAATTTTAGGTAGATAATGTAATTTAATTAGGTAAAAAGGGGAAAGAGGGACATAAATGTAAGGATAATTAGTAATCCTAAAATAGTTAAACCTAATTAAGGGAAGAGGATGGTGAATTAAAATAAGATTAATAAATTAAATTTTAGAGAAACTAGAGAACCTCCATGTGGCAACAACCAACATAAGAATATTCATCTAAGAGATAACTTGAGTTAAATCAGGAAGTAGATAGAGGATCAAATCTTGAATTATCAATTGACTTTAGTAATGAACACAGATTAAGGAGTAAAAGGGGGATCAAGAGAAAACTAGGAGAAGAAATATAATCTTGTTGAGGTGAGGAAAAATATTAGTTTTAAATTAAAACTTTAAGTAAATAATTTTTGGAGACCCTTGATGAGAGAGTGACACATGGGTGGGTGAATAATCAAACTATTGAATTATAAAAAATAATTAATTATGCATGAAATGCCAAGTGTCACCTATGAGGACTCCTCTAAAAGAAGGGGCAGGCCATGAGAGAAGGGACTTTTCTTTACCCTATTGTTGGATAGATGAGACTATGTTAGATTAGTGACTACGAGCTATAGTGAGTTTGGTGAGGTAGAGGACTTTAGAGAGGGGACTCTTGAGCCAAGGAGTGCTCTCATCTACCAGCTAATACATTCCTCTATTGTACAACTCCATTGAAACGCGGGGGTCTGCAGGGAAGGAGAGTACCCAAGGAGTAGGCTGGGAGGTCAACCGGTGGGTCATTGCATTCAGATCAAGCACATCGACATTCACACTCAGAGGCGACCGACAACAAAGGAAGACAAGTAGCGGCAAGTCAAGTTTGAATCTTGTCTTCTAGTGAATGGTACCTATGTTGTATTATATTCTTTTATGACTTCTTTATGGTTTTAGTTAAATGTATGTAAATTAGATGATATGTTCAATGAAGTGAAATTCAGGAAACTTTTATATAATGTTTAATAATTTTTGGGTTCCCAATGCTATTTTCCTTATGGTTGTATTTTTAGCATTTAAAAAAAAATAAAAAATTATAGGGTTAGTCCCTACAAATCAAATTGTGAAATGCGATATCCATCACATGTTGGAAGTTTGCACTGACATTAACCAACCCAAAAGGCACTCTTCTAAAAGCGAACACGCCCAACATTGTTTGAAATGTTTTTTTCAATGTGTTAGGCTTTGAGATTAGAACCTGGTTGTAACCAGAAAATCCATCAAGGAGAGAAAATTTTTTTGACCTCGATACTCTCTGTAATATCTTCTCCATTGATGACACTGGATAATTTTCTTTGTCAAGGCACAATTGAGATTTCAGAAATCTACGCACAAGAGTATTTCATTGGGCTTCTTTTGTACTGGGACTAGATTAGAAACCCAGGTTGAATGTCGCACTTTATAAATGATCTAAGTATCTAACAACTTCCTTAACTCCTCCTGAATCAGGGGCTCAAGCGTCAGATGTACCTTCCGCAAATTCTATTGAAAAGGCTTGGCCCCTTCCTTTATTGGAATAAAATTCTGGATTATTCACGTGCCATAAGTTTTGAGCTCATCATATGTCCAAGTGAAGACATATCGATACTACTTGAAAAGGCGGATAAAGGCTTGCCACTCTTGAGGTGTGCAACAAGTACCGAGGTTACCAAAATTCAGATCTTTCTCCGTTCCAAGATTGATCGGTTCATGCGACAATGTTGAAATGTGAGTTTTGGCATTGGATGGTCATCTAAATCAATTCTGCAAGCTATAAAACTTCTCTAATGATACCACACCTTTAAGTAGGGGGTTCTCTTTACTTTCTCGAGATGCATCTTCCAACGCTTTGTCGTTCTCATCTTCGTCAATGGTTGCATCTTTGAACACATCAGTGTTCACCATGAAATGTAGTATCTACTGGTCATCATTGAAAAGACACAAATTAGTGATATTGTCAGGGACAAATGGCTTATAAAAAATTTCAATATAAAAAATGTCTTTAAGCGGTGACAACCTAGGAGCATCATTTTCTAATGTATTCTCAACTGCGTTACACATTCTAGGAACATATATAATATTGAAAGCTTGGAAGTGAGAAATCAAACGCCATACCTCTTGTTGATAATTTTTCAAATTAGGTGACACATAGTTTTATAGTATTTTGTACTCACTATACAATGATATCAGAGTCACCTATTTCTTTAAGAGTCCCATCTTTGAGGTCAATGGATTTATGTAAGCCTAAGATGAGTGCTTCATATTTTGCGGTGTTTAGTGCACTCAAATTCTAAGCGCAAAAAATTAGGTGTTTTCTATGTTGCGGGTCTATTAAAACACAACCAGATCCAAAGCCCTCTTGTGTCTTAGAACTGTCAAAATAAAAAATCCACAAATTAGAAATAACAATGCTATATCCTATGCTAGTACTACTAATATCTACTGTACATAAATCATTTCTGCCCTTTGGACTAGGAAGGAGTTTCAACTATGTGTCTGGTGGGACTAGGGAAGGCTGAGCAAGGAAACACCTAATGTTAGTCTCCAAAAAGAAATTTCCAAAAATTAAATCTGTAAAAGAAATAGGCTCATTTTCCCCCTTGAAGGGTGTACAATGTGTTTCATGTAAGGTTTTGATTCAAACCATATTTTGTTATTCCTGCCCTTGTACGGAAGTCACAAATGTGATTAATTAGTAGCAAAATACACCTGTAGTTTTCTATACCAGTCTCTACTTAGAAATACATCATAGGATTTCGGGGTGTCCACAACTACTATGTATATGCACTAGTGAACCCGTTGATTAGATGATAGGCGAATAAGAACATTTCTAAGTTCACCAATAGCTTAGACAAGAGACATATTCATCTAAATGATCTGTGCAACGGTCTTATCCCATTTAGCATTGATTTTCTTTGCAACAGATAATGACATTATGTTTACAGATGCACCATAATCAACTAAATAATTGTGAACATTGTAATTGAAAATTTTGAAAGCCAATAAAAACTGAGGGCAGAGAGTGTTAGCTTCTAATGTCAACGCGTTGACTACTGATTCCAAGGGACTAGAAGACTTACAAGATCCATTATGTGAAGAAGAAGCATTATCACCCGATGAAGGCTGGTCAAGGGCATAGAGAAGCAGTTCGCATTGGCTGGGTATCGTAGTAAGCTCAAAGATCGAATATTTACACAAACTTTCTTCATGTCTTCCACTATATTATATTCTAGCGCAATAGGCATTGCCGAAGTGTCTGGAGGAGTAGCTTTTTTTGACACTTCCAGAGTAGTGGACTTGCTTTTACTATTGGAAGAAGTGTTCTTTGTGGTGGTATCATTTCCAGACTTGTCCTGAGTGTTCTGAATCGAGTTGGCAGTCAGTATGATTTTTTTTAATGAGTGTTCCTTCATTTTTTTCCTCGTTAACTATTTTTCAGGAACAAGCTCTTGGCTCCTCAACTTGTATTGAATATTTTGTTTTGGAGATGGGAATTCACTGAGTGGTGGTTATTCAAAATTCTTTTTCTCAGTAGTGAACACACAACTGAAAGTATTCACTGTGTGTCCGATACCCATAGTCTTTTTAGCCACAGTGGGTTCTTCCTTTTCTTTCATCTGCTCAGTCTGTTCATCTAAAATCACTGTCACTGGTGTGCACATCTGGAGCGTTCATGCTGTGATTCCATTGTGGGCATGCCTTTTCCATAGGGGCTTCACTAGGGAAGCAATACCATGCCAAGTGCATTCATATTGGGGGATTTATATTGAGGAAAAAGTGACATAATATATTGGGGGATTTATATTAGGGGATAAAGGGTTTTTATATTGACATGTATAAAAGATGGAGCTCAAAGTAAATGAAAAAATATAAAGGGGTATAAAAAATGTTACTGAAAAAATGGATACCTACAATATCTAGTTGGAGCTCCCTCTCAAGGGAAATTCACATGGCTTTCTGCTCATCAAACTTGAGATCTCTACGAACCACTATCCTCTGAATGGTAGGCATGTACACCCGATAGTTGTGAGGTGTATGAGTGTACCCCACAAATATCCCCAACTCTGCTGTCAGCTCAAGCTTCTTCCATGCATCCTTTGTCACATGGAAATATACTGATGAACCAAAGATCCTAAAGTGACCCACATCTGGTCTTTTACCAGAGAAAGCTTCCTTTGGTGTCTTCATCCCAAGTATGCGATGCAGGCTTCTATTCTACAAATAGACCGCTGTGTTGCATGCCTCAGCTCACAAGTGAAGTGGTAGGCCTTGGTCATGCAGCATTGCCCGTGCTGCCCCTACAATAGTTCTGTTCTTCCTCTCGGCCACCCCATTCTGCTGTGGGTTATGAGGTGCCGTCAACTCTCGTTTAATTCCTTTCGCTGCACAGAAGTCCTTAAACTCTTGAGAGACATATTCTACACCATTGTCGCTTCTCAAGGCCTTGATCTTCTTCCCTGACTCTTTCTCGACCAAATCTTTGAACTCACAAAACTTTGTGAAGATTTGGTCCTTCTTCTGCATGAAATAAATCCAGCATTTACAAGAATAATCATCAATGAAGATCACATAAAACCTTTTCTTCGCTGTGGATGCCGTTGAGAATGGTCCACACACATCAATATGAACTCGCTCTAAGATAGCCTCTGCTCGACTGTCTCGATCATGAAAGGAAGACTTGGTGTACTTTCCCAAGGTACAACGTTTGCATGTGTCAACTTGCTTAAGTTTACCTTTGGGAAGTCCTGTAGATATCTTCTACATTATCTTCAAAGCCCCATGATGCAAATGGCCTAACCGCCTGTGCCACAACTCGCGAATGTCTTGGCTTTGCAACAATTCTGATTTCGTACTCAATGCTGCACAATCATCTACCTCTAGTTTATAGAGGTTCTTCACCTGAATCCCTATCCTCTTGGTCTGACTCGTGGCTATGTGTCTTAGGAATTCCTTTCCTTTACTGAAGACAACATCGTAGCCTTGGCCTCCCACATCACGACCGATACCAAGTTCTTCTTTAGTCCAGGGACATACTTCACATCTGGCAAGGTGAGAGGAGCACCATGCTCCTTTTGAAAAGTAACCGTGCCCACTCCTGAAACACTATACCTTTTGTTGTCACCCATCTCTATGTGCATCTTGAGGTCTTTCTTCTCCAAGGCACTGAATAAAATTTTATTGCCTGTCATGTGGAATGAGGCTCCATTTTCAAGATACCAAACACAACCCATCATCGATGACACCATGCATGCAATGAGGGTGAAGTCCATTTCGAACTGAGAGGCTAATGCCTCACCTTCCGATTCTTCCAAGGATCCCTTCTTGGACTTCTTCGATGGGCAATTATTTGCATAATGTCCCATCTCGTGACAATCAAAGCATCTTACTTTAGACTTGTCATGCTTCTTCCCTCCATGAGAAGAATTTGATTTGAAATGGGAAGCCTTCCCCTTCCCTTTCCTTTCCTTACTTGCTAAGGCCAGATTTTCTTCATCATCCTTGGATGAAGAACCATCTCATGTGCTCCTCTTGATCTCCTCCTGCATAAGATCCGACCACAGTCGTTTCCAATCCAACAGTTTCTCCCTTCCATTCACAGAGTCCTGGTAGTTATTCCAACTCTTTGGAAGGCCAGGGAGAGTGAGGCTCACCATATCATCATCGAATGTAGTTATTCCCACACTACCAAGCTCATCTCTACAGGTGGTGAGCTTGTTTAGATAAGTGGAAATAGTATCACCCTACTCCATCTTGATTCTTAGAAGCTTATCCTTGAGCACCAATTTCCTCTGGTCGCTACTGTTCTGGTAGAGGTCCTTCAATGTCTTCCACATTGAAAATGGAGTATCCTTCCTATGGAGACTCGAGACAATATGGTCTCGAACTCCCTCAAGGATGATCCGTCTCACTTTTGCCACAAAATTCTTCCACTTAGCCAAATCTTGTGCATTAGTTGAAGCTGGCTTTGGGATTTATTGATCAATGAGTTCCTTCAAGCCATTGTCTTCTAGTACAACCTCCATTCTATCTTTCCATGTTATGTAATTCGAGCTACCTTCCAAGGCACACTTGAGTCTCAAGCCATATAACACCATTGGCCAATCTTGAAGTATGATATGAATTCAATTTGCACCTGCAACCCCAAACTTCAAACTTTGAATTCTCTTTTCAGTATAATGTTCACTACTCTGATACCATGTAGAAAATTTCTACAAATCTCGCTCCAATACCATGTAGAAAATATGATGTAGGTTAACCCGATAATGCAATATAAATCAAAACAGAATACTATAACCTACTTCTACTATCAATTTGTGGAAGCTCAAAGATCGAGCTGAAAAATATAACCAGAAGAAGAAGAATCAATCACACAATACACATGAAAATACTTTGGGGAAATCCTCAGCTAAAAACCCCACACTATTGTATTAGCATACAGGTGGAAATACATAGGAATTATATAAAGCCTTAGTTCTCATAGCTAGCCAGCTCTTAGTACAATTCTCACAGATGCTCACAGGCAATCTTGGCTGCTCTCCAACCCTCCTCTCTACCCTCCAAGCTCCTATTTCCTTACGCTGTTCCTTGTGGATGATCTTCCTTCCAGCCAAGTGGATGACCTCGTCCAAAACTGCAAAATACTCAAGGATTGATTGCCTTGACTGCATGCATGAGTTTTCTTTATAAGAAAACACATGCAACTAATAGTACACTATCCTTGACATTTAACTCAATTGAGTCTTTCTCAGAATATACATGCATGAGTTTCTGATGAGGGAATCTTCAGTTAACTGGAGTAGCACTAGTTGAGTGCATGCATGCATCAACTGGCTGTTAACTCTCTATTAGTTCCTCAAATAGTTTGGAACTAATTTAACTGGAATTAACTTAGTAAATTGAGTTAACTAATTAAAACTCAAATATAACTCAATCTTATCTCCTTAATTTAAGGGATAACTCTTGCACGACTTCAGAAAGACTTCTAACTTGAATTTCTCTAATTATTTCCAAGTAGTTTTTAAGACTAAATTTGATTTTAATTCACAATTAATTCAAGGAAAAATTAAATTGGACTATTCTTGTTGCCATATTTCAACACCATGCCCATGATTTCAACATTCAACATGACATTTGAGCTCTGTGCAAACTTAGATGGATGGATATTGCTATTACTGTTGTTGTTAGCCCTTCTCAGGAAGTTTAAATTTGGGGGCATATCGCTGACAATGGTCTCGCTTGTCCTTTTTTTTTTTAACTTTGCCAAATCATTGGGTAGAGACTTGATGGTCCTGGTCAAACTTTCTAGATCAATAGCTTCTTTATCCTTGGCATTATTTGTAGAGGCTTGAGACCCTTTGCTAGTATCCTTGGAGTCCTTAGATGATTCATTATTGACAATGACTCCAATTACACACAATTCCTTTTAAACTACGATGGATTCTTCGAATTTTTGTTCCAAAGTTTCTTTCACAACTCCCTTTACAAACTATGAAATGCTTGTCGGCAAGGAAAAAGTGTAGTAATCGATCATGATGGAGGTGTGAGGTGTCGCATAAGGAGGAAATTGGCTCAATACTTGATTGAACTTCTCATTAAAATCCTTGACCTTTTCTTTTTCCCCTGTCTTCAAATTCCCTAACTCAATAACATGGCTTGGGTTTTGTCATCAATGAACTTTTCAAGGAGAAATTTTTTAAAGCCCCTCCAAATTTAGTTTGAATTTGCAAGAAGACTATAATACCAAGTAGCCGCTCTACCATAGGTACAAGGAAAGAGTCTACATGCAACATCCTCATAACATACTTCGAGCATCTTCAGGTGTAAGTAGAAGTTATCCAAATGGTCTTAAGCTTTTATCACCTTATCAGGGTCATATTTCATTAACAACTTTTCCAGGTGTCTTGGCATCTTATGTAAAATACTCGAAAGGGAAAGTGGGCCGTAAGTCATATAATCCAGGCCTTGGTCAACCATGTTCTTGTATCTATACTCCTCCTCTTCTTTAGAATCTGAGGAATCTTCTCCATGATTGCCTAAACCATGAAAAGTGTTTTCTGAGAGCAGAAGGTTGTCCCCATCCCCCTTGTTGTAAGATTGAAGTTGCTATGGTTTTTCTGTGTTGTCTGCAAATTCTGCTAACTCTTCAAGGGTAGAAAAAACCAAATCTTCCACTGCCGAAACCACTATCTTGGTAGGATTTTTTTCTTTATTCTTCGAAAAATAAGGAATATTATGTGCTCTAGAAATTAATCCAATAGCCTTCGCAAAGTGATGGGTTATAGGCCGAATTGCCTATTGTGCTTGTAAGAAACTTCACAAATTTTTCCAGGACCGGGCTGAGAAGATATGTCCTCTTCAGGAATATGAGTCGGAGAGGTGCTAGGAATGTTGATTCCTTTCCCAGAGGAAGTATGCCATGGGCGGGTGGAGTTATCACCCATAAAAATTTGGCTTCCCTCCTTCTAACACTAGAGATGTTGACAGTGTTGGACCTGCCAACATTCAAAGGGCTATCCCCAATATGCAGTCCCAATTAGACCTCACATCGTTTGGTATAGGATCACCATCTGGAATATGGCCCAGTTTCCATCTACTTAAATATTTTCCTTGGCTTTAGCTTTCAGAAAGAGAGAGAATCACATGTGTTCCTTCGAAAAGAAAGTAAGTGTGCCTGTTAAATGTTCGTTTGCAAGTGCATCAAGGTTCTTCTACTGCGAAGGGAAGAGGAAGTGATCCTCTCAGAAAGAGGTAATACTACCACTCTAGTAAAAACACACGCACAAGAAAAATTCATCTAACGTCAAACAAAATAGTCCACAAAGATGCAACAAGCATTACAAGCATTACAACACATTCTCAATATGATAAGCACTAAAATAACTGAAATAGTTAAACTACTTTAGTACAGGTGAAAATAAAACATGAATCATAAATGTTTACAAAAAAATCTCACAAATATTCATAATCCATGCATGAAAAATGTTCTAGCCATCAGGCTTCAAATATTTAGTAAAAGTCCCAAGATGCATGTACAATGAACATCACTTTCTCCAATAGTGGAGTGTTGGAGCCACTACTTTCTCCCCAAAAGTACTAACTCTACCTCTCTGATGCCTTATGAGAGAAGCCAAAATGAAAAGTCCTTAACTTGTATAATGAGGGTGTAAATATAACCAATGTGGTGATCCTTCACCTCCCTTGTGGCTCTTGGACTACCCTCATAACTATTCGACTTCCCTATGAGTTTTCAACTCTGAAATGAATCTTTACATTATGTACTTATCCTTTATACTTCCACTTTACAATTAATTTTCGAATAAGAATTTACAATAATCCACAAAATGGCATGGCACATGATGACTCATGACATGACATGACATGAAATTAATGACTTAGATTGCATGATGACATGGTAATGTCAAGCCATTCTTTGCTGCTGCTTTTCTTTGTGTCTTCTTGAAGATGATTTATTCTTCCACCTCCATATGGCTTAGATATGAGGAGTCTTCAGCGTTATTAGATCTTGAACTATTGTCACAAACTGATGTCCCATTGCCTCCTCCTAGTTGACCAATTTCTATCTTCAGCTACAAAGGTTTCTTCTAGCATGTTATCCTTGTCCATCTCCTTCTTCATCATGTTATCATAGCATGATAAAGTACATGCATTTTCAATTCACTCATGAAAAGACGACATCAGTTCGATAAACCCCTAGTCTAAGATGTTGCATGATGATCCACTGGCTGAGATGAAATTGGGTGGCAGGATAAGGGAGAGGCTCAAGGACTGCATAATTTTGCAACTCAGGCAGTCAAGTGTATAAACTAAGCCTTGAGACTGCACAATGCACAGTTTAGGCTAGACTGGGCTTGAGGATTGTGTAGTTAAGGATTTAAGGAGCCAAGATGAGGGCTTGAGCACTGAGATTGCCCACTATGCAGAGATGGAAGGACATGGAGGCTAGGTGATTGCGAAATTATGTAGTTCAAGAGATCATGGTTGAGGCTTGAGGAATAAGACTACCTAGGTCTGGAAGTGTAGTAATCAATAGAAAGATGGCTTCGACTAGGCTTTTTGATGTTAGAAAATTAGAAAGGCATAGATTTTTTCTTATACTTGATAATTACTTGTGAGATTATTGTGTTCTTATTAACTTTCTTATGTTCTTATTTTATCTTAGTTGATCAAGAAATTACCAAAACAATAGCATGAAGATCAAGGACACTAGATGTAAGCAAAAAACCAGGGAAAAACCCAAATCTTGGGGAAAAACAACTCTTACTTCAATAGTTTTCCCAAGATAATTCAAGAATCTTGACATAGACACAAACTTCCTCCACACCAAGTCAACCCTTTCCTTTTTTAGTAGATGATCACTTTCTAGCACTGTCTTCAACCTATATGCAGTAGTAGCAACAACAAAACTTCGATGCAGTAGTGCCTTCGACCTAGAAACTTCGATCTTAATGCAACAACTTCTACCTTGAAGCACTTAGCTCTTTGACCTTGAAGCAACACTTCTACCTTGGAGCAGTACTTTGACCTTGATGTCGTACATCGACCTTAATGCCATAAAAAATAATTCTTGATGTCATAAAAAAACTTTGACCTTGATGTTTGATGAGCCTCGGAAATGGGTAACTATATGGGCTCATTTTGCCTATTATTCTCATTTAATCCACCATTCTCCATAGTTTTATGCATGCTTTTGAATATATTTATGTTAATTGAGTGAATGGGAATAGTCATTTTACCACAAAGTCTAATATGTGCTTATTCCAGATTTTTGGACATTTTTGGACCAAGATCAGGCATTTATGAGCAGATTGGTAGCCAAATTCGAAGAAACAAGGTTGAGGATTTATAGGAGGGGTGTCTCCTGCACTAAATGACCCCTTCCTTGAGTTCTCCACCAACATCTTGGAGTTCAACAACCCACCAAAGATGATTTCAAGGGGCAGCCGAGCAGGTCTAGTGAAGTGGCTGTTATCTGCAGTTTTGGGCAACCAAGCTCCTAAATTTAAGTAGGCCTATTTGGATTCCTCATTTGCATAAATAGGAAGGCTTCAAGCCTTAGTAGTTTAGCCATTTGATAGTCTATTTTCGCACTTTAGTGCAGCCTTGTAATCAACTCATTTTCGAGCTTCTTCTTGCAGACAGTTTTGTGATGTAACTATTATTTTTTGATCAATGAAGATGAATCTAGCTTTGAACCAGTTCTGATCTTTCCTAGGGGGTTGTAGCTCTTGGGGTTGGGCCCAACCCAAGTGCCCAGTACCTCCTTTGTGTACTTTTATGTGTTTTTATTGCATTCATAGAATAATTTATGTTATTTAGGTTAAATCTTGCTTTGTTACTTAGGTTGTTTTTGATGATTAAGATAGTTGTTCTTGCTTCATGTTGATTTGATGGTTTGATAACAGAAAAGATCCACAAAAAGGCTACCAAGCAGTCATCGATCTCCTTTCTCCCTCCTTGGGACCATGAATTGAGACCAAGGCACTCTTGCTGCCACAAAAACACTATTTTTGCCTTCCAATGCAATTGCTAGTGTTAGAATTTGAGTTGGAAAAGTTGATATTAGTTGTGTTTTCATGCTTATATTTGTTCTTGCTCAGTTTCCATAGCTTTCTTGCATAACTTCCTGTTTATAAAGTTTTGTTCATCCCTTTTCTGGTTTTTAGGTCAAATTGGGTCAAAATAGATAAATCTCTGTTTTCTTAATCTTTGTTTGGGTCAGTTTTGGAAAGTAGTGTGTAGAACACCTGTAAGACACTCCAACCTATCCTTCCTCCATCATACAACCTGCTCTAGCCTCTCTCTCAAGATTTCCTTCACCCGTTCACCATACTCTCCCAACTTGCCCTAATTTCTGCATTTTTGTGCAACATTGCTTTCTTTATCTTTGAACAAATCCAATCATCTTCATCACTCCTGAGCTTCATTTACCAGGTCCTAGATTCCTTAACATCCCTATCCATCCTTCATTTCCACCTTCCCACCGGTTTTCCACCTTCAACCCTCTAAAAACCACTTCCGGCCTGTTCTTGTAGAATTTCCTATAGATCCCTTGCAACCTCCTGTAGAAGTTCATGCGAGAGATTTTTCGAAGTCTGATCGCGGTGGAAATCTCTAGAAGGGTGCTAAGGACTCCTTAGGTCCTCTCCACACCTTCCCAACCTCCTGCAAACACCCACTCCATTTCCTTTCGCCAATAAACCTCTGCACAATCACAAATAGCTAAAACACATGCATGATAATTCTGCATAAATTTGGTCAAAAATAAAAAAAGATGATTTTTCCATATTTTCCTTCAGAAGTAGCTTAAACACATGCATTTTACCTTCTCAAGAGTCAATGGCATCCAGTTCAGTAGTTTACATCTCTTTTCTAGCACAAGTAGGGTTAGTCGGTAAAACTAGGGTTTGCGTTTCCTTTCAGCTTTCATCTTCTTTTTGCAAGTACACTAGCCTCTTTTGAGTTAGCTTCCTCGCATCACAGTTAAAATCTTCTTCTGAGAACTCATAGAAGTTGGCTTGAGCTCCTAGCAAACTTGTGCCAGCTGATCAAGTGATAGCCTGCAGTAAGAGCTAGTACTTTTGCATATAGCACCGTCACTTTCAAGTTTTTTATGAACTACTGGGTTGATAAAAGTAAAGTAGGGAGCCCCAGGAGTTGCAGCATCATTGCTGCAATACTGGAGCTCACCATATTTTTGGTGTCGTTTCCGGGGAAGCGTCATAGTATTTTGTGATTACTACTTTTCTTCTATTTCCTACTGCAACGTTCTACTAAGTAGTTTATTTCAGCAAGAGTAGAGTAGTTGTTTCATTTCCATTCTGCAATTTCACTTCAGCAAGCGTAGATTAGATATTTCCTGCTTTCCTTTCAATTCTGCAAAAGAAGATTAGACATTTCCTGCTTTCATTTCAATTCTGTATTTTCATTTCAGCAAGATAGATTTCAGTTAGTTGCAATTTGTTGTTCAATCAATTTCAGTTTTGCAGGTACAACAGAAAAAAGAAACAAAAATCACCAAAAAAAGAGATATTTCCTTTCATGCCTCGTAGGAACAGAGACAATTCAGGAAAATTCCTACCCAACACCCCCACCACATCACTAAGTCACCCTTCTCTCTTCTTTGGTGGCAGTGATCCAGAAGAACCTATAGGTGAACTCGAGAGATATACAAAGATCCTATAACATAATAAGAGAAAGAAACCATTCCTCCTGAGACCATGTCTGAAAACAGAAATGGTAGAGGAAATGGGGAGAGAGTAGAAGGTGCCTTTCCCATCCGAGAGACCAATGGGGACACAAAAATGAAAAACATAAGTCCCTCAGCCTTACCTCACTTCCATGGATTGACCATTGAAGACCCTGATACCTTCTTGTTTGAGTTTTCTGTCCTTTGTCGAACTTATGACTATGCAGAAGACGAGCAAAAGTTGAAACTCTTTCCTTCTACCCTCAAGGATGTAGCACTACGCTGGTTCATGGGGCTGCTTGGAAACAGTATCACAACTTGGGCTCAGATGCAGCAAGCCTTTAACAACAAATACCGGGACTACTGTAGGTTAAAGGATACAAAAGAAGAAATCTTTCGAATGACCATGGGAAGTGATGAATCTTTAGAAGACTATGAAGAGAGGTTTAAACTCAGTTATAAAAGGGCCAGGTGCACACTTGACCCCGAATCTCTGAAGTTGGTTATGCTCAAAGGAGTCCCTGAAGACCTTCTAGACACCCTCGATTTGTTGGCCGAGGGAGACATCTACCAGCTACCTTATGATGACATAAATATTGTGTTTAGAAACCATTCTAGGGCAGCCAGAAAGAGAGGTAGGGGAAGTCAACTCTTAGCCAATACCCCCTTATCTAGTTCATTCCTTAAAAACGAGTTTGAAAATCAGATGGAAGATTTCAAAAGCGAGATGAGACAGACTATTTCCATGCAAATGGATACCTTGCGAATCCAAAAGAAGCAAGAGGAAGTTGAGAGGGCTTTGGCCATATTTTGTCCTAGGTGCACTAGAAAGCATCCTAGGAACGAATGTCCATTGCACTCTGTAGAAGTGTGTTTTGTTTGTGAAGAAGACCATCCTACAAATCAGTGCCCTTCCTTGCCCAGATTTAAAGCTATGTACCAAGGGGCTAAAGGAGCCACTGAACCACTCTACTTCATGAACCAAAGGAGGCCACATGGACCCAGACCTTACCAGCAGGGAATGCAAGGGACATCCCAGACTTATTACAACCCCAATCAAGCCACTTCCATGCCTTCTTGGGGTCCCCCTGCTCATCCTTCCTGGTCCACACCCCCTCCTTGGTCGTATCCATCTCAATACCATACTCAACCAGCTGCTCATTCGTTTCATTCTCACACTCAACCACAACCTCAGTGGAATGCACCTCATCAGGGGTGGAGGCCCCAATACAACTCTCCTCTCTCTCTTTTGCCTCCGCCACCTGCTCAAAAACAACCATTACCTCCCGCTCCTGCACGACAACCTCAGATACCTGCTCAACTGAACCCGAACCCCAATAACAGACAGGCCCAACAGGTATATACTGGAGAAACAACATGCCCTACCCATGCTGTGGAGATTCAGGAGATCAACCTATGATCTGGGAAGGTCCTCCTAGATATCCAACCTCCTCCTAAGGAAGATGAGGAAGAAAAACAGGAAAGTGAACCCAAAGCCATTTCACCCTTTCCTGAGAGACTAACTGGAACCACACAACCAAACCAAGAAGAAACTGAACTTCTGGGAGAACTTAAACAGTTATGTGTGAAAATACCACTTCTCCAGGCCATAAAAGATGTACCAATCTACAACAAGTTGATCAAAGAGAAGTGTTTCAGGCACCTAGGTACGCACAAGAGAGATTCCCCAACTATCAATGTCATGGGACAACTGTCTGACCTGATGTTGGGGCAGGTAATCTGTCCAAAATATCTGGACCCTGGGAGTCCTGTAGTCGATGTCCACATCAATGGCACCATAATCCCCCACACCTTGATTGATCTAGGGGCTGCCATTAACGTAATGACCATGGAAACTATGCTTAAACTCAACCTTCAGAGTTCCCTAAGAAAGACCTCAACAATATTGCAGTTGGCAGACCGCTCCACTGTGACTTCTGAGGGGATTGTGGAAGATTTCATGGTCTCCATTGATTCCTGGGAGTACCTTGCTGACTTCTTGGTTCTTCAACCAAAGGAAAAAATCATTGGGTATCCCCTCATCTTGGGGAGGCCTTGGTTAGCTACTGCAGATGCTTACATTAGTTGTCGACCTGGGAGCATGACCATCAAGAATGGGCATATGTCCAAATAGCTAGTCGTATATCCTCTTGCCCAACCTCTGCTAGAACATGACTTACCTCTCTGGTTGGAGGAGGAAGATGATGATGAAGTCTAGTTCGCACCATTGTACACAGTGGAAGCCACCAAGGGAGGTCCTCAAACCGATGATGATCTTATTGAGATTTTGGTTCAAAATCCACCCCCCGGTGTGTTGCCATTAGAAGAGTTGGTGGAAGAAACCCAAGCTAGTGCTTTAGTTGATCTTTGTGTGGCTGATCCGACCTCTCTCCGAGTTAAGAACGTGGAATTTGGCCCTGAAATAACCTTGAAGATCAACTCATCCCTATCCAACTTTCAGGAGAAAGAGCTGTATAGCTTATTGAACAACCATTTGGATGCTTTTGCTTGGAGCTATAAGGAGATGAAAGGAGTCCACCCTTCAGTCTGTACCGATCACATTTACATTAAAGAGGATTGTAAACCAGTCAGGCAGCCTCAAAGGTGGATGAATCTAGCCCTTAAGGAAATTGTCAAAGAAGAACTGCAAAAGTTGCTGGATGCAGGATTCATCTACTCCATCTCTGACAGCGAGTGGGTTTCTCCTTTGGTGCTTGTGGCCAAGAAAAATGAGAAGTGGAGAATCTGTGTAGATTATCGAGAACTTAACAAAGCCACCAAGAAGGACCATTTCCCTTTGCCTTTCATAGATCAAGTGTTAGATGACTTGGTAGGGAAGAAGTTTTTTTCCTTCCTAGATGGGTTTAGTGATTACAATTAGATCCAAATCAGCCCAGAAGACCAAGATAAGACCACTTTCACTTGTCCATGGGGTACCTTTTCCTACCGGGTCCTTCCCTTTGGGTTATGCAACGCTCCTACCACTTTTCAGAGAGCAGTACTGAGTATATTCGCTGAGCTGGTTCATGATTTAGTGGAAATCTATATGGATGACTTTACCCCTTATGGTTCTAACTTCTAAGAAGCTCTGACTAACCTGAGGAATTTTTTAGCCAAGTGTATTGAAATGAGCCTGTCCCTCAGTCCTGATAAATGTGAATTCCTAATGACTGAAGGGACTGTGCTAGGTCATACAATTTCTCAGCAAGGTTTACAGGTGGATCCCAACAAGATTTCTATCATCCAAAGGGTCCCGCCTCCTCAAAAAGTAAGATATGTTCGGAGTTTTCTAGGCTTAACAGGATATTATAGAAGATTCATTAAAGATTTCAGTAAGCTAGCCTCTCCATTGTTTGGCCTCTTGGGAAAAGATGCTGATTTCATATGGACTGACAACTGTCAAGAGGCTTTGGATGCTTTGAAAGGTAAGCTTATAACTGCCCCAATCTTGAGAGGTCCAAACTGGGCTCTACCTTTCCACATTCACACGGATGCCTAAAACAAAGCTATAGGAGAAGCCTTAGGACAAGTTGAAGAGAAGTTACTGTATGCCATATATTTTGTCAGTAAAAACCTGTCCAAGGCAGAATTAAACTACACTGTAACTGAAAAAGAGCTCCTGGCTGTAGTCCATTCCCTAAACAAGTTCAGACACTACATCACTGGCTATCAAACATTCATGCATATTGATCATGCTGCAATTAGGTATTTGATGAATAAACCTGATTTAAACGCTCGTATAATTAGATGGTTACTTTTATTGCAGCGATTAGATTTGGCCATTGTTGATAAGCCAGGTAAGGAAAATGTTGTCGCTAATTTTTTGTCTAGACTAGACTTGCCTGTAGGTGAAGAAGGGATGGTGGATGATCAAATGCTAGATGAACACATATTTTCTATTTCAGTACTCTCTCCATGGTTTGTTGATATAGCAAATTATTTGGTTTCAGCACAGTTTCCGCCATACCTGTCCTCAAAAGAGAAGAGCAAGATAAAGCGAGGAACTGCACATATCCATTATTGATGGAATGGGAAGAAGTATGAAGAATAACACCAAACAATACAATTGAAGCATACCAAGCCTATCTGTCGGTAAGCTCTGAGCACATCATCATAACTATAAAAGGAAGGTTTCTTACAAGAAAAGCTTTTATTTTCCGAGTGATACGGATGGTACCTATTCCCATAAATACCTTAAGAAAAGGTTAGATATTCTTTTCCTCCGTACTACTTCTTCTTTTCTTTTCAAAAAAAATTAAAAGCAATCCCTACCCTGTATTGTTGTAATACAATAGATCCACCCTATATTGTTGTAATATAAAAGATCTCATAACCTATTTTATACTTATGATCTGGATACTGATCAACTCCTGGGGATTGAGTACAAGCATTGAGTACCAGCATCAAGTGCATCAAAAACTGGATCGACTAGCGGCAGACTGACAATGACCGGGGTGGGGAATGATGGGCTATTTGTTCGCAAACAGAAAAGAAGGCGCATTGCCTCCTGGTATAAACTGCATTTGGCGGCTTAACTCACTTGGGGGACTTGGCAGGTTCCTTAAACATACTGGGTGTACTTGGTATACGTGGAATTGGTGGGTGGGGGGCTGAATCTAGTGTTATTACATATATAATTGGTCAAATGGGCGTGTTGAATCTGTAGCTAAGAGCACCTGTTCACCAGAAACAATAGTCCCGAAGCATTAAGATGTTTCTATTTGAGCGAGACAGAACGATTCATGGAGGAACTCAGCAACAATTTTGATTCTGTCCGTTCGAGCCACTTCATTACTCCAGTCAATCAAGAGGCCGGAGTTAATGCAGAACCTGTATCAGATTCACTAACATGGATCAAATGATGGATGTTCTTCGCTGCCCACTCCGAATGAACCGAGAAGGGCGCTTTCACCCCAGCCCGCAAGGGGTTATTTGAATGAGCGGTATACAAAGAACATAAGTCATCTCAAGCAGTCGAAGAGAAAGGTAATGAAGATGGCTTGCATGTAGCTATTTCTTTACTGAGATTAGCGCACTATAGGATCAACTATAGGATTAGCTTAGGTATCGACTATAGGTAATCAAATCATGTGCCGTTTATGGAATCAAGATTAGTGGGATGAACCAAATGGGCACATCCATGCTCGTAAACAATTCGGTATAGAAACAAATGCTCGATCATGTAGGATTTTCCAATGGAAAAGACATACAAAATGATGAAGAACTCATGGGAAGAGACCAACATCTTAGCGTAGATACAACACAAATAATTAAACGTTTTCTTTGGCCTAGTTATCGATTAGAGGATATTATTTGCATGAATAGATATTGGTTCAATACAAATGATGGGAGTCGATCCGCGATGTTGAGAATACGTATGTATCCCCTAACTGTCAATTGATAAATTTTTTGCTTCAATTCCGTTTTCGTAAAAAAAAAAGAATGGATTGATTCAATGGAGTTTCAGGATATGGCAAAAATTGAACCAATCTGTTCGTTCTGTTTCATCAATGTGAAAAGATTCTACATCTCGTATCATATTTTGCCATAGGTTAAAACCAGATGTTCGTCCAAGAAGATAGGAAGAATCCGACCATTTTTTCTTAAATGGTCGGACGGAACGAATCACGGAAAAGATGCAGAAGGAGAATCCCGTGGAATGTGAAATAATAAAGGCTAGCAATTTTCATTCTTCATTCTATAGTGTGGTGTGGCCCGCCCCAGGAATTTTAGGGGGCTCGACTGATAAGGACCCTTTAGGGGGCTCGACCATTAGGGAGAGGAGAGGAGAGGACCCTCACCATATGAATAGTGAGTGACTCCGTCCCTTTAGGGGGCTCGACCATTAGGACCTTTAGGTACTCGACTGTTAAGGATGCGTAAGCAGGCTCGACTGTTAAGGACCCTTTAGGGGGCTCGACCATTAGGGAGAGGAGAGGACCTTTAGGTACTCGACCATAAGGGAGAGGAGAGGACCCTCTGGGCGGGCTACCTTTCCTCCCAGCCGTGTTATAAATAGAAATCAGCGGCAAAAGTAATTGCGCATCGGGCAAGGCATTTCATGAAGTTTCTCTATAATGAATTGGCAGGATGGATTCATTGGCTGGGCGGGGCTACTCAGTTTGGCTGGTGGGCGGGGTTGGACTAGTGATCCGGGCTTGTGACACCGGGGATGGGCTATGGATCTGGTCGAAGGCCGTTGGATTCATGGCCCTGCCAAACTAGAATCTATTGGTTCTTTAGGCATAAAGCGAGGAAGCAATAGCTAAAACTCAGGTTTTGATTCCCTATGAATGGCCATTGAGCGTGTTCTACGGCATAAGTGCCCCATTCACTTGGATTGGGGGCAATATTTTTAAACTTGGCCCAAATTAGATTTTGAGGCACTGTGTCAGGGAGGAGGAAGTTTTTGACATTCTCCTAACCTGTCATGATGGGCCCTATGGGGTCCACTTTGCAGCAAAGAGAACCGCCTTCAAAATTCTGCAAGCAGGGTACTATTATCCCGCTCTTCATCAAGATGTCAGGAGATACATCAACCAATGTGATCGATGTCAAAGGATGGGGAAACCTACTCCAAAGGATGAGATGCCCTTGCAGCCTAAGGTGACTTTTGAGCCATTTGAGAAGTGGGGCATGGACTTTGTGGGTCCTATCAACCCTCCTTCAAAATAGAAGTCCTACATCATTGTGTGCACAGATTACCTGACAAATTGGGTGGAAACAAAGGCAATCAAAGCAGCAACAAAAGAAAAAGTAGCTGAGTTTTTGAGGGAAAATATATTCTACAAGTTTGACTACCTAAGAGAATTAGTCACAGATCAAGGAAGTCAATTTACCTCTAACTTGATTGAAGACCTGCTCACTCATCACAAGATTAAGCACAGAACTTCCACCCCTTATCATCCGCAAGAAAATGGACAGGTGGAAGTTACTAACAGAGATTTGGAAGGGATTTTGACTAAGGTAGTGAGCAACAACAGAAAAGATTGGGTAGATTGCTTGGTTGAGGCCACCTGGGCCTATAACACCACTTGGAAAACTACAACAGGTTTCACACCCTATGAGCTGGTCTATGAGAAGAAGGCTTTGCTGTCCATAGAATTTGAATATAACACATTGAGGTTAGCAGCTCAGCTGGACCTAGATCTCAGCCATGCACAACAGGAAATATTGCTTCAGCTGAATGGATTAGATGAACAGAGAATACAGGCCCTTCTCCACTCAGAGGTATTCCAACTTCAAAGAAAGATATGGCATGACCGACACCTCAAAGAAAAGAAATTTTAGCCAAGAGATTGGGCATTGCTGTATGATTCAAGATACAAGGATTTCAAGGGCAAACTGAGGACAAGATGGCTGGGACCATATACAGTGGAAACATGCAATGAAAATGGTTCAATCCTTATTCGGACCATTGATGAAGAAGCCATCTCCATGCTCATCAATGGGCATAGATTAAAGATCTACAGGAAGCCCCTTTCCAAGTAGGAGTTCATTGAGACTCTGGGTAAATCAGTATTGGTAGTGGAGCAGGCCCCTGTCTCCACTCCACCTACACCATGAGCGCAAAAAAAAAAAAGAATAAAAAACAAAAAAAAAACAGAAAAAAAAGAAAATGGAATAAAAGATCCCTGGGTGAAAACCTCTTGGAGGCACCTAGGGCAGACAGTGAGGGTGAAAACCTCCTGGAGGTGCCCCAGCTGTCTTAGACTAAAAAAAAAAAAGAAAAAAGAAGAAAAAAAGAGAAAAAATAAACCTAACTCCTTTTGAATAAATTGCAGGTTGCAGGAAGGTCATTGCAGGTTGTAGGAGGATCACACAAGACAAAAACAAAGGACATGACCAGGCTGCATGCATCCCTCACAGTCCATTCCTCCATCACCATTACCCGTTCCCAAGATTTGGTCTCATTTGGTCTGAAATTTCACATCCTACAGGAAACTTTGTATCTTCTACACGAAGATCCTGTAGAAACTACAAAAAAGCGAAAATCAATCTCAAAAGAGGACTCAAAGGTTGGAAATCTGTCTATGAGGCCTATTAACCTCCCTGCCTCCATCCACCACCCTATGTCACCTTTCCATCTCTGTACCCCTTCATTGCACTCGTTTTTATGTCTCTGCACAATCACACACAGAAATTCTGTTTCCTTCATGCTGCAAACAAAAAAATTAATGACAAATCAAAGCAGTAGCCTTTTCACTCACCCTACCTGATACCTTCCATCTGTGATTCTTTGTCAGCCGAGACTTCCTTCAGCAGTTGCAGCCCTATTCAGATATTAGCTTGAATTTCAGAAGGAGAAGCAGCTACAAGAAATCCCACAGGATTCCTGTAGTAGCTGATCCCTTTGAAAAGCATACTCCAGAGACAGGGTTAGCAAAGTAGGGCATATGAAACATGTAAGGAGCTCTATTTAAACGTGGGAACATCAGCAAAAGTCTGAGGTCGAGCATGCAGAGTGCAAGCAACAACAACAGTGAGGAATGGGTTCCAAAATCTGAAATATTCATAACATGGCCGCGACTGAGCAGGTAAGTGCCTAAACCTATTCCTCGGTTGCATGAATCATATTTCAAGGCTGCATGACTATGGTGTTGTGGGGAAAAATGCCTATGCAGGACGATCCTATCCACCTAAGGTGTGACAGCGCCTTAGCAACAAACGAATACAGCTATTATGATTTCTTCCTTTATGAAATGGGAAAGAGGGGAGATCGGTAGACTTACCATTGTCTTCCGGTTGTCCCTCGAACTAGATCCTCTTCTCTTTGTGTGTCCACAGCTACTTGTCTCCTCGCTTGCTCAAGAGAACAGCTACTTGAATCCCACGAGATCACAAGAGAACAACTACCTGTGACAAGAGAACAGCTACTTGCGACAAGAGAAGAACACAATACAAAGGCAAATATACATATTCATAAATGATTCAGGATTAGAAGTAAATCAAATATACTAATGCAATCATACAAAATACACCAGCATATAGGAAAGAATCAAGATAGCTTTATTGATAAGTAACAGGGTTCAGGAAGAGATACAACCCATAGGGCTCCAATCCAGCATCTCCTTCCCAGCAGAATGGAATTCCTTCTTCAGCTCCCTTCAAAGCATTAAGCACCCAATGTTTCCAGTCACAAACCAACAGCAATTCTTTGCAATCACCAAATTCCAGCCTTTAGATCCCATGGAGGAGAGATCCATATATAGATATTTGGAGAGAGGATGAGTCAGCTTGAGATCTGACTAGTGTCCTCTCCCTCTCTCAGTTCTTGAGTCCACTTGGAGGTTCTTGCTTCCACTTGGAGATTTGGAACCTCTTACTCATCACCAGTCGAATTCCTTGATGCAAGTGTCATTTTGGAAGCTTCCTGGGCATTGACACATTGAGGAATGAGCTTGCCACTTGTCCAATTACGCTCAGCGCGGGTAGCCTTTGTTGGAGTTGACATTCAACGCAGGTAGATAGTGGAGCAGTTGACATTCAGTGCAGATGCTCAGTGGAGCAGTTGACATGATCCAGAATTGGCTTGTTTTTGAGTGTTTTCAGGTGGAGAACTTCTGTGAATTGCTGTGGTTGGTTTTCCTTGTTCCTCTAGGGGTAGGAACAACATGTTTAGGGACTTTGGATCCCTTAGATTATGGACATTTCATGCTCGAGGCTGCAAGGCACAAAAATGTCTATAACAGTTGCCCCCTAAAGTATGAGGCCGTTTATTGGGTGAAATGCTTTATCCAGGAGGGTCCGAAGTTCATCCATCTGCTGGGAGGAGACCTGTAATAAAATACAATACAATACATTATGATTCATACTGCTTTCATGATCTAGCTGAGGCGGGCATTCCCATGCTCAGCTTTATAAATTCATTTTTGTACATAGAACAGACGATCGTCTGATGGTAGACTGATAATTTTGGCGAAATTATCATCCCTTGAGTAGGATGATCATCTGCTGTAATGATGTACATGTCAAATGTCTTTATATTTCCCGAATATATATCGCAGCCCGGATGGATGAAACTAGATCCGGGGTCTTCAAACTCGTTCGATCTTCACTCTAAGTACTCGTCGATCCATGTGAGAATTGCGCTGAAGTCGAACATGGAAAGACATCGCTTGATTACCGGTCAATGATGTAAACCATTAACAAGCGCGAGAGGAATCACCGATAATGATAATGACCCTCAAGGTACTGCAGTACAATTCACGTGGCGTGAATAAAGGACTTGGTGTTGAACACCACGCAAAATCTTCTGGTCGAAGGTCATTAAAGTATACCTGTCACCGGAAGTGAGAAACTTACCATTGAGGCATGCAAGCTTCAAAGTACTAAAGGGGTTGTTCCTAGATCAACTTCTTGGATAATGAGCTGATGTCGACAAGAAGCGATCCGTCAAAGGAGGGCCTTGATGAATCCCACATCAGTGACACGGAACAGAGCTAATGATTTTAATGGAGGTGAAAACGATCTGTGACATATGATTCAGGGTGGCGGTCATGAATGGATGAAGGATAATGTATGGCAGTGGATGGGACCCGGTTGACTCTTTCTAAACGACTTCTCTTGAACATATGGCGACACTGATGCGATGGATTGGTAGCATTACCCCAAATATGGATGGTATGGCGAGACCATGGTGATGTGACCGGTGAATGAAACAACCCAACCCGAATGTGGTACGGAGGAAAAGTGTCATGTTCAAGAGCGACCTGATACCATCAAAGTTTTCTTGATTTTTCCCAATTTTTCCCCAGTCATTGCTGACCAGTACCTCTTTATTTTTGTCAAGCCCATCGCTTGTTCTATAACCTGCCCTTCGGGCAAGCCCATCGCTATGTTTTAACGAGCTTAGCGATAGTGAAACTCGTTCTCGTCTAAAGACAAGTTTGTCGCTATTTAATAATTTTAACGAGTCTAACGACAAGGACAACTCGGTCCTTTTCATTTTTAGAGAGTCTGAAAAGGTACATAAAGTTAACTCCAAAATTCCTTTTTCGTCATCTAATCCCTTAAGTCCGAAAAAGTATAAAACAATACAGAAGGGATGAGTTTTCGATATCTTTAACGAGCCGAACAAAACAAGCGCTCGATCTTTTTGTGCAATAATCCCTCAGGTCCAAAAAGATTAAAATCTAGAGGAGGGATAGCTCTTCCTGTCCTTTAACGAGCTGGAAGGCCAAAACTCGGCAATCTTTTCATATTTTACGAGTCAATTGAAAAGAGCTTAAAGAAGACTCGTCTTTTGAGGAACGAGTGATAAACAGGGATAGCAGCAGATTCCAGGTACAGGTTGGAATTTTCCAATCACGGCAGTGTCACAAGGATGGCTAGGTGAAATCACTCTTCGCATTTGTTCCTCAAAATGGGTAAACAATCATATGGAGGTGAACGATCGGCCAAATGAAAAGTGGAGGTGGCAGGTGCAAACACGACCAAGGCTTTAACGGCTGATAAATTTACGATCACGGTGGTTATTTACCAAGGATAGGTTCATTTTTTAATGAGCTTGAACTCTGGAGGAAACTCTTGCTCACAATCGCTTTTCTATTTTTTAACGAGCATAAATTCCGCGTTAAAACTGCTCGATCTTGCGTTTATTTTTTAACGAGCATGAACTTTATGCTAAAACTGCTCGATTACCCAGTCATTTGATAAGAGTGTCTCATCAAGATTCTATTTTTTATGGAGCTTCATCTCACTAAGCTTTGCTCCATATCCTTTCTTTATGCAAGATCGGAAACGGCTAATCCTACGAGTTTAAAGGGTTAGACCTACAGGTTTAAAGGGAGGACCTAAAAATTTAAAAAATAAATAGTCGCCCCTTGCTTGCACTCCAAAAGGTTTGCATGCCCCCAGGTATAAAACAGAGTTTCAAGGTTACCTCTACTTACCCTCCGCCAAAACATTTGTTTTAATTGAGAGAGGCTTACCTCTTTCAGGTTACCCAAAGATTGTCTCGTTACTCTTTCAAACAAAACACTTCCTCGGCAATGTCTACCGAAATAGACAAGGGTGAATGACTCTGGTGCCAAACACGTAACTTTGACAAAAGAATCTTATTCTAGAACAACCCCTCTTCCAACCACGGACGGGGTATGGACTAGTCATATTCTCCTGCGGAAACCTACCCTATACCCAAAGTTTTCCTGCCGAAGCAGGCCAGGATGCATGCCCCCTGGGTTCCAGTCATATCCTCCCGGATTACTCGCGCTCATCAGGAGGACGGACCGTGGGTTGAGACACTTCTTGCATGAATAGACCATTTAGGTATGGTACATGACTATTTGCGATGTGTGATCCGGGAAACGAAAGTTGGTCCACGAGCTTGACCATTCTTCCTTCATGCGGAAAACACATTACTCTAAAGAGTGAGGAGACTACCGCCCCCATGCAATATATATAGTCTCGTCCAAGGAGTAGGTTATAATCCAAGGGTCCTTGAACGACCATCACGTTCATTTGAACGGTCTTCCCTTTCAATGTTATAGGCACATTGGGGAGGATCCCTAAAGGTCGACTGGTTCCTTTATCAAAACCTGATAGATTTCTCATCTCAGGTAAAAGCGCTGGCGAACCAAGCGCTTTCCAAGCAATAGAGGAAAGGATACTCACAGATGCCCCCTCATCAATGATAGTGCCAGCCATTACCATTCTGTATATTTGAAAAATAATTCTGAATGGTATACTGGCTGGCAACCGGGGTCTGCCTAGTTGGTTCCAATCAAAGGACACAACCAGGTTGCTTGGTGGTGGGACCGAATATACAGCCGGATAGCGCTCTGATGAATTTCCTTCCTGCGACAAAGGAATGGTGGCATTGCCCCCTTGATCATCAGAGTCAGTGTTGATGAAGAGAATCTGGATGGTGTCGTCTTTATTCTCCTCTGTGATGGTGTCATTCGAAGATAGAGCCTCTGAAGGAAAAATCGGGTCAACTGCCGTATCAACCTTTTGACTTTTGTCAGGCATGGATCCAGACAGTTCTTCTTCAATGACAGGTGCTTCGGCTGACCACTTAAGTGGCTCAGCCAGATTCTCAACTAGTGAGGGACTTGGCAGGAGTCTTTGATATCCAGGAGGGAGATGCGCTCGTAAAATCGGGCTATCTTCCAGAACTCTTTTTGCCTCATCTAAGAAGGGACAACGGTGGATGGCATGATCGCCTTCACACAGTCTGCAGGGAAATTTAGCTCTCCCACTCTGTCCTGGAGCTTCACTCCCACTAGTTGACGGTGAGCAATCGACATGGCTATCAGAGGTCGATGCTACCGAATTGTGCAAACGGGGGGACCAGTCTCTTAGTATCCGCGGGATACAGGGACAATCTCTATGGAAGTGGTCTCCCTTGCATATGACGCATGGCGATTTAGGCCTTACGAGTGCGGTGTGTGGATTCTTGTTAGATGACACTTGTTTGCCCCCAGTCGCCTTAGGCTTCTTCTTCTTCTCCTTCTTCTCCTTAGGAACCTGGTTTTTAATTCGACCAGTCCCTTCAAGCGAAGAGGAAGGAGGGGAGGAAGATGAAGTTGAAGGCTGGGAGGCAACTCTTGTCTGATCTAACTGTTGACTCGACTGTTCAGGAATGGTGGTATTCTGAACGACATTGGTTGAAAAGAGCCAAATTGGTAGGCCAATTGTCAGTCGTGGAAGCGACAATGTGGCCATGTGGGGCGCACCAACATCTCCCCAAGAGGAGAAGGGACTAGGATTTCCACCCAAGGGAACTCCTTGGTTGGTGTGCTCCATCTTTTCAACCTAAAGATCAACGCAGGATTAAAGGGTGATTGTTCCGTTTAAAATAAATTTTTAACAATGCTTTAGACACAACTTGCTTTTTCACTTTTAAAGAGTCGAGAAAAAGCTAAAGATGACTCTAGTCTCCTTCGATGTTTTAACGAGCCCGAAGTGACAAATGCTCGGATGGACTTTTTCTGTTATAGAGTCTGAAAAAGGCCAAAAGAAACTGCTCTGGAGTTCTAGGCAGAGGGTGTGCCAAACTTTTCGCAAAATCGCAGAATACTTTTTAGGGTACGGGCGGTCGATCTTCGTGAATGCTATGTTCACTGCATTGCGATCAGTAGGGCGGCCGACACGGCTTCCTAAGGATAAAAGATATATGCCTATAGGGGTCTCCCAATATATACGCGACGGTACGTGGGAGCACAATCCGTACTAGCGCTACTGTCTCTCAGGAGGAATCACCCACCTTCTTCGAGATCGACAGTCACTAGGCTTAACGACGCCGGAACACGTCTCTAGCCTAGACCTCTATGCTGTGCGTTATGTTACAAAGCGTTGTTAGGTTCATTCAGTTTATTTTAGGTTGATCTTTTTAAAGTTTGCCTTTCAAGGTTCACCACGAGATGTATGATACAAATTCCTAAATGCAGTCTAGGATGATAAGCAAGCTTTATTATCTTTCAACTTTGAAAATCCTAGCTACTAAGGGAAAAGAATAACATTATCTTTTCTCAAAGAGCAATCAACACACTCTAATGCACTTTCCCTAAATCCAACATGCAAACTATCAAATGCAAAATGCACAATGCAGGTGTTTGTTTTCCACTTTCTTAGTATAAATGCCTACAAAGAAAGTTTTTTGCACAACTTTGAATTTGCTTTTAAGATGATCAATACAAACAAGTTCACTTTCTTCGAAATCAACAAGGGTAGAAGAGATTACAATCACTTTGCGATTTTCGAAATAAAGACTTGTTTTGACACTTTGAAAGAGACAAATTCAAACCAATAAGCAAAAGTAAATCTATAATCAATCTGAAAACAGCCAATGAACTCTCTTCTAAGATCACGATCAATCAGATCTGAATCAAAGGCTACAGGATGATTACTTTACTCATGCAAAGGAAGACTGTAAATGACACCACAAACACATAAGAACATTCACAATATTTTTGTACAAAAAGAGGCGGAATCTAAGCAAAGAAAAGGCTTATCAGACTGGTACCTATGCTGGTTAAAGGCTGCAAAAACAGAGATCAAAACAGGGCAAAAGACAACAAAGAACCCCAGCTGCACAAGGCCACACTGGTTCAGCGCAGGTCTAACACTGTCAGTTTGACATTCAGCGCAGGTAGCCCCTTCGGGACCTGCGTTGAAATGCAGACTGCCTTCACAGCAGTTGCGCTGAAGGAGAAACTCTCGTTTCCCCTGGGTTCTGGGTCACAAAATGCTCAAAAATCAACTGTTTCATGCCAAATCAGAAACAAAAGCAGGGTATAAATAGAGGGATACTTTGATAGGGTACTAAAGACTATCACAAGGATCATCAAATCATTTTTGGATCTATTTTAGATCATAGACAAGTCCAACAACTGGATCAAAGCAGCAACTTTCTACTTTGCATCCGGGAAGGATGCAGTTCAATAGTTGCTGTCAAGTCTATGAAGTAAACAAATGATGGAAACACAAATGAAATGAATAAACAAGTTCTTCCCCAGTGGAGTCGCCAATTTGTTGTGGGGAAAAATGCCTATGAAGGACGATCCTATCCACCTAAGGTGTGACAGCGCCTTAACAACAAACGAATACAGCTATTATGATTTATTCCTTTATGAAATGGGAAAGAGGGGAGATTGGTAGACTTACCGTTGTCTTCCAGTTGTCCCTCGAACTAGATCCTCTTCTCTTTGTGTGTCCATAGCTACTTGTCTCCTCGCTTGCTCAAGAGAACAACTACTTGAATCCCACGAGATCACAAGAGAACAGCTACCTGTGACAAGAGAACAACTACTTGCAACAAGAGAAGAACACAATACAAAGGCAAATATACATATTCATAAATGATTCAGGATTAGAAGTAAATCAAATATACTAATGCAATCATACAAAATACACCAGCATATAGGAAAGAATCAAGATAGCTTTATTGATAAGTAACAGGGTTCAGGAAGAGATACAACCCATAGGGCTCCAATCCAGCATCTTCTTCCCAGCAGAATGGAATTCCTTCTTCAGCTCCCTTCAAAGCATTAAGCACCCAATGTTTCCAGTCACAAACCAACAACAATTCTTTGCAATCACCAAATTCCAGCCTTTAGATCCCCTGGAGGAGAGATCCATATATAGATATTTGGAGAGAGGATGAGTCAGCTTGAGATCTGACTAGTGTCCTCTCCCTCTCTCAGTTCTTGAGTCCACTTGGAGGTTCTTGCTTCCACTTGGAGATTTGGAACCTCTTACTCATCACCAGTCGAATTCCTTGATGCAAGTGTCATTTTGGAAGCTTCCTAGGCATTAAAACATTGAGGAATGAGCCTGCCACTTGTCCAATTACGCTCAGCGTAGGTAGCCTTTGTTGGAGTTGACATTCAACGCAGGTAGACAGTGGAGCAGTTGACATTCAGCGCAGATGCTCAGTGGAGCAGTTGACATGATCCAGAATTGGCTTGTTTTTGAGTGTTTTCAGGTGGAGAACTTCTGTGAATTGCTGTGGTTGGTTTGCCTTGTTCCTCTAGGGGTAGGAACAACATGTTTAGGGACTTTGGATCCCTTAGATTATGGACATTTCATGCTCGAGGCTTCAAGGCACAAAAATGTCTATAACATATGGGAATGGTTACGATTGAATGGAATCGGTGGCCAGTTAATTGGCCACCCTCGTTCAGTTACACATCCTCGTGGAATTCAAACGAGCCCCGTCAAATTCAAAACTGTCGATTAGATACGCAGCTAGCACGTGTGGTATGTCCATTCAGGAAAAAACATTCGGGACTGGTAGTGGTGGCGGTGGATAACGGGAGTAAGGGAGGTGATGGCGGTCAGACGACATGTAGAAACATTATGACCGTGACGTAGGACCAACGGTCCGGATGGGGATAACATACCCATCCGGCCACCTCATCTCCTCACCACAGATCACACCAACAGTTAAAAGACAGCTCAGTTGAAACCTTCGCCACCCTTTGTTCATTTTGCATTCACGAAATTCTTGACTGGAGTATGAACCTACCACTTCCAGAGCAGCTAACCAGTCATCCTCAACCAGTTTTCTGCCAAGTTTTTTTAAAACTTCCTGCCTATCGGGCTCTATAGGAGCACAGTTTCATTCTATAGGAGCCGGGAGATTTCTACAGGAAGGTTTCTACAGGAAAGGCAGAGAACATCTCTGCAGAAAGAAAACCCGTGATTTTCGTTGAAATTCAAGCTCAAAATGAGGTAGGCTCGGGAAAACCTCTCTACATTTGACTTGTTTGAGTAAGGTGGTGAATTAAACACGGCATTGGATTGAAAAAAGTGAAAGTCTGCCTGCATATTTCCCTGAGTTCTACACAGTTTCTGTTTTCTTCTCTGAAACCTGCCTCCTCATTTTTCAAATTATCCTATAAGGAAGATATATGCCAAAGTAGAGGCCATCCCGTGTGTGTGAAAAAAAACAAATTTTCATATCTATCTACTTGCTAAAAAAATTAGAACCTGTGTCCTTATCCTCTGTTCTGTAAAAAAAAATTTCTTTTCAAAAACAAAAAGCCAAATTCAAGATAACAGCAGTTTAAAAATAGGGGAATTATTTCAATTTGATGTTGTAAGGAGAAGCACATGGGGAATTCCTTCTTGGTTTCAGAAAAAAAATCGAATTCAACTATCTTCTGTTTTAGTGTTCACTGTTTTTTCTCACCTGAGCATTTTTTTTTGGTTAAAACACAAAAAAGAAGCACTCAACACCATGCCAGGAGGACTCATGAGAAAATAACCTTTAAACTCTAGCAAATTGCATGAGCACCTTGAGGTGGTGGCCCTTTTCACCAGGGCAAACTGGATATTCTTCTTTGACAGAATTCAGGGTTATGATGAGGAGGTGACTGAAGAGTTTTTGATGTCCCTAAGACCACATTCGAAGACACATGCCATAGTTATTTTTAGGGGTTTGACCCTAGAGATTACACCTGAGTTCATCAGTAGAATCACCGGTCTCCCATTGGTGCTCCCTTGGAGAAAAGAGGAGAAATCATAGGGACACGTTGCTATGAAGAAATTTTTTCTGCCTGAGGAGCATCTTGTAGAAGATAAAAACGGGGTCAAAAGGACAAGCTTGCCTCCTCTCTGGAGTGAAGTCAGTTACCAAATAATGAAGTATATCACATGTGAAGGGAGGTTCAACATCATTTATGGTTATCATTTCAGGTTGTTACATGAATTGAGGTATGGGATGGACTTGCCTCCAGCTAGAAAATTGAGCATCCCATATTTCCTCTTTCAGTATTTAATTGAATGTGGTACAAAGCTAAATGCGGGGGTCCCAGATCAGTTGTCCCACCATGGGCTCATCAAACTGTTGGTGCAAGATGCCTTACACACCTATACTATCCCCATAGCTTGGGAAATTTTCAGAAATATGTCCAGGGATGATGACATCAGAACTTTGATTGAGGACATTAGCCCATCCAACAGTGATGAGGAGGAGCAAACTGAAGAAATTGAGAAGAACAATGATGAGGGAGCACAAGACATTCAAGCAGAGGGAAAAACAGAAGAAGAACAAGAGGAAAAAGAGGAATTTGAAAAGACTACTGAGCCTAAGGCAGAAAAAGAGACAACATCAAAAATAGAGAAGGGAAAACGGACAAAGGTTGGGAAGAAAAAGGCCAAGAAAGCCCAAAAGAAGACTGCCACAGCCAAGGCAGGGACCCAGCAAGAAAAAGAAAAGACACACCCTGAGATATCAGTGACACAAGCAGAAACAATGGACATAGAGATTTCTACAGGAAGTGAAGGAAAAGAACAACAGAAATAAACGTCCCCTGAAATGCTGGAAAGGGAAGCAACAACTATGCTTGCTGCATTAAGCACACTTACAAAACAAAAAGGAAAAAGAAAAAGGCAAACCTCCATGTATTTTAAGGCCAGAAGAAGCATAAGGATCAAAGTGGGCAAACCCCAACCACCATCAAAGGAACCAATTGTCATTGAGGACACACCCACTAAAAAGAAGGAAGAGTCTCCTTCCAAGATATCTATCACCTATGAAAGAGGAAGCCCCAAAACCTCCACATGAAAAGAGAGAATTAAGTTTATGGACTCAAAGACAATTCTACAGGAAGCTGAAACATCTCTACAGGAAACTCTAGCCATGTTAAAAGAAATTGAGAAATTGGAGGAGAAGGCAGCCAAATAGTCACAGGGGGAGAGCAAGGCCAAAGAAATACCTGAACCAACCCATCAACCTAATTTGGGCTCCTTTTACAATTTGCTAAAGGGTGGGAAAATCATCCCATAGAAATTTTCTATACCTTTATTCTTCGAATTAGAAAAAGAGAGGGTTAGAACCCACACATGGATGCAAATCGCCAACTAAAGGAGTTGAGGACATAGGCCACATTGAGGACAAGCTAAAGGAATTAAGAGGGGAGTTGGCCATGGTGAGGCACATAGAAAGCAGTAAAAGAGCCCAGCTACAGGAAGAGAATGAACTGCTAAAAAACAATTGCAGCTACAGGAAGTTCATAAGGGAGATAGGCTGTCCATTTTGGGAGGGCAGCAGTAGCAAGAAGGTCCTCCAACAGACAAGGAAACAACCGAGAAAAAACAGAAAGAGGGAGAGCCACAAGTTGATGTTGAGATGCTAACGAAACTGCTGCAAGAAAAGGAGTCTCAGGCAACAGAATAAGTGCAGGTTTTAAAACAATAGTTACAAGAAAAAGAAGCCCAAATGGCATGCATGGCTAGCTGGGCAATAGAAGCCTTGGAATGTAGGAAACCTGCTAAATCCTATGCATTATATCTTAAAGACCAATGTCTGCAATTTCAAATTAAAACATTGGCCCAAAGGGGAACCATCCCATTCCAGAATTACAATCAGTTTATGCATTTGTGTGAGAGTAGCTCAGCTGAAGATAATGCCAAATTAGCATAATTCTATTTACACAATTTGACACTTCCTAACATGAATCTATGGGACCCAAACACTGCATTAGGAGACCTACAATTCATGGCCATGGCTTCTTGGTTAAGCCATGAGGAAAAGAGGGTAGTAGATATTCAGAAGATTATGACCAAGGAGCTAAGTGAGCCACTCATGATAAGGGTAGAACTAGAAGATCCCTCAACTCTCATATATGCCCATCAACGCCTTGCAGACAACCCTCACATTGCACCTGACTATGTTGAAAGGCAAGATTAGGCCATTGCTCACTTTAAAGATACGGAAAGACTGTTGGGTGATAACTGCCTTCATGCTTGCACAAGAAGATGGAACACATTGTCCCACAGTCTGAAAATAAGAGAGTACCACTCCCCAAACAAAATAAGGGAGGCTATGAGAAGAGTACCCCTATACAAAAAATCAATGCAGAATTTGAAAGCCAACTGGATTGGCCTTAAGTTTAGCCCTCCACAACTGCTAGGGCTGTTAGAAGGGGTCAAGGAAGAAGAGGAACAAAAACAATGGGAGGAAGTGGATAGAAAGGCAGGTTTTCATGACAGAGAAGAGGACATCACCTCAGAGGCCTGGAATGTCAGAGAGGTAGTCAAAGCAATCAAAGATGATGAACTGGATTAGTTGCTCAGAGGATGAGCAACACATTCAGCAGGGGGGTGATGATGAGCCCCGGAAATGAGTAACTATATAGGATAATTTTGCCTATTATTCTCATTTAATCCACCATTCTACATATTTTTATGCATGCTTTTGAATATATTTATGTTAATTGAGTGAATGGAATAGTCACTTTACCACAAAGTCTAATACGTGCTTATTGCATATTTTTGGACATTTTTGGACCAAGATCAAGCATTTATGGGCAGATTGGCAGCCAAATTCGAAGAAACAAGGCTGAGGATTTATAGGAGTGGTGTCTCCTACACTAAATGACCCCTTCCTTGAGTTCTCCACCAACAGCTCGGAGTTCAACATCCCACCAAAGATGATTTCAAGGGGCAACCGAGCAGGTCTAGTGAAATGGCTGTTATCTGCAGTTTTGGGCAGCCAAGCTCCTAAAGTTAAGGAGGACTGTTGGGAGTTCTCATTTGAATAAATAGGAAGGCTTCAAGCCTTAATAGTTTATCCATTTGATAGTCTATTTTCACACTTTAGTGCAACCTTGTAATTAGCTCATTTTCGAGCTTCATCTTGTTGACAATTTTGTGATGTAACTATTATTTTTTGATCAATGAAGATGAATCTAGCTTTGAACCAGTTCTGATTTTTTCTAGGGGGCTGTAGCTCTTGGGGTTGGGCCCAACCCAAGTGCCCAATACCTCCTTTGTGTACTTTTATGTGTTTTTATTGCATTCATAGAATAATTTCTGTTATTTAGGTTAAATCTTGCTTTGTTACTTAGGTTGTTTTTGATGATTAAGATAGTTGTTCTTGATTCATGTTGATTTGATGGTTTGATAACAGAAAATATCCACAAAAATGCTACCAAGCAGTCCTCGATCTCCTTTCTCCCTCCTTGGGACTATGAATTGAGACCAAGACACTCTTGCTGCCACAAAAACACTGTTTTTGCCTTCTAATGCAATTGCTAGTGTTAGAGTTTGAGTTAGAAAAGTTGATATCAGTTGTGTTTTCATGATTAGATCTATTCTTGCTCAGTTTCCATATCTTTCTTGCATAAATTCCTGTTTATAAAGTTCTGTTCATCCATTTTCTGGTTTTAGGTCAAATTAGGTCAAAATAGATAAATCTCTGTTTTCTTAGTCTTTGCTTGGGTCAGGTTTGGAAAGTAGTGTGTAGAACACCTGTAAGATACTCCAACCTATCCTTCCTCCATCATACAACTTGCTCCAGCCTCTCTCTCAATATTTCCTTCACCCATTTGCCATACTCTCCCAACTTCCCCTAATTTCTACATTTTTGTGCAACATTGCTTTCTTCATATTTGAAAAAATCCAACCATCTTCATCACTCCTGAGCTTCATTTACCAGGTCCTAGATCCCTTAACATCCCTATCCATCCTTCATTTCCACCTTCCCACCGGTTTTCCACCTTCAACCTTCTAAAAAATCCTTTCGGCCTGTTCCTGTAGATCCCCTGCAGCCTCTTGTAGAAGTTCATGCGAGCGATTTTTCGAAGTCTGATCACGGTGGAAATCTCTAGAAGGGTGCTAGGGACTCCTTAGGTCCTCTCCACACCTTCCCAATCTCCTGCAAATGCGCACTCCATTTCCTTTCGCCAATAAACCTCTGCATAGTCACAAATAACTAAAACACATGCATAATAATTATGCATAAAATTGCTCAAAAATAAAAAAAGATGATTTTTCCATATTTTCCTTCAGAAGTAGCTTAAAAACATGCATTTTACCTTCTCAAGAGTCAATGGCATCCAGTTCAATAGTTTACATCTCTTTTCTAGCACAAGTAGGGTTAGTCGGTAAAACTAGGGTTTGCTAGGGTTTGCGTTTCCTTTCATCTTTCATCTTCTTTCTGCAAGTAGACTAGTCTCTTTTGAGTTAGCTTCCTCCCATCACAGTTAAAAGTTTCTTTCAGCAAGTAGACTAGTCTCTTTGAGTTAGCTTCCTCCCATCATAGTTAAAAGTTTCTTTTGATAACTCATAGAAGTTGGCTTGAGCTCTTAGCGAACTGGTGCCAGTTGATCAAGTGACAACTTGCAGTAAGAGCTAGTACTTGTGCATATAGCACCACCACTTCCAAGTTTGTTACGAACTACTGGGTTGATAAAAGTAAAGTAGGGAGCCCCAGGAGTTGCAGCATCATTGCTGCAATACTGGAGCTGACCAATATCGTAGCCCAGAAAATCACACATTCGAGAGAGAGAGAGAGATAACCGAAAACCTTTGATCCTTCAATTCTCCTTCTTCCACTACAAATTCACACTCTTTCATAACTTCTTCTAGGATATCGAACTTGTGTGAGTGATTTTATTCCAAATAAATCGAAGTGCTTAACTATATAGGCTTCTCATGAGGTTGAATTACCCTTCTTGAGGCCGACTTGGTGTGGAGGTGACATAATTCATTTTTGACTCAATAATTCTTTTTACCTGATTCAAAAGCCCAAGAAGGGTCTTTTTAAATGTACAATAACTCTATTGAATTAGAATAAATCCTAGACGTCCTCAATTGGGACTTTGACCTAAAATATGATGACCCAAGCATGAAACCCATGCTTTAATAAGTCATAATAATAATAATAAAATTTTCTTTTCATTCTTTTTCATATGTACATTTTATCATGACTCAAATACAATTATGACCAAAGCTAATTACATTTTTCAATAGTGCCTACTCATTATTATTTTGTAGTAGCATAAAAGCCAACATACCAATCCAATTCCTTTTATGTCAAAAAAGGATTTGCCAAGTAACCTTTCAAGATTTTCACTCTTGCAATAATTGGGCAGTAATCCCATAAAGGCATCCCAGGCTATTCATGGCATAATCTGCATGGGTCCACTTGTACTAGCTTCACCAATCTACTACAATGATATACATTCATGTGACTCAGTTAATCATATTAGCTATGTGTATTTTATGCTTTCACTGTAAATAACCACTTGTAGACCCTAGGGAAAGAGTAATAACTGGTTGTGGCACAAAAATATCTAACAAGAATAATGCATAGTTTTACATTATAATTTACTCCATACAATACCAGTATCCACAAGTTGTAAATCACCATTATTATACATCAATTCCTTATCCAGTTTTGGTCAATTTGGTATTATCACAAAAATGTCTCGTTGCCTGGAGCCTCATAAATAAAATTGAAAGCATGCAACAAATGTATAACCATACTAAGCAACCCATAAAAATGTCATTGTCATATTCCAAGCATAGCCACAACCATTTTTTATGCTAAAAGGCACAATGGAACCAACCCCTAAACCTGATTATCCATAGGAATATCCTTGGATCTTTTGTAGGATTGATTTTCATCAAATATAACGTTCCTGCTTACTTCAATGTGTCTCCCTTCCTTGATGTAGATTCTATATTCCTTTGAGGAGAGACTATAGCCAACAAATATCCATTTGATGCTTGTAGAATCTAACTTCTTTCATTTGTCCTTTGGAATGTGGTCCTCGGGTGTGAGATTTTCAATAATTTATGAGGACTTATATTTTAAAAATATGTGGTTGTCATTGCTGCTTCTCCCTATAGAAATTTTGGTAAGTCTTGATCAAGGAGAATTGTTCGTACACCTTCTTCAATTGTCATATTCTTTCTTTTGACCACTCCATTTTGTTCGGGATAGTAGGGAACAATAAGCTCCCTCTTAATTCCAACTTCTTTACAATATGCAATCAATTCTTTAGAAGTGTATTCCCCACCATTGTCAAATCTCAAAGTCTTTATTTTCCTTTCGGTTAGGGTTTTCACTTCACATCTAAACTCCTTGAATTTCTTAAATACTTCATCCTTTTACTTGAGAAGGTAGAGCTATGTCTTTCTAGAGTGATCATCAATAAATGTTACATAGTAAAGATGATATCCAAGTGATTTGTCAGACATGGGCCCACACACATTGGAATGTATGAGGTCTAATATTTATTTAGACCTTGTTTCACTATTTGAAAATGGTTTTCTTGTATGTTTTCCCAAATATCTTCCATTGCAAACTCCTTCCTGTTCTTCTTTGTTATCGGGGATGCCATGAACTAGATGTTTAAGAGTGGGAATGACCTTGTATTTAAGATGACCATATCTTATATGCCATAGCTCAATGAGATTGATATCCAAATGAACTAGGGTTTGAGGAGGTGGTGTAATGACTTTATACAAGCTTCCTTCACGAACTCCAATAACCCTAGCTTTATCAATACTTGAATATTTTCCCCAAACCAAGACCTTTCCATAAATGAAAGAACCTCTATCCCCTTTATCTTTTAAGAAATAAATTGAAATCTATTTCTTTTTCAAACCTGGAACATATAGTATGTTGTTGAGATGTAGTTTTGCTCCATTCTTTAGCTTCAAAGATGTTTATCCTAGGCCTCTAATAGCATAACTTTTGTTGTCTCCCAATTCCATTGCATGAGGAGATGGTTCCTTTGATAGATTTTGAAGTTGTTTAATTTCCCCTATCACATGCCTTGATGCTCCACTGTCAATGATCCATGCATTACCATCATAAAGTGATTCTGTAAGTGTAGCTAAGAATCATTGACTTTTGACCTTGTTGAATAAGTAGTAGACAAAATTATTGATCCATCTTCCTATAGTACTGAATACCATTCTTATCATAGAGGGAGTAATCATTTCCTTCAAGCCAATGAAGTGATCTTCAATCTTCTTTGACCTTAGCTTTGAAACCATATTGAGCAATAAATTCTAGTAGAATTAGGGTTAGATTTCTCTTTCTTGATAATTACTTGTGAATTATGTTGGCTTCTTTTACTTATTTGTTATATTATCTTTCATCAAGCAATTATCAAATTATGTGTGCATGAATATCACAAAGACACAAGACACAAGATGTAGGCACTATGCCAAGGAAAAACCCCTATCCATGGGAAAGCCTAGTCAAAAATATCTTCCTTCAATAGTTTTTCTTGAGACTCTTCAACCTATACACAAACGTCCTCCACACCAAGCCAACCTTTCCTTCTTCGATCCAACCTTTGACCTAGTAGCATAATCATATCGACCCCAACAACTTCGACTTGGCACTTCCGACATCAACTGGCAGTAGTAGCAACTTTGAATTTGACAAAGAGACTCCGATCTCCCAAAGTAGCCCACATGAGAGAGAGAGTGACATCTCAAAACTTTGATTTTGTCCTTCCCTTCCTTCTTAACAACACTTGCACTCCTTTTAGCCTTCTTCTTCACCTTTTCACTTTTCCTATCTATTTCTTGGATATTGAATATGATTTCCTTGAGGCCGACTTGGTGTGGAGGTTACATAATTCATCTTTGACTAAAAAATAATTCTTTTTACATCGTTTGAAAGCCCAAGAAGGGTCTCATAAAATATACAATGACTCTAATGACTCATTATTAATCCTAGGAGTCCAAAATGGGGACTTTGACTAATAAAATGATGACCCAAGCATGAAACCCATGCTTTAATAAGTCATTGTAACAATAATAAAAATTCTTTTGACAAATACATTTTATGAAGACTGAACCTAGTTACATTTTTCAACAATCCCTCTTAACTAGGGAGGTATTCATAACAAGTACAAGGAAGATCTCAAATTATATGAACCATGAAGAGTTTAGGAACCACAATGCCATGGACTAGATTCTTAACCAGGGAAATCTATTTGAATGGGACTAAGATGGACTAAAGATTTCAACCTCTCTAGGTACCTGTTGATGCCTCGAAAATCGCTGCAACAACATTGGGGAAACCACCCTGTCCGGACCTTAATACAGCTCCTTTTCCGTTTGGAATAGTGGCTCCGACTGGGGATAATGGGACCAGTTTCCCAAAAATTATAGGTAAACGGGATGGATGAATGAATTATAGAATATGCTGGCGATAAGCGAATAACTAAAACTATCAGAAAAATATAATAACTATGATCTATCCTGGGGACTTATTGATTTTCTAAAGCGTAGCGTTTGATGATCTGTGCTTTAAGACAGGCATATAGATGACTCCATCTCTAAAACATAGATATTAAATCATTCAAGACTGCTGTGCATAAATAGTTACGCAAAGCGATAACAGCGAAATTACCACACTTTATCATTTATATCATTGTTACATGCATGATTAAAGGAAAAGGCATATCGCAAAACATCCAATAGTGGGATGAGATAGAGATTTGTTGTTACAACACATACATGTATTCAACAATAGCAAGAATAATTACACAACAATTCATATAAAAGGAATGAATACAGATGCAGACAAAAGTACCATATAAGCTGCTTAGCACTCCCATATATCAATCTCTATGTCGCAGTTCTTCGTTCGACTCAGAAAACATCCCCAATAAAAGACAGTAGTGCGCAATTGCATAAAGAAACTTCCTTGTCAAATTAAGAACGATTGGTCGAGTTTCATAAAAGAATATAGGCTGAAGCACAGTAGTGAAAACTTCAGTCTTTAAGTCTATTACAAAATTTTACGACCCTTTCCAAAACAATGAAAGGGTCTATAAATACTAAGCTAATCTAAATATCTAATAAACAGAAATCCTACATAATTGGCATCAATAAATATTGATCCTATTTCCTGGAGCGATCTGGCAATCGACGGCAATGATTCATCAGGTAGGCTCTTTGCCTTTAAACCTGAGCTGACTTATCGCTAGCATTGGCTCTACTTCAGGCGGTTTGTTGAGGCGCGAACTGAGCTGAGCAGCGTATGTGGCATCTTGAATATCGGGAATTATACACCCGAGTGCATCAGTTAAACACTTGAGGGCAGACCTTTGTGTGTGTGGCTTGATCAGAAAGAGCCAATATGCATCGAAAGTCAAAGTGTTAACCCCAGCGATTAATCTCCCCTTCTCCTCTAAGTCAGGATAACTTGTTTGCTCAATCATATTTGCTATTGTTATGCTTCCAGGTGTACACTGGGAGATCATGTTTGCCAAGTAGAGGGTGTTGTTGATCAGATCAATCATATTGCTGGCAGTTAATTTACATCTTGAAGCCGCCCTTTCTGCTTTCATCACTTGAGTGTGCCATTCTGTAAAGAGTATGTCCTTGTATGTTTCTTGGATTCTAGGCAAATTCGCTGCTTTTCCCACATCAGAATCTTGCCAATCAAGATATGCGATTATGGTTTCTTCAGCTTGGTCTAACTCATTCCTGGCCTTCTCTACCTGCTGACATACTGATGTAGTTAGCTCGCACAATGGTTCTGCCTCAGTGAGTTGATTACATAGGAGCCTAATCTGCGATATTAACGCACTGTTTATTTGCGATGCCTCTGCTCTGAAATCCTCCACTTTTTGGGTGCCCTTTATGACTTCGAGCCGTGATGATAATTGAGCTATTTCCTCGTCCTTTGTTTTCATAATGAGCTCATTTACTGTCCTCAACTGTGCCAATGCCTCCGATAATTCCTTTTGTTTCTGGATCGCGCTTTGGTCGATCCTCTGCCTCTCTGTTTGCAATTGCTGGGTTAATAAATTGTTCGTTTGCTGTTGTGCCAGCAACTGCTCTTCTGCTTGTGCTGCCTTCTGCTTTGCCTCGGTCACTTCTGCCTGTAGTGCAAAAATTTCTTGGTCCTTAGTCTTCAGTAGAAGACTTACCTCTGATGCCTTATCAATAGTCGCTGCAGAATAGGCACCTGCATACTGTGACAGCTTTGTTAGGTCATCAGAGGGGTCCAATTCCTCCTTCCATACTACATTACCCGTGACTGTTTGCTCTGGAAAGATAGAAGGTTGATCAGTCCTTCGTCTTTTCCTTGATCGCTTTACAACTGCTCTATGCCTTGGGCTGTAGAAAACATCCAAGGGAGGAATATCTTCCACTTGGAGAACGATTTGATCGGAAGGGTCTTTAGGAATTACCTCAACATCCTTAGAAATGGGTGGGTCGCTGGTTCCGCTTAGAACCTGAGGAGAAGTGATGTCCTGTGTGTCATTTGTTTTGGAGGTGTCCGTATCTTTGGAACATTCTATTCCACTGATAATAGAGTCAAATTGCTTCCACTGTTGGAGCAATTCGGGATCAATGGTGGTCTGTTTCTGCTTCTCGGCTTGGGACTCGCTCCGCTCTTTTTCCTGTTCTTTCCTCTGCTTTTCCTCTTGCTCTTCCCTCTGTTTTTCTTCTTGTTCCCTTTTCTGCCTATCTGATAGTTCTTTTTTCTGTTTCTCCTCTTGTTCCCTCTTCAGCTGTTCCTCTACCTCTTTCTTCTTTTTCTCTTCTTGTTCCATTTGTGCTCTCTGTTGTTTTTCTGCTTGTTCTTTTCTCTGCCTTTCTGCCTGTTGCTTCTTTTGCCTTTCCTCTTGTTGCTTCTTCTGATCTTTTGTTATAACAGGAGGCTGGCTTGACTGTTGCCGACCAGGCTCGCTTGAAGACGTCGCTGGGGTTGTTGCCAGTAAATCTAGAGGCAGAGTTTGCAACCTCTGCTCTCTAAGTTTATTGAACTCAGTTAACCCTTCATCATTATATTTCAATCGAGCAAGTTCTTTAGCTTGACCTATTGTTTCGACTGAAATGAATAGGTCGTCAAACCAATCTTCTTGATGGTCAAATTTTGTTAATTTGGCCTGTTCCAATGCAGTATAGGCATTTTTCTTTGGATCATATAGCCTATTTGGGATAGTGGCCAGGGTTAAGGACTGAATCTTTGTGGCTTCCTTTTCTGCATGTTTGAGATCATGCAGAGTATAGAAACCAATTCTCAAGGGAAAAGAGGGCCAGGCCCTCTTCTTTTCTTTCTTGAGAGTCTGTGTAGTACTCTTTGCCATAATTTGATAGGCAATTTCTCTTGCTAGCAGTTTATTTGGAATATACAAAGGGAGAACATGCGGATTGGCTTGGCTGCCGAAAACCCTAATGTAGGTAAATCTCTCTTCTCCAAACCAACTTGCTACCACCGGTAAATCAAAGGAAGCTAGATAGGAGATTCTGGGAATGGGCTTATCAAAAATAGAATAATGAGTGGGAACCATAAAGCCATTGCAGATTTGGTATAAATGGTGCTTGTAAGAAGATTTCCACAATTTCTGGTGGTATATATGAATGGGTGAGGGGTCTTGGGTAGTCCACCTCCAACCAAGGACGGGAAACTCAGAATTGAAACATAATGTATCTAAAATATATGCACTGTAATAAAACGGGGGAATTTTCCTTTCAGTGACAATAGAATTAGCTCTAAAATCACGAATAGCTACGGCTAGCTTATCAGAGAGAATAGTGGCCCAATCCATAATTATGCTGTTTACTGCTGCTTCCATTAGAGGAACCATCTCTATGGTAAAGTTAGCGGAGTCATGTAATCCCCATAGCCTACACATCATTATCCCCGCATAGAAATAGGGAGAAGACAAAGAATCGACTGAGTACTTACCGGAAGACTCGTGCTTGTGTTTGGCTGGATTCTGTCTCCAATCCCGGATAGGTTCGGATTCGACTTCATTATCACTTGCAAATTTCTCCAGGAACGCCTTGTTATACACTTTCTCTGGCTCAGGCAAATGATACATTTGCCTTAGATGCTCTGGCTTGAACGATCCAAAAATCCTCCCATCTCTGGTGTTAAAAGTTCTGTCGAGGATTGGAATTTCCTCAATTGCCCATCACACGACGTCTATGTAGGGGAGAATCTGTTCTCTGGCCGCTATCCTGTGAAGGAAAGAGTCGGCTAAATCTTTGAGAGTGCAATCAGACTTGCGAGTAGGATCCACAGTAGCTTCCGTCACTGTCTTTTCTGGTTGTTCGGCTTCAATCAAATTATACGTGCCTTTCCATGTAGCTCTGGTAAGACCCGTGCATGTAGTATCTGATATTAAGCCCTTCTTTTTATCTGCGGCAGTTTGTCCTGTAACTGATGTAGCAGAGGAACCCGTGGTCTTCTTAGATTTCTTTCCCATCTTGCTCAGGTTTCTGTTGGAAGATGAATTCTGCACAAAGGCAAGAAAAACTGTAACATAGAAATATAATAATGAGGACTTATGGTGGGAGAGATATATCAATCGAAGCGTGCTGAGAGATTAACTCTCAAAAATGGCTGCGGATCCAATCAATGAGAAGATATTACAGATATATTAAATGGCCGTTTAAGGCCTGCTACTCCTTAAATGCTTATTACACTGTTATTCGGCTGAATGACTCCCTTAAGCGTGCAATGGATATTTTGGCGGTTGAACGTAGGTGATCGTTAATCGAAGGGGCAAAACTTTAAATACGAATACATCACCTTATCCCTCCATTTAACGGCTTTTTCGAAATCCGTGCTCTATCGATCGGATATCAATAATACTTTAGATCTTCAAGCTATGCCTTTTGAAATTCCGATCGCCGATAGCGATATCGCATCGCTTTAGGAGAATAGGTATTATATAATCATAAGCATAGGATCCTCCCGAACGCCGATTGCGACGTCGCATCGGATTAGTGTGAAGAAATATAACAAGGTGCATTTAGAGTGAATTGCCGATTCCCCGATCGCCGATATCGCATCGCATCGGGGGTAAGACCTGGGTGCCTTATTAATGTGCATGGGATGTTGCCGACTGCCGATTGCGCAATTGCATCGGATCGGAGTAAATGACTTAAGATGCTTTGACCGCATACGAAGTATCGCCGATAGCCGATCGCCGATATCGCGTCGCGTCGGAGCTTATGTTATGTGCGTTTTTAAGATGTGTATGGAGTATTGCCGATCGCCGATTGCGATATCGCATCGGGGGTAATCAATGTGCCGCTTATTTATATTTCTTATGTCATTGCGATATGCGATCTTGCGATTGCTTTATCGCAATGACAAAGATTTGCCTTATTTTTTTTTAAATGGTTTTTTCAAAAAGGGTTTTATAAAATTAATTCATTTGATTATCGGACCTCTTTTGAACAATAAAAGTATTGATACCAATTAAACTTTAAAGGGACCCATTTCAAACGTTAATATTTATAAATAAAGATGATATGAAATGGGGGGTTGTTGTAGAGCACAACAATTGGCGATTCGCTGGAAGAACCAGTTATCTCTTTCAAAAATAGAAACATTTAAGCTTTTTCAAAAATAGAGTTTCAATCAATGGGGAAAATTCTAATATAACTAGATTTCTATGTATTCTGAGAAAAATGAAACTATTTTGTTGACTTCCTCTTTTTTAAGAAAATAAAAACATTCTAAGCTTTAAAATAGGCCTTTATTGGTTTATAATGATAAAATAGAATACCTTTCCAAATCAGCCTTTATAGTAAACTCATCTGTCATAGGTAGAGCCTCTGCTGCCAGCAAACATCTATAGTTTCGACAGGGATACCTTTTAACCATGTGATTGTCCATTGTCCCATCCAATTAAGAGTGTGATTAACAGAATGAATTCAAAATATTTTTTCATATTTTGTACTTCATTTCCTTTTCTGTTGTTGATAAGATAAAAAGCCATTGTCCTGGTTTGGTGGCCAGCTATTGACAATGCCACTCACTGATAGTAGTCTAACTGAACAAGCTGGCTCGTGATGAGACCCCTTGTCTTGTAATTTCAAGCCATTACCCTGTTTTGGTTTGCAGTATTGGTAATGTCAGATAAACTATTTCTCTATGAACATGGTAAGCAGGCTTGTAATAAGACCTCTTATCTTTAATATCTTATATTTTAGAATTACACTCTGAATAATCATAAACTTTAGTGAATGGGGTGAACAAATTTCTCCTTAAGAGTAAATGGATGACAGGGTAAGAGTTGAAGATGCTGAGATTGGATTGATTTCTATCTTGATATTGATAACCTTTTGAGACCAATTTGAAAACAGAAAATGATTTACAATATTTCTATGCTTTGAGAGGAGTTGACAAAACTTGAATTGTGATTTCAGAATATAATGATATCTAATTCCCTAGAAATTATCCTTTTTGGTTAAAAGTTCTATCATTTTAAAAGCAAATGTTCATACTAGTTCTGTGGGACAACTTTTCAAACACAGCAAAAGGTCAATGGGAGACATCTCACAACCTTATTTCCTAAAAATCCTACAAACTATAAAATCCTACTGAAATGAAAGGAGAAGGGGTTACCTCCTCAGTTAAAGAATTTCTTCAAGACAAGGCCATTAACAAGGAGAGAGTCTCTCAAACCTGATAAATCTTGCAATATAAAGGTTGAATGGCCTATCTTTTCACAGATCTGAAATGGTCCAAGCCACAACTTCTGGAACTTGGAGTGTTTACCCTTGTCCTCATGGGCTTTGTCCCATTTCAGAACTAAATCACCGACTTGGAATTGTTTTGAACCGGATGAGACTGAATCAAAAGCTGCTTTGATGACTTGCTGATGTTTGGCATGGATAACTTTGGCTTTTTCTCTTTCCTCCTCTAATTTTAGAATCTGGTCATGTCTAAACTGAATAGAAGAGGAAGGAGTTTCCTCAATAAACTGCACTAAGGCTAAAGAAGGAAGAACAAGATTTGTGGGTAGGATTGCTTCTTTTCCATATACAAGATTAAATGGAGAAGTTCCAATAGAAGCTTTCTGTGTTATCCTATCAACCCATAATGCAAACACTAAAGATTTGTGCCAATTTCTCTGATTTTGTTCGATAGTTCGCTTAATGATTTTAATCAGATTCTTATTAGTAGATTCCACTAAACCATTTCCTTAGGGATAGTAATTAGCAGAATATTTTAACTTAAATCCTCTTTTAATAGCGAAATCAAACATAACATTGCCTGAAAAGTAAGATGCATTATAAAAAACAAGAGCATTTGGGACACCAAACCTGGTAATAATGAATTGGTCTATGAATTCAATGATTGCTTCAGAATTTGATGTCTTTAAAGGGATTGCCTCAACCCACTTAGTAAAATAATCGGTAGCAGTAAGGATATACTTATGCTGTTTGGAAGATGGTGGAGTAATTTCCCCAATGATGTCCAATCCCCATTTCTCAAATGGCTGTTCAATGTTGACTGGTTGCAGAGGGAAAGCTGGTTTACGTTGTCTTCCACTAGCAGTTTGACAATTGAGACATTTCCTTACATACTCATGGGCATCTTTAAACAGAGTAGGCCAATAGTAACCAGCATGAATAATTTTGTGAGCTGTTGTGTCAGCTCCGAAATGTCCTCCTGCTGGTCCATCATGTAATTCCTGCAAAACCTTTTGGGCTTCAGGTTTCTCAAGGCATCTTAACAAGATAGAATCATAATTCTGCCTAAAAAGCACGTCATCAATGATTGTAAAATTCTTCGCTTTTAACCTAATGGCCCTTTTGTTTTTGTAAGACAAATTCGGAGGTGCATAACCATTCTTTAAATAAAAGATTAAATCTGCATATTGAGATCCAGAATCAGTAACACTTATCTGATTAATTTCTTGAGTTTGATCTGTATCGCTTGATTCTGGAATGTTGGATGCTCCTGCCAATATCCTGCAAAAACCTTGGCCCCTAACAATCTTTGCTGGCCTAATTTCTAAGTCATACTCTTGAAGCGCTGTGACCCAATTTGCCCTTTTTTCACCCAGCTCTTTTTGGATTAATAGTTGCCTAACTGCCGGGAAAGGAACTATTACTTTTGTATGGGTTTTCAAAAGGAAGGGTCTATAATGTTTGACTGCTTTAAATACAGCAAAGGCTTGTTTTTCTACATCGGAGTAATTTAATTCGGCACCCTGAAGATTTGAGCTGAAGAATGATATGGGTGCTTCCAAATTGTGAGCATTTGGCTGCGTGAGAACTGCAGCATAAGACACGTCAGATGCAATGGTATACAATGTAAAATGATTAGAAAAATTTGGAGTATTCAAGGCTGGGGCATTGATTATTGATTGCTTGATTACATCAAAAGCTTGCTTTTCTGCTGATCCCCACTTGAAGACTGAATTCTTCTTGATCATTGTCTGAAGTGGTAATATAATTTGAGAAAAATCTGGAACAAATCGTTTAACAAAATTGATCTGGCCTAAAAATGACTGCATCGACTTTTTATTATGTGGGAAAGGGATTTCAGAAATTTCCTTGATCCGATCAGGATTGATATAAATGCCATCTTTGGATACAATAAAGCCTAAGAGTTTTCCTTGATCAAGAGCAAAGAAAGACTTTTTTGGGTTCAGAGAAATACCATATCTTTTGCATCGCTGAAAGATTTGATTTAAATCATGCAAATGATTATACCTCTTCTTAGAAAATACAGTAATATCGTCCAGATAGACGACTACTGTTCGATTAATCAACCCTCTAAAGGCTATATCCATAGCTCTCTGGAATGTCGCTCCTGCATTTATAAGTCCGAAAGGCATTTTCTGATACGCATATGTTCCCCATTTTGTTCTGAATGTGGTTTTAAGTTGGTCATCAGGATGAACCAGAACTTGGTTATATCCTGAGAATCCATCAAGAAAGGACATCAATTCAGAGCCTGCTACTGATTGGAGTATTTGCTCCATAGTAGGTAATGGGAAGTTGTCTTTCAAGCTTGCTTTGTTTAAATTTCTGAAATCAATACAAATTCGAATGTCGCCATTTTTCTTTCTGACTGGCACCATATTAGAGACCCAGTTTGAGTGTCGGATAGGAAAAATAATCTTGGCTTTCAAGAGCTTGTTAAGTTCCGACTTTATCTGGCTCTCTAAATTTGGATGTATTTTTCTTAACTTCTGCTGAATCGGTTTCTGATCAGGAAGCATAGGAATGGTATGCTGGATAATAGATGTATCATATGTCTTCAAATCATCATACTTCCAAGCAAAGACCTGTTTGTTTTTTCTTAATAGTTTGATGAATGCCTCCTTCTCTTCCAAGGAAAGTCCTAATCCTAAATTGATGTTTTGAGGAGCATGGTCAGTACCTAGATTTATCAATTCAAACCTAAGGGTAGAACTTTGAAGCTTTGCATTAATTACAGGTTTAAACCTGTCTTTGATATCATAAAGATCTTCGAGCTTTACCACTGGTTTAGGAATTGAATTTTCCTGAGGTGTTTCTTTCATCTGTAGATCATGGTCATTTTCCTCAATAATTTGATTGTCATAGGACTTTTCGGAAGTTAGAAATTGCAAGATATCTTCATCATGGTTAAATACTCTCCAATTAGTGACATTGTCGGGAATTGAAGGCCTAAAAAGCAATTCTACGGAAAATCTATCAAGGCTGTAGTCTTCAGAAGGTAGAAGCTTGGAAGCTACATTGGCTAGTAGGTCGGCTGCCGAGTTTTGCGACCTAGGAATGGAGGAAATGTTAAATGCTGAAAAGTGTGAGGTAAGATCCTGTACTAGCGATTGATAATGCTTGAGGTGATTTGAAAGACAATGAATTGCATTCCTCACCTGTTTAACAATAATTTCTTAATCGCCGAATACTTTTAGATATTGCACTTTAAGGCCGGTTGCTTTATATAATCCCTGGACTAAAGCTTCATATTCGGCTGTGTTGTTAGTGCATCCAAATTCTAACCTACAAGACAACATTGTCTTTTCTCCTTGTGGACTAACCAAAATGCAACCTGCTCCTGAGCCCTCGCTGGACTTAGAGCCATCAAAATATAAAGACCAAAATAAAGAAGTATTAACAAAAATATTTACATTTTCCTCAGCATCATTAAAACATCTAGACTTATCAGTTTGTGAAAAATTTTCAATCTCAGATGTAAAATGATTAACTGAAAAAGGAGATGGTTGGGCAACAAAGTTGCCAAAGAATGACTTTGACGAATAATTCCCCAAAATGTTGTTGTTGAACGCTACAGGTTGGTTTTCTTGCTCAAATTCAGTAACTGTGTGGGTCATGTGCTTCTCTCGATCGATCCTTATTTGATTTGGCTTCCCCTTGTAGGGAAGCCACATATGTGACCAATCTGTGGAAATATACCCATGCAATTTTTCGGACCAATCCCTACTCAAAATTAAACCGTAAAATTCAGGTATGTCAGCTATTAAGATGTCAATCCTCTGTACAATTCTGGGATCGACAAACAACCTGATAGTTACGGAATTAATTTCTCCCACAACCTGCACTTTGGTCCTGTCCAACTGTACAATATGAATAGCGGATTTCTGGGGTTCAATGTTCAGTTTAGAGCAAACTGAAGCTGGCATTATGTTAGATGATGCCCCTGAGTCAATTAAACAGTTGTGCAGGTTTCTGTTATAAATCTCATAGGTCAGCAGGAAGGGTGGAGTATGAGAATTGGATCTATCTCCAATTAGAACTGAATCGGTAGCTTCAACCATACCTGGAGGAGGTTGGCCTGAATCATTAGCAGCTTTTGCACTGGGAAGGGGTGTAGAGGGAACAACATTCAATTCTTTAAGAAGTAATTTTTGCTGATGCTTTAATTTACTAAGTTCAAACATAGTTATGTTTGCTTTAGTTTTCTTCATGTCATCAACAATGTTATATTCCATTGAATCGGATACCATAAATGTTTTGGATGTTGAAGGAGAATTAGAAGTTGAAGGCTAGTTTTGGGGAACTACTACAGGCGATTTCTTTGGGGGAACTTTTTCCTTTGTTGTGGTAGCACCTGCACTCCTTTTCTTTGAAGTTTCCTGGGCAGGTTTAGAAGTACTTTTACTTCTTGTAGTAACCGGGAAGGCTTCTTCTTCGTTATCGGTATCAGAGTTGGGGAGTATAAAATCCCACATTCCGTGGCATTCAACTACTTCTTCTTCATCATCAGTTTGTGAGGTTGTTTCCTCTTCCTCTTCTTCTTGCTCTGAATCTACGTTAGATATGACATTAGGTGGCTTTGTTTCAGTTTTCTTATAAGTCCTAAATGGTCTTTTGTTTGAGGTTTCGGCCACCTGTTTCTTTATTTCAACCATTTCGTTAGACAAAGTTTTCAGGACCTTTTGCAAACCCTCCATGTTGTGTGGGTCTTTTGGGGTTTTCTTCTTGGAATCCTCTTTAAATGAGACTTTTTTGGCTTTTCTGTCTTCCAAAGCAACTTTCTTCTCTAGAGCATTGATGCGCTTTTCCACAGCAAGTGCTTCTCTCATGTTTTCAGCTAAGGTAGGTTTCCCAGCCCTGTCCACAAAAATGGCTATGTTGGCAGGTAGGGCGGTAATATACCATTCGCTTCGAATTTGTTCACTTGGTTTGGAAGCTGTAGGGATTTTATTCAGGAGTTTATTAAATCTAGCGTTAAATTCCTTTATTGGTTCCCTATGCTCTATTCTCAGATTGGAGAGGTCGTTTATTAAAGTAGCTTAGGACCTATCATCTCCATATTTGGTAAGAAACTGCTCTTGGTAAGTGTTCCAACTGGTAATTGAACCAGAGGGTAAGGAAAAATACCAGGATCCTGCTGATCCTTGCAAGGTGTAAGGGAAGAGTCTTACAACAACATCTTGTTCTGTCACTCCTTTCAAGTTAACTGCTAACATAAAATTATTAATGTGTTCTTCAGCCTGGGTCCCGTAATCTAGGTTAAATTTAGGTAGCCATTTTTCAGGAGCATCTGGTAGAGGATGCAATGGTGCAGGCATGTTGACTGCACCTGGCCTAGTCCATGGGTCTGCCATTATAATAGCAACAGTGGTTGATACTACTGTTGGAATTCTAGATGTATGGGAAGGAATTAATGATGAGGAGTGAACAGGTTGGGATGTTGAGGCTTCTAATCCCTGGTGAATGACAATATGTAATGGGGAAGTGGGTGGTTGACTTTGCAGAGGGGAAGATGCAATGGAGGACATGGATGAAAGGTCTTCACTATCAGATCCTTCAGTAATTTTCTTCGCCTTTTTCCTTTTGGGTAAAGGGAACTCAGTGGGTTCAATACCGAGTTTTTCGCTCTGAAGTCTGGTGAGAGGATGAGTTAAATTGAACTGCGAAGTTGCACTGCTTTGTGATACCTCAGATTTCTGTGGTGAAATCGAGAAGCTCTGAAGTTTATGGATTAGAGACTGGACTTCAGGTGATTCAAGACTTAATTGTTCTGGAGTATGATGGGTTTGAGCAGTGGTAGTTGATTCCCCTTCTCCTTGTTTGGATACCGGCGAACCAGTATGCAAATGGGAAGATCGAGGGGATTCAGAGGGAGAATTACTCTTAGAATGGCTTATAGGTTTTGACTTATGTGCCATTCACAGTTGAGGCCCTCCTTCTAGCGCCAATAATGTTGATGCCTCGAAAATCGCTGCAACAACATTGGGGAAACCACCCGGTCCGGACCTTAATACAACTCCTTTTCCGTTTGGAATAGTGGCTCCGACTGGGGATAATGGGACCAGTTTCCCAAAAATTATAGGTAAACGGGATGGATGAATGACTTATAGAATATGCTGGCGATAAGCGAATAACTAAAACTATCAGCAAAATATAATAACTATGATCTATCCCGGGGACTTATTGATTTTCTAAAGCGTAGCGTTTGATGATCTGTGCTTTAAGACAGGCATATAGATGACTCCATCTCTAAAACATAGATATTAAATCATTCAAGACTGCTGTGCATAAATAGTTACGCAAAGCGATAACAGCGAAATTACCACACTTTATCATTTATATCATTGTTACATGCATGATTAAAGGAAAAGGCATATCGCAAAACATCCAATAGTGGAATGAGATAGAGATTTGCTGTTACAGCACATACATGTATTCAACAATAGCAAGAATAATTACACAAAAATTCATATAAAAGGAATGAATACAGATGCAGATAAAAGTACCATATAAGCTGCTTAGCACTCCCATATATCAATCGCTATGTCGCAGTTCTTCCTTCGACTCAGAAAACATCCCCAACAAAAGACAGTAGTGCGCAATTGCATAAAGAAAATTCCTTGTCAAATTAAGAACGATTGGTCGAGTTTCATAAAAGAATATAGGCTGAAGCATAGTAGTGCAAACTTCAGTCTTTAAGTCTATTACAAAATTTTACGACCCTTTCCAAAACAATGAAAGGGTCTATAAATACTAAGCTAATCTAAATATCTAATAAACAGAAATCCTACATAATTGGCATCAATAAATATTGATCCTATTTCCTGGAGCGATCTAGAAATCGGCGGCAATGATTCATCAGGTAGGCTCTTTGACTTTAAACATGAGCTGACTTATCGCTAGCATTGGCTCTACTTCAGGCGGTTTGTTGAGGCGCGAACTGAGCTGAGTAGCGTATGTGGCATCTTGAATATCGGGAATTATACACCTGAGTGCATCAGTTAAACACTTGAGGGCAGAACTTTGTGTGTGTGGCTTGATCAGAAAGAGCCAATATGCATCAAAAGTCAAAGTGTTAACCCCAGCGATTAATCTCCCCTTCTCCTCTAAGTCAGGATAACTTGTTTGCTTAATCATATTTGCTGTTGTTATGCTTCCAGGTGTACACTGGGAGATCATGTTTGACAAGTAGAGGGTGTTGTTGATCAGATCAATCATATTGCTGGCAGTTAATTTACATCTTGAAGCCGCCCTTTCTGCTTTCATCACTTGAGTGTGCCATTCTATAAAGAGTATGTCCTTGTATGTTTCTTGGATTCTAGGCAAATTCGCTGCTTTTCCCACATCAGAATCTTGCCAATCAAGATATGCGATTATGGTTTCTTCAGCTTGTTCTAACTCATTCCTGGCCTTCTCTACCTACTGACATACTGATGTAGTTAGCTCGCACAATGGTTCTGCCTCAGTGAGTTGATTACATAGGAGCCTAATCTGCGATATTAACGCACTGTTTATTTGCGATGCCTCTGCTCTGAAATCCTCCACTTTTTGGGTGCCCTTTATGACTTCGAGCCGTGATGATAATTGAGCTATTTCCTCGTCCTTTGTTTTCATCATCAGCTCATTTGCTGTCCTCAACTGTGCCAATGCCTCCGATAATTCCTTTTGTTTCTGGATCGCGCTTTGGTCGATCCTCTGCCTCTCTTTTTGCAATTGCTGTGTTAATAAATTGTTCGTTTGCTGTTGTGCGAGCAACTGCTCTTCTGCTTGTGCTGCCTTCTGCTTTGCCTCGGTCACTTCTGCCTGTAGTGCAAAAATTTCTTGGTCCTTAGTCTTCAGTAGAAGACTTACCTCTGATGCCTTATCAATAGTCGCTGCAGAATAGGCACCTGCATACTGTGACAACTTTGTTAGGTCATCGGAGGGGTCCAATTCCTCCTTCCATACTACATTACCCGTGACTGTTTGCTCTGGAAAGATAGAAGGTTGATCAGTCCTTCGTCTTTTCCTTGATCGCTTTACAACTTCTCTATGCCTTGGACTGTAGAAAACATCCAAGGGAGGAATATCTTCCACTTGGAGAATGATTTGATCGGAAGGGTCTTTAGGAATTACCTCAACATCCTTAGAAATGGGTGGGCCGCTGGTTCCGCTTAGAACCCGAGGAGAAGTGATGTCCTGTGTGTCATTTGTTTTGGAGGTGTCCGTATCTTTGGAACATTCTATTCCACTGATAATAGAGTCAAATTGCTTCCACTGTTGTAGCAATTCGGGATCAATGGTGGTCTGTTTCTGCTTCTCGGCTTGGGACTCGCTCCGCTCTTTTTCCTGTTCTTTCCTCTGCTTTTCCTCTTGCTCTTCCCTCTGTTTTTCTTCTTGTTCCCTTTTCTGCCTATCTGCCAGTTCTTTTTTCTGTTTCTCCTCTTGTTCCCTCTTCTGCTGTTCCTCTACCTCTTTCTTCTTTTTCTCTTCTTGTTCCATTTGTGCTCTCTGTTGTTTTTCTGCTTGTTCTTTTCTCTGCCTTTCTGCCTGTTGCTTCTTTTGCCTTTCCTCCTGTTGCTTCTTCTGATCTTTTGTTATAACAGGAGGCTGGCTTGACTGTTGCCGACCAGGCTCGCTTGAAGACGTCGCTGGGGTTGTTGCCAGTAAATCTAGAGGCAGAGTTTGCAACCTCTGCTCTCTAAGTTTATTGAACTCAGTTAACCCTTCATCATTATATTTCAATCGAGCAAGTTCTTTAGCTTGACCTATTGTTTCGACTGAAACGAATAGGTCGTCAAACCAATCTTCTTGATGGTCAAATTTTGTTAATTTGGCCTGTTCCAATGCAGTATAGGCATTTTTCTTTGGATCATATAGCCTATTTGGGATAGTGGCCAGGGTTAAGGACTGAATCTTTGTGGCTTCCTTTTCTGCATGTTTGAGATCATGCAGAGTATAGACACCAATTATCAAGGGAAAAGAGGGCTAGCCCCTCTTCTTTTCTTTCTTGAGAGTCTGTGTAGTACTCTCTGCCATAATTTGATAGGCGATTTCTCTTGCTAGCAGTTTATCTGGAATATACAAAGGGAGAACATGCGGATTGGCTTGGCTGCCGAAAACCCTAATGTAGGTAAATCTCTCTTCTCCAAACCAACTTGCTACCGCCAGTAAATCAAAGGAAGCTAGATAGGAGATTCTGGGAATGGGCTTATCAAAAATAGAATAATGAATGGGAACCATAAAGGCATTGTAGATTTGGTATAAATGGTGCTTGTAAGAAGATTTCCACAATTTCTGGTGGTATATATGAATGGGTGAGGGGTCTTGGGCAGTCCACCTCCAACCAAGGACGAGAAACTCAGAATTGAAACATAATGTATCTAAAATATATGCACTGTAATAAAACGGGGGAATTTTCCTTTCAGTGACAACAGAATTAGCTCTAAAATCACGAACAGCTACGACTAGCTTATCAGAGAGAATAGTGGCCCAATCCATAATTATGCTGTTTACTGCTGCTTCCATTAGAGGAACCATCTCTATGGTAAAGTTAGCAGAGTCATGTAATCCCCATAGCCTACACATCATTATCCCCGCATAGCAATAGGGAGAAGCCAAAGAATCGACTGAGTACTTACCGGAAGACTCGTGCTTGTGTTTGGCTGGATTCTGTCTCCAATCCCGGATAGGTTCGGATTCGACTTCATTATCACTTGCAAATTTCTCCAGGAACGTCTTGTTATACACTTTCTCTGGCTCAGGCAAATGATACATTTGCCTTAGATGCTCTGGCTTGAACGATCCGAAAATCCTCCCATCTCTGGTGTTAAAAGTTCTGTCGAGGATTGGAATTTCCTCAATTGCCCATCGCACGACGTCTGTGTAGGGGAGAATCTGTTCTCTGGCCGCTATCCTGTGAAGGAAAGAGTCGGCTAAATCTTTGAGAGTGCAATCAGACTTGCGAGTAGGATCCGCAGTAGCTTCCGTCACTGTCTTTTCTGGTTGTTCGGCTTCAATCAAATTATACGTGCCTTGCCATGTAGCTCTGGTAAGACCCGTGCATGTAGTATCTGATATTAAGCCCTTCTTTTTATCTGCGGTAGTTTGTCCTGTAACTGATGTAGCAGAGGAACCCGCGGTCTTCTTAGATTTCTTTCCCATCTTGCTCAGGCTTCTGTTGGAAGATGAATTCTACACAAAGGCAAGAAAAACCGTAACATAGAAATATAATAATGAGGACTTATGGTGGGAGAGATATATCAATCGAAGTGTTCTGAGAGATTAACTCTCAAAAATGGCTGCGGATCCAATCAATGAGAAGATATTACAGATATATTAAATGGCCGTTTAAGGCCTACTACTCCTTAAATGCTTATTACACCGTTATCCGGCTGAATGACTCCCTTAAGCGTGCAATGGATATTTTGGCGGTTGAACGCAGGTGATCGTTAATCGAAGGGGCAAAACTTTAAATACGAATACATCACCTTATCCCTCCATTTAATGGCTTTTTCAAAATCCGCGCTCTATCGATCGGATATCAATAATACTTTAGATCTTCAAGCTATGCCTTTTGAAATTCCGATCGCCGATAGCGATATCGCATCGCTTTAGGAGAATAGGTATTATATAATCATAAGCATAGGATCCTCCCGAACGCCGATTGCGACGTCGCATCGGATTAGTGTGAAGAAATATAACAAGGCGCATTTAGAGTGAATTGCCGATTCCCCGATCGCCGATATCGCATCGCATCGGGGGTAAGACCTGGGCGCCTTATTAATGTGCATGGGATGTTGCCGACTGCCGATTGCGCAATTGCATCGGATCAGAGTAAATGACTTAAGATGCTTTGACCGCATACGAAGTATCGCTGATAGCTGATCACCGATATCGCGTCGCGTCGGAGCTTATGTTATGTGCGTTTTTAAGATGTGTATGGAGTATTGCTGATCGCTGATTGCGATATCGCATCGGGGGTAATCAATGTGCCGCTTATTTATATTTCTTATGTCATTGCGATATGCGATGTTGCGATTGCTTTATCGCAATGAAAAAGATTTTCCTTATTTTTTTTTAAATGGTTTTTTCAAAAAGGGTTTTATAAAATGAATTCATTTGATTATCGGACCTCTTTTGAACAATAAAAGTATTGATACCAATTAAACTTTAAAGGGACCTATTTCAAACGTTAATATTTATAAATAAAGATGATATGAAATGGGGGGTTGTTGTAGAGCACAACAGTACCATCAGGCTTACTTGCTAACCATCAATCCAGAGATCTAGGTGCATATCTGAGGTCAAAGCTCAAGGACCAACACTACCCTCCCTACTTCGGGTACTAGACATCAAGATATAGTGTTGACCAAATGTCTTCCTAGGGAATGTGTCTCACACATAATGCCTCAACAAATCTCTTCCAAACTTTTATCATCATCAACAAGATCAACAATATAAACTAAACCAAGCATGCTTCTAATATATTCAAACCTCTAATTAGGAAGAGACTTTGTTAGTATATCAACTACCTCATCATCTGTCAGGACATACTTCACAATTCCATCTTGCACCAAATTCCTATTGTAGTGGAACTTATTGTTGATATGATTTGTCTTAGCATGAAACATGGTATCTCCAGACATCTCGTTACAACTTTGATTATCACAATTTATCACAGTAGGATCCAAAGGCTTATCGAACAAATATGTCAGAAGCTTCCTCATCCACACAACCTCCTTTCCTACTTCACATTCAACCATGTACTCTGCTTTAGCACTACTCAAAGAAAAAAGATCTTTCTTTCTACTCATCCATGAGATCATGGTAGATCCCATACTAAAGCATCCATTGGTAGTTCTTCTTCCATTAGTTTCACTACCACCCCAATCAGAATTGGTGAAGCCAATCAACTTGAATTCCTTTCTATTGTACTTTAGAAAGTGATGTATCGTGCCATGAAGTTATCTCAATATATGCTTGGTAGCTATCCAGTGAATATGACTAGGTTCCAACTGAAACTGACTAAAAATTTTCATAGAAAAGCATATATTTGGCCTAGTATTTACCAGGTACATCATAGAACCCACCAATTGACAATAGGAGGAAGTCGAGCTCCTCAACTTCTTGAGATTGTGATCATAGGAGTAGACACGGGCATGGAATCCATCATCCCAAATTTTTGCAACAACTTGATGATATACTTTCCTTGCCCCAAATATATCTCCCTAGGATTTTTTGATATTTCTAGACCTAGGTAATAGTACATCAGTCCTATATCCTTCATCTCAAATTAAACTACCAACATCTTCTTTCATTCTTTTATTCTTCTCTCCACACCTGTAATAAATATATCATCCACATGTAATAGAATAATGATTATCTCATTATTCACAACCTTGATGTAGATATTTGGATCAACAAAACTCTTCAGGAACCCAACTCTTCGAAGGTATGCATCAATTCTTGCATACCATGCCCTATGAGCTTGCATCAAACCATATAGGGCCTTCTTGAGTCTACAAACATGAGTGTCTTTTCCATTTACCTCAAAACCTTCAGGTTTCTCAATGTATACTTCCTCATCAATGGTCCCATTCAGAAAATTTGTCTTCACGTCCATTTCATGGATATTCCATCCCATTATAGCAGCCAATGAAATAAAAGATCTAAGTTAGTATACCTTGAAGTGGGTGCACAGGTTTCTTCATAATCTATGCCTTCCTTTTGAGAGAAACCCCTTGGAACAAATCTAGCATTATATTTATCTTTGGTTCCATGAATAGCATGTTTGATCTTGTAGATCTATTTTGAGGTGACAATCGATTTGTCACTAGGTCCGGGAACAATTTCCCAAACCCCATTCTTCACGATGGATTGATATTTTGCCTGTATAACTTTCTTCTATACTTATTGATGAGTAGCTTCTTCAAATGTATATTTTTTGGCTTCAATTAGTCTTGTCATATATGCAACATATCCAGAATATCTCTTCAGACTTTTGATTTCTCTAAAGTTTCCTTTCACAACTCCATGTCCTTCAACATCCTCAAGGGTAGCCTCTTCCTTGCATTCGGTATGATCGCATTTTGAATAGGTTCACTTCGTCCTTCTTCTTCTTCTTGAATTGTAGAAGGATTGTTGGGTTGTACTTCTTCTTATTCAAATATAGGTCGATCTTCGTCATTAGAATCCATAGGAATATCCTTGGATCTTTTGTAGGCTTGATTTTCATCAAATACAATGTCCCTTCTTACTTCAATGTGTCTCCCTTCCTTGATGTATATTCTATATGCCTTTGAGGAGAGACTATAGCCAAGAAATATCCCTTTGATGCTTGTAGAATCTAACTTCTTTCGATTGTTCCTTGGAATGTGGATATAGGCAGGATTCCCAAAGATTCAAATATGGTCCACACTTGGCTTCTTCCCTGTGAATGCTTCCTCGGGCATCAGATTTTCAAGAATTCTACGAGGAATTATATTTTGAATATATATGGTTGTCATTTCCACTTCTCCCCATAGAAATTTTGGTAAGTCTTGATCAAGGAGCATTGTTCGTACACCTTCTTCAATTTTCCTATTCTTTCTTTCGACCACTACATTTTGTTAGGGATAGTAGGGAACAATAAGCTCCCTCTTAATTCTTTCTTCTTTATAATATGAAATCAATTATTTAGAAGTGTATTCCCCACTATTCACTCTTCCAGGGAAAAACCCCTATCTAGGGGAAAGCCCAGTCAAAAATATCTTCCTTCAATAGTTTTTCTTGAGACTCTTCAACCTATACACAAACTTCCTCCACAACAAGCCAACCTTTCCTTCTTTGATCCAACTTTTAACCTAGTAGCAGTAACACTTCGACCCCAAAAACCTTGATTTGATAGCTTTCGACATCAATTGGCAGCAACAACAACTTCAACTTTGAAAAAGAGACTTCGATCTACTAAAGTATCCCACACAAGAGAGAGAGAGAGATCCCAAAAATTATATCTTGTCCTTCCCTTCTTGACTGTTACACTAAAATTTGTCACCATGACTATTTGCAGTTAGTATGGCTCCATCAACTGTCATACTATCCTCCTTGGCAAGCCTTATACCTCTGCTCTCCATGTCAAACTTCAAGAAAGAGAGAAAGTCATTAAAATCTATATATCTCTGGGTACGCAGTTTCTCTTAGCCTTACCTGCGTGTACGCACTCCAAGTTCACAATACCTGCGTACTTGTACGCTCTGTATGTAAAGCAATGGGTGCGTACTCCTGTAAAGGTCAAAAGGCGCAAGTTTCACTCCAAAAAAGTTACTTGTGGTCATTTCTAGAGCCTTTTAGAAGCTTGTTTGACGTGTATGGAGCGCCTCCAGATGGTTCATGTATCCCTACCAAAAAGGAACTTATCCCATCAAGAGGGGAGCTATCCCATCCAAAGAGGGGCTTATCCCATTGATGGTGGACCTGAATAACTTCCTCTAGAGCACTATAAATACAGGCATTGGGCCAAAGGGAGGGAGGTTGAAAGCTGAACATTCCTAAGGGTAGATGCTGCTGGAATTAGGACTCCCTTGTAAAGCTTGAGAGGAGAGATTCCCATCCTTTCCTAGCCTTATTTGAGAGTGGGTGAGCTGATCAAAGTAAAGGAAAACTCTTGCTGGACCCTAGGAGGGACTTGCACAACACCAAGGCTCAGGTTGTAATGGTTCCTTTTGTTACCTTTTAATGCAAATGAACTTATTTTTCTCAACAGATTGTTATTCATGGTTTGTTCATATACTCATTGGTCTGTATGATGGATATGTATTGTTTTATGAGTTTATCAGGTGCTATTTAATCTTTTGGCTTGTTAGTGAATGCAGGTTTTGAAGAGAAGGAGGAGCTCATCCGGATCGGCGAGGCTGGACTACTACAAAGCGTTGGATTAGAGGTATGTTAAAGATTCCCTGATTACTTGTATTTGCAATGCATGTTTAGAGAAAAGTAGCTTTATTTGTCTTGTTTGTCACTAGAAAGCTTTTGCTTCTAGGGAGGTCGGTTGTGTCCGCACTAACGACTCTTTCCGCATGACAAAATGGCGACTTCGCTGGGGAATCCATTAATGTGAATGTTTTTTCCTTTGTATGAACTTTTGATCTGAGAAAATTTATTTGTTTTCTGGTTTTTGGCTGTCTGACTGTGTATTTGGGTGGGCTAGCTTAGGGCTAAATTAGATTTTAGTTTTTCTTTGTTTTGCTTGAAGTACGCAGCCTCTGAGTTGAGCACAGTGCGTACCTGTACGCACTGTCGCTTTGTGCACAGAGCGTACCCGCACCTGTGCAAACAGGTCGCCTGCGTACCCCTGTCAAAACTAAGAAAATTTCATTTTCCTTCTTTTTACCTTTTATTTTTTGTTTTTAATTTGTTTTTCTGCCCAGATCCACTAGGTTTCTGCCATAAATCTTCACCTAAGCTTGTTTCGTCAGTGTCGAGGGTTTTAGTAAAATTCATAGGGATTTTGCCTTAGGGTTTGATTTTTAATTGGTCCTGTAGTGACTTTGGCGTTAGAGGTTGTCAAACTTTGGATCTCCTTGGTTTTGTTCAGTCCTCTTAGGAGTCGGGCCTATCATAGAAATCACCCTTGTGAGAGACCTACCTTTGTGTCTTCTCTTTGCAAATCTCGAAAAGTTTGTTATTTGAACTTTGAATTTTATTCTTGAGAAAAGAACAAAAAGATTTTGATTTTTGTTTTGACTAGTTTTTGGTTCTGCATTCACTAGTCCTTAGTTACATTTTGACTGAGTAAAACATCCAGGAATCATCTTTAGTAAGCTTTTGACTCGTTAGATTTACTTTTATATTTATTTCTCTTAGATTTTCTTTTGAGTGAAATTGAGTTGATTTGATTGCCATAGCTTTTTTAACTTTGATTTTTGTTAAAGTAAGTTTTACATGCTTTATTAATTAGGAAAAAATACAAAAATATCTTTTGAAGGAAAGTTTGCTTTGGTAGCATTTGTGTCTTTGAAAGAAAAGGAATTTTCGTGAAGTGAATAGTGGTCATGTGTCGTATGTTTTGAAAAGAAAAAGAGTTTGTTTCTTTGTTTTCATTGCCAAGAAAGTTGTTTTTATTTCGAATTTGCATTCTCCAACTCTCTTAGCTAAGAAATTCATTGAAAAAGGAAAAATTAGTGTAAATCATCCTAAGTGCATCTTTTTAGTGGATTTCGGTCGAGTCTACACACCACCAGTTTCATCTCCACTACCTTTTGTCTTAAAAAAGCCATAAAATTAACGCTTAAAGTAAAATCAACTTAGTAACTTTTATTTACTAGGGCTCTGAAACACCAATATAGATCAGGCTAGTGTCTTGGAGTAGGAGAGTAATTAACTCTCCAAGACAGCAAAACCAAACAAGTAGCTCATCTTGTGGTAGGATAAATCCAATTGTTTCATTTGTACTCTGGGAAAGCTCCTCTTAAAGGAGAAGCACGAGATCGTGTCCGAACCAGTGAGGGGATCAATCCTCCCTCGTTGGGAATGACGCCAGACACGCACGTATTACAAATGGTAAACCTCAGATTAACCATTGTCGAGGAGCCAGGGGTCACTTGTCGGTAAACCTTGGATTATTGTCAAGGAGCTGGCAAGGGGATTGAGCTTGATACTCTGCCCTTGCGTGCTGTCGGAGTGTAGACTGTTCCCCCAGGTGCATTTGTTGCTGTTGGTAACCTTAGTGACCATTATCTTTAGGATTCTACCGAGGTGACGGTGGAGGGAAGATCCCACTGTACCTGGAGCAGACGTCGGCTAGACTCACTTGGATTTTCCGGGGGGTTCACTTCACTCGAGACGGTTAAAGTGGAGGAACTTGTGTCGGTCTATTCATTAAGCAGGTTGCCGGGGTAACTGTTCCACCCTCCACTTCTGTACTAAATTCGACGATGTTGGGCTTCATCACCAACTAGTGTTTTCAGTCCGGAAGGCTACTATTTGTGCATGGTTTGACGCCCTAGATTCTTTAGGTGTGTGATTCAAGTTTGTTTGGTTCTTTAGAGACTTTAGGTAGTTTGCTTTGAGATTTTACTTTGTTTGTGTGTGCAGTAGTTAAAAAGTTTTTAATTGTGGCGGAATTACCGAGACAGTCCCGTTGACTTCAGGGCAAGTCTCCTGAGATTGTTTCCGTGGCCGAATTGTTGAGGAAATCCCGTAGACTTCGGGGTGAGCCTCCTCAAGACGTCCCAAGTCATTACGAAGGTTTAAAGGTCCTTGTAACTCATAGTGGCAGTAAAGTAGGTTCACCTGAAGAAGGAGAATCGTCGTTGGTAGTCCATCCAGATTACCAAGGTCTAGAAACAGGTTATAATCCTGAAGCAGTTGCAGTTGCAGTTTCCAACCTGTTACTCCAACTTCTAGTGCACCAGATTCACCTAGGGTAGAAAGAGTCATCACCGAAAATCTTCCTGCTGGTTTGATAGCTATTGAAGAACTTTCTCCAGAGGAAGAATTAGGCGTATCTATCCTTGAAGATCAACCCACTATTGATCTAAGGGAGCGTGAATCTATCTTTTACAGTCCTCCTAGAAGTACTACTTGGTACCTTTCGTTAACCAATTATTTAGACAACTCAGGGATAAGTTTCTCTCCACCTCGAACTCCTTTTCCACCTGGAGGTATTTATACTCCTGTAAATATGTCTGGTCAGTCATCAGTGTTCACTCAATCTCCTGAATCTTTCTTGTACGGCGGTCCTTCTGTTCCCTCCAGGTATCAGTCACTTTCTGGTACCTTTGCGGGGGCATCTCCTCAACCCATTGATCATGGGTTATTAGCTGGAAACAATGGTAATAAACCGTTGGGTGTAGGGGACATTTACATGATGTCAGGTTCAGTTCCCAGTTCTCAACCTCAAGGTGGTCAATTACCGCCTGGGGGGCAGCCTCAATTAACGCCTGGGGGGCAACTTCAAGGTACACAACTTGTGTCTGGGGGGCAACCTCAAGGACAATATGTACCCATAGTACAATACATTCCTCAAGGTCAGCCCCAGCCTCAATATGTACGCCAAGTTCAACCTCAGGGTCAAGGTCAACCCCAGTATCAGTATTTACCTCAAGGTTATTGATGAGCCCCAATTTTGGTACAATTTGGGCTCATTTTTGGCCTATTTTGCTTGCTCAAACCATTCATTTTTATTGTTTATGCATACACTTCTTAGTTTATTCATGTTGTTTGTAGGAGAAAGGATAGGCACTTTATCTACGTAGCTAATGCATTGTGATTCCAGGTTTTGGCATTAAAAGGGAGCAAAAGACAACGAAAAGGTGGCAAGGAGACAATGAGTTGGCATTGCTGACGTAAGGAGAGGTTGTCCACGGTCTTGGGGGACATTCCTCGTGATCCTCACCAAGAACTCCGAGCCCCACTCCATCCTCCCTCCGAGCTTAATACACGGCCAGCTGTTCTACAGGAACAGCAGTTCAAAACTGCTCTACAGGAAACAACATTTATGACCATCCTACAGGATCAGCAATTAAACTCTAGATTAAACAGCCGAGCTCCTAGAATCATGGATACTTGTTGGATCATCGTTTTGTATAAGTATAGAGGCCTTAGCCTTGGTTAGGTTGTTGAAACTCTCGTATTACTATTGTAATTTTGGAATACAACTCAAGTTTCGTTCTCTTTTGTAAGCCAATTTGGCATGTTATCAGATTATGAATAAAGAAGGCCACTTTTGAGTTAGTTCTGAGTTTTCTCAAGGAGCTATAGCTCTCAGGTTAGGGCCCAACCTGAGAGCCATAGACCTCCTCAGTGTTGTAATGCATTTACCATTAGTTCCAGCACTTGAGTTTGTTTAGTTTCCTATGCAATTCGGATTTCCAGCTTGTTAGTTTAATTGTTTTCATTAGCATAGATAGGACTGGTATGATGCTTTGCTTTCAGTATTCAAGTTTGATAGGTTGGTAGAATAAATCTCTTGGAGCTCCAACAAAAACAGGTTGTAAAGGCTCATTGCCATCTCACTGTTTGGGATTGGGGTGTAGACCATGATCAGCCACCAAAAAGAATAACAATTGTTTCATCTCCACGCAAGCTGCCACATGAACGTTTGTATTGAAGATCCATTCATACATTCTCGACATTGATCCATACTGCACTCTCACGCATTAGTTTCATTTCTTGTTTTCCATTTCGGATTTGTAGGTTTCATGGCATAATAGGTTAATGAATTTCTTGTTTTGATGCACAGGTCATTTGTTTCATTTACACTGCTCTTTCTCAAGCCACTTCCTTCGTCGTTTTCTCCATCCACCTGCAAGTTCTATTCACCTTCTATCTCACTCACTTGCCCTCCAACTCTCTCATTTCACGTACAGCTCCATCTCCTTCACTCTCGTTGATTCCACCCTTCCAAAACATCAACCCATTGCATGCACCCTTCCTTCATCTGACTTGCCATTTCCTAAGACATCATTGGGTTCATCTCCATCTCCCTTAGCCTCCCACACCACTCCAACACTCCATCAACTCCTAAAAACCTCCACGGCCAACCATCCTGTAGACGTGCACAGCCATCCTGTAGAAAACAGAGTATCCTGTAGGATCCCCTGCAGCCTTCCTGTAGGAGGCCATTCACTTTGTTGCCAAGCTTCTGAACGTGAGGGACCTCTGTGGATGGGTGCTAAGGATCCTTAGGAACCTCTCCTAGCCTCCCCAACCTGTCCCACACTTTCCTTCCTTCTCCATCCCACCTGCACAATCAAACCCTAATTAGGCCAAGTTCACACTCATTCCACACACCTAAAGGAAAAACACAAAAACACATTTCTCATGATGCAAGTAGCTTAGACCCATGCATTTACACTTGTTAGAGGTAATGACAGCATTCATAGGAGTTGCATCCACATTCTTTGCATTATAGAAGATAGACTAGTTAAATTAGGGTTTCATGGATTTACATGCTTTTGATTCAGTTTGTCAAGCAGCGTAGCCTTCCTTTGAGTTAGCTTTTGTCCATCATTGATAAAGCTTCTTCTGTGAGCCTATAGAAGTTGGCTTAAGCCCTAGCGGACTTGTGCCAGCTGACTAAGTGACAGCTGCGACAAGGGCTAGTACTTGTGCATACAGCACCGTCGCTTCCAAGTTTGTACGAACTACCGGGTTGATAAAATTAAGAGACAGGAAGCCCCAGGAGTTGTAGCATTATTGCTACAATACTGGAGCTCACCATCTTTTTGGCGCCGTTGCCGGGGAAGCGTCAGAGTATTAGCACCTGTTGCTTTTCCTCTACTTTCCTACTCTTACCTTCTGCTAAGTAGTTTGCTTCATTTCCATTCTGCAAAAGTAGCATAGACTTTCCTGCTTTCCTAGACTAATCTTTCCTGCTTTCTTAGATTAGTATTTCCTGCTTTCCTAGATTAGTATTTCCTGCTTTCCTAGATTAATATTTCCAATTCCGCAAATTTCATTTGAGTAATCTAGTTAGTTGTAGATCACTTTGTTTCAGTTTTGCAGGTACAAGGAGAAAAACAAAAGCAATCAAAAAAGAGAATTCTTTTCCATTTCATGCCTCGTAGGAACCGAGATAGATCAGGCAAATTCCTACCAAACACCCCCACCACATCACTTAGTCACCCTTCACTCTTCGGTGGTGACAGTGACCCAGAGGAACCTATAGGTGAACATCCCGAGATATACCAAGACCCTATAGAAGAAGAAGAGTTAGAAACCACTCCATCTGAAGCCATGGCTGATAACAGGAGAGAAGATGAGAGAATAGAAGGAGCTTTCCCCATCCGAGAGACCAATGGGGATATGAAAATGAAAAACATTAGCCCCTCTGCCTTGCCTCACTTCCATGGACTGACCACTGAGGATCCTGATACCTTCTTGTTTGAGTTTGCTGTCCTTTGTCGAACCTATGACTATACTGAGGATGAGCAAAAGTTGAAGCTTTTCCCTTCCACACTTAAGGATGCAGCACTACGCTGGTTCATGGGATTACCTGGGAATAGCATCACCACTTGGGCTCAGATGCAGCAAGCCTTCAATACCAAGTATAGGGATTATTGTAGGTCCAAGGAAACCAAGGGAGAGATCTTTCGAATGACCATGGGGAATGATGAGTCTTTAGAGGACTATGAGGAGAGGTTCCAACTTAGCTATAAACGGGCCAGATGCACACTTGACCCTGAATCCCTCAAGTTGGTTCTACTCCGAGGAGTCCCTGAAGATCTCCTAGACACCCTTCACATGTTAGCTGGGGGGGACATTTACCAACTGCCTTATGAGGACATCAAGACTGTGTTTCGAAATCATTCCAGGGCAGCTAGAAAACGAGGTAGAGGAAACCTCCTCTCCACCGGTGTCCCTTTCTCCAAACATGAGCTTACAAACCAATTAGAAGATCTTAAGAGTGAGGTGAGACATACCATTGCCATGCAGCTGGACACATTCAGGATCCAGCAAAAGAAAGAGGAAGCTGAGAGAGCCTTGGCTGTCTTCTGTCCTAGGTGCACCAGAAGACACCCTAAGAACGAATGTCCATTGCATTCGGTCGAAGTGTGTTTCGTTTGTGAGGAGGACCACCCAACAAATCAGTGTCCAACCTTGCCTGGGTTTAAAGCCATGTACCAAGGAACTGAAGCCCCCACTGAACCTCTCTACTTCATCAACCAAAGGAGGCCTCAAGGATCTAGACCTTATCAGCAGGGGATGCAAGGGGCATCTCAAGCTTATTACAACCCCAACCACTTGACTCCCATGCCTTCCTGGGGTCCCCCTGCTCATCCTTCCTGGTCCATGCCTCCTCCATGGTCTTATCCACCTCAGTACCCTACTCAACCTACTTCTCATCCATATCACTCACATACCCAGTCGCAGCCTCAATGGAGTGCTCCTCAGTCGGGGTGGAGGCCCCAATACAACACTCCTCCTGCCATTCTGCCTCCACCACCAGTTCAACCTCAGCCTTTACCTCCTGCTCCTCCAAGGCAACCTCAGATGCCTGCTCAACCGAACCTGAACCCCAACAATAGACAGGCTCAGCAGGTATATACTGGGGAGACCTCATGCCCTACCTATGCTGTGGAGATCCAGGCGATCAATCTTAGATCTGGAAAGACTCTTCCAGATCGCCAACCTCCTCCCCCAGAGGATGAGGAAACCCATCAGGAGAGTGAACCAAAGCCTACTCCACCCTTTCCTGAGAGACTAACAGCCACCACACAACCGAACCCAGAAGAAGATGAGCTTTTGGGTGAGCTCAAACAGTTGTGTGTAAAAATCCCACTTCTCCAAGCCATCAAGGATGTGCCAATATATAACAAGCTGATTAAGGAGAAGTGTTTCAAACACCCAGGCAGACGGAAGAAAGATGCCTCAACTATCAATGTCATAGGACAACTGTCTGACCTTATGCTAGGACAAGTCATCTGCCCAAAGTACCTAGATCCTGGAAGTCCTGTAGTAGATGTACACATCAATGGCACCATTATCCCCCACACCTTGATTGATCTGGGGGCAGCCATCAATGTGATGACCAGGGATACCATGCTTAAACTCAATCTTCAGGGTTCCTTGAGAAAGACCTCGACAGTACTGCAGTTAGCAGATCGCTCCACCGTGACTCCCGAAGGGATTGTGGAGGATGTCTTGGTCTCAATTGATTCTTGGGAATACCCTGCAGATTTCCTGGTCCTGCAACCAAAGGCCAAGCTTACTGGATATCCTCTCATCTTGGGAAGGCCTTGGTTAGCTACTGCAGATGCTTACATAAGTTGTCGGGCAGGAAACATGACCATCAAAAATGGTCCTATGTCCAAGCAACTTGTCCTATACCCTCCTGCCCAACCCTCTTTAGAGCATGACTTACCACTCTGGTTGGAAGAAGGAGAAGAAGACGAGGTGTATTCAGCACCTCTATGTACCATAGAAACCAATAGAAGAAATCCCCCAACCGAGGATGATTTGATCGAGAACTTGATCCAAAACCCACCTACCAGTGCACTACCTTTAGAAAAATTGGTGGAGGATGCCCAAGCCAGCACCTTAGTGGATCTTTGTACAACCAACCCTGTCACTCCCAGAGTTAAGAATGTGGAGTTCGGCCCTGAGAGAGCATTGAAAATCAGCTCCTCCCTATCTCCTTCTCAGGAAAAGGAGCTGTGCAACCTGTTGGCCAACCACTTAGATGCTTTTGCTTGGAGCTATAAGGAGATGAAAGGAGTCCATCCCTCGGTCTGTACTCATCATATATACATCAAAGAGGACTGTAAACCGGTTAGGCAACCGCAGAGGAGAATGAATCCAGCCCTTAAAGACATTGTCAAGGAAGAATTGCAAAAACTGTTAGATGCCGGATTCATTTACCCCATCTCAGATAGTGAATGGGTGTCCCCTCTAGTGTTGGTTCCCAAGAAGAATGGGAAGTGGAGGATCTGTGTAGATTACCGGGAGCTGAACAAAGCTACCAAGAAGGACCATTTCCCTCTACCTTTCATAGATCAAGTGTTGGATGGACTGGCAGGAAAGAAGTTCTTCTCTTTTTTGGATGGGTTCAGCGGGTACAATCAAATCCAAATCAGCCCGGAAGACCAAGATAAGACCACCTTCACTTGTCCTTGGGGTACCTTTGCCTACTGAGTCCTTCCCTTTGGGCTATGCAATGCTCCTGCTACTTTTCAGAGAGCTGTCTTGAGCATCTTCTCGGAGTTGGTCCATGATGCAGTGGAAATCTACATGGATGACTTTACCCCTTATGGGGCCAACTTCCAGGAAGCATTGTCCAACTTGGGAAAGGTCCTAACCAAGTGCATCGAGATGAACTTGTCCCTTAGCCCTGAGAAATGTGAATTCCTAATGACTGAAGGGACAGTGCTAGGCCATACCATTTCTTCTCAAGGATTGCAGGTGGATCCTAACAAAATTTCTCTCATCAAGAGGGTTCCACCTCCTCAAAAAGTAAGGGATGTCCGGAGTTTCTTGGGATTAGCAGGATACTACCGGAGGTTCATTAAAGACTTCAGCAAGTTAGCCTCACCATTGTTTGGTTTGTTGGCAAAAGATGTGGAGTTTAAGTGGACTGACGATTGTCAGAGGAGTTTGAATGAGATAAAGGACAAGTTGGTGTCTGCACCAATCTTGAGAGGTCCAAACTGGGCCCTACCTTTCCACATCCACACTGATGCCTCAAACAAAGCCATAGGGGCAGCTTTAGGACAAATTGAGGAAAAACTTCCATATGCCATTTACTTCGTTAGCAAAAACTTGTCCAAAGCCGAGCTGAACTACACGGTAACCGAGAAGGAATTCTTAGCTGTAGTCCATGCACTAAACAAGTTCCGTCATTACATTACCGGATATCAAACATTTGTACATACTGACCATGCTGCTATTAGATATTTGATGAATAAACCAGATGTGAATGCTCGTATCATTAGATGGTTACTTTTATTGCAGCAGTTTGATCTAACCATTGTTGATAAACCAGGAAAAGAAAATGTTGTTGCTGACTTCTTGTCTAGATTGGATTTGTCTGCAGGTGAAGATGGGACGGTGGATGACCAGATGCTTGATGAGCATCTGTTTGCTATCTCAGTACTCTCTCCATGGTTTGCTGATATAGCAAACTACCTTGTTTCAGCTCAGTTTCCTCCGCACCTCTCTTCAAAAGAGAAGAGCAAAATCATCAGAAAGAGTGCCTCATTTACATGGATTGGGGGCAACCTGTTCAAGCTTGGCCCCGATCAGATCTTAAGGCGTTGTGTAAGGGAGGAGGAAGTCTTTGACATTCTCCTCACCTGTCATGATGGGCCTTGTGGAGGACATTTTGCATCAAAGAGAACTGCCTTCAAGATCCTGCAGGCAGGCTACTATTGGCCCACACTTCATCAAGATGTCAGAAGATATGTTAGCCAGCGTGACCAATGCCAAAGAATGGGGAAACCGACCCAAAGGGATGAGATGCCTCTCCAACCTCAAGTGACTCTCGAGCCATTTGAGAAGTGGGGCATGGACTTTGTGGGCCCAATCAATCCCTCTTCGAGGCAGAGATCCTACATCATTGTGTGTACTGACTACTTGACAAAGTGGGCAGAGACTAAAGCAATCAAAGCAGCAACAGAAGAGAAGGTGGTCGAGTTCTTAAGAGAGAACATCTTCTACAAGTTTGGCTACCCAAGAGAGCTGGTGACCGATCAAGGGAGCCAGTTCACATCTAATTTGGTTGAAGATCTACTAGCTCATCACAAGATCAAACATAGGACTTCCACCCCCTATCATCCTCAAGCAAATGGGCAGGTGGAAGTCACCAATAGAGCATTAGAAGGGATCTTGACCAAAGTGGTGAGCAGCAGCAGAAAAGACTGGGCAGATCGCCTAGTTGAGGCCACATGGGCTTACAACACCACTTGGAAGACAACCACCGGCTTCACACCTTATGAGCTGGTCTATGGGAAGAAAGCTTTGCTGTCCATTGAGTTTGAGTATAACACTTTGAGGATGGCAGCTCAGCTGGACCTAGATCTCAGCCATGCACAGCAAGAAAGGTTATTGCAGCTGAATGGACTGGATGAGCACCGCATGCAGGCCCTCCTTCACTCAGAAGTGGTTCAACTTCAGAGGAAGGTGTGGCATGACCAACATCTCCATGACAAGCAATTTCAGCCGAGAGATTGGGCTTTGTTGTATGATTCCAGATTCAAAGATTTCAAGGGGAAGTTGAGAACCAGATGGCTAGGACCATATGTGGTGGAACAGTGCCATGACAATGGATCTGTCCTCATTCGAACCATTGATGAGGAATCCATTCCCATGCTTGTCAATGGGCACCGATTGAAAATCTATAGAAGACCTCTCTCAAGACAAGAGTTTATCAGCACTATGGAGAAATCTGTTTTGGTCATAGAGAAGGGTTCTGCCTCCACTTTGGGCATACCCTGAAGGATCTAAAACACAAAAAAAAAGAAAAAAAAAAGAAAAAAAGAGAAAAAGAGAAAAATAAAGATCCTTGGGTGAAAACCTCTCGGAGGCGCCCAAGGCAGGTAGTAGGGGTGAAAACCTCATTGAGGCGCTCCTATTGTCTTTCGAAAAAGAAAAGAGAGAAAAATAAAGATCCTTGGGTGAAAACCTCTCTGAGGCGCCCAAGGCAGGCAGTAGGGGTGAAAACCTCATTGAGGCGCTCCTATTTTCTTTCTAAAAAAAAAAAAAAAAGGGAGAAAAAAGGAAAGAAAAAAGAAAAAAAAAGCAATCAGCACCATAAAAGGTTTGCATGCAGATGTTCTATGGAGGAGAAGAAGCCTCTCCACTCCAAGCCAGGGGCCTTCATCATGCTAGCAAAGGATGTCATCAGCACCTCCTCCAAGAACAACAATGTTTTTTTAAGGTATGTGCAATTATTATCATGCTTTGGATCTTCTACAGGAGGATACAGTTTTTCTACAGGAACAGACAGTCTTCCTACAGGAAGACGCGGATCTTCTACAGGAAAGTGCCAATTTTCTACAGGAAGCTCTGTGTTCTACAGGAAACTTCCTGTAGAAGGTTACGATGGCCGAAATGTGTTTCAAATGAAGATCTAGCGACTGAGGAATGGATTGAATGCATGCATGCCAATGATGGCACCCCTGGACATTGCCATTATCGTCCTCCACCATCCTCGTCGCCATGCAACCAAGATCCCTGCAGCAGCACAACAAAGTGATCAGTTCTCGTGAGAAAGCATCTGTCAAAGAAAAACTAGGCACCGAGAACCATACCACATCCACGTTGATACATCAGAAGCGCTGGGATCGTGATCGAGAAGCCAGAACCGCCAGCATGCAGCATACACCCGAGGAGAAAGAACGGTGACAAGACCCCTCGCGGGGATCCTGTAACAGTTTAACCTGCTCAAGTGAAGACCGTTCATAGCACCGCCATCTGAGATCAAACACGGGCGCATGAACGCAGAACCAGTCACTCCATCACCAGCATCCTGTAACCACGAGCCTACATGAATGTGCAACCACATGTGGCAGGTAGATCCATCGCTCAAAAAACTGGAAATCATGTGCAGCCGCGCGCAGGTAAGTGTTCTAATCCTTCTCTCCATCAAACTGCATGATTATTACTTCGATTTGTTTTGCATGGCATAAAGGTGAATGGTTGAGCGGCCTAAAGGCCAGTGATTGGCCACGTCGGTTAGTAAAGGGATAGTCAGAGGACGAGGTGGCAGCCACGACGAAAGAAACACGCAGCCAGCACGTGAAGATCAGTCCCGTCAACCGAGAAGTGAAGTTTAACCGAAAAGGGCGGCGGCAGATCTGTGGGAATGAATGCGGCAACAAACGAATGTGCAGGCGGATGATGGGTGACGTCACCCAACGGTCCGGCGGGGACAGCTCACCCCCGCGCCACGAGCTGCGCCGATTCAAAATCTAATCGGCTCGATTAAGCGTGTATCTCCATCAACCTCACTTCAAAACTCGAGTAGATCCTCTGCTTACCTCTGCATGTTGATACGCCGAGCTCTCGGCTACCTGAACGCTGGTAAAGCACCTCTCGACCGCCAGCCAACTAAAGCTCTTCCCGAAGCCTGCGCACTGCTCCTACAGGAACAGTTTCTATAGGAACACCGTCCTACAGGAAGCAGTTTCTACAGGAACGCGGCTCTACAGGAAGGTGAAGTCTTCACGTAAAAAAAAAAAAAAGGTGGCAGAAAAGAGGTAACCCTGCAACTCCTTCCGCAATTGGTTTTTTTAAAGGTGGCAAGGCCATTAGTCACAGTGTGGTCATAAAGAATTGGATTGCCGTGCCTATACTATCGCTCCTACAGGATAGCTGCATAATTATATTGTGGTTTTGTGAATTCATTGCATACTCTGTCTATAAGACCGAATTTCCTGTGTATCCACCACCTCTGGTATAAACCACTGTGTTCATCATGCCTGGCGGGTTTATCAGGCGAGAGCCCACTAATTCAAATGCATTAAGGAGAAACCCGGCAGTGGTTGAGCTCTTCACTAGAGCGCAATGGATGCCTTTCTGTGATAAACTACAGGGCTACGATGATGAAGTAGCCGAGGAATTTTTGCAGGCTCTGCAGCCTAAATCACAGACATTGGCCACGGTAACCTTCAGAGGTCTCAGCCTCAAACTCACCCCAGAGCATATCAGTCGGATTACAGAGCTGCCCATGGGTCTGCCGTGGGATAAAGAAGAGCGGAAGCAGAGCCAGCAAGCAAAGAAGGAGTTCTTCCCGCCTGAAGAATCATTCACAGAGGACAAGAATGGGGTGAAAAGGACCAGCCTGTCACCACCGTGGCACGAAGTCAGTTTTCAAATTATGAAATATATCACCTGTGAGGGTCGTTACAGCATCATATATGCGTATCACTTCAGGCTGCTCAACGAACTACGACACCAGATTGACCTCCCTGCAGCACAGAGGCTGAGCATTCCTTACTTTTTACTGCAGTCCTTGATAGAGTGCTCTACAAAGCTCAAGGACGGAATCCCTGATCAGATAGCCCATCATGGGCTGATAAAATTGCTCGTGGAGGATGCTCTCCGCTCATATAAAGTCCCCCTCGCATGGGAATCATTTAGGAACTTAACAAGAGAAGGGGACATAAAAATGTTGCTTGGAGAGACAGGGTCCTCTAGCGGTGAAGAAGAAGAGCCCGTAGCCAAGAGTAAGAAAGGGAAAAGCAAAAAGGCCCCGACTCCATCACAGAAGAAAGAACGAAAAGAGAAGGAGGAGGGAGAGGATGACAAAGCAAAAGAAGACACCCCCATCTTGTCAGTAAGGGAACAGAGGTTGAAAAGCAGGGCAGTCAAAACTGAGGTGGTCCCTGCCAGCCCAAGCACCTCGACAGCTCCTGCAGGCAAAACCAAAAGCAAAATCCATGCAGCCAAGAAAGAAAAGGTGGCGGAAGTTGCATCTACAGGAACGCAAGCGCAGGCTTCTACAGGAAGCCCGAAAACAAAGACAAAGGCTTCTACAGGAAGCCCGAAGATCAGTAAGGAGCAGGCTTCTACGGGAAGCCCAAGAGCAACAACCAAGGCTTCTACAGGAAGCCCGAAAATCATTGGAGGACAGGCTTCTACAGGAGGCCCAAAAACGGAGAAAGAGGCTTCTACAGGAAGCCCGAAAGTGCAACCCCGGGTTTCTACAGGAAGCCCGAAGACAGAGACAGGGGCTTCTACAAGAAGCCCAAGATTGGAAAGAGGGGTTTCTACAAGAGGCCCGAAGGTCATTGCGAAACAGCCTCCTGTAGAGAGCCCGAAGACAAAGAAAGAATCTTCTACAGGAGGCCCGGAAGCGGGCAAAGCAGGGTCTTCCACAGGAAGCCTGAAATCAAAAAAGGAGGGACCCTCTACAAGGAGCTCCGAGGGAGCAAAACACAAGAAAGAGAAGGCTGACATCCTCGATAAGGAGGCAGCAGCGGCACTGGCTGCCCTCAGCACACCTCCAAAACCGAAAGAGAAAAGGGAGAGGGAGACCCCTCTGCCACCTGAAGCCAGGAGAAGCAAGAGGATGTCCCCGAGCAAGCCACAGCCTTCACCCAGCGGCCATACCACTTCAGGGAATGTACCTACTTCACCCAGTGCAAGAACCCCCTCTAAACCATCAACTACCCCCGAAAAGGGGAGCCCAAAAATAACTTCCTGGACACGAAAGATAGGCCAGTCGCCTTCTGAAGCCCGACTCAAAGAAATAGAAAAAGGGAAGGAAGCATCACCCTCATCACCATCAGGGGCAGAAAAGGCAGGGCCATCAAAAGCAGAAAAGAAACAGCCTGTTCCGGTCCCGAGTCCTCGGCCAAGGACGAGGAGCAGGGGCAAGGTTGCTCAAGGATGAGCAAATGGTTCAGCTGGGGGGTGATGATGAGCCCCAATTTTGGTACAATTTGGGCTCATTTTTGGCCTATTTTGCTTGCTCAAACCATTCATTTTTATTGTTTATGCATACACTTCTTAGTTTATTCATGTTGTTTGTAGGAGAAAGGATAGGCACTTTATCTACGTAGCTAATGCATTGTGATTCCAGGTTTTGGCATTAAAAGGGAGCAAAAGACAACGAAAAGGTGGCAAGGAGACAACGAGTTGGCATTGCTGACGTAAGGAGAGGTTGTCCACGGTCTTGGGGGACATTCCTCGTGATCCTCACCAAGAACTCCGAGCCCCACTCCATCCTCCCTCCGAGCTTAATACACGGCCAGCTGTTCTACAGGAACAGCAGTTCAAAACTGCTCTACAGGAAACAACATTTATGACCATCCTACAGGATCAGCAGTTAAACTCTAGATTAAACAGCCGAGCTCCTAGAATCATGGATACTTGTTGGATCATCGTTTTGTATAAGTATAGAGGCCTTAGCCTTGGTTAGGTTGTTGAAACTCTCGTATTACTATTGTAATTTTGGAGCACAGCTCAAGTTTCATTCTCTTTTGTAAGCCAATTTGGCATGTTATCAGATTATGAATAAAGAAGGCCACTTTTGAGTTAGTTCTGAGTTTTCTCAAGGAGCTATAGCTCTCAGGTTAGGGCCCAACCTGAGAGCCATAGACCTCCTCAGTGTTGTAATGCATTTACCATTAGTTCCAGCACTTGAGTTTGTTTAGTTTCCTATGCAATTCGGATTTCCAGCTTGTTAGTTTAATTGTTTTCATTAGCATAGATAGGACTGGTATGATGCTTTGCTTTCAGTATTCAAGTTTGATAGGTTGGTAGAATAAATCTCTTGGAGCTCCAACAAAAACAGGTTGTAAAGGCTCACTGCCATCTCACTGTTTGGGATTGGGGTGTAGACCATGATCAGCCACCAAAAAGAACAGCAGTCGTTTCATCTCCACGCAAGCTGCCACATGAACGTTTGTATTGAAGATCCATTCATACATTCTCGAAATTGATCCATACTGCACTCTCACGCATTAGTTTCATTTCTTGTTTTCCATTTCGGATTTGTAGGTTTCATGGCATAATAGGTTAATGAATTTCTTGTTTTGATGCACAGGTCATTTGTTTCATTTACACTGCTCTTTCTCAAGCCACTTCCTTCGTCATTTTCTCCATCCACCTGCAAGTTCTATTCACCTTCCGTCTCACTCACTTTCCCTCCAACTCTCTCATTTCACGTACAGCTCCATCTCCTTTACTCTCGTTGATTCCACCCTTCCAAAACATCAACCCATTGCATGCACCCTTCCTTCGTCTGACTTGCCATTTCCTAAGACATCATTGGGTTCATCTCCATCTCCCTTAGCCTCCCACACCACTCCAACACTCCATCAACTCCTAAAAACCTCCACGGCCAACCATCCTGTAGACGTGCACAGCCATCCTGTAGAAAACAGAGTATCCTGTAGGATCCCCTGCAGCCTTCCTGTAGGAGGCCATTCACTTCGTTGCTGAGCTTCTGAACGTGAGGGACCTCTATGGATGGGTGCTAAGGATCCTTAGGAACCTCTCCTAGCCTCCCCAACATGTCCCACACTTTCCTTCCTTCTCCATCCCACCTGCACAATCAAACCCTAATTAGGCCAAGTTCACACTCATTCCACACACCTAAAGGAAAAACACAAAAACACATTTCTCATGATGCAAGTAGCTTAGACCCATGCATTTACACTTGTTAGAGGTAATGACAGCATTCATAGGAGTTGCATCCACATTCTTTGCATTATAGAAGATAGACTAGTTAAATTAGGGTTTCATGGATTTACATGCTTTTGATTCAGTTTGTCAAGCAGCGTAGCCTTCCTTTGAGTTAGCTTTCGTCCATCATTGATAAAGCTTCTTCTGTGAGCCTATAGAAGTTGGCTTAAGCCCTAGCGGACTTTTGCCAGCTGACCAAGTGACAGCTGCGACAAGGGCTAGTACTTGTGCATACAGCACCGTCGCTTCCAAGTTTGTACGAACTACCGGGTTGATAAAATTAAGAGACAGGAAGCCCCAGGAGTTGTAGCATTATTGCTACAATACTGGAGCTCACCAGTTATCAACCTCAAGGTCAATACTCGAGTCAAGGTTATCAACCACATCAAGGTCAGTCATATGTTCAAGGTACGGGAACTGTGCCTTTCAGTTATCAATCCTATCCTCAATCCGTTTATGGATCTCAATATCCTCAACCTGTCATGGGTCAACACCCCGGAATGAACATAGTGTGGGATCCATCGCAAGTTCAACAGGTATTACAGTCAAGTATACAGTTGTCATCTCAAGCTGGACAACCTTTAGTTGCTGGTCCATCCCAGCAACTAGTCCAGTCTAATGTTCAAACTTCTATAACTTCGGTAGTTACTCAGCTGCCAATTGCACCTAGTACTCCATCTCAAACAACGACTGCTGCAACTACCGCAACATCTGCTCCTTCCACCACACTTGCTTCTGGAGTATCGAAAACTCCAGTTTCTACTGTCTCTGCAACTACTCCTCAGACATCTTTACCATTGTCTGGATCTATGATTCAAACTACGGTTCAGATGCCTGTAGGACAACCTGGTTTAAGTACGATTGTCACTAGTCAACCACAATTCGCTTATCAATCGTACCAGGGACAGTACCAATACGGGCCTGCTGTCCAAGAGCCGGTTTACCAGTATCAACCGTATCCTGGGTACACTTATCAACAACCTCAGCAACCCCAGTATGGTCCGGTTAATCCTGGTTTTCCAGGAGGATATAATATCCCGAATGCAATTCCTGTTCCAAGTTATCCTGGATATCCTCCTCCTGGGACTGGTCTTGTGACCCAAAGTTTTAGGGATCCTAATCGGCAATTACCGTTTATCGCAACTTTGGATTTACCAGACTTGACGCACCTAACGAACGATCCAATACAATATCTTCCGTTCTGGCCGCCAATGCCAAATGAGTTGCCCAGTGATATACCCAAGTTCGAAGGTAAGTCTGGAGAGGATCCGTCCAATCACGTGATGACTTACCACCTCTGGTGTGCTTCAAATTCCATCTCAGATGATTCGATCCGCTTACGTCTTTTCCAGCGTACAATCATTGGTCTCGCGGCCAAGTGGTACATTGAGTTACCACGGGCCTCTTTTTACAATTTTAGTCAGTTATCTACCTCGTTCCTAACTCATTTTCAGTTGCCGGTCAGATACGATAACGACGCGGAGCTATTAACTTCATTAAAACAGTCAACCTCCACTTATATTTCCGATCATATCCATGAATGGAGACGTCGACGGCGGTTAGTGAAAGTTTTTATTCCAGACCAAATCTTAGCTGAATGGTTTGTTAAATCATTATTACCGAAGATTACTGAAGATGTAGCTAAGGCCGGAGTAGTTACTGAGGAGCAAGTAATTTCTCAAGCACAGTACCTTGACTTAGTTTACACTCAGTCAGGTACGTTACATGAAAAGATCCCAGATCTTCCAAAGTCAAATCAAATCGCCGCTGCTCCTTCGGGATCTCATGCTGCTGATGGCATGATTGGTACGGTAAATACTAAAAGCAAGTAGAAATCTTCAAAGAATTCTTCGCCCATTATAACCTTACCAGATTCCCCGACAGGAGAGTCTTCTCTTGAAATTTCCGCCGATATTCACGCTGTAGAGTCATCTACAGCTAAATCAAAAAACGGTGGGAAGAAGAAGGGTAAGAAGAAGGGTAAAGCAAACAAGACTCCAAAGGAGAAAATAGAAAAGTCGAAATCCAATGACGAAAAGCGCAAACCTCGATATCCTTGTCTAATTTGTGAAGAGGATCATTTTACAAGAGATTGCCCCCATCGGGCCGAGGTTGTGAAAATTGTCAAAGGTTTCTCAACTCCTGCTGTTTTGAAAGATCCATTTCCAAAGCAGGAGAGTAAAGTGATAGGTTCTTCCTCGAGTGCCACTGAAGAACCCATATTGATGATGTTTCATGTAAGGATTGCGACTCGGTCTCACGATTATGGTAGTAAAAGTCCTGTTGAGTGGATCGAAAGAAGCAGAATCTTCTCGTTCAAATCCATCAACCTCAGCTCCTGGTTCCGATCCACTACAGATCGAGAAACCTAACCCTGACTTAGTAATAAAACCGCCCGCCAAGGGTGTACTTCGAAGGTCTTCTTTCAATCCACATGCGAAAGCGGCCCAGAATTACAACATTGTTGAGGATTTAGCTGTTTCACCCTCAGCAATGTCGGCTTTAGAAGTGCTGCAATCATGCCCAACACAGCGAAAATTACTTTTGTCGGCTATAGGAGCTGTTGATGTTCAGGACCCGAACCTGATAATCTTTGATCTAGAAAATAGTACACCGCGTCTCCCTCATCAGATGGCTTTCCAGATTCCAGTGATAGTAAAAAACAAGCCTATTCATCGGACTGTAATTTATGAGGGAGCTTCCACCTGTATTATGTTGATTCAGTGTTGGAGATCGCTTGGTTCTCCTTCGCTGAACCAATCCCCGACTATTCTTAAGGCCTTTGATGGCCATGGGTTCCATCCGTTTGGCATTTTACAGGATTTGCCTATAGGGGTTGAAGGAAAAACCGTTAGTCTAGATGTGGAGGTGGTTGATGCCCCTCTAGACTACAACCTTCTGTTGGGTCGAAGTTGGTCTTACGCTATGACAGCGGTCGTTTCATCGGTCTTCAGAGTCATAAAGTTTCCACATAATGGCAAGATCGTGACAATAGACCAGCTGGCTTATTTTTCATCCGACCCAGCCTCTTCAGAGAGTATCCAGCATGTCGGTAAAACGACTATCCCTTATAAGGATGTTGGCGTAGGATTAGTTAAAGATTCCGGTTTACTGGGAACTTTTCCTTTTCCTCCGATCAACGCAGACCCTTCATTCGCATCCATTCATATGATTACTTCAGACACTATTATTTATGATGATCCTTGGATTGTCCCATCTGAATCTGAGATAGACTCATTCGGTAATGCAATGCCTTTGAGTCCATATGAAATTGCTTATGAGGCCGTGCAGTCTTTTTCCGACTCAAGTTCAACCCAAATCGACCAAATGAATGTGGTCCGCGAGGAATCCCTTTTCGCGTCATCCTCGGAGTTAATAACATTTCCCGAAGTTGTGTTATCTGACGAGCAACTTTGTGAAGTCCTGTGCGTAGACGATTTACCATGGGAAGATCTCCATCATAGATCTTCGTTTTTACCTGAGGATGATCGTTTTGAAAACGATTTCTCGTCAATTTTTACAGCTGAATATGTCAAAGACGCTCAGAGTCCAATGAAACATCCTGATTCAGAGCTGAATTTGGGAAATGTTTCTCGCACTATTCCCATTGACATTTCAGTGAAGCCTGGAATTGTTGAACACATTCATATAGGTGCCTCGTGTTCAGATGACGAAATTCAAACATACAAGGCCCTATTTCAAGAATTCCGCGACGTGTTTGCCTGGTCCTATGAGGAAATGCCAGGAATTGATCCCTCCATTGTTGTTTATGAGATCAAGACCTACCCGGACGCTAAATCCGTTCGGCAACGTCTGCGTCAGATCCACCCTCAGAAAGCGGCTGCAATTAAAGCAGAAGTTGAGAAGTTGTTGAAAGCACGTTTCATTTATCCGATCCCGTTAACGGATTGGGTATCGAATATTGTTCCAGTTAACAAGAAGCAGGGAACAATAAGAATATGTATCGACTATAGGGATATCAATCGTGCTTGTCCCAAGGACAACTATCCAACGCCCTATATCGATCAAATAATTGATGATTGTGCCGACAGTGAAATATTTTCCTTTATGGATGGTTTTTCCAGTTACAACCAAATCAATATTCTACCTGCCGATCAACCAAAAACGGCTTTCATTTGTCCATGGGGGACATTTGCTTATTGCAAATTACCTTTTGGGCTTAAGAATTCCGGAGCCACTTTTCAAAGGGCGATGTCTTATGCATTTCATGACATCAAGCACATTGTGCAACCGTATCTCGATGACTTGCCCGCTCACTCTTTACGTCGAGCTGATCACCTTGTCCATTTACGAGCAATTTTTATGAGGTGTAGGCATTATCGTATATGGTTGAACCCACACAAATGTGTCTTCTGCATCGAAGTGGGACGATTGCTGGGATTTGTCGTTTCAAAAGCCGGCATTCGCGTCGATCCCTCGAAGGTCGAAGCTATCATCAAATTGCCTCCTCCTTCAAGTTTGCGCCAACTCCAAAGTTTGCAAGGGAAAGCAAACTTTTTACGCCGATTCATTCCTAACTACGCCAAGATTACCAAGGGTTTTACCCGGTTGCTGAAACAAAATGCTCAATTCTCTTGGGATGAGATAGCTCAGAAATCTTTTGATGCGCTAAAGCACGCGTTGACCCATGCACCGTTGCTGCATCCTCCCAACTACAACCAGGATTACTTTTTGTACCTCGCCGCCGCTAATTCCACTATTGGAATGGTCTTAGTACAGGAAGATGAATTTGACACAGAACATGTGATATATTATCTTAGTAGGACGTTAAATCCCACTGAGCTAAAATATTCGCATGTGGAGAAATTGGCCCTGGCAGTTGTTCAGGCTGTCCAGCGTTTTCGTCATTACATTCTTCTTCGTAAAACTACAGTCATTTAGGATTGCAACCCTATGATTTATATTTTGACTAAACAATTTCTAGGGGGCAAGTACTCTAAATGGATTTTTATCTTGCAAGAGTTCGACTTGGAGTTTGAAAAATCTAAGTCTAAGAAATCTTTAGTTTTTGCGGAATTAATGTGTGACTTCCCGCGTGCTGACACAGAAACTGTGGTAGAGGAACCCATTGCGGACAAATCCCTGTTTCTCATTAGCACTTTAGATCCGTGGTATGGGGATATAATCGTCTATCTCCAAACCCAATCCTTTCGGCCCGAGGCTTCAAAGTCGGAACGCCGAAAAATTCGATTCCAGTCCCAACAGTACAACATTATTGGAGATACTCTTTATCGTCGTGGGGCGGACTTGGTTTTTCGTCGTTGCTTAACTCATGAAGAGGCAGAAAGGGTTATGAATGACTGTCATTCTGGAGCGTGTGGCGGTCATATGTCTGGGTATGCCACAGCCCAGAAGGTGTTGCGTGTTGGCTACTTCTGGCCGTCCATGTTTAAAAATTGTATCATTGCGGTCCGAAAATGCCACAACTGTCAAGTGTTTGATCGCAAGATGCGCGCACCACCTGCTCCTCTCCACCCTATAATTACCGTTGGTCCTTTTGCTAAATGGGGTATCGATTTTATTACATGTAACCCTCACTCGGCCGGGGGGCATGCGTATATCATCCTTGCGGTTGATTATTTTACTAATTGGGCCGAGGCGATGCCTACATTCGAGGCTGACGACAAGACAACTGCGATTTTCGTATTCAATCATATTATTGCTAGGTTTGGTGTCCCATAAGCGATAATCACTGACCATGGGCGCCATTTTCGAAACATTATGATGACAGAACTTACAAGCCAGCTTGGTTTGCGTCATGATAGTTCTACTCCTTATTATCCCCAAGCAAACGGTTTGGTTGAGTCCATCAACAAATTTCTAGTTATAATGATCCGACGAATCATTGGTATTCATCGGTCGAATTGGCACAATATGTTATTTTCAGCGCTTTGGGCATACCGAACCTCAGTGAAAACATCAACAGGGTTCACTCCTTTCCAACTAGTTTATGGTTTGGAAGCAGTGTTGCCCATTGAATGCGAAATCCCATCACTTCAAATGGCTATCAAATTACTTCCAGCTACTTCCGAAGAGGAGAAGCGTCTATTATACTTAGCTAAATTAGATGAGACTCGACGTGACGCTGCATTGGCAATCGAGACTCACGCAAAAAGGATGAAAGCTCAGTATGATCGCAACGTGACCCCTCGTAATTTTTCGGAAGGAGACCTAGTGCTATTATATGATCAAGCTAACGATAAATTAGGTGCTGGCAAATTCGTTCCTATGTGGCATGGGCCCTACATTGTTAAGCGAAAGCTAGCAAAAGGGGCCTATGAGCTGGTAGATCTTGATGGGGACTCTTTGGGTAAGCCCAGAAATGGACTTTACCTAAAGAGGTATTATGCTTAAATGATGGGTATGGAGATTTAGTTAGGTTAGTTTTTTCTTTCTAGCTGGTATGTTTGTTAGTATAGACAATGTGCTTAGCTTAGACAGTGTGTTTTTCGTCGTTATTCTGGCTTATCTTGGTTTTACTCTTGATATTGCAGATGTCGACGCCTCTCCAAACGTACATTGGATTTGCTGATGGTGCTTGTTGTAGTACACGGAATATCTCTTCCGCAACTTGGGTTATCTATTCGCCCTCTGACGAGTTAGTTTCTATGCATGGGGTGAGCCTCGGTCAAACAACAAACAACATTGCAGAATACAGTGCAGTGATTGAGTTATTATCCGAATCTATTTCATTTGGGATTCGGAGTTTGATAGTGAGGTTAGATTCTGAACTCGTTGTATTACAGCTTAATAGAGTATATGCCATTAGAAATCCAGTGTTATTAAGGTTATTTTTGAGAGTGCGCCTCTTGGAACGTGAATTTGATTACTTTGAATATCAGCATATTCCAAGGTCATTAAATACATTAGCAGATGCAATTGCTTCTCGAACGTTAGACAGACATTTGCGATAATCATAAATGTAAATTTAAAAACATTTCATCATACATGTTTAACAAGATAAGCCGATAATAATGATATATATATAGATAGAAGTGTGTCAAAAATATACATCGTCTTCGATCATAGGTTGAAAAACACCTTATGATCGACAAAAATGATAAGTACAAAAAACCAAAAATGTCATATGTGTCTACAAAAAGTGACTAGCCAATCACTGGTGGTGCTCTCTATATGAGACCACTGCCCGCGCTACCCTACACAGGAACCTCCTGAAAGGTCCTGGGACTGCGACCACATAGCGCTGAAGTCGGATAGGAATATCGTCTATAGTCATCTCTGGTATGTCCGCCGTGAGACGCTCTAGGTCCTGTTCCAGCTCGGCTAAGGTCTCTACGGCCGCATCTTGTGGGGCCGGTGCTGGTGCAACTGATACTCTTCTCTCGAATGGCCGGAGATTGGCCAGACGCTGTGGACCTACATCTGCATTTTGAAAATTGTCACTGTCAGTTTTGAGACGATATAAAAACAAATAAAAAGTAAATAATTTAAAAACTTGTGAAAATGAAATACCTCTGTCGTCCCATTGTTCTCCCTGTGGAAGAACCATGTCCGGATCATTGCGAAAATCTACTCCGGCATAAGGAAAGTCCTGAATCGCAAAGACCTGGTCCTCCAACCAGTGAAAGTAACCCACAGGAAATCGAACAACTCCCGCTCCCTCATCAGGATGCCGGGCCATCACCGTAACCCATCGCATCAACTTTGGCTCCCGAGGAGGCCCAGCTGGAACAGTGAGATGCTGTGGGATCAGCATCGGAACCCTCTCTAGGGCAAAGCTCACAACTAAAGGCACATACCCAAAGGTCTTTAATTTTCCGTTCTTTTCCCTAGTCAGTTGGCCCTTCATATTGGCCAACACAGCGTCACACCAATTGAAAATGGTGCCTCGGTAGCAATCTATCGCCATCCGCATTTGGGACCCGATGGCAATGTGCAAGGCGGCTGCACCGCAGAGTCTGGTAACTGTAAAGGCAATTACCATAAGTTCGGGCAGGGATATGTATTTGATTTCTATCCCTTTCTCCTGGTTTTGATTATTGCACCACTCTAGCCGGAGGCTAGCAAGGGATTGGCCGCCCGGCCTAGTCCCGGACAGAGTCAGTTGCTCACCCCTATTAGGCAAACCAGTGAGAAAATATATGTCAGAGGGCTCTATCTCGAGCTGGTGCCCTCCGATGTAGAAGCATTGATCCTGAACGTTCCACCTTTCAACCAGCCATTCTAAGAATCGCACCTGGGCCCTCATGCCAGGTATGGCCCAGTATTTGTAGAGACCGCATGCCTTCAAAGCATCAATGGAGGGTTGATGATCTATTGCGGCCAAATCGACATCTTCGTGTTCTCTTTCGCACCAATCAAGCATGGTGGGCAATCTACACACCAGAAAACATTCATTAGAATTCATTAAATCAAAATTTGATGGTTAGGTTTTGAGATTTGGGGTTTTGAAATTGCTTTGCGCGGAGTACGTACCCCGCGCTCAGAAACAGAGCGTATGGACGCATCTGTCCTGAAGGCAGGCTGCGTACTCCTGCCATTTTCCCATGAATGAAAATGTCGGGGTACGCAGGTCGCCCATGGGGCACCTGCGTACCCCGAAAGGCGGATCCTAAAACCCCAAAGCCCTCAAAAAATCAAAATAGGGCTTAAAATGAAATTCTAAACGGATGAAAACAAAGAGGAGGATGTTGTGAAATACCTGAAAGAGACGGCACTCGATTCCGACAGTCGGATTCTCTGCAAAGTCCATGGGAAGTTTCTTGCCAAAAGCCCTTTTCTCTCCTTCAACAGTAAAATGGTAAAAATGACATGGTAAAAGGTCTTTTTATAGGTTTTTTGGATAAATGAATGCTAAATTTGTTTATTTTTCACCATGGAAGGATATTTCTCAATGCATTTTTGCTTATCTTAAACAGGTATGAGTAATGTGTCGTTTTTGTGCAGGACAATAGGACTTTCAAGGAAAATTATCATTTTTCACGAACCAAAACATCAGAGTCATCTTTTAAGCCCTTTTCTGACTCCTAAAACATGAAAAGATTGCCGAGCGTTTCTTTTACACTCGTTAAAACGGAATTAAAAGACGGTCCCCTTATAGCTCTTTTCTGACCGTAAAAACAGGAAAAGATTGCCGGGTTTTTTTCGTTTCAAACTCTATACAGAAATAAAACGACGTGTCCTTGATCGCTTTTTACTTTTCAGGTCAGAGGCACTAATCATGAAAGTACTCCTTGGTCGCAAGACTAAGCAGTTCTCTCAAGTATTATTTTATACTTTTTCGGGCTTGGGAGACACAACTTTATGAAAAAGTTCAACTTGGAGTCTTCTTTAGTTTTTTCAGACTCTCTAAAAATGAAAAACGCCGAGTTTCTCCTATACTGGCCTCGTTAAAATTTCATAGTAAAGGACCTGTTCGATTACAAACAGGAACGGACCACTCCTTCTTAGGGTTCAAATCAAAACTAAGTTGGACTCATCCGAAGGATGAGCTTATAATCAAGCATATGTTATCCTCCTCAAGCTTGTAAAAAATTAAGAGGTACTTGCCAGAAATGGTGGGGGAAAAGAGAGAAAAATGAGCCCATTTGTTATCCTTTATCTCAAAAGAAGCCTTATTACTACTCTTGAACACGACACTTTGCATTCACCTGGGTTGGGAAATCCTTTGCCTCATAGTTGATTAAACCACATTGAAAATCTTTAACCGGGTATTAACTTTGGGTCAAATGTCACCAAGCCATCTGTCGTGTCGTTATGTGTTCAAGAGGTCTCTGCAATAAACATTCATCTACAAAATACTCATCATCCATTTTGACCATCCCTGAGTCAGTCCTTACAGCTATATTTCTTCAACTTGATCTATGATTTCGTGTTGTGGGCTTGCCTACAATGGGTTGCTTTCTATCGACATCAGCACATTATCTAGAAAGATGACCTAGGAATCGTCAGTACCTTGAAGTCTACATGCAGCAATGGAAGGTTTCTCGCCTTTGACGACAGTTTACATCATTGAATTTCGATCGAAGGATTCCGTGAAATGTTCGACTTCAACTCATTTATTCACATCTCATGGATTGTACTGGGTACTTTGAAAACCATTGACATCACTGGTGGTCTCTCTCACGCTTGTTAACATTTTACATCATTGACTGGTAATCAAGTGGTTTCTACCATGTTCGACATCAACTCATTTATTCGCATGGATAGAATCGTACCTGTTCGAGAAGCAGAAATGAAGACCTTGGATCTAGTTTCCACCATCCAGGCTGCGAGGAGTTTTGTATTCATTGTATAGTAGACTAATCATAAACAGATGGCTGCATCCATACTGTGTCTACAAAAGTCTATGATTATGATGTACTATAGAATCATTCCTGTATCAGAGCAGTAGATAGTCAATTAGTTAAAGTTTTCAATCTGAGTATGGGAATGCCTACCTCAGCGATGATATGATCATATATATGTATTTTGTGTTGAATACTTGCAGGTTCCGACTGGGCTCTCCACAAGATAATCCTTGAAATGATAAAGTACTTCACCCTTCCTAGATAATATGAAACCCTAATCTACTACAGGCTTCGCACTTTAGGGGGCAATCTGTTACACTAAAATTTGTCACCATGACTATTTGCAGTTAGTATGGCTCCATCAACTGTCATACTATCCTCCTTGGCAAGCCTTATACCTCTGTTCTCCATGTCAAACTTCAAGAAAGAGAGAAAGTCATTAAAATCTATATATCTCTGGGTACGCAGTTTCTCTTAGCCTTACCTGCGTGTACGCACTCCAAGTTCACAATACCTGCGTACTTGTACGCTCTGTATGTAAAGCAATGGGTGCGTACTCCTGTAAAGGTCAAAAGGCGCAAGTTTCACTCCAAAAAAGTTACTTGTGGTCATTTCTAGAGCCTTCTAGAAGCTTGTTTGACGTGTATGGAGCGCCTCCAGATGGTTCATGTATCCCTACCAAAGAGGAACTTATCCCATCAAGAGGGGAGCTATCCCATCCAAAGAGGGGCTTATCCCATTGATGGTGGACCTGAATAACTTCCTCTAGAGCACTATAAATACAGGCATTGGGCCAAAGGGAGGGAGGTTGAAAGCTGAACATTCCTAAGGGTAGATGCTGCTGGAATTAGGACTCCCTTGTAAAGCTTGAGAGGAGAGATCCCCATCCTTTCCTAGCCTTATTTGAGAGTGGGTGAGCTGATCAAAGTAAAGGAAAACTCTTGCTGGACCCTAGGAGGGACTTGCACAACACCAAGGCTCAGGTTGTAATGGTTCCTTTTGTTACCTTTTAATGCAAATGAACTTATTTTTCTCAACAGATTGTTATTCATGGTTTGTTTCATATACTCCTTGGTCTGTATGATGGATACGTATTGTTTTATGAGTTTATCAGGTGCTATTTAATCTTTTGGCTTGTTAGTGAATGCAGATTTCGAAGATAAGGAGGAGCTCATCCGGATCGGCGAGGCTGGACTACTACAAAGCGTTGGACTAGAGGTATGTTAAAGATCCCCTGGTTACTTGTATTTGCAATGCATGTTTAGAGAAAAGTAGCTTTATTTGTCTTGTTTGTCACTAGAAAGCTTTTGCTTCTAGGGAGGTCAGTTGTGTCTGCACTAACGACTCTTTCTGCATGACATTGACCATAAGCGCACTCCTTTTAGCCTCGCTCTTCACCTTTGCACTTTTCCCAAATCTTTCTTGGACATCGAGCTTGTGAGAGAGAACATGTCCAAATGACTTCGATCTGCTTCAATATAAAGACTTTTGGTGAGGTCCAATTGCTCAATTGAGGTTGACTTGGTGTGGAGGTTACATAATTCATCTTTGACTAAAAAATATATCTTTTTACATTGTTCAAAAGCCCAAGAAGGGTCTCATAAAATATACAATGACTCTAATGACTCATTATTAATCCTAGGAGTCCACAATGGGGAATTTGACTAATAAAATGATGACCCAAGCATGAAACCCATGCTTTAATAAGTCATTGTAAGAATATTAAAAATTATTTTGAAATATACATTTTATGAAGACCGAACCTAGTTACATTTTTCAACACAATTCAAGGTTGACTGGAGGGAAAGATTGCGTAGTTTTGGAGCTCAAGGGTTAGGATTGAGAACCGAGATTGTTATGGGAGGCATAAAATATGTATTTCAAAATTACAAGAGACAAGGCTGCTTCTTAAGGGCTGAGACTATGCAATGCACAGTTAAGGAATGCTAAAAGAGGCTGAGTGGCCCGGTTGGGGAGTTTTCCCAATTTGACAAAGTGTCGAATCAATGAAAGGAAGATAGGAAAAAGCATGAATTTTAACATTATCATACACTTAGATCATTTGAAGACACGACATAGAACACTTAGAACACATGGACAAAATCCTTTCCTTAATGCAACAACTTTGCGGTGACCTACACCAAGTGCGACACCAAAGATACACTTTACAACGATCGTGACGACACCCGTGCGACAATGCTTGAAAGTTTGGAAATGAGTGCGATACATCTTTACATGGTAAGACCAACTCATTTACAGAAAGGTTACCTCTGGAAACCACCAAAACTAGCTTTTGTGCATTATGCGACACTCCACATGCTAAAAGAAAACACTTGGATTTTCTTGCAAATGGGACAAGGACACTTAGAGAAAACACATCCAATAACTCTTAATGCTTGCAATGACAACATGAAAAGTAGAAAAAGACTCCAAAATTTGGATGTAGGCCAAAATTTTGGAGGGTGTTCTAGTAGCAACAACATAATATTTTTGCATTTGAAGTTGGGTTACATGTATTCCTTATGAAGTCTCTGGCTATTCTGTTGCTCTGGAACAAATATTTATTGCTGTTGAAGTTGTTGATAACCCAATTTTGAATTTTCTTCTTTTATGACCTAGAAGTTGGCCCTTTTTGCTTTCTCTTTCTTGTTTTTCGAAAAGGGTTTGAGATTCTTTGGTGAATGTGAGATTTCAGTCTTCTGAGGTATTTCTGATTCTCTGAGTCTCTTACATCTTTTTGCCAAGTTCTTGAAGTTGTAAGTCTCTTGTTTGCACTAGTTTTTCAATCTTTATGATCATATTTGTGACTAGGTGAACTTGAATGTTCTTCATACTTTTGGCTTTGAGATCTTTGATTTGCTTCCCTTTTTGAACTTTCAGTTTTCAAGATTCTTAAAAGAAAAAGAAAATCACTTTCTTGTTGCTTTCTTTTCTTTTTGTTTCTTGGTTTTGTAGTCTTTTGGGTTTTGGAAAATGTGCAAGTTGTTGTGATAAGGTCAATTTATTTATTTATTTAATTTTTTTAAATTTTCACTTTGGGAAGTGTTTTTTCTTTGGGATTTGCTTCTCTTTTCTGTTTTGATTTGCCTTTGTCTTATTGGTCATGTTTGCTTACCTTTAAAATTATCTTTGAATCTTACATTTACATACTAGTGTGCATTAGGTTAGATGCATTTTAGATATCATTTAGTTATTTTTGTTATATTTTGAATGTGTGAGTGTAGAAATTGCCACTGTAGATCAACAGATTATGCAATATACTAAAACACAATACAAGATCTACTTCTACAACACTTTGCGGAAGCTTAATCAAATTGAGCAAGATCAAGAGAACACATATAACTGAGAATGAGAAATCAATCACACATAACACAAAAGAAATAACCTGGGGAAAGCCTCAGCCTAAAACCCCAATCTCTGTATTATCATACAAGTGGAAATATGTATGGATTACACAAAGCTTTAGCTCACAAGCTATCCAGCTCTCAATACAATCCCCCCACTGCTCATAGACAGTCAAAGGCTTCTCACAAACCTTCTCCTCTTCCCTCCAAGCCTCCTATTTCCTTGCGTAGTTTTCCTTGGGGTCCAGTGTTGCCACCTATGTGAATTGGCCTCTTCACACACTCACTAAACTCTGATCTAACTGTGCAATCTTGAAGGAGATAATTCCTTCTGCATGGATGAGTTTCCTTTATAGGAAAATTCCTCCCACTGATAGTAGTGTCCCTTCCTTTAATCTCAACTGGGTCTCTGTCTGAACTGACATGCATGAGTTATTTATGAGAGAATATTCAGCGATCTGGAGAAAACTAGTTTCATGCATGCATGCATTAACTGACTGAACTCACAATTAGTTCCTCCAACTATTTGAAACTAATTTAACTGGACTTAACTTAGTTAATTGAGCCAACTAATTACAACTCAATATTAAAACTCATCCTTATCTCTTTAACTGATGGATAAATTCCTCAATCAATGGGATAACTGTTGCATGTCCTCACATAGACTTCATGTTTGATTTTCTACAACTAATTAACTCAAGATGAATTAATTAATTATTTTACAAACATTTGCTAAGATCAAATTCAAATTTTACTTCTCAATTTTAGTTCAGGGACTAACTAAAATTGGAATCCATCCTGAAATGCTATTTATAGAAATGCTATTTATAGCAATGCTATTTTTAGAACTTCCATTTTTCATTCCTTGTTGCTATATCCAAAACTGGTACCCGAACTGCTATTTATAGCAATGCTATTTTTAGCATTTCTTGTTGCCATTTTCAACAGTGAGTGCCAAATTGGAAAAGAAAAAGAAAAAATAGTTTTTCTTTATTAAGTTTCTCGTAAAACCTTATAGAAGTCTCCTTTCATTGAAAAAAAAGAAGAGTTTCATTTTCATGTAGCCTATTTTTTATTGACTTATTTTGCATCTTAACACCATCAATTGCACTTTAGTTTCCCTTGTCCTAAACAACAAACAATTAAAATGAACGCTAAAATTAAAATGAACTAGACATTTTTCTTTTTTTCATAACAACATCAACTATTCTAGGGAATTTTAGGGCCTTGGAATAGGTGTGTGGAGAGTAAACTCTCCAAGGCTGATCAAAATGAAAAGTATATAAGTTTATTAATGAGTGGAAATCTAGTGCCATTAAGTTGTCTGGGAAAGCTCCTCTAACATAGGAGTTAAGCACGGGGACGTGTGAAGATAGGGAAAGAAAAATACCCCCTCTCCTACTTTTTGGATCACATGTCCATGAATCTCCCATGACTTTAGATTATGAGTTGGTGACCTTAGTTTCCTTTCATAGGGACCACAAAGGTGACTGCAGGGGGGAATGCGCATGGTACTTGAGGTAGACATTGTATCACTTTCATAGTAATTCTGGAGGGTGCCCTCACGAAGCCTAGGTACTTGCATCAACAAAGGCTATTGTCTGGAGGTCAACGTAAATTCTTCTGTTACCTTTGATGGTAGGCTTGGGCCCTCATCATCCCAACTTACCTTCAGGAGGTCCTTTTCTTCACTTTCTTGTATTTTGGTGTTTGGTCCTAATCACTTGGAGCAGAAATACTTGGAAGTTGTTTGCTTGTTTGTATCTTTAGGAGTTTTTTTAGAGAGTGGTTTGTGCTCCTAGCTTGCCTTAGGTGATTTGAGTCTTTAATTTTTCTTTATATATAAAGGTGGCTAATTGATCGGTTTTTCAGTCTAGAAGGCTTCACAGTCTTTCACTTGTGAGTGCCAAGCCTTCACCAAGAAGACATATGATTAATTTTGCTAGTTCTTTTGAACTAGTGCAAGCTAACGAAACATAGACAAATCCTTCACCCAAGATTCCTATTTTAAAAGAGAGAACCTAGTATAGCCGATAGTCCAGATGGAAACGCTCTAATTCTTCCCAGAGTACTCTTCCAGTCAGAAGATCAAGTAGAATTTGAAGACGTTCTAGAATCCTTTGGGACTCTTATAGAACCTCTTCCTTCTTACCTTCCTTACATTGTATTGTACATGGGTACTCCAACTCATAGACCTAGTAGCCCTCTTCACTCTCCTTTCTTCATGGCCAATGTTAGTAGCACTAGTGTGGTTGTTGATACAATCGGTGTGCATACTCCTTCTTTAGCTATAGGAGGAGGTACTTTTTATATCCCTACCATTGCACCTAGCACAACAACTGTTGGCTCTACCTCCACTCCTGGTCTGAGTGGGGGAACCCAACCTTCTGCTCCTTTCATTGGTACTTTTCCCTTTGGAATTATATCTAGTGGGATTCCCTCAGTTCCATCAACTTTACCTTCTACTACTCTGGAAGCTATTCCTTCGATGGCTAGTAGTTCTACATCTTTACAAGGTTTCACATTTGGAAGTGGACATGTTCCTCATTATAATTTGTCGTTGAATATATGATTAATGCATTTCCATATCTTTTCTCAAAATATTAATCCTTTTCAAATTCAAGGGAGCCAAGGCTTTGTATATCCTTCGGTTAGTGGTTTTGGGTCTAGGAATCCATATAAATTATTTGGTTAGCATGAGAGTATGCCCTTCCCTATTGGAAGTACGTCGCCAAATTTTCCTCCTTTGGCTAGTGCTTGGAACCCTTACCAAGGGGTTTCTCCTTATTATAATGTTTCACTTGGAGGAAATGTTCCTATGGCTAGTAATCCTAGAGTAGGGGGAGGATACACTCTGTGTACCCTTGGACAACAAGGTTTTCCTTATAGTTCAATTTTTTCTATGAGTAATACTTGGCAGCCTGGTGCCCCTCAAAATCTAGGATATTCCTTTCCAAACCTTAGGAATTCCACTCCTGGAGCTTGGAATTCAATAGTCTCATCGCACTTACCATTCTTGGAAACTCTAAATTTTCCAGATATTTCAAAATTAACTATTGATCCGATCCGTTACAACCTGTCTTAGCCCTGTTATGAAACCAGCTCACAAAAACATAGATCAACACCTTATAATTCATCCTCTTCGAGGGGGCAACCTCCTTTACATTACATAAATGAACAATTCTTGGATGATTCAAATGACATTTCTATATATAGGAGTCTAAGGGGTCACAATATAATCAAGCCGACCTAACAATAATAATACAGGGGCACAAAAATAACAATAGAGGGATTCTATGGGGCACAGTAATAACAATATGGGGACAATAGGGGCGCAACAATATTAATAAGGGATACAACTATAATATTAATGGGGGCATCAATAGTATTATAGGGACCTAACATGCCCCTTTCCTTCAAAAAAGTGTTTCCTCAATGCTTGAGTAGTTCTGGATGCTTCTGTATAAAATTCTCATCCTCCCATGTGGAATCTTCAGCGGATAAGTTCTTCCACTTGATGAGATACTTAGAAATGGATTGATTTTGCAGTTGTCGAGTTCTTGCTTCTATGACTGCTTCCGGTTCCAATATAGTTTTTCCTTCCTCATCAAGTTCTGGCAATATTGTTTGAATTGGGAGCTTGTCGCCTATAACCTTCTTTATACATGAAACATGGAAAACTGGGTGCACTCGAGAAGCTGCAGGAAGCTCCAATTTGTATGCCATAGTACCAATATTTTGCAACACCTTGTACGGACCATAATAATTTGGTGACAATTTGTTATCCTTCTTAGCTTGCTTAAGGGACATTTGTTTATATGGTTGTATCAGTAGGAATACGCAATCACCTACATTAAAACTTCTTTCACTACGATGTTGATCTACCTCTTGTTTCATTCTATTCTGCACCAACACAAGGTTATCCTTTAAGAGTTCGAGAACTTGTTGATGCTCATGTGATGGATGGTGGCTGATATCCTTAAAGTGCCATAAATGGGGTCATTTTTGTCGCAGTATGGAAGGAAGTGTTATACCACCATTCAGCCAGAGACAACCATTTGATCCATTGTGTCTGTTTATCAGATACAAAGCAACGAAGATATCCTTCCAAACATTTGTTTACTATCTCCGTTTACCCATCAGATTGAGGATGATAAGATGAGCTATGAGCTAACTGAGTACCAAGACAAGAAAATAATTTTGTCCAAAAAATTCCTGTAAAAATGGGATCTCTATCACTTACAATAATTTTTGGGTTTCCATGTAGCTTTTGAATTGTTTCCCATAAATGCCATAGAAACCGTACTGGCTTTAAATGGATGTGATAATGCACAAAAGTGTGCATACTTGGAAAGTCTATCAACCACCACCATGATGACACTCTTTCCCTCAGACTTGGGTAAACATGTGATAAAATCCATTGAAACCTCCTCCCAAACGTTGGATTGAAATGGATAAAGGTTGTAATAGACCTGGTGTCTTAATTGTTTCTGCTTTATTTTGTTGGCATACCAAACATTCTGCCACAAACTTTTGAATATCCGATTTAAGGTGATCCCCAAAAAATTCCTTCTTAACCCTGTGGTAAGTTTTTAAAAATCTTGAGTGCCCTCCTAAGGGAGAAGCGTGCAATTCCATAAGAATCTTTTGTTTGAGTTGGGAATTCTTACAGAGGTATAAGCGATCTTTGTACCATAACGAATCATTTTTCCAACTAAATGTATCAGATGTACTGGAATTTTGTTGTAACTTTCGAATAAGTTCCCACACTTCTTCATCATTCTTCCATTCCTTATCATCCATGCCATCTATTTTAGCGTTCATGCCATTCATCTTAGCTTCCATGCCATCCATCTTAGCTTCTACGCCTTTCTTTAAACAATCCATCTTAGCTTCTACACCTTTCTTTAAACCATCCATCTTAGCTTCTACATCTTTCTTTAAACCATCCATCTTAGATTCTCTTACTTTTTGTGCAAGTGACACTTGTTGCACTTGATCTTGTAATTTTGATATATCATGTTGCATTTCTTCCTCTTCTTCATGAGTCATGCTATAGCTTTCAGGTTGCTTACTAGGTGTTTGCATTTTCTTTCCTCGGGGCATCAATTACCATTAATAATGCTTTACTATGCTCTTTGAATTCATTCAAACTAATTTTTCAAACCAAGCTTATGTAAAAATTTAAAAAAAAACTACACACCTTTTTTCACTTTGTAGGAGCTTGATATTGAATCTGATGTATCTCTGTAATTTCAGATCATCCAGTTCTGAAATTGCGACCTGTAGTAACCCTCTGCGTCCTCTTTCCAATGCCACCAATCTGATCCAAATTGGATTCTCCAAGGAAGAGCTATGCACAATCTCCCAAGATGACCTGATTATAGAGCTTTCCAGAAGAGCGAACTTGTATGAAGTGCCACGTGTCACTATTTCGACCTTTGGCACTGAAAAATATATACAAGAAACTATAGTCCGTCCTCTTTCTATACATTCTTACAAAATTTCAATCCGATTCTCAGAGAGAAAGTTATGACGATTTTCCCCAGATCACCTGTTTGGAATGTAATTCAGGAGTCTGCAGAAAGACCAACTTCCTCAGATCATATCTTCGCAAATATAACACGAAAACATCGGAAATTCGGACCCAAGGTTCATTGCGATTTTGTCTCAAATGTGTTTTTTTTTCGCTTCTGAAACGTCGTAGAAAAAAAGTTATAGCGAAAATGCCACGATGACCTATTTGGAGCAGCAAAACCCTCGAATCCAAAGCTCTGATACCAAATGTTATGAAACCAGCTCACAAAAAGATGGAAAAGATAGATCAACGCCTTATAATTCAGCCTCTTCGAGGGGGCAAGCTCCTTTACATTACATAAATGAACAATTCTTGGATGATTCAAATGACAAAACCTCCTTTCTATATATAAGAGTCTAAGGGGTCACAATATAACCAAGACGACCTAACAATAATAATACAGGGGCACAAAAATAACAATAGAGGGATTCTATGGGGCACATTAATAACAATATGGGGACAATAGGGGCACAAAAATATTAATAAGGGATATAACTACAATATTAATGTGGGCATCAATAGTATTATAGGGACGTAACATGCCCCTCTCCTTCAAAAAAGTGTTGTCCTCAACGCTTGAGTAGTTCTGGATGCTTCTGTATAAAGTTCTCATCCTTCCATGTGGAATCTTCAGCGAATAAGTTCTTCCACTTGATGAGATACTCTGAAATGGATCGATTTTGCAGTTGTCGAGTTCTTGTTTCTATGACTGCTTCCGGTTCCAATATAGTTTTTCCTTCCTCGTCAAGTTCTGGAAATATTGTTTGAATTGGGATCTTGTCGCCTATAACCTTCTTTAAACATGAAACATGGAAAACTGGGTGCACTCGAGAAGCTGCAGGAAGCTCCAATTTGTATGCCATAGTACCAATATTTTGCAACACCTTGTACGGACCATAATACTTTGGTGACAATTTGTTATCCTTCTTAGCTTGCTTGACGGACATTTGTTTATATGGTTGTATTTGTAGGAATACCCAATCACCTACATCAAAACTTCTTTCATTGCGATGTTGATCTGCCTGTTGTTTTATTCTATTATGCACCAACACAAGGTTATCCTTTAAGAGTTGGAGAACTTGTTGATGCTCGATGTGATGTTCCACTACTTGAACCTTAGAATTCTCTCTTAAATATGATGTGATGGATGGTGGCTGATATCCATAAAGTGCCATAAATGGGGTCATTTTTGTTGCAGTATGGAAGGAAGTGTTATACCACCATTCAGCCAGAGGCAACCATTTGACCCATTGTGTCTGTTTATCAGATACAAAGCAACGAAGATATCCTTCCAAAATTTGTTTACTATCTCCGTTTTCCCATCAGATTGAGGATGATAAGATGAGCTATTAGCTAATTGAGTACCAAGACAAGAAAATAATTCTGCCCAAAAAATTCCTGTAAAAATGGGATCTCTATCACTTACAATAATTTTTATGTTTCCATGTAGCTTTTGAATTGTTTCCATAAATGCCATAGAAACTGTACTGGCTTTAAATGGATGTGAGAATGCACAAAAGTGTGCATACTTGGTAAGTCTATCAATTACCACCATGATGACACTCTTTCCCTCAGACTTGGGGTAAACCTGTGATAAAATCCATTGAAACCTCCTCCCAACGTTGGCTTGGAATGGATAAAGGTTGTAATAGACCTGGTCTCTTAATTGTTTCCGCTTTATTTTGTTGGCATACTAAACATTCTGCCACAAACTTTTGAATATCCGATTTAAGGTCATCCCCAAAAAATTCCTTCTTAACCCTGTGGTAAGTTTTTAAAAATCCTAAGTGCCCTCCTAAGGGAGAAGCGTGCAATTCCAGAAGAATCCTTTTTTTGAGTTGGGAATTCTTACAGAGGTATAATCGATCTTTGTACCATAACGAATCATTTTTCTAGCTAAATGTATCAGATGTACTGGAATTTTGTTGTAACTTTCGAATAAGTTCCCACACTTCTTAATCATTCTTCCATTCCTTATCATCCATGCCATCTATTTTAGCGTCCATGCCATTCATCTTAGCTTCCATGCCATCCATATTAGCTTCTATGCCTTTCTTTAAACAATCCATCTTAGCTTCTACACCTTTCTTTAAACCATCCATCTTAGCTTCTACATCTTTCTTTAAACCATCCATCTTAGATTCTGTTACTTTTTGTGCAAGTGACACTTGTTGCACTTGGTCTTGTAATTTTGATATATCATGCTGCATTTCCTCCTCTTCTTCATGAGTCATGCTAGAGCTTTCAGGTTGCTTACTAGGTGTTTGCATTTTCTTTTCTCGGGGTATCAATTACCAATAATAATTCTTTACTATGCCCTTTGAATTCCTTCAAATTAATTTTTCAAACCAAGCTTATGCAAAAATTAAAAAAAAAACTACACACCTTTTTTCACTTTGTAGGAGCTTGATATTGAATCTGATGTATCTCTGTAATTTCAGATCATCCAGTTCTGAAATTTCGACCTGTAGTATCCCTCTGCGTCTTCTTTCCAATGCCACCAATCTGATCCAAATTGGATTCTCCAAGGAAGAGTTATGCACAATCTCCCAAGATGACCTGATTGTAGACCTTTCCAGAAGAGCGAACTTGTATGAAGTGCTACGTGTCACTATTCCGACCTTTGGCACTAAAAAATATATACAAGAAACTACAGTCTGTCCTCTTTCTATACCTTCTTACAAAATTTCAATCCGATTCTCAGAGAGAAAGTTATGACAATTTTACCCAGGTCACCTGTTTGAAATGTAATTCAGGTGTCTGCAGAAAGACCAACTTCCTCAGATCATATCTTCGCAAATATAATGAAAAAAGCTCTGAAATTTAGACCCAAGGTTCAGTGCGATTTCGTCTCAAATGTGTTTTTTTTTGCGCTTCTGAAACGTTGCAGAAAAAAAGTTATAGCGAAAATGCCACGAGACCTATTTGGAGCAACAAAACCCTAGAATCCAAAGCTCTCATACCAAATGTTATGAAACCAGCTCACAAAAAGATAGAAAAGATAGATCAACGCCTTAGAATTCAGCCTCTTCGAGGGGGCAACCTCCTTTGCATTACATAAATAAACAATTCTTGGATGATTCAAATGACAAAACCTTCTTTCTATATATAGGAGTCTAAGGTGTCACAATATAACAAAGCCGACCTGACAATAGTAATATAAGGGCACAAAAATAACAATAAAGGGATTCTATGGGGCACAGTAATAATAATATGGGGACAATAGGGGCACACCAATATTAATAAGGGATACAATTACAATATTAATGGGCGCATCACTAGTATTATAGGGACCTAACAGGTCCCCAGTCCCTACCAAACTTCCATCAGAAATACCAAAGTTTGAAGGGAATTCTAATGAAGATCCGACAGACCATGTAACCAATTTCCATTTTTGGTGCTCATCGAACTACTTGATTGAAGATTCAATTAGGTTGAGACTCTTACAACACACCTTAATTGGAAATGAGACGAAATGGTATATTGAATTGATTAGGTTGAGACTCTTACAACACACCTTAACTAGAAACGAGACAAAATGGTATATTGAATCATTTAGGTTGAGATTCTTACAACACACCTTAACTGGAAATGCGATGAAATGATATATTGAATTAAAGGGCAGTTCATTTTCTACGTTTTTTGAGTTGGATATAATGTTCCTTAACCACTTCCAGTTTCTTGTCCGTTATGACGTTAGAAATAAACTTCTAGCCAATTTTGAGCAGGACAAGGCCACCCATATTTCTGACCACATTCAAGAGTAGCACATAAGGAAGAGATTAATTAAGGATTACATCCTTGATGAATTTCTACTCGAGTGGTTTTTGAAATATTTACAGCCTGAAATATCTAAGGATGTGTCATTTTCAAGAGTGTTCATAGAAGAACAAGCTATCTTTAGAGCCCAACAGTTAGAGTTGATTTATTCCTAGTCTGGTGTCCTCTACAAGATACTACCTGATGCTCCTAGATCTAAAATTGATCTCGCCAAACTGAAACCTAGCCCCCATGCTTACGAATTTGTAGGATCACTTGATGCAACCAGTTTGTTAGTGAACCAATTACAACAATTGTCATTACAATATGCTTATGCGACACTGACTACACTGTTTGCATCTCCCCCTTCTCAACCTTCTGTGATTAATGTCATTCAGTCCTCGAATTCCAAAGGAAATCAAAAATCCAAAGGGAAGAATAAAGGACATGGGGAAAAGAAAGATAAGAAAGGGAAGGGGAATGCAAATAAACCTAGTGAGAGCATTGGAGAGGGAAAAAAGGAGTCCAAAAAGAAAGTTAAATTCCAGTGAAAGCTATGTTGGCATTATGATTCTGGTATGGCTCTATGTTACAGATGTTGTACTTGATGGCAACACCCCCAAGTGGCAATGCTCTGATCAGGCTCTCAAAATGTTGAAAATTAAGAAGTACGCAGGAGAACAGTTCAGAAGATGCGTACACGCAGGTACACCATGAAGGGACCGCGGCCAGACACGCAGGTCACCCGTTCAGAAGGTGCGTACCCCCAGTTTCACTTACTTCAAGGCAGAGAAGCGCGTTCACGTGGGGTTTCCTATGTTTGGCCCGTGGTATTTAGCCCGCCGCTCTTGATTCTATGGTTTTGGCCCGTGGTATTCTTTTATATTATTATTATTATTGAGCCCCATGTTTTTGGGCCCCTGGTATTGGTTATCTATGGTATTGATCCATGATTTTAGGAGGAGCTTGCCTATATAAAGCAAAGGAGATCACTTGGCTAAGTATCTTTGCAAATTGAATATCTTAAGATCTGAAATATTGGGTTATTGTCTTAAAAGCTTGATTTATATGAAAGTGAAGTTGAAAGTGAATCTGTGAGGGGTGATCTCTCGAGCGCATGATCAGATCTGGGCATCCGACTAACTGTGGCACACTGGTGAACTTCCAATTCGGCCCTAATCAGAAGTACGCAGGTGAATAACGGTGCAAGTGCGTGGGTACGCAGAGCAGAAGAAGCAGAACTGCGTGGGTACGCAGAAGAGAAATAGGAGAGCTATGTGGGTACGTAGAGCAGAAGAAGCAGAACTGCGTGGGTACGCAGCGCGACAGAGGTTTAGGTGCGTACGCCCAGTAAAAGTACGCGTCACAATAGTATCTATGAGTGCGTGGCTTCAGTAGCAGTACGCGGCGCGATAGTGTCTCTGGGTGCGTACCTACAGTAATAGTACGCAGCTCGATTGAAGAAGCAGTGCGTGGGTACGCCGTGCAGCAGAAGGCTCTCTGCGGGTATACGTAGGGAAGCAGAAGGTGAAGTGCATAGCGACGCAGGATAGAGAAAGAAAAACTGCGTATCTGTCTTAAGATCTTCTGTTGACTGAATTTTTCTGTTGATAAGGTGTTCTGGGTTTAGTTCTATTATTGTTGATCTGGTTACTGCAGTTGGCTGTGCAATTTACATGTACTTGATGATCATTTGATGTTTATGGATCCAGTTTGAAAATTTATGAAAAGTGGTCCTTGTAAGAAAAGAAGTAGAGGGTTGTAGCTCCCTTCCAAGAGAGACTGGAAAACGAGAGAGAGTTGTAGCTCTCTGCAGGTTGCAGCCTGCGTACTGGTAAAGGACTGCACCAGTACAAAATCATTGTAAAAGGAGTTTCTAATTTGAAAGAAGATAGAGACATATTGCAGCAGGTGGTTTTCACCCACATTGGGTTTCCACCTTATATCTGGTGTTCTTTGGTGTGACTATCTGTTTTTCTTGTTCATGCTCATTATTTTATGGTACTGATTTGCAAAAAATAATTCATAGTGTAAATAAGGAAGATTTGTTAAAAGAACTTGATAATACTGATTCACCCCCCCTCTCAGTATTATTTCCAACAAGCTATGCAGTGGGGATCATCTTACTCATACTTTCCCTAATATTCAAGATTCTCAACACTTAATAGCCCAACAAGGTTCTTCTAGTTCCCAAGTTGTGCTTACTAACCCTTTTCCCCAAGGGATCCAATTACTTGGAACTGATATAGGGGGAAAGCAGGAAGCATAATCTACATAGAATGTGTATATGGTTAAGACTCATGTTGACATTTCGAAAATAGCTCATGATTATGGAGAAACAAAATATTCTAAGGCTAAAACTACTTCCGATACTCAAGAACCTCCTCATATAGAGAGACCCGCAGTTGAACTTATACCTTGAATGATGAAAGGCTCCTCAAAACGATCAACTTATAATCCAAATGCTATGGATACTCATAAATATTCCATTATTGAAGATTTAGCTCAGAGCCCCTGTGCTATGTCACTACTAGAGGTACTCCAGTGGTGTCCTTCACAAAGGAGTGCTTTTCTCACTACCATCAGAGAAGTTGACCCAAAAAACTCTCTAGTGATTACATTTAATACGTGAAATGTAAAAAAGAGACTCCCTCATCACATGAATTTTCAAATTAAATCTACGTATCATAAGAAGACCATATTTCGTACCATAGTTGATGAAGGGGCTTCCACATGTGTCATGTCTATGTCATGTTGGAAAGCTATCGAGTCCCCTGAAGATGTTCCCTCTCCTACCCTTTTAATTGCATTCGATGGTCATTCTCATAGGCCTCATGGGATTCTGCGTGCCTTCCCAGTTGGTGTGGTGGGCAAGGTAGTTAATGTGGAATTAGAGATAGTCGATGCCAATTTAGATTATAATATTTTATTGGGTCAGAACTGGGTATATGTGATGGATGCCATAGTTTCATCTTTGTTTCACATACTATGTTTTCCTCATGAAGGGAGAATTGTTTCGGTTGATCAGTTAGCCTATTCTCCCAATGACCCAAACACATATGTTGACTCTACTATCCCCTTAGTTAAGAATTCTAAGCAACCTAATGAGAATTTATGAGTTGGAATGTATTCCTGAATGATTTTAATTTTGATCTTCCATCTCCTATTACATACGTCAATGCATCTCATCCTCTAGGGTGGTCCCTCGACAATGTCCTTTTAAAACTCATTATTTTTTGGATCCTTAGACCTCTCCCCCTCCTACAGCCACAATAGAAGAAGGGAAAGTTGGTGGAATGGCTTATCCTATATCTGTAACAAAAATTGCATATCCAACCATTGTTAATACTGTAGATCTTGATATAATCCCTATTTCATCAAAAGATTTGGATGATGATGTGGCACCTGTATGAACAAAGGTTCCACTTGGGTTATAGAATTCCTTGATGTTGTTTTACCATATGAAGAGGAAATTCTAGAAGCAATTATAGGTGTAGAAATTTTGTGGATGATTTGCATCATTGGTCCTATTTTCTCCCTGAATTGCATATAGTCGAATCAAGTTTGTCTAGTCCTTCTTCTCATGGAAATATTCACAAAATTTTAAACCCTTTGGCTCCAACACATATCTTTTCTGAAGGTAATGTGGATAACATTTTGGAAACTATTCTGGTGATTTTTTCCAAGAATCCCAATGTCATTGAAAATGTATTCATCGGAGCCTATTGTTCCCCTGAAGATATTAAAATTTATATCGACCTCCTACAAGAGTTTAGACATGTGTTTGCTTGGTATTATGAAGAAATGTTTGGGATTGATCCTAGTATAGTTCAACATGAGATCAAAGACTTACGAAAACGCAAAGCCTGTGTGTCAAAATCTTTGGTCAGTGAACCCTAGAAAAGATGTGGCAATAAGGGGATAAGTCGAGAAAATACTTAAAGCAGGTTTCATCTAACCAATTCCTCTTACGAAATGGGTTTCAAATTATATCCCTATGGAAAAAAAGAAATAATTCATGTATGCATTGATTTTGGGGATTTAAATAAATCGTGTCCAAAGGAAAATTTCCCCTCTCCATTTATAGGTAAAATTTTTGATGAGTGTGCTTGAAATTATATTTTTCCTTCATGGACGGATTCTTTGGATATAATAAAATAGTAATTTTTGCTGAAGACCAACATAAAAGAACATTTATTTGTCCCTAGGGTACATTTGTGTATAGGAAAATTCCTTTTGGCCTTAAAAATACTGGAGCTACTTTCCAGTAGGCTATGTCATATGATTTCCACAACATCAAGCACATAATCAAGGCTTATTTGGATGATTTAGCTGCTCTCTCTCGTAAGAGAATGGAACATCCAAAGCATCTTCGTTTAGTTTTTGAAAGGTGTCATCACTATAAAATTTGGTTGAACCCTAATAAGTGTGTTTTCACTGTTACATCTGGTCGATTGTTGGGATTCATTGTTTCTAGTGAAGGGATTCGAGTTGATCCCTTCAAGGTTGAGAAAATACTTTAGTTGCCTCCCCTATCTAATATTCGTCAACTTCAATGTCTCCATGGAAAAGCTAAATTTTAAATGAGGTTTATTGTGAACTATGCTAAGATTCCAAAAGGATTTATGTGTTTACTTAAGAAGGAATTCCATTTATTTGGGTCGAATTTGTCCAATGCTCGTTCAATGCTTTGAAAAAACCATTGAACTCTGATCCCCTATTGAGTTCACCTGATTATACCAAAGATTTCATTTTGTATCTCGCGATGACAAAATCAACCATAGGTATGGTTTTGGTTCAGGAAGATGATTCCCTTAAAGAAAATGTAATTTGTTATCTAATTCGTGGCTTAACTGGTCTTGAAATCTAATACTCCCATGTTGAGAAATTGGTTTTAACAACAATACATGCTATTCAATGACTTTGTCATTATATTTTGCTGAGAAAAACCATTGTAGTTACTAACATCAATCCATTTCAATTTGTCCTAAGTAGGCAAGTGATTGGGAGAAAATATAACAAATGGATTGTAATTTTACAAGAGTTTGATCTCGATTTCATGTCAGCAAAATCAAAGAAATATTTGGTTTTTGCAGAATTAATTTTGGAATTTCCTTGTGAGGGAGATTTCACTTATGAAGAACCATTTCCAGATGAACATATTTTTCTTATCTCCTTGCAAGATCCTTGGTATGGGGACATCATTGTATATCTCTATACTTTGAAGTTCCCTCAGTCTTTTTCTAAGGATGAACGCCAAAAATTATGTCACCTTGCTAAGAGTTATCTGATCATTGGTGATACCCTATATTGTCATGGAGTTAATTAAATCCTTAGATGTTGTTTGATCCTAGAAGAAGTTGAGTTAGTTTTAAATGACTGTCACAATGGGGCTTGTGGTGGTCATTTATCTGGGCTTGCAACAACTAAGAAGATATTGTGTGCAAGGTATTTTTGGCCTTCGATTTTCAAAGATTGCATTGAAGCGGTAAAAAAATACCACCCTTGTCAAATATATAATCGGAAAATGCGCGCTCATCAAACTCCTATATTTCCTGTTATCAATGTCGATCCATTTACCAAGTGGGGAATTGATTTTATGACTTGTCACCTAACTTCGTCTAAGGCTCTTTCCTGAGCATTTTCTTTGTTTTGTAAATATTGTATATAGTTTTGGTTTCTATCTATGAGTATCATAGTGATGATGGTGTTTTTGATCTTCTTTGGAAGGTATCGATGGGTGATTTAGTGTATTTAGGATTTGTAGATGGTGCTAGTAGGCACACTGGGAATCTAGCTTTCGCAACATAGGTAATTCATTATCAATATGGCCAGTTGTTGGTCTAAAGAGGCATATGTATTGGTAATGCTTCTAATAATATGAATGAATACATTCCCATTATCAATTTACTTTCTGAGGCAATATCTTATGGTATTGAATCATTAGTGGTGTACTTGGACTCACAACTGGCGGTGTCTCAGTTAAATAAAATTTATCGTGTGAGAGATCCTTCATTACATCGTCAATTTCTGAGAGTGAGATTATTAAAAAGATCATTTAATTTTATCACATTTATTCAAATTCCATGGTTAGATAATGCATTTGCTGATTCTATAGCTAACCAAGGATTGGATTGGCACATTAATCATTCAATCCAGTTTTAAAATCAATTTAAACCATCAAAAAATTAATTAAATCATTTAAAATTTGATCTAAATGAAAGGGAATATGGTCAAGAATTACCTGGAGCTCATGGTTTCCAAATCCGTTGGTGAAATTGGTTGAATTTGCTTGCCAAAGTTTTCTCCCAAATCTCTCTCCTCAACACTTGAATGGTAAAAATGAGTTGGGTAAGTTCTAAAACTTTGTTTTATAATAAAAATTCTCAAACACACTTTTATAAAGTTTATTGTATTATTATTTTAATTTTATGAACTTTTTGACCTTGCTTGAAGTGTTGGGAAGGGCCTTTTTTAGGTTAATGAAGACTTTTCTTATCACTTAGTGACATTTTCTTGCTATTTTGATTCCACGATCACTAAACTATCGTGGCACATATTTTACTCTAAACTAACATATAGGCCAAGATCATTTTCTATTGCATTTTCCATCTTGACATCATACTACGATACTTAGCCACATGGTCGACCCCACTATATTATGATTTTTTAACCTTTCTCACTAGCCATTTCATAAAGTCATAGAGCCTTTCGTTCCATAAGCATCCTAGTTAGAACCTCACTAGCACATGTTTCCCATGCTGAAAATCTTGTATAGGCTCGAGATTCCTCTTTAGTCCTGCCATGACTTTGTGTTGAAGCCACATTCTTCTTTTTCTCCACTTTTATTCTGGATTTATACCCTAGAGGCTCCTATGTGTTAATTTGTACTATTTCATGGAATATTGATGACTTGCACCCCTTTTTTGGCCTTAATATGACTTCATTGGACTCGTATATAAGCCACTTTTGACCATGACCTTTCTGCAAGATCAAGCCATGTATTCATTAGCCTTTTCGACTTGACACACTTTTTTGTGGAGGGAATATTCCCCAAGTGTCGATGACCAATATCTGCCATCTTGAATTGAGCATAGGAATGTTCTAGACCCAGGAACCACTGCAATTTACCTTGACACTTATTCTCTCAACTATATTATAAGCATTCTTTTATAGGTTTTACAATATGAAAAAGACAAAAAAAATATTCCAAAAAAAAGAGCGAGAACAAGACAATTTCTTCATCATTTGATGGCGACAAGTTTCAATCGTGTTGCCCTTGAACAAAGCACTTAAAAATGAGTCTTTCCTCCATCAGGACAGGACTTAGTTTGACTTTAAGGAAGCCAAAACCTTGTCTTTGAGTCAATCGTCTAACAAATGATTAACTCTTCCAATCATACAAAGAGTTTGTTGATGCCTCCTGCATCGCAAATGTTAGGTCCCTATAATACTAGTGTATTATCCCATTATTATTGTCATTGTAGCCCCTTATTGTTATTTTTGTGCCATTGTTGTCCCCATATTTTTATTATTGTGCCCCATAGAAGCCCTCTATTGTTATTGTTGTGCCATTACATTATTATTTTTATGTCGACTCTGATTATATTGTGACCCCTTAGACTCCTGTATATAGAAAGGAGGTATTCTCATTTGTATCATCCAAGAATTGTTCATTTGAGCAATGTAAAGGAGGTTTCCCCCTCAAAGATGCTTATTTTGAAGTCATTTATCTATCCATTCTTCTATTTTGTGAGACGGTTGCATAACATTTTGTATCAAAGCTTTGGAATCTAGGGTTTCACTGCTTCAAATCAACCATCATGGAATTTTCTCTATAATTTTTTTATATGAAGCTTCAAAAGCTGAAATTAAAACCCATTTGAGAATAAATATGGGTGAACCTTGTGTACGAATTTAAAATCTTTTCTCTCTATATTTTCATAGATATGATCCGAGGAAGTTAGGGTTTTTTTAGGCTCCAGAATTCGATCTCAAATAGGTGACCTTAGGAAAATCATCATACATTTCTCTTTGAGCATCGAATTCAAATTTCAAAATATGTAACAGAAAGAGGAATAAATTTAGTTTCTTGGGTATCTTTTTCAGGGTCAAAGGGCGAAACAGTGACATGTGGCACTTCGTACAAGTTCGCTCTATTGAACCAGTCTATAATCAGGCGATCATGGGAGATTGTGTATAACTATTTCTTGGAAAATCCAATATTGATAATAATTTTGGGGTTGGAAATATAACTTAGAGGGAAACCATAGGATGAAATTTCAGACCTTGGAGATCCGAAATTATAGAGATACATTAGATTGAATATTGAGCTCTTACAAATTGAAAAAAAGGTGTGTAGTTTTTTAAAAAATTTGCATAAGTTTTGTTTCAGAAAGTAGTTTGAAGTGATTCAAAGGGAATTGTGAAGGATAATTATCATTAATGGATGAACCAAAGAAAGAAAATATAAAAACCTAGTAAGCAACCCGAAATATCTACTATGACACATGAAGAAGAGGAAGAAATGCAACATGATATATGAAAATTACGAGAACAAGAACAAATTTCACTCTCTCAAAAAACAATGTAAACTTTGAAATGGGAACTCTGGCCCAAAAACCCCAAAAAAACCACAAAAACAGTGCTAAAAACGAAAAGTGTGTATACTGGAACGATGTTTTTTTTTTTAGGCGTAAATTTTGAACGTGTTTTAAAAATGGCAGTGACTACGAAATTTTCTACGAAATTTTCCTGCAAAATATAGCTTCAAAACGAAAGTGTTGATACTGGAATAATGATTTTTTTTTTAGGGTCAATTTTCAAACTTTTTAAAAAATGCTAATAAAACCAAATTTTTATGTCTCAAACAAAGTTAAATTTTAAGGAAAAAACATATTAATGTTTCTGGTAGAATATCATTTTTCTTTCCTAAGTATAAATTTAACATGTTTTCAACCACAACATGCTAGATACAAAAGAAATTGAAATTTTTTTAACTATAAAATTAAAAAAACATGACATTATGAACAAATTATATCACTTAATGAATTCAAAAGTCTTTATTTGTATACTGAGTAAAACAGACATTATATCTCTAATTTGATATTGCATTGTAGATATTTAAACAATAAAATTTATCATACTTAAGACATAATCCAACTCTGCCCACCCCCCAATTTCTCATTTGGAATGATGACCCAAGTACTAACGACCCATCCCCGCCACCGCCCCCTTCCCGGACCCCCGCCCCCTTCCACGAACACACCCTCAAAACATGTACACATTTCAACATAAAGTAATAGCAAAGGATGGTGGTTTGTCTATAAAGTAATAGTCTTACATATATTTTTCCCAAACATAACTATGATGTATGTATGTTTGTTAATACTTTGTTACAACTTTTTTTAATATAATATTCCTACCATACAATTTAGAAAACAATATTATATCTTAATTAAAATACATATGTATGTAATAATAAATTAATATCAATTAGATGTGTTTGAACCTACAATTCAATTTTTTTTAGTCTTTTTTCTTTTTCAAATCTATACAGTTCTATATTTGATTTATATGTGATGATAGTTCCATTATCTCCGGAGAACAAACAACTGCTTGTTTCAAAAGCTCTCTCAAACAGGATTATACCAGTTAGCGGTATTCCTACTTGCGCTAAACAGTAAGCAGATGTTAAATTCCCTCAACATATCAAATCTGTTAGACATGTGTTTCAACAAAATCCCCGCCACTATAACAAAATACCATGCCAACTTGTTACCGGCTAGCGGTACTCTTAATGGCACGAAATTAGGAATTTATTACTCGCACAAACAAGGAGATATTAAAGCAATCGGTACAATAGTTTTTTAACTATTGTTTCACGTAGTTGTAAATAAAACGCTGGAGGTATTTACTATTAACTATGATTATCTTTATACCTTAATAGATAACAAAATACCATATGTTGGCTTCAAAAAATTTCGTAATACATTAATTTTTAAATTTGTAATTTTAATCAATGACGACGCATTATGCTTTCTAAATTTTATTCCAATAATATATAATAAAATTTAAGATATTTTATTGTGAAAAATAATTTTATAATTTAATTATTTTAACATGTAATTCTATTTTTGAAGTAATATGAAAATATAAAACATTTTATACTAGTATCTTATTTATTTAATAAATGGTTATTTTTATAATGTTATTTTTTAAATATAAAATATATTCTTCTAAATGTATTATTAATTTGTTTTTAGAAATTATCATTTTATAATTCAAAATAATGAAAACACATATTCTTAATATAAAAATAAATAATAATTATTTTGAATGGATTAAATGAAATAATATATAATAACTACTTTAACCTAAAAATTAAGAAATAACTATTTCTTATTAATCAAATTGTAAATATTGAATATGAATATTTTACCGTGTAATTATAATAAAAGTGCCTCGAAAATCCAAAGTCATTAAATTTATTTTTATATAAAAATAACAATTCCATAATCCAAAATTTCAATGTATATGGCCGAATTCAGGTATTAACAACAAACCGCATGTGATATATGTCATGGGTGAATTTCTAGGCACAAGCCTGTAGATTTTCGTAACACCTTCCATCATACGCGTTGCAGGCTGGGTTTCATGCCCCATATCTTGTCGGCTCTCAGTAGTTGATCTGCTACATATTCTGAGATCAGAGGTTCAAGCCATGGCTACTGCTGCCCTCCCCGCCACTGCATGTGCTTCTTCTCCTCCGTATGCCTTCCTCCTGCTAGCTGTGGTGGCCATGATCCTTGCGGTGTTGCCATGATGCTGAGCTCTCACGGAATTGGGCTTATAACTATCATAGCATTCTCTAGCTGCAGTGTTATGTTGTTGGTGTTGGGTCGCCAGAAACTGTTGGAATTGAAGAAGGATTGTTCTTGCCTGCAAGATGAAGTAAACTACGAGGGCCCTCTCGGATCTCATTCCGGTGTTCACCATCAACAGCAGCATGCAGAGGGAGGAACAACGATCTCTTGGAGGATGAGAGGCTCTCAGCCCTCTCCAGGTAGTCATCTTTTAAGTGAAGCCGGTACGGGTCGATTCCCGGAATCGACCCGCCGCCGGTCGAGCGGGGCGGGGCGGCCCGGGGGTGGCGCTGCACCACCCCCGGGCCGCCCCGCCCCGCCCGACCGGCAGCGGGTCGATTCCGGGAATCGACCCGTACCGGCTTCACTTAAAAAATGCACACTATCTCTATTAGAACAAATAATAATCTAAAATTTTTTTATACACCGGCTGAACAAATTGAAGTTCCAGACTCATTGAATCCCCGAATTGAAGTTCCAGACTCATTGGCCTTCTGCTGGGGCGGATGTGGCCACAGTTGGCAATGCTCGTACTTATAACAACAATCTCATCCGCCATGTCTTATCGAATGAAGGGACACCAAAGAGGCCGGGTTATCGAATGAAGGGACACCAAAGAGGCCGGGGACGAGCATTGAGACCTATATCTTCGCTCTCTTCAACGAGAACAAAAAGCCCGCCGGAACGGAGCAGCACTTTAGGCTCTTCTACCCTAATCAACAGCATGTATACCCTGTTAATTTTTCTCCATAATTCTGCAGCTTGTGAGTCCAACATACAAATAAAACCGATGTGGACTGGTCCTCCTCTATATGCGAAATGCCTTGACACCTATATTATCTAGTATGCTACATATATTGTAAACCCTTCTACAATAAAATGCGGACTTGTATTTTGATATCTCTGTTCACGATCTCTCGTCGGCACCACCTAGAGAAACACCAATGAAAACCACTTTCACCTTTCCTTGGAAATTGTAATACACAGTGAAGCTTCCAATAAAGTCCTCCAATCAGGTCCTTCAAGTCAAAAGTGGTATGCGTATTTAATGTACTTTTTAAAGTATTTACGTATTCTGCTACCAGGGACAGTTTTGTTTGGGCGTTTCTTCTATTAGTTAAAACGGTTTGACACGGCTGGTTGTAAGTTTTTTAAATAAACCCATGGTCGCGGGTATAATATCGCAATGTGCAAAGCTATCCCACGTAAGAAAATTCAATATATTTTTATTCCATAACATGAATTGGCAGTGCAGCTGTGCATATATATTTGCGGTGTTCCTTCTCTGCACTTTCTAGTGTGACAATCAAACACTAGTGAGGCAGTTAGCACTTGAACTATTAATCCAACACCCAAAAACACCTCAACAAAAATATTTTATGGAGGCAAAAATTGCTACATAAACTCCTCGTGTGTATATATATATTCCAAAACCAACAACTTCGTAAACGGTTGATTACCACATAAAGGCGATGAAAATGTTGAGTGCCAAAGGAGGATGATATTTTTTAAATCTATCATGGTTATTAGGTCGAATGCAATCCAAAGACAACTAAATACATGAAAAGACATTATTGACCCCTTATAGTTTCATCTTAAATAATACATCAAGTATATGATATTATATAAATAAAAAATAATATAGAATTTTTAATATATAAAAATGAAGGTACACTTTAAAATGATGGTATGCTTTAAGATAAAACTAGTATAAAGAATTTAAAACAAATCAAAATAGGAAAATGAATAATATATACTCGGTGAAATCATTAATTAATAATAACATCAGGTTTGCAATTTAAATAATTTTTATTTTTTTGAAATGGGAAAATTTATGTTATTTTTAGGTCGATAGCTTTTTCCTATGCATCAACAAATTGTCAACACTTTTATTCTCCTCCGTTAGATCAGGTGTAAGACACTTTCAACCGTGGATTTAAAGTGTCACTGCTTTTTCCAAATATTAATTGGTTTTGCAGTTTGCATACATGCAACAATAATGTTGGAAACATTCGATAAGAAATATCTGATCTTAGAACTTTGTGTACCTGCAACATTAAAATTGGAGACATTCCTTTCATTCTCTGCCAGCATCGGATTCCCATATTAAAAATATCTACATTTCACTGACTCTAATTCGAAACAACTATTACAGCACATCGCGCAAGATATTTCTAGACATGGAGATCAAGGCATCACATTGGCAATACATGTCACTATACTTTCGTATAGCAGAGCCACCCCATGCGGTTACTCTTATTTCCAACTACAATCCTCAATTTGCCGTCCGTGTCCAGCCATCCAGTGGTGGGATCCCTAAAGAAATTCACATCAATTCCATCGCTTGGAATCAGAATAAGATTTTGAGGTATCTTCACCCATTCCCTCAAAAGAGGATCGGAGATATTATTAGAAACAACCACGTTTTGCACCTGTTGGGATGAATTGGCCCATCCAATATAAAGAATTATAGGCTTATCTCCGGGCAATAACGTTGCCGAACCGGACCAGAAGCCCTTTATATCATACCATTCGCTCGGAACAATGGCCGGATCCAGTGAATGCCAGTTGATTCTTGATTTAACAGTGCTACAGTTTGTTTTTCAGCCTCTTGGAATTCAGATTTGTGGCTGTCCGAGAGCATTTTCGTGTCCTCCTTCACATTTTTCCCATTTATCATAGATTCCCATAGATTTGGTACTACTCCATTAGCTTTAGCACGGCTTCGTATGGAAGACACTGGGATTCAACAATTTAATCACTTATGGACACTGATAGCTCATAAACAATCTATTTGGTAATTTTCTGTTTCTTTAATTTGTTTGTTTTTGGTAATTTATTCTTGAGATATATGGGGCGATCTGAAAAAAATGGTTTTTCTGTTTATAGAGCAAGTTAAACAGGGATATCTGGACTGTGGTAGCGTATTGGTTCTCTTTCTCTCTTTGGCAGTCTAATGTAAAGTTGTATCAGGCAGTCTCATTGAAAGCTAAGATGGGACTGGGTGGTGGAACGCTCCATCAATGTGCCATGTTGCAATTGTATCAATGCGTTGTGCTGTGTTGTATTTTTTAATGTGTTTTGGAGGAGAATATAAACAATAAGAAAGCAAGTTTTATTACTAATTTTGGTTTCTGGTCTTTGAAATTGATAAAGTTTTCGACAAACCAATTAACTATTTTAGAAAAATTCAACAATTCTAATTTAATAATCCTATCGGCCTCTCTTTGTACCTTTTGGGACAATTGCTAGTATCTAGTATGCTACATATATTGTAAACCCTTCTACAATAAAGTGTCGTAGCCGTTGAGTCATCCTTTTTTAAATGATTCGCCTTTGGTTTTGTTTTCGAAAGTATATACCTGCAATGTTTAACACTCGACAAATGCAATGAATTTATGTAGATGCAAAATGGGTATATCCTCGCAAACAATTTGTATATAATTTCCAATAAAAATATTATGGAGATAGGGTAGGTAAGATCTGCTAAGGATCGGAGAGAAAGCTTGATTGACCGCAAGTGTTACAGTCGTCTCTAACCTTGAACCGAAGAGGAAGTATCTACAACGCTTGTTGTAGATGTTTCTTATAACCTCAAACCCAACAATAATTTGACTGTACAGAAAAAACTAGACAACAATGGCGTCTGGGGAGAATGGTAAGGATAAGTTTACAGAATTTACGTTTCTGAAGACAAATTAATGCAATCTGCTATCGGTCCATCATTCCCTTATTTTGGGTTTTAATACCTTTCTGCCCGAAGGTTATGAAATTACATTTCCTTCAGAAAAACAGCCAGTTGACTTTAACCAAGCAATCGATTACGTTGGTAAGATCAAGGTAATGCAGATGAGCCATTATGTTAATAAGACAAATATAATGCAGATGATGATGTATTAGTTCTTTGATATTGGAAAGCTATGTTCTATTTAAAACCTAATTTATTATAACCAGATTTTGTTTCGAAACTGGTGAACTGGTATGAGAGTCGTCGTCAGAACATTCATATTTCGAAAATTCAAAACTAGGAACTGTTTTACTTAAATTTTTAGTTTATTGTTTTCAGAAAAGGTTTGAAAATGATACACAAGTATACAACAACTTTTTGGATATATTAAGAATGTATAGGAATGGGAGCAAATCCGTGGATGAAGTCCACAAAGAGGTACTTTCAATTGTTTTTACAAAATAGGAATATAAATGTTATTTTTTTCAAATCCTCTTTAGCTATGTTATTTATGAACTGATTTAATTTTATTTGTTTGTATTCAAGTGGAAACACTGTTTTACCATCATCAAGATTTACTCGAGGAATTTGTATGTTTTCTAAGATAAGATGAAAATAAGTTCAGTTTTAAAAATTGCTAGATCTAAAAAGAGAACAGAAAAATTAGTATATTGGCAAGTCTTTATTCAGTGCATTTTCATTTTGTTTTGAAATGGGACATTTAGAAAAATCCTTTTGTGTTATAGTTTTGAGAGTCAAATGTGTTTTTTGTGTTTGATGAATTGTATTATTCTTGATTTTTTCATTTTTTATAATGGTGTGTCATTTTTCTTATACATTCATATGAATTGAGCTAAAAGGACATGCTTTAATAGCATGATGCCTGTTGATATACTGGTCAATGATCAAATTGCACATTACAACTTCACAGTTGTGAGGTTCTTGTTTTAGCAAAATCAACGGGCTTAAGGATAAATGTATATACAAGAGTTGTGTTTATAAATTTGCATTATCCTGAACTAAGATTCAAGGCATAGTGCTATATGGTCTTATTAACTAAGAGGTTAAGAAAGGAATTGTCTAATGACTATATCATTTGAGAGCACAACTGTGATTTTCGCATTGATTTTTAAGTAATTATTATTTTTTGAAAAAAAAAGTTGTTATTATTATTTTTTTGACATGAAATTCATAAAAAAACTATTATTTGACCATTTTTAGTTAATATTTTTGTATAAAAATTGTGATTTTGACATGTTAATTCTAGCAAAAAATTATCAAAACGTTTAGTTTTTTTGTTATATTTATGTTAAAAATGGTTATTTTTATGTCCATTGTTAAAAAATGTTGTTTTTTAGAAACAATTATTTCATGTGGATTGAAAAATTAATTAAGGATGTATAAATATGTAGATTATCTAAAATTCAAACTATCGACTTTCTAATTTAAAAACGCAAAACAATAAAAACCCCACTAAAAAAAAAAAAATTAAGATAGAGAACAAGAAAATATGAATAAAATGACCACTTCAAAAACTATCAAATTTAGAAAATAATTTTTTACATTTCACACACTAGAAAATTTAAAGTCAAAAAATAGGTCTTTTAAAAAAAGGGTGTGATGCAGAATACTCACTTTTTAAAATCAGGATGAAAATCACTACCATTCACTACCATTCTAAAACTTAATGCACATGAAAAAAATTAAAGTTCCAAAAACCATGTTCTAAAAAAAACATGTGTATTCTGCATCACCACTTTTGAAAATCGGGTCATTTTTTTGCCACCTCTACAAAACGGGTAATAGTATCAGTTCCCGTTTCAAAGTTTACATTGTTAAAAAGTAACTGAAGCTAAGATGGATGGTTTGATGAATGGAATCAAAGCTAAGATGAATGGTTTGAAGAATGGAATGGAAGCTAAGATCAATGGTATAAAATAAAAACTGAAAGAAAACATGAAAAATTTGAAGAAAGACATGGAAGGTTTGACAAAGTTGCTACAAGAAAGACTTCCTAATGGTGAAAAGGTAGTAGAGGAAACTCATGATGAGAAAAAAAAATGTTAATCATGATTTCATAGACTCTAACATTGGATTGAAGACCCACCATGTTCCAAATATTGATATGAGGAAGTTTTATGGCAAGGATCCCGTAACATGGATACTACAGGTGGAGAAATATTTCGATCTCCATAATGTGCAAAACACATGTCAAAAGGTACACATAGCAACTTTATATTTGGAACCCAATCAGTTTGTATGGTATCGATCACTTTTCTCTCGTAAAATTTTTTCACTTGGTCAATTTTTATGGAGGAAATGATAGCACATTATGAGGATACATAGAGAAACACCTTCTTTAGCCAATTGATAAATCTCAAACAAAAGAGATCAATGGTGGAGCACATTGAGGACTTCCAAAAATTGAATATAAGAGTAAATGATATTCCAGAGGAGCATATGATTGATGTCTTCATAGGGACTTTAAAGAATAACATCCAACATGAGGTTCATCTTTGGGAACCTGATTCTTTGGAGAAGGCATTCAGGTTCGCAAAAAAAATTGAAAGAAAAATTATGGCAACAAGGAATCCTACCACTCACAACTATAAAGAAGGAAGTGTTGTTTCTCCTAGCCTTCAACAACCTACAAGGTTGACACCACAACAATTGGAAGAAAAAAGAGAAAAAGGGCTCTGTTACAATTGTTATAGAAAAAACACTAAAGGTCATAAGTGTTCTGAGAAGAAATTAATTTAAATAAATTGGGAAGAGGAGGAAGAAAAGAAAGAAGAAACGTCAAAAGAAGAGGATATACACCAGGAACCAAGCTCAGAGAAAGAATACCATCCAACATGAGGTTCATCTTTGGGAACCTGATTCATTGGAGAAGGCATTTAGGTTCGCAAAAAAAATTGAAAGAAAAATTATGGCAACAAGGAATCCTACTACTCACAACTATAAAGATGGAAGTGTTCTTTCTCCTAGCCTTCCACAACCTACAAGGTTGACATCACAAAAATTGGAAGAAAAAAGAGAAAAAGGGCTATGTTACAGTTGTTATACAAAAAACACTAAAGGTCATAAGTGCTCTGAGAAGAAATTAATTTACATAGATTGGGAAGAGGAGGAAGAAAAGGAAGAAGAAATGTCAAAAGAAGAGGATATACACCAGGAACCAAGCTCGGAGAAAGAATAAATGTATCTGACCATATCTTGTGATGCATTGACAAGAATTACCACTCCTCAAACTCTCAAGATATAGGACATATTAAGAATAAAAAGGTAATAGTGTTGATTGATTTCGGTAGTACCCATAAGTTTATTCATTGTAAGGTAGCCAAGGAATTGAGTTTCTTCCTATATCCAGCACTAGAATGTCAAGTGATGGTTGTAAATGGAGGAACCATAAATAAATCTGGAAAGTGCCATAATATCAAGCTATCCATGGGATAATATATATTGAAGAGTCCAATGCTTTGCATTCCAATGGGTGGTGCTGATGTTGTACTAGGAGTCCAATGGTTACAATCTTTGTGTACGCTAGCTTTTAATTTTCAATCACTTTTTTTTTGGAAGGGAAGGAAGTTGAATTAAGGGGTATTGCAGAGAAAACATGAAAGATAATGAACTCTAATGGCATGACAAATCTTCTAAATAAATAACAATGGGACGTAGTAGCACAATTATGTTCACTAGAGGTTCAAAAAGTGAAATAATCTGTTTCTACAGATCTCCAAAAAGTATTGGACAATCATTATAAGATTCAAGTAGTGGGAGATCACATCGAGCATCAAAAACAAGTTCTCCAACTCTTAAAGGATAACCCCACTTTGGCGCAAAATTGAATGAAAAAACGAGCATATCAACATCACAGCAAAAAAAGTTTTGATGTAGCTGACTGGGTATTTCTACGACTACAACCGTACAAACAAATGTCCCTCAAGCAAGCTAAGAAGGATAATAAATTATCACCAAAGTATTATGGTACGTACAAGGTGTTGCAAAAGATTGGTGCTAGGGCATACAAATTGGAGCTTCCTGCATCTTCCCGAGTGCACCCAACTTTCCATGTTTTATTCTTAAAGAAGGTTATAGGTGACAAGCTTCCAGTTCAAACAATATTGCTAGAATTTGACGAGGAAGGAAAAATCATATTGGAACTTGAAGTAGTCACATAAACAAGAACTCGACAACTACAAAATTGATCAATTTTAGAGTATCTTATCAAGCGAAAGAAATTACCAGCTGAAGATTCCACATGGGAGGATGAGAAGCATCCAGAACTACTCAAGCATTGAGGACAATTTTTTTTTGAAGGAGAGGGACATGTTAGGTTCCTATAATACTAGTGTATTCCCCCACTATTATTGTCATTGTAGCCCCTTATTGTTATTGTTGTGCCCCTGTTGCCCCCATATTGTTATTATTGTGCCCCATAGAAGCCCGCTATTGTTATTGTTGTGCCCTTACATTATTATTATTATGTCGGCTCTGATTATATTGTGACCCCTTAGACTCTTATATATAGAAAGGAGGTTTTGTCATTTGTATCATCCAAGAATTGTTGATTTGTGTAATGTAAAAGAGTCTCAAAGAGGCTTATTTTGAAGTTAGTGATCTATCTCTTCTTCTATTTTGTGAGCTAGTTGAATAACAATTGGTATCAGAGCTTTGGATTCTAGGGTTTTTCTGCTTCAAATAGGTCTTCGTGGAATTTTCGCTGTAAATTTTTTTTCTACGAAGCTTCAGAAGCTTAAATTGAAACTCATTTGAGCTGAAATATTGGTGAAACTTGTGTATGAATTTAAGATCTTGTCTCGCTATATTTTCAGAGATATGATTTGAGGAAGTTAAGGTTTTTGCAGGGTCTAGAATTCGATTTCAAACATGAGACCTTGGGAAAATCCTCATAACTTTCTCTCTGAGCATTTTCATAGCTTTCTCTCTGAGCATCATATTCAAAGTCACATAAAGTCATGTTGTTGTTCAAGGGAATTCAACCTTTTGTCAGCCACTTTGTGATGTCTGTTGACTCATTTCTGTCGGCTATACCTGATTTGTCAAGTTATTCTCAGTATAACATCAATTACTTGGTCCTTTACTCATGTTAGTTAAGATGGTCCCCATTGACTTCTTGCTCGTGGGTCTATTCTCATCGACTCCGACAAATTTCTCTAAGAGTAGATCTAGAGTCGCACCCTGGCCCTATTTACATCATTGATAGGTGACGTTATGCTCAAAATCCATCAATGTCATGGGTATTTTAACTAAGTAGTTTCCTTTGTGTTCGATGTCAGCTTACATTATGATCCAAGTGGCTCTAGACATAGGCAGAAGTCCCAGAGGACTCAGAAAGGGTAAAAAATCAAAGTGTTTAGATTATGATCAAACTAGGTTCATTTTAAATATCTTTTCGTCATGATCGTGGTGGTGCAAACGTTTCGTCAATCCGAGTCCGGATGAGGAAGATAGAGGCAGTCAAAGTTGGGTTGACTTTCGCTAACTCGACAGGATTAATGAAGGCACAATTTGGACTTTTTCCAGCGGACGGAATCTAGCCAACTTTGGATAGATTCTGGGCGAAATTGTCACCTCGTTAAATTGACTCCTTCGGTCAATGTTCAAGAATTTGCAAATTCACATGGTTATATATTAAAAACAAAAAAATATATATATAAAAAGAGGTGGTGGGCCACTACCCCCACCACCCCACACCTCACCATACGTACCATATACCAAACAACGATTAAGGTGAGGCCAGCGGGAGTTGAACCCGCCCAGCCACGTGGGACCCACCGGGTGGCCTCATATGAAGTACCAACAACCCAACAACAAACCTTAAATGCATAAAACAATGCGCTCTCACACCAACCATGTTTCATGCCAAGTCAAACAACTCGTGGAGGTTAAGGGGTGGGCCACCCAAGGTGGACTTGACCTCGATCAACCATTAATGTGGCTATCAAAAAAAATATACATGTTGTTTTTGAAAAACTATAATGTGTTAAAATGGCAGGGGCAAGGATTGACCACTCGACCCCTCCTCAACTAACTCCTATTTTTTACCACTACACCAAACCAACCTAGGTGGGAATATCCGTGCATAATTTATATAAACCTCATTTGCACAATGCGCCCAGGTAGCATGGAGGAACCAAGAGTGGGCATGGAAACTGACACATAGAATTTAAGTTAATTTTTTAATACAGGTGGAACCATGACTGAGCGAAATTTCCAGGGGGGTGAAATTTTTGCAGTGTCCAAATTGGACAAATTTTATACTGATATTACACCTCTCGGAAACATGAACCCGATGGAATAGTCAGTTTCTTGATTTGAGAAACTGATTCGCAGAGGACCCAGAGGATAGAATCTTTGAGGAATCTAGGGGGGATCTAAAATATTCCTTGAGCCCCAGATTTTCACTTTCTCAGAATTCAGAAGTTTGACAGTTGATATTTCACTATTCAACGCCACAAATATGATGGTGTGTTCAGATTTTTCATTTGTTCATTTCATTTTTTAGCCACTTTTCTAAATGGAGTGTAGGTGTCAGCATTCATTTGCAAGCAGCTATTTCCATGAGATTCGACGCAGTGAGATTGATGGCACGAACAACTTCAGCAGTTTGACATCCTCTTCTTCAGATGGCCCCAGGATGTGAGGTATATGCAGTGTGTTCATGTACTTCTTTTGCTATGCATTGTGCTGCATAGATCCCTGTTTGATATTTGATGTGGAATCTTGTTTCTTACTTGTTTTCACGATTCCTGCTTGATGTGATGCAGAATCATTTGTGGGAATTACTTGTTGTCATGATTCACCATGTTTTGTTGAGATCCCTTTGTCGTCATGTTGATGTGATACTCATGTTGTCATCATGTATGTTTGCATCAAGATCCCTTTTATGCCATGTTGGCAGGATGCTCATGATCATCATCCATGATTTTATGTCATACTGATAGGAGTCCTTTTTGACTGAGAGTTCATGTAGCGGAACATCTCTTGGAGCCACTCCTGCGTGAGGGAATTTTCCTTGTATGATAGCGATGTCACCTCTTATGTACATCATCATTATTGACAACACTTAATGCAGCGGCCTACACCATCTTGACACCGGGGCCCGGAGACGTAGTCCCTCCTGGACGAACTCTGTTATCAACGTCTTGAGTTTTATGTTGCTGATGATTGTCATGTTCCTCTTCTTTACAGCATGCAAATGTATTCATTTATGTTCTTTTAAAAATGCAATTTAACACATCACGAAAGTAAAAGGTCTTGGAAGGGTCCTTTGTCACACCCAGACCTGGATCAAGTGGTATCAGAGCGGTCTTTGTGTGGATGTGAATTGCAGACGTGAACAATGGAACGTACAGTGACAAAGGATGAAAAAATGATGTACGAGACCATGCTAAAAATTTCCAGAAGAGTGGAAATAATGTATGAAACTCTACAGAGAGAGATAGAGGAAGAGGAGCGATTGCAGCTTCAGTTGCGAGCCGTGGAAGAGGCCCTGGAAGAACTGAAGTGCAACAAACAAAAGCTTCAAACAGAGAACACTAAATTGAAGATGTTTCTACATGAAGAGAAAGAGGAAAAACATAGTTTGCTACAAAAGTTGCAAGCAAAGGATGAGGCCTTGGAAAAGCTGCAGTGTGATCCATGTGAGGTAAAATGCAATTCTTCGAATTCGTGTATGTAACCTGATGATGATTTCGCTATTTTTGAAAATCATACCACAGGAAATGGCTCCAAAATGTTGAAGAGAACGGGTATGAAGGAAAAGGCTTAGGAATTAATGGCCAAGGCATTGTCAACCCCATCAAAGTTGAAGAATTAGCCTATCGAATGGGGACTTGGATATGTCGGAAAGGAAGTTGGGGAATGCACAGAGACAACAAACGAACCACCAACAACAGATGATGAGAAGCCCTCATTAGTTCTTTCCAAATCGACATAGGAGGTAAAAGATGTTGATTTCATTTCGGTTTCATCGTCACATAGTATGACCTCTGTTGGAGATTTGGAGATCCCAATTACAGGGACAAACATGAGGCTCCTTACCAGGACAAAGCACGCGAAGGAAAAAAAACTTGGTGTTAATAACCAAGGCATAACGCAACCTTTGGAGGTTGTGCATAAACATCGATTTGCAGGCTTGGGATACACCGAGGGAGAATGCTTGAAGGTGTCAGATTCTTCCAAGACATCATTGAAATCGTTGAGGGAAGAGAATGATGGGAACACATCCCTATCATCCCATGGCAGTTTCCATCGCAGGGAAAGCATTGAGGCAAGCTCTCATCACCATACTTACACCGCAGATGGCAAGGAAAGGTATAACCACTCTCAACATTCGAATGTTCATTTTGATTATAATCATGTTTTTAATGGTGAACATAAAACATGGCATCAAAAAACATGTACCTTTTGTGGATTACATAACCATACATTTTCTAAGTGTTGGAAAAGAATAACAACACACAAAAGGAGGAGGCGTGAAAGACCCTCTCAATAGAAGGTAAAGAAACATGTTAAGAAGGTGTGGAGGAAGAAGACCTATTGCAGTCATTGCGACAGAAGTGGACATCAAAGGGCCACTTGTTGGAGGTTACATCCAGATTAGTGCCTTAAAGACAGAGTGTCGGTGCATGAACCAGGTGAAACAGTTGTTCGACCATCGAATGTGCCACAAGGAGGCGACCCATTCACCTTGATAAGTGAAAAATGGTTTCTAGATATGTTAGCATTTCATGGTCATGCTTTTGTAAATCATTTTGTAAAAGTGATGATGTGTTTTCCATCACTTGTTCAGCAACAATGATGTCTAGTCTTATTTTGAGTTGCATTTTAAACTTTGAAAGTGAGGTCATGTTTCCATCACTTGTAAAAAAAAATAGTGTTTGGCCTTATCCTTGTAAATCATGTGTTGCAGTGACGAAGTGTTTTCCATCACTTGTTGAAGCAACAATTATATGTTGGCCTTGTTTTCATAGCTGGGGTATTGTGTCCATCTTGATGTAAACTTGACCACCGAGTATGTGTTATAAACTTGTGGCAGGTATGGGATGCTTGGGTCATTAGTTGGTCAGGTAAGACAAGCACGTAATTTGCAAAACAGTGTACTATAGGTTGTAGAGGTTGCAGGTGTCGGCTCATCGCTTAAGGCTCCGAAGAACAAAGGTGAAGGAGATGGAAGCGAGACCTTTTCAGGATGCTTGTGATGCAGACAAGGTACAAAGAAGTTGCAGATTATTTTTCATGCTTTTTGAGGACCAAAAGCTCCTCAGTGGGGAGGATTGATTTAGGTGGCTCCAGACATAGGCAGAAGTCCCAGAGGACTCAGAAAGGGTAAAAAATAAAAGTGTTTGGATTATACTCAAACCAGGTTCATGTTAAATATCTCATCGTCACGATCACGGTGGTGTGAACTGTTCGTCAATCCGTGTTTGGATGAGGAAGATAGAGGCAGTGAAAGTTGGGTTGACTTTTGCTGACTCGACAGGATTAATGAAGGCACAATTTGGACTTTTTCCGATGGACGGAATATGACCAAATCTGGCCAGAGTCTGGGTGAAATTTTCGTCTCATTAAATTGACTCCTTCGGTCAATGTTTGAGAATTTGAAAATTCACATGGTTATATATTAAAAACAAAAAAATATATAAAAAGAGGTGGTGGGCCACCACCCCCACCACCCCACACCTCACCATATGTACCATATACCAAAAAACGATTAAGGTGAGGTCGGCGGGAGTTGAACCCTCTCAGCCACGTGGGCCAGCCCCCACTGGGTGGCCTCATATGAAGTACCAAAAACCCAACAACAAACCTTAAATGCATAAAACAATGCGCCCTCACACCAACCACGTTTCATGCCAACTCAAACAATCGACAGAGGTTAAGGGGCGAGCCACCCAAGGCAGACCCGACCCCCCATCAACCGTTAATGCTGTTGTAAAAAAAATTATACATGCAGCTTTTGAAAAACTATAATGTGTTAAAATGGGAGGGGCGGGGATTAACCACCCGACCCCTCCTCAACTAACTCCTATTTTTTACCACTACACCAAACCAACCCACGTGGGAATATCTGCCCAAAACTTATATAAACCTCATTTGTACAGTGCAACCAAGAAGCATGGAGGAACCAGGAGTAGGCATGGAAACCGAGACTTAGAATTTTTAATTAATTTTTTAATATAGGTGGAACCATGACTGAGCCAAATTTCCAGGAGAGTGAAATTTTCAGTGTCCAAATTTGACAAATTTTATGTCAATCTTACACCTCTCAACGACATGAACCTGATGGCGCAGTCAGTTTCCTAATCTGAGCAGCCAATTTGTAGAGGACCTAGAGGAGGGAATCTTTGAGGAATCTAGGGGGAATCTAAAAGATTCCTTGAGCCCCAGATTTTCACTTTCTCAGAATTTAGAAATTTGACAGTTGATTTTGCACTATTCGACGCCACAAATCTGATGGTGTGTTCAGATTTTCCATTTTCTCATTTCATTTTTCGGCCACTTTTCTAAGTGGAGTGCAGGTGTCAGCATTCATGTGCAAGAAACTATTTCCATGAGATTCGAGGTAGCGAGATTGATGGAATGAACAACTTTAGTAGTTTGACATCCTCTTCTTCAGATGGCCCCAAGATGTGAGGTATATGCAGTGTGTTCATGTACTTCTTTTGCTATGCATTGTACTGCACAGATCCCTGTTTGATGTTTGATGTGGGATCTTGTTTCTTACTTGTTTTCATGATTCCTGCTTGATGTGATGCGAAATCATTTGTGGGATGTACTTGTTGTCATGATTCACCATGTTTTGTTGAGATCCCTTTGTCATCATGTTGATGTGATACTCATGTTTTCATCATGTATGTTTGCATCGAGATCCCTTTTATGCCATGTTGGAAGGATGCTCATGATCATCATGCATGAGTTTATCTCATACTGATAGGAGTCCTTTTTGACTGAGAGTTCATGTAGCGGAACATCTCTTGAAGCCACTCCTGCGTGAGGGCATTTTCCTTGTATGATAGGGGCGTCACCTCTTATGTACATCATCATTATTGACAGCACTTAATGCAGTGGCCTACACCGTCTTGACACTGGGGCAGGAGATGTAGTCCCCCCTGGACGAACTCTGTTACCAACGTCTTGAGTTTTATGTTGCTGATGACTGTCATGTTCCTATTCTTTACAACATGTAGATGTATTCATTTATGTTATTTTAAAAAAGCAATTTAACACATCACGAAAGTAAAAGGTCTTGGAAGGGTCCTTTGTCACACCCAAATCTAGATCACATTATCACACATTGGGATTCGTGTAATACCGTGGTTTCCATTTGACCCTATTGGTGGATTCCTCTCTTTTATGTCATCTTTTTTTATTGGTTGGTTCAGAGGATTTCCTTCGTGTGCTAGCCACATTTTGTGCATGCCAAAAATGTACTTTGGGGTGGTTACTTCATCTTTATTCGTCCGAGTCCTTCCAAATTATTGGCGTGTAGGTTACACTCACGTTGGTTGATGCAGGATGCCTTAATTCCTTCCTTCCAACATATGTTTTCCCATCAAATCCAACTCATTACTATGGGAACAAGGTCTAGAGTTATTTTTCAAGACCTTATGGTTTGCAGTCATCAGTGGAAAACTCCTTCGCTATCGAAAATGAGAATACATCAATATCTCCTGATTGGCACAATCTTTCAAATGTTCGACTTCAACACATCTATTCACACTTGTTAGATTGTACTAGGGTACCTTGGCACCCATTATCATTATTAGTGAGCTGTCTCACGTTTGTTAATGATATACATCAATGAATGGTAATCAAATGATTTCGCACATGGTTGACTTCAACTCGTTTATTCCCACAGTGTAGAAATGTACCATCTGCGGTCAGTGAAGACCTCAGTTGTGTCAACACCTTGGATCACTTGACAGTTCCTCCAACTTTCTGCTAGTGACACCTCTCAATTTTATATGTTGCACACTTTTTTAACATCATCTTATATGTTGGCGCTCGATTTTATGCTGTACCACTACTCCACTTACATGACTTGGTACTTTTATGAGGTTCAATTCTACAACATCTTTGTTCAGACATCCTCCTATATGATACTGAGACATAGTTATGTTGTGTTCTTTTGCGACTATGATCTGATGATCGATCCGCTATGTATTCTTCAACTCATTTTTTCACATGTATACATTTTGGATATGCATTATACTTGATCAACAAACATGGTTTATTACTTCTGAGCATGGGTATGCCCACCTTAGACATGAGTTTTCTTTCTGACTCCTTGCATTTTATTTTTCTCCTTCGAAAGTTTGGCCTAATTCTGCCAATATCTCTTTCAACGATATGACATTTGGAGCCTTTTACACCAAATTAATTGATGCCACCAAACTATTATAATTCCCCAATCCATTTAAGAAAATCATGCATATCAGATGTGGTTTGGAATTTACCACAATCATCCTTACATTCACCCAAAGGTCATTGATAAACACACCTTCCAAATGCAATCACTACCCTACTATATGATAGAGGAAGCATTTCATAGAGAAGTTATGTCATGGCCTGGCATTCAATGCATGGAGACTACTGCAGGTACTTCTTATTCACTCAATGGCCTAATGCCTTGACATTTTTCTTCTACTGCTCTATCATCATCATGGAAGTGTTCATCTGCACCTGAATCCAAATTTTAGCCTTTGGTCAAAAGGTTTCATGCTTTCTTATCCTCTATTGGTACCATTGTCTCTAGCGTTGAATCTTTGGTAAGTACCCCTGTTGTGACCACTTATGTTCTTGATGCTATTATTTTCCAGGGAAAATATTTTAAGCCTAGAACCGTTCCTTTGGATTTTATGGCCTCTTCGGCTTTTGCACCACCCACTATTTTTGATGTTATCCTGTTATATTTCCACCTGTTTACCTTTAAAATGTAGACCTTTCCTTAGCCCTTGCCTCCAAGTCACTAGCCATTATTATGTCAAAACACTCTTCCTCACTTCTGAATCCTTCCACCATAGTACACATCCTTGATGATGAACCTGTAGAGCCTATTCGACCTACCCCTATTATCAAAGAGAATATTGTTCCTCCACCTACTACATTTACTCCACACAACCCTACTTCTTCATCGCAATCCCCCGCACCCTCTAATACCATTTATGATGCTCCTTCACAACATTATGATCCAGAAGAGATCACTGAGATTCTACATGACCTTGAGGTTGTGGATGACATGGAGACAATTTCAGAGCCAAAAAATATAAGGGAACAAGAGAAATTTTTGGAGACATGATCCTTGCCACCTGTGCAACCTCCTTTTGCATCGTAATCGGGAATAAGAAACATTGTTTTTCCCACAGAGCTCTCTAATTTTGTTTGGGAACGAAGTCACTATAAGGAAGTTTTGCACCTATGTGATCAAACTCCAGATATTGTTCCCTTGCTTCCTCTTGAGGTGCTTTCTAAAGTCTGTGAATTTTTTCATCAAGAAAAAGAAAAAGTGTTGGAGACCTCACAACAAGCTCACTCTAAGAAATCTGTCACAAGTGGATAACCACTTCAGTCCAGACTTCCACCAATTGATAGTTTATCTGTCACATATCTCCAACATTGGTATTTGCAGTAGCTATTTCAGTTTATAAGGGAGTCATCAGTGCAATTAGAGGATCATTTGTTCCTTTTAGATTTAAGGTATAATTATCTCAGTCTTCCACATGAGCAACAATAACAACAACTCCTTCGAGTCACAAAAAAGCATGTTCATTTGTGCGCACAGAAGGACCAACTTCAGCAGTAGATTGAGACTATCAATGGTAAACTTCAACAAATGTGGCCAACAGTTACGGATCATGCTTCCAGTGCACCAAAAGATATTTCTTCCTATGAGCTTATGCAATGCATTGAATTTATTAAAATAACTTGGATAAAATTGGTAGTTGCAAATAAAGATTTACATCACACTGTTTTTGAGTTGTGTAGTAAGACTCTTGATTTGACAGAACAATATTCAGCATCTTGATCAAATCATAGAGTAAGAGTCCACACTTAGAGTTGTTCTTCAACAATAGACAAAAGACTCCGAAGAAATTTTGCGCCAAGTACAAGTGTGGATTGGGTTGCTATCTAAGCGCAACCAACCACTCTATTAGTTGTGATAGCAGAGAAAAAAGTTAATGGAACAAGCTCATGCCACTGCCAACCTCATCCAAAAGCATAGGGTCTTCAACCAAGATGAAGAGATAGATAATAAGATCCTTTCCTTAGAACGAATCCCACAAGGCCAAATCTATTATACGATATATTAAGCCTGTAGTTTAAGAAAAGTATTTGCAACTTTGTAAGCTTAATCTTATTGTAGATTAACAATGGGAAGCCTTGATTGAAACACGTCTAAAGAATCCTGATGCAAAGACAACCCAATAGTTCATTGATAAAGCCTCTACTTTAACCAAGAAGTGGAAAGATAAATTGCACATGTATATCTCCTTTTGCCACAATTTTTTTGAGATTGTTCCAAAGTTGGGTCCTTCATTTGAAGGAGAAGCATATTTACAAGCACAAGAGGCATTAACATCATTTGATTAGTCACAAGAAGGACCAAGAACACAAGAAAAGGGTTGACTCAAGGGTGATTCAATAGACTATGGTTGAGGTTTGTTGGGTCCTTCATTTTTGTGATAAATTTTGGAATAAAATAGATGTGAAAATAGGAAGCACAAGCTAGAAAAGAAAATGGTTAAACTGGATGGAAAGTAGCACCAAAAACGAAGAAAGTGACAAGAAAGAAACATTAAGTAGTTATATTGGAACTTGCCAAAGCTGGGAAAGAAAGATCGAGTTGCTAGGGTTGAAGGGATCAAGGATATGTGGACAAAGTGGAGATAGATCTCACCAATTTGGTTAAATTGGACCATATCAAGTGAGAATAGACAATATCCGAGAGGTTAAAAACTATATATAAATGCACAAAGAAAGCTATGAAGAGAGAGTTCAAAAGAAGGTCGTTATGCTACCGAAACAACAACCTACTTTATGCAAAGATATTATGTTATAATTTTGTCATAATTATGGTTTATAAAGAGAGTTTTAGGAGGAGTTTTGAACAAATTCCTTTGATTCCTTATGGATCTGTATTTGTAATGATTGAACCAATTTGGATATATAGATATATATATATATATATATATATATATATATATATATATATAATATTGTTGCAGGGAGTTATATATGCATTTATGGATGAGTGTGATTGTATTGCATGTCTCCTTTAATTTTTTTTTAAATCTTATGTTAAATTCCCTGTTATGCATATATTTACTTTTGCGCAAGAGTTATTTAGTATATTTGTGGATGTTTATAAGTTTAATGTGTATTTGAATTAAGGAAATGAATCCTATCACTTCCTAAAGCCCCAAAACACCACTTATAAGTCTTGAAACACCTTAGTTGAGACCTTCTTCCCTTCTGGAAGATTGAAAATGCCAGCAACATGATAGACTACCCCAGTCCCTTTGTTGGCACATTACGATCAAACCCTGGGTAATTGCAATAAAAATTTTCACCAACAACTAGCATAACAAGTCCAATGGATAGTGAGTGTTGAAGAGGAGGATACTATAGGTGAAGTCTGTAAGAGAGTGCAACTATGTATCATTGATTTGGTATAACACAAGCTTCAGATATTTTCCCCCATTTTCTTGTTATTTCATCGATATTTTCATGATAGATTATGGATGTATTTGCATATGTATGTGATAACTATCATTGCAGGGAAAATAGTTTTGCTAGTCTCTTTGTCTTGTGCAGGTATTTAGGAGGCGTGATAGGATTTGGGATATTCAAGAGATATCCCTCAATCTAGCTATACCAACCAAAGGATTTTCTATTGATAGAATATGTATGACCCTTCACCCTCCTTGTGATTACTACTTTAAATGTGCATGTTTGGGATTGGATTGAGTTGTGTTGCACTTGATTACTACACTGTCCATCTGGGTAGGTCTTGCACAAACCTTCTTGATTTAAAGTATCTTGCTACTACAAGCAAAATATATCCTTAAACAAATATGTCCCTATCTGAGATAATTATCCTTCCAAGGTTTCAACCTTCCCCAAGGAAACCCAAGGAGAATTGTTTTCCCTAATCTTCCTAGGATTTTACATGGTTCACAATGCCACATGGTTACCATGGATCACTAGCTCACACCCTACGTCCCCTAACAAGAATGATAGAATGGTTAAAATGGTGGCTTTCTCACTAAGCCCAAACTTTATATATGCATGCCTATATTTTGACACATAACACTGAAGGAACTAGTCTCCCACCACTTAGCAACTCTCTCATCACTTAGGAACTTAGGATAAATTATGAAAATAAGACTTAGGACTTAGGATTATAATATTATATTCCTTTGTTTAGCCCCTTTCCTTAAGACCTTATCCCCATTTCCCTTTAATGGAGTCCCAACCCCCCATACTTTCCTATTTGACTTGGTATGTACCCACAATGTATTATATGTGTGTGTTATTACTACATACAATGCTGGAGTCATTGAAATTTTAGCATATAATCTCTTTGGCACAATATCAAACAATAATTCCAACGCAAAGAAAACATACACAACCACTCTGACCCAAAGAAAACATGCATAAATGTTGTCGCCAAAAAATCATACTAGCTCACTAAACTATATAACATATGTACATATCCAATACAACTTGGGTCAAAAATAGGGTATTATATAACTTAGCCTAAAAATATGTAAATAACATTACAATAGAAAAATACCCAATGGAATTTGAAAACATGGTTGAATTTTGATGGATTCCTTACAAAAATACACCATCAAGGTATCTTCATATCTCAAACTCATTCAAAGTTATTAAATTTGAACTCAATACTCAACGAAGTCCTTGTTTATCATACATGATCATTTGTTGCTCTTTGTTCGTGTGTCCCTTTCTACTTTGAAAATGGGAGGAGATTTAGGTAGTTCAATCCCATCTCATGGATTGCACTTGCAATGTGTCAAAAAGCGTAACATGATCAAAGAGAAGTGGCCAAATAAGAGAAAATTCAAATCATGAAACAATGAACATCTAGTTATTCCACCTCATGCTCATTTGAGTCACCTAAGTCAGAAAACATCCATCACTTTATTCTTCTCTTTAGCATTTATTGAATTTATGCAAGAAAATTCATATTTCTAATGGAGGAAAATGTAAGTAATAATTTATAATGTGTTAGTTTGGTATTTTATATAATTTTGCGAAGTGCATGTTGTTCTTTATCAGAAAATACCAAGTTTGTTATTATTATTTTG